>JAPJYM010000002.1:0-690428 GCA_026283605.1 Ganoderma lingzhi
TATCCCTATCATAACCTAATCACCATTCGCACAACACACAGACGATACGGCCCGCGACGCTCGACGCTTATGCCACCATTCCTTTCTCCGCGGACTCTCCCCCGCGGCCCCGACCATTGCCCATCGCGCCCACAGTATCCCTGGAGACGATGCCCTTCCAGGCGAGTCCCGAGCGTGATTCCTGTTGGGGAAATAGAGGCGAGCGACGGGTCTGGGGCAGCAACGCCAAATTCCCGGGCAGGGCAGTGTACAATCGCTGATTGCGAGGTCGGTACCGGCGTCTGTAGTGAATCCCGGTGCTTTTTGCGTCGTTCGGCCCTCGTCCTCCCGCTGAGGCAGTCTTTCGTCACTTGACACTGCACTGGTCTTGGAGCTGCTTCGTATTGCATACGGACTGTCGGGGTTTTACATTCTGAAGTTCGCATCGCCTCCACCATCATCATCATCATCATCTGGTTCCTTCGTTCTCCGAGCAGACATCATCCCCAGCGTACTCATGTCTCTGATCGCGGTGACTTTGACTTTGCCTCCATTCAAAGTACTGTACACAACGCCTGCACCCCTAGTTTCCTACCACACACTCGCAATTGCATACAACCGGGCCATCCTGAATCCCCCCCGTTCTTTTCCTCCCTTCCTAAGCTTCCGCTCTTGCTGCGCCTCGTATCACGCCGTGTCGGACTTCACTCATATCACACGCCTACATCTATATATTCCACACATGCTCCGAGCATCATTCAATGTTGTTCCCGCAAACCACTCCCGCTCACACGCCGCCTTGCCATACATCGTCTCCGCTCTCAATAAGCATGACATTCTAGATCTCTTTCACCGCGTTCGTATGATCGTGATCCATGATCTCTGTGGCGTTTTTATTCCACTCCGTACAGGTGCGCAGAGTCTTTTGGCTTGCCTTCGCCCACAGTCGATCGCGACCTGATCGCGACTCCTTCATTTCACCCAGTAAGCACCCCAGCATCTTCTCGGGGGCGCAACATTCCCATCCGAATGACTCGAGATACGCGAGCATCGAGTGTGCGTCCGCAGACGCCTTCGGACGTATTATGTAGCAGCGAGAGCTCGATGTTGCGCAGATGACCACACCGAGGCGCTCGCGCGTGCCACACAACGTGTTCCTCTCTGCGATCCGCACCTGCGCGATTGAATGCGCTAGCGCACTAACAAGCTCGGCGAACTCGTTTCAGGCTAATTCAGCTGTCCGTTCAGAGTATGGTGTACGTTACGTATAGGCTGACGCCAGATTCCAGGACGCTGAATGTCTTCTTTGGCGAATTCCCCCGCGCTGCCGCACCTGTGTCTTCTTAGTTCTTCCACCTGAACTGAATGCGTGCGGCGCTGAGGTCGACGGGATCGAGCTTCCCGAGTCCCGAGCCGGCCTGTGCGGAGGTTCTGCTGGTTCTCACCGCGTCTCGCTGGAGTCCACTGTTACTGTGCAGCTGTTCTGCTGGAATGGCGTACATACACTCACCGGGACGCTCGGCGAATTGCGAGTCGGCAACTTGGCTTCCATGAGCGCGTCGGGTGGCCCGGGACGACCATGCCAAGTCGAGGTTGGATATCTGCTTAGCCTGGACTCGGAGACTGCCAGGGCCGCCTTACTTAGGACCGTGACGTTAGCTTGCCGCGGATACTTGAACGTTACAGTAAGTACGGTTCACTTGGCTAGCTTGACGTCCAGGACAGGCACTCGGTGTCTGCGGCCGCAACCTACTCCTCCGGACCATACTTACTAAGTGCCCGTATCCCTGAGTGCATCCGATACAGTACTACTGCTATTAGTACTATACATGTCAGCGCTCGGTGGCTTGCTTTTGTCGAGATACGGAAGTGCCCGACCTTCGTGTTCCCAACCTCCAGTACTAAGTAGTCTCTCCACGGACCGGTACCGGCACCCCTCTAGAACCGCCGACGGGAACCCCGCCATGCCAAGGGTGGGGACCAAATTGGTCCCAGGCGCCCGAAGTTTAGTCCTCAGGCCTCAGGCCTCATTGGTCCGCGCGACCGATTTGGGCGCTCATTTGGTCAACCAATTTCGGAGCACGTGCAGCCGGCGAGGCTGCTCGAGAGCTGATTCCGCCGGCTTGGACATGCGCGAGGACCCGGAGGAAAGAGAAAATGTATTTTGTACAGTAGGCCAAGGATATAGAGGGAAAATTGAGGGAGGGGAGCCCGAAAGTCCAGGTCAATAACAATGTAAGTGTGACTTCAAATGCAACGCAAATCGCGGCGGAACGAGAAGGCCTGGAGGGGAGATACTAGGCTCTTTCGAAAGGCGTGCTTCGCGCCTACCAAACAAGCCCAAAATCAAGGAAAACTGTGGAGAACCGGGGTAGCAACCGTCGATGCAAGCTGACGATAGGCGCCAAAATCAGTGCACCCAATGGCAAGTGCAATAGAGCACCGTTGGGAGCCCTGAAAACTGAGAAAAATATGTTCATAAAGAGAGAAGGAGCTAGGCATAATTGTGCAGAAATAATCATAGAAAACCGATCCAAATTGAAGGACGTACGCAATTCGCACCAGGAGCAATATTTGGAGTATCTTTCCAATCCCCAAAGCACCAGAACTTGCCTGATATTAATTCTGAATATCGCATACACCAAAGGTAGACATTAAACACGGATCGCGACATGAGAGGGTGCCAAAATCGGGGATGCAGAGTGGAGTGAAGCTGGGAGAAGAGCCATCAAGGTGTAGCGAAAATGTTGGGTACCATATGGAGACGCGGCGGCGCGCGCGCCGCGTCTCGAGAATAAATACAGACAGATTTAGCGAGATTTTATAGCCTTTTTTGGCAGTAGAGTCGGGGGAGAGAAAGGATGTTGGTCGGGTGGGGGAAGGGGAGCGCGCCTTCGGCGCGCGACCCCGCGCGAGTTCCCTGGGCAGCTTTTCGGCGCCTTGAGGCCGCTGCGCGGCCCAGCTCCACCCTTGGAATGACTAATTTGCCCCACAGTGCCCGTTGTCTCGGCGGCCGTGTGCGGCGTAGACCTCGAGCTCGTACAGCTCGTCCTCACAAACGTGCCCAAGCTTGCCAAATGTGATGTGACCTCCCAACTCAACTGCTTTGGTTGCGAAGTCGGATGAGATCGTTACATTGGGTATCGGAACACAGTCCAAACAGCATGTTATCCTCCGATTCAGAGTCGATGTTAGGCCACTCGCCTGAGGCTGGTCCGACTGAATGGCGGTCCGTGCCACATTTGGCTAACAAATGACTAGGCTGAAGGCTGAAAGCGGGGTCGGCTACGCAGAGGGATCTCATCGATGACTAGCACCACCACTGATAGATACGCCCAGAGAAGATACCTGAAGAGCCGACTTGTCATGGACCTTCTTCGAGGACGAAAAGTGGGACTCACCAAGGAAAAGGCATCGGAAACGGCCTGAACGATGAAGTTTTCATCCCGTGGCCGAGGGCGCCAGAGACGCTGCAAACTCCATGTATCATGACAGAGCATCTTCCAGCGTTGGAGTGCTTCCCCTGCCGTTGGGCGCAGCGCAGGGTCCTCGCTGGTCATTTGGCGAAGTAGCGGTGTTAAGAAGTCAAGGTTGGAGAATTTCTAGCGCGCTGGTCAGCTCGAAAGCGACACCGAGTACTGTGTTACTCACAGCAGTGAAGTTCTCGCGGAACATGTTTCCAAGAACAAAAATGTCTAGCTTGAAGGGATCGTAAGGCACCTCGTCCGATAGCTCCGGAACGTCTTTATCGAGACCAGAGGTACCCAAAACCAGTCTATCGCGTTCATCCGGCTGAAACCAAGACGAAATTCCGAAGTCGACAAAGTAATAGGTAACGGGCACCTGATCACGAGATAACACTGGTGCCAGCTGTCTTAGGTCGTGTGGTGGATAATCCGCACGAATGGGATGGGAAGCTTTGAGGATACATAGCCATGGCGTCCATCATGATATTCTTGTACGCAGTCCTACGTGTGTCTGTGAGCAGTGGGATGAGGTTGAAGGTAGCGGAAATCGTCCTTGCGCGACACCTTGCTCGTGTAGGAACACCAGGCCCTGAGGAGCCCTCAGTAGTCGTCCATGGAAGAGATGGACAGCGCACTTACCTCAAGAAGTTGTTCGCCACAATCAGAGTATGTTTTGAACGGAGTCAAAAGCAGGATCATCCACGTAACGCATGAACGGCATTACGAGGTAACATTGACTAGGATCGTCCTTGTCGGTAAACACGTCCAACACAGGTACACAATGGTTGCGAGGGTCCTTGCGCAGTTCTTGGGAGGAAAGGTGCGTGGCAATCTTCAATTCCTGGGAGTCTGTGTCGATCTGGTTCAAGAGGACGAGCTTGCCATCCGACACCCTCGTTGCATCCATGAGGTTGGGTCGCAACAACTACCTCAGAATCAGTAAACAATAGCCAGAAACTAGATCCTTCGCTCACATGTGCCATTGGGGAAGTCTTCAGTATAGAAAGGCTTTTGAATGCTCGGATCCAGCTTCCAGGATGCGATCCATCCAGGTCTGTAACGAACCACATTCACGTTTAGAGCGCGGCTTCCAGTAAGGCGTTTTTTGCCATCTTTTGTACGTGCTAAGCTGAGTGCTCACGAACCTCTTTTCAACCTAGGCAAGCTTCGCGAGCCTCACCAGCGAGCAGTCCCATCTTGGGGACCCTTCCACCGTCATAAAGAAACCAGGGGGCCTCGTCCCCTTGCTCCGTTCCGCTTTCAATGAAGCCTCTCTGGTCAACCACCTCCCCAAAGAGCTCCTATCCGAGGTGCTGATGAGCGGCGCATGGCGTGACTGGTGGGAGTTTATCAGACTCACCCACATCTGTCAACATTGGCGCGTTGTGGCGCTAGAGATGCCGTTATTGTGGGCAGACTGCCTTCGGTCTGCCCTCGAGTTCAATAAGAGCTCTATGAGACGACTTCCCTCCCCGCAAGCTCTACAGGAATTCCTATTGCGGTCGGGATCTTGCCCTCTGGAGCTCGTGTTCAACCCCTACTCAATCGTCCATCGCAAGCAGCTCGAGTTGAAGGTCGTCATGGAGCCCTACCTATCACGGCTGACCCATCTGACCCTCCGCCAATACACCCAAAAGGAGACCATAGATGCGCTGGAGATGGTTCGCTCGTGTACACGATGTCTCCAGAGCTTAGACATTGTTATATTTGTGTCGGATCGGGATTGCCGCGAGGTATCTGCCTTCGCGCCGATTACACCGCCCACGCCTTGGGATGACTCGGATCTCCCTCATCTCCATACCGTCAGCATCCCGGGCCACTTTTTCACCCCGAGCATCGCTGTGAGATCGTTGAAGACGATCACCCTGCGCGGATACGTTTGGGACCAAAACATGATTCTTGACGCACTGGAGAAGTGTGCACTCACGCTGGAAGCGTTGGCGCTACACATTTGGGCGGTTTGGGGCCATGAAATTGATTCGCCGCCGCATCGCCTAGTTCAGCTTCCACGCCTCCGTTCCCTGGAGCTATACCGCACCATGCTAGTTCCTACACCCCTCAAAGCCATCCTTGCAGCGCTTTCGTATCCGCCAAATGTCACAATCCATGTCGACTGGGATGACTTGATAGGAATCACGCGCTTGCCAATTGGTTCCGAGTCAGGGGATCTTCATCCACTTCCTTCTTTCGATTCACTTTGTCTCTTTGCCCATGGATTTAAGGGAGTAGCTTCCTTGCATGGCTACACGGATGGAGTGGAGTGTTTACGTGTTGGGATGGAGTCGTCACTAGCTTCGAACGTCAAAGTTGCACTTGACGCTTTCAGGCATTGTTGTCGGCCTGCAGCTGTCACCAAACTTGCGATCGACTTTGACAGCGCCTACCGCCCTGAACCACAACGGGATTTAAAACTACGGCGGTTCGTAAAAACGTTCCCCAATTTACGCCGTCTCGACATCCTAGGTACAACTGTCGGGAATACCAAAGCAGAGGCGGCCACCGGTTTCCTAGACCTTTTGAGGGTTTCATCGGGCCCAACCGCTGCAGGAATAGGAATGTGTCTCGCTTATGTGTGCGAGGTCCCGAAGGGGAAATTCGAGAAAGATCCCGTCCAGCTCGCGGGTAGCTTTCATGAGCAACTGCGTCAGCTTGAGGCGCTCCTCAAGGACCATCTCGAAGGAGGAGGCCGTCGATTGCACAAATTGGAGCTCGCTCTCATACGATCTCGCTCCGTCAATCGCGAACTTTTTTCATACTATATCCCACCATCGCGCGAACACAATCGCCATATCAACGAGACTCTGACCACCCCCCTTGGGTTGTGGTCGGAACTTTTGGAGCCGATTTACCTGCCGAAGTTCCGGAAGCTGGTAGAACACGTCGAATTCATCGGGGACTTCACGAATCGAAGGCGGGGGGACCGTATTCGATGCATACACAGTGGGTTAGGCGACAAGGTATGAGGGAACGGACTCGTAGGCCGCCCAACCGATGAATGTTGTACTAGAAAGAAAGGTGGCTGCGACGGCGCTTTTCTCATTAGTTCTGCGGGTATCAAGCTTCTTTCACTCGTGCTTTTGTCAATATAAAGGACTAGAATCCCTTTCTTATCTCTTAAGGCACCTCAATCAATAAATTAATAACGGTCGACATCTTTGCCAGCAACCGCCAGCAAGCCCCCCTCTCGCCGCGATGGTCGCTACTAGACATGCCCTCAAACTATTTCTATTCTCCATAGTAATGTTTTTGGCTAGTCCTGTGGCTACTGTGACTCTACCTGTCGCTCGTCTTGAGTCTGGAAACTGGCTTTCTGGCGACTTCGAGCATTTGAACGAGGTCGTTCCCCACCCATCTCACTGCAACCCGTTTCGCATGTCTTTTGGGTCCTTGGCAGACTACCCCGACTTCGAGAGATCTTTTGCACCGCTGGACGGTCCGGACTCCTATGAACTCTCTGCGAAGGGGCTCAGCTTGTTCCTCGACAAACCTAGCGGAAATGTCATCACGAAGGACCGCGTCAACAGCAAGGTCGCCGAGGGCTCAACGTTTAACTCCACCTTCACAGTCCTGTACGGCAAGGTCACGTACAACTTCTCGGGCCCAGCAGTTCCAGGTGTCGTCTCAGCGGCGATACTACTTGGTGTGTTCGTTCTCCACGCTGGGTTCCCTTCGTTGATGCGTTGATTCCCTATGCGCACAGCGCAGACCCGCGACGAGATCGACATCGAGCTCATCGGCGGCCGTCCTACACAATGGCAGACCAACGTCTTCGCCCCAGCCTCTCTCGAAACGAAGCCACTGTACAAGACTTTCAGTTCGCTCCAAGACTTTCTCCACCGCCCCAAGACCCTTGAAGGAACGCACTCGTATACTATCGACTGGAGCCCGGAGCGTATCATCTGGAGTGTAGACGGGTCGGAAGTCAGGACACTTCGCGCAGGTGCGTCAGTCGTTGCCTCCCCGCGATCGTGCCTTGTAGCCGACGTCCACACCATGGGGTGCTGCAGGAGAGACGGAACTGAACGGCACGTTCCATTATCCCTCGCACCCGTCGCGCCTTCAGTTCGGCATCTGGGACGCGAGCGCACCTGCCGGCACTTGCGAGTGGGCGCGCGGCCCTATCGATTGGGAATCGGCGCCGAGGAGGATGAGCGCAGTGTTCGAAGGCATTGAAGTCGAGTGTCCATACTAGATGCGACGAACGAATTGTAGCGATTTGTTTCGCGCCCCGCTGGGATGCCAGTCTCCCCAATAGGTTTCAACTTTGTTCGTCTACATCAAGCTAGCCATCAAGGTTCGCGCGCCCGCGGTACGTTATCCTCGGGTTTTGCACCGACCCGCCTTCTGCCCTCGCCTCTGCCCATCCCTCCTCTTGAGTCGGTTGTTCCTTCCTCCCGTCCCCCCTTTCTACTCTGCTCATGATTTACCCTCGCCGGATTCGTAATGGTCCACTCGGCGCGTTTCCCGTCGAGCTTTATGAGCACGTCATGGACTGCATTCAGAGCGACGGTGTAGGAGAAGATGGGATTCGTGACGTGCAGAAAGCTCTCTGTAGTTGCGCCTTAACGTGCCAAGCTTGGCTTCCCCCCAGCCGACTGCTCTTGTACCACTCCGTTACGCTCTTCTCATCTGAAGCGTACCCCTGCAATAGGGCCGTGATTCGGCGGCTCGCCAACACAACGAATTCGTCCACACTCCTCGCCGACCTCATCGAGCACTTTACCATCTCCAAAACATTGGCCTCGAAGTCGAGCGCGGCGTCCGCCCTCCCTCTCCTGCTTATCAACGGGCTGCCGAAGTTACGCACCCTAACCATGCAAAGGACCGCTCTCGTCGTCAATGCCGCGTTTTGCCACTCGATCGCCAAGTTTCCCGCTCTCACCACCCTCAGTCTAGCACAGGTAGAGTTCGCGAACTTCAGTGCGTTCCGAAGGTTGCTCGCAGCGCTGCCGAGGTTGCGCGATCTCAAGCTCGAGGAGATATCGTGGCAGACGGTTGGCATATGGCGCCACACAACGAGTCAGTATGCACGTCAGATGCCTCGTGTCCGGAAGGTTTCAATGGTCGGCGGCCAGGTATGCACGTTCCGTAGGTGCCACACTGTGTCATGCAAGTCCCCTCTGACATTACGCCTTTTCTAACGCAGGTCGTGGGTCCAGCCACACGGGCGGCACTCGAGCTTCTTGCGCCGCACATCGAGCAACTGGTCTTCTCTGAGTGGGATGGACCCGAGCTCCTCGGTAAATGCCTCCGTCTTGGACCTGTTACCGGATCGAATGACCTCATCTGACATCTACAGCCGAAGATAAGGACGATACAAGACTCGTTTTCGAGAACCTCACGTCCCTAACGCTCCGCGGCCCCCTCGAAGCCGTTGTTTCCGGTCCGAATCCCAGGCTGACCGGCTGCGCGCAATCATTCTCATCATGATCATCCGTACGAGGCTGAGCGGCAGGTCGTACCTGCTTTCAGGGCGCTGGCAGCTGCCGCCGGCGCTCTGGGATGCCGGGATGCTCGAGCGGATGGTGCTCGGCGCCGGTCTATCTCAGCTACGGAGCGTAACTGTCGCAGTGGAAATGTGGGGTTCCAGCAGGCCGACCGTCGAGCGGCTAGAAGGGCAGATGCCGGCCGTCGTCGAGGAATATCGGGAGGAGCTGAGCAGCCTCCATCGGCGTGGTGTACTCAGGGTTGCTGGCGCGGCGTTGGGTGAGTGGGTTGCACCGTTTTCAGTTGATCTATCTCTGCTGCTGAACGTTGAACCCGTACCCCAATAGTCGATGGTCGAAAAGACGAGACGTGGGTTTGGGTGGCACCTGATGAAGGCGCGCACACCGCACCCTTGGTCATAAAGCGGTGTGGCGTGCCCCTGTTGGATGCTATCATCAATACCCTCGACAAGGCGCTTATGTAGACGAAGAAGTACGTACTTGTCTGTATGACACTATCTGATTTTTTTTGCGGGACTGTCTCCAGCCATGAGTGTGCGTCCTATCCCGGCGCCTTTTGAAACGAAGCCACTGCACAAGACCTTCAGCTCGCTTCAAGACAGTCCAAGACTTTCCCTACGGACCTCTGACTCTTCAAAGCGTTCAGGCACACATCATCTGCTGAAGCCCGGAACGTATCGTCTGGAGTGTAGATGGATCGACAGTCAGGACACTTCGCACAGGTGCGTCAGTTGTTGCCTCTTCGCCTTAGTCTCTTGTAGCCGACGTCCACACCTGGGGTCCTGCAGGAGAGACGGAACTAGACGGAACTGAACAGCACGATTCGTTATCCCTCGCACCCTTCGCATCTCCAGTTCGGCATTTGGGACCCGTTGGGAGTTGGCAAGGGGCCCATCGCTGAGGTGTCGTCACCGCCGTCTCCTATGATTTACAGCTGATTTCGAAAATGATGAGACGACAACTTTTTTTTCTTCACAGGTTTGGCACCTGTCGAACCTTCCGACCGATCTTCCGAGCCACCTTCCAGAGTAGGCGCCCAAGGGCGCTGGCCCATGCATTGCGACCTCTAGTTCACTCCAACACTGAGGAGGTCTTCAACATTGAGCGCGAGAGCGCGGTGGTCTGTGCACCAATACTCTGTACATAATTTCATATTCGCGCGCCGCGCTTGAGCGGACATCGTGTTGCAGAACCAGTCGCGATCACTCCCCGGCGCGCGCAAGGTTTCCAGCTCGCACAGCTTCTCGCGCCCCCTTCGCGCATTGACCAGGCATCTCTACCGTCTTGTACTATTGTCTACACTGGTTTAGTGACAGTTTATGTGGCCTAAACTACCATGTAATAGGTAAAGTATTGCTCTGTGGCTTGTGGCGACATGGGCGTCTACTTCGGAAGATAGGTCGGAAGATCGGTCGGAAGATGTGCTGACGTCGTTTTGGCAGCCAAAAAAATTTCGGCCAGTCTCATCATTTTCGAAATCAGCTGTAACGATGGGTCAAGGTTTTGAATTCAAGCCTAATACCGGCCCGTGTGCCGGTTATCTATCATCAAGATCGCGCCGTGGTACGCAGTCCTTGGGCTTCTTCACGACCTACCCTCCCCTCATCCTTCGCTCTGACTACCCAATACCGACTCTTCTTCCCTCTCCCCTCTTTCTGCTCTCCTCATGATGTATTCCCCTTATGTACATGACAGACTACTCGGCATATTTCCTGTTGAACTCTACGAGCAAATCGTTTACGCCGTTCACAGCAACACTGCCGGAGAAGATCAAATTCGTGCCATGCGCAGTGTTCTCTGCAGTTGTGCTCTGACTTGCCAAGCTTGGCTTCCTCGAAGTCGCGTCCTCTTATACCAATCCATCACACTGTACTCATCTCCAGCTCGCTCTTGCAACCAACACTTTGTCCGACAGCTTACCAACACAATACATGCATCGCCCTGCATCGCCGACCTCATCAACCATTTAACTATCTCCGAAACCTCTGCCTCGAAATCCGGCATTTCGTCCGTGCTACCTCTGCTGCTTGTTGACAGCCTACCGAAGCTCTACACCCTAGCCTTCAGAGAGACTGCGCTCGTCGTCGGCGCCGCATTTTGCCACTCGATCTCCAGCTTCCCAGCTCTTACTACCCTCAATCTCGCTACCGTAAGGTTCGCGAACGTCAGTGCGTTACGGAGGCTACTTGCAGCGCTTCCGAACTTGCGCGATTTACAGCTCGATAACGTGTTCTGGGAGACGGTCGGCGTGTCGCACGAGACGGCCGGCCAGTACGTGGGTCAAATGCCCCATGTCCAAAGGCTTTCCATGATAGGCGGCCAGGTATGTACGATCCATAGGTGCATACTATACTATGCATCTATCTGACTTTATATCTTCACCGACGCAGGTCGTGGGCCCCGCTACATGGGCCCTGCTTGCGCTCCTCGCGCCGCACATCGAACACCTGGTGTTCTCGGACTGGAACGGACCGGAGCTACTCGGTAAGTGCCCCACGCCAATATCGTAACATATCGTTAACATGTCCAGTCGTACCCGCGAAAAGCTGCGAATAGGAAGGATTACAGACTCGTTTTCAGACGTCTCGCCTCCCTGACGCTCCGCGCGCACCCCCGGCCCCTCATTCGCGGACTCGACGACTTCCTCTCGAAATCCCGCGCGGACCAGCTGCGCGCCGTCACCCTCTGCAGTCGCGTGATGCTCAAGAGCCGGTCGGACCTCCCCACGATGCACCAGCGGCTGCTCCGGAGCAGCGGCATGCTCGAGCGGGTCGTGCTCGACGCCGGTCTGCCTAAGCTGCAGGGCGTGGTGATCATAGCGGAAGTGTGGGACCTCAGCGGGCGGGTCGTCGAGCGACTGGAGGAGCAGATGCCGGCCGTGGTCGAGAAGTGCCGGGAGAAGCTGAGCGGCCTCCATCGGCGCGGTCTGCTCAGGGTTGCTGGCGCGACATTGGGTGAGTCGACTCCTTGCTTTCCGTTGACGTGTCACCGTGGCTGAATCTGAATCCTTCGCCTGACAGTTAACGATCGAGAAGACGAGACGTGGGTCTGGGTGGCTCCCCACGACGGCACGCACGCCGCGCCCTTGTGCACCAGACAATATGGCGTACCTCTGCTGGACGCCATTGTCAACGTCATTGATAAGGCGATTTTGTAGACAAGTAAGTACGCACCAGCTGTACGTTCGTGTGCTCCTATTCGGGACTGTAGTTTAGGACTGAAAATGATTGTCAATTCTCCAATGTCCATTACATACAGCACTAAAACGACGCGGCTTCGAGAAAGTTCGGCGCGGGTCGTGCGGTGATGCGATCACAAGTGTTACCATCCGGTTTTGCTGAAGGCTCTAGGATACAGAGTATGGAGGGGGAGGGTCCTTGGCGGGCACTGGTGGGGGAACGTCAGCGGCCCGGGCCAGCCTGGACACGGGGACGAAGGGAACGACGGCGGTCTGGGTCTGTCCCGGCGTATGAACGGCGCCAGTGCGACCAGTTGTCCCATCCGCCGAAGGCGGTGTAGAGGCGCGGCGAGTGGACGCGGAGCAGTGAATGACGGGGACGGAGCCCTCGTCCCAAGGGCCGGTGCTCGCTGCCCCTGGCGCGTCGTCGTCCAACCTCATCACGATGCTGTTCTCCCCCATCGGAATCGTGCTGCTGTTTGCGGCCGTCGTCGTGTTTCTGCCACGAGCCACGGTCGTTGGACTGTCAGTGTCACCGCTAGTCGCCTGCCCAGAAACTGAGTACAGGCACAATAAAACAGGCATTTGAAGACGAAGTCTGAAATCCTCACCGGATGACGGTTACTACCTGACGCAGAGCCTGACGCTCGGGGTGGACTGTATCCTCCTCCTCGCCGAGGTATCCGTGCGGCAGCCACCATAATGCCTACGACGATGCAGAAGACCACGAATGTGCCTACTACGACCCCAATGACGGTCGTGGCACTGTTGGAGACCAAGTCGGAAGCGTCATCCCGGATTCTGAGAGGCGCCATGATAGTGCCCTGTAGGCCGAACTTGAAGCACTTCGGTACTGTCGTGAGGAGGAGGTACAAATCGAGAGGGATGGAAATAGGAGGATGTGGGGGTGAGGGGAAGAGAAGGCAAGCGCAGCCGCGGCGGTGGACCCAAAGACCTTACGCAGTGAAAGGGCGATGGAGCTCCTTCGGCGCAGCTGCACAGAGCGGTTGGATGGTGACAGACAGTGTGAGCCTGCTACGTAAGTCCAGTGATCTCGCAGCCGACGATGCTTGTCGTGAACGTACCCTGGGACATACCTATAGGCTATGCGCCTCCAATGCCAAATGGAGCATCTACACACGGCTTCGTGCCGAGTGATACGGTTCGAGGTAGACGTAAAGGCGGTGCAAACCAAGCCATGCTTGGCCCGGCCATATTGCAGCGAACGAGTGGGCGTGAACGGGCCTCGACAGCTCGGATTGAATCAGTTGCAAACTACAACCATAAAATCGAATGCTTTAATCGTGCATTGTGATACACGAAGGCACGCCCAGCGATTAGGGGAGCAGACGCGACCACCGTCGAGGAATGTAGAGAGGCTGAGCAGCCTCTGCGGAGCCAACGCAGGGTTGCTAGCGCGAAGCCTGGAGAGGTGGGTCCACCGCCGTACCTAGCCGGAAAAGCCGTAGCTAAACTCGTCCCCCGATGGTTGGCGTTGATGATCGAAAAGATGGAACATAACATAGGAGAGTCGGAGAGACCCATGCCGGTGGCCTCGTGCACCATGGCGTACCCCCGCTGGACGTCAATGTAAATGGCCTCAAGCAAACGTGGCTGTAGAGGGGGAATCACGTACCGGCCACACCTCCGTGTGCTATCGGTATCCATTCTGTCCCATTGTTTCACGCCAAAGGCAAACTCGTGAACTCGTGGTGTCCTGTAACAATACACTTTCAATGAAAGCTCAGAGCGGGCTATGCGGCACGTACATAGTACATATCATAACGAGTCTTGCTACATGCCTGAGGTCGTGACAGAGTACGGTGGAGGAGGGTCCGGGGTCCATACAGGGCCAATATCCACTGGTCCACACGGGGGTGCGGCAGGCGTTGGTGGAGGGGCGCAGTGAGCAGTAGGGACGGACGGCTCGGGGGGCGCGCCGGCACTCGCCGCCGCTGCGGCTGCGTCGCTGTTCAACGTCGTCATGATTATGTTATTGTTCTCCACCATCAAGGTTGTGGAGAATATGTCGTTCTCCACCGGCCTTGTCGTCCTGCGATTAACCGTCGTCGCACGATTATCAGCCTCCTGTCCAGAATATAAGCACGGATATTACACAGTATGGCTGCAAGCCTGAAATCTGAGCTTCTTACCCGACGACGGTTATCTGACGCATGGCCAGAAGCATCTGACGTCGTGTCCGACCCTGGCTGACTTCCTGAGGCCCGAGATCCAGCCGCCACAATGGTGATGATGATGCCCAAAACTATCATTACGCCCACGAGTACCGCGATGATAACGGCAGGAGACGTCGAGCCGACGGGGTCACGAGTCGATGCTTCCGGACCCTGCTCTAGGTCGCGTGAGCACACATATCATGTCGCAGTCTAGTTCGACGCGTCAGTCGACGCACCAATGGACTTCTTGGAGCCATCTCGTTCGTATATGCGCGGTCTCCTGATTGACTTGGTCGAGCCTGCAAAGGGATCTCGAGTACCGGGAGAAACAGCCTGAGGGGTGATCGCAACGAGGCTGGGGGACGAGGATGGAGACGAGTCAACTGCAGTGAGTGATGGAGACGATGAAGGAGAGCGAAGACAGGATGATGTTTTAACCATTGTAGTTGTAGCAGACTGTTATCGAATGTAGGATGGACGGTGGACGCAAGGGGGTTCGCAGCGGCGCTTGCCCATGCGCATGAGCGCTACGACATCATTGGCTCGCATTCTGCCGTGCCGCCCAAGTCACGGGATCGTGGTGTCGATCTGCATCGCTTTTCCAGCCACCTAAGTTCAGCCTGTGACTTATTGTTATCCTCTCCCCGTGTTGGTGGTTGACACAAGACGACGACGACTCACAGCCAGTTTTTCCTACACACATCTTCACGCCGCCCTCTCCTCCCTTCTTCCTCCCAACACGATCAAAAACTATGGAGTCGTCGGGTCCGAGTCGCCCGCCAAGTTCCTTCGCCGCTTCGCGACTGCCGGGGTCGTCGAACGCTTTCACCTTCGGGGCCGGGACAGAGATCTTCAAAGTCCAAGTAAGCCGTTGATTTGCGCATGCTTAGTGTCCACCCTGTATTCTAACTAAGCATATCCGTAACTTCCAATGCATCACGCGATTCAGCCGATTTCCCCGACCACTGCTGGCCAGCTGCTCAACGGGGACGACTCATCCACCAACATCATGAAGACGTCGGAGACATACACTGGCACCATCTCGCTCCGCTCCGCCTTCAACGCCGCGGCACCCGCCAACCACCTTCCTGCAGAGCTCGTGGCGAAGATATTGGCCAGTGGTGCATGGAGCCGGTGGTTGGAGTTGGTCTCTCTCACCCATATCTGTCAACATTGGCGCAACGTTGCACTAGCGACGCCCCAATTGTGGGCCGACGCTGCTCAGACTGAGCTAAAAAGAAGATCGCATACCTTTTCAGAGCTACTATGGTCGCGACAAAGATTCTTGGTCCTGCCGACATTGCTCACGCGTGCAGCGCCCTGGCCCCTCCGCATTGAGATGCCAAGGGTCAAGTTCCTCGTATCACTAATCGAACAGATCCCCGCTATCATACCTCACTTCTCCCGGCTGTCCCACTTTTCGGTCAATGTGCTTAACGCCGGTGAAGTCGCGGAGGTCCTCAAGGTAGTTCGCTCACACATGCGGAACGTGGAGATCCTGCATATGCCGCAGGTCACCCGATCTTGGAGATCCGAGCCTATCCCCATTGACCACCTGTCCTCCTTGGAGGATTCTGACGTGCCTCACCTCCATACTCTCACCATCCCCGGCCGTTGTTTTATAAGGGACATCGCCGTGGCATCATTGAAGGTCCTTGTACTGTCTGACAGTCCCCAAAGCCACAACGTCTTCCTCGCCGCCCTGGAGAGGTGTTCGCTCAGTCTGGAATCGCTAACGCTTCATTGCTGGGCGCATCCGGAGCAAGGATCCAATGCACCAGACTCAACCTCTCGCGCTGTACAGCTGCCTAGTCTCCGTTGCCTGAAGGTGGCCTTGCATCCAGAGCGCGACATCGTCCCTCCTCCTACCTCGCTCTTCGAGGGCCTTTCACTTTCGCCAAGCATCGCAATCGAAATGGACTGGCACAGGTTCCCAGGGAACACTCATCAGCTGTTGCCGAAACACCTCATCGGTCTACACGCCCCTCCCTTCTTCGACTCCATGTACCTCTACCTCTACGCGTATCCCTTCACGGCCAGGATGCATTGCTACGTCGGCGACGAGGAGCGTCTACGCGTTGAACAGCGTCCACAACCCTTTCCAATCGACCATGAGGGCCCGAGCTTCTGTGACTTCCTGGACGAACACCAGCATCCAACCGTCACCCAGCTGGCCATCGACCTCAACATGGACACGCATCTCTGCGACCAGAAGGACCTCTTGTGCAAGTTTATAGGCGCGTTGCCGAACCTGCGCCGCCTCGACCTGTTCGGCAAGAACGTCAGGCATGCCACCGTCGCCAAGCTCCTGATGGTCAAGGCTTTCCTGGACCTCCCGGACCCCGGCGACTCTCCAGCCGTGCCGGGGAAGGCGGAGAAGAAGACCCTCGCGTTCGTGTGCGAGGTGTCGGAGCACGTCGAGCGCGTCAGATTCGTCGACGACCTGCGCGTGAAGTTGGACGGGCTCGAGGCGCTCCTCGCGGCCCACCGCGCCGAGGGCGGCCGCCGGCTGAGCAAACTGGAGCTGTGCATGTCGTATCCGTCGCGCACCCCCCGTCCGCCGCCCCGAGTCTATCCGTACATCCGCAGCGCGTCTCCGAGCTCGGCGGTGTTGACGGCATATCTGTCGCCGATATACTTGCCGCGGTTCAGGGCGCTCGTCGACGAGGTCGAGTTTATCGGAGACGTGAAGATGCGGGGACCTGGGTATCGTATCGTGAAACGAGCAGCGCCTCAGCTGCGGGGGCCCACCCGTTCGACTCGGAATCGCGGGGACAACCGAACCATCGCCGGCAGTCGGCGGAAGGGATGGTCACAAAGTTGATCCGACTCGAAGGGTTGGTGTCGGCGGTTATGTTATAACACTGCGCTTCTTACTCTGTAATAGAGGTGTACTAGTACGCCCGGGTAGAACCCGGGCCCCGGGATTACAACTTGACTTAATATCGACTGCCAGTGCAACTGGCATCTTGTTATTGAGTCTCCCTCCGTGACAGTGGCGGCTTCAGCTTGTCCTGCCATGTTGCGACAACGCTGGGCCCGAACGGTGGCTCAGCGCTCAGGCTTGAACAGGACCATCCCTTGGTTGGGGTTTGTGATTGCAATTGCCAGACGGGATGAGTACTTCAGTCTTCGGACTTTGCCGAGCGCCGCTCACAGATGCAAACGTTGATGATTTGAAGCTGTTCACGTCCACGGTGGTTCCTGCAGACTTGCCGTCGGGACACTGTATCACTTTCCCAGTTTATGCTATACGCAGAACATCGGTCGGCGTTGCCAGCATGACAACATCAAGCGTGGGCCAACCTCCTTCCTTTGCTACGGCAGCATCGATATCATCCAACATTTTCACCTTCACTGTGAATGTCGAAGTAAGGCGCGATCTCATATTTCCTGTACGTTTCAAGTGCTAACTTCTACTCCAAACTCTCATCCCACCACCCATTTTGGCCGATCTTTGCGCAAACCCCCAACGGCGCCACAGTGTCAACATCGCAGACCCCCACCATCTCGCTGCGTTCCGCTTTCAACTCCGGCAGACCACCTTCCCACTGAGCTTGTCGCCAGCTTGCTGCCAAGATCCTAGCGAGTGGCGCGTGGACCCACTGGTTGGAATTGGTTGCTCTTACCCACATCTGCCAACACTGGCGCAACGTCGCGCTAGGAACGCCGCAATTGTGGGCAGATGCCGTTCGATTTGTGTTTATCGGCGACAGCCCTAGCGGATGGTTCGGCTGCCTGCCAACATTTCTCGCGCGGTCTGTGCCTTGCCTTATAAAGGCTGACCTCGAAACTCTAAACAACTTCGCCGAAGCGGTTGAGGATCTGGACAATGATTCCAGTCTCCCGCCGCACCTCCCGCAAGTGACCCGCCTCTCGGTCCAGCTCTTGAACATCACTGAGTTCGTGAACTTCGTGCAAAGGGTGAGCCCGCGCATGCCCAATATCGAGAGTTTGCACATGACTCATCTCAAGTGAGACTTTCTTGGCATACCGCTCGATATCGATGCCAAAAGCATGCGGTTGTGGTGCGAGACCGGCTTCCCTCACCTCCACACCCTCAACATTCCCGCTTACTGTTTCACGAGGCCCATCGCTGTGACATCCTTGAAGACGCTCATCCTTTACGATGACCCTCGCAGTTACAACGAGTTCCTCACCGCCCTCGATAGGTGTGCGCTCGGTCTGGAACCGGTCATGCTGCGCGGTTGGAAGCATCCGGAACGAGTAACCCGGGCCCGCGAGTCGACCACTCTCCCAATCCACCTCCCAGCTCTCCATCTTTTCAGAGTATCCTTGAGCAGCCAGAGCACTGACACAGAGCCCCTCGCCTTCCTCTTCACGTCGCTCTCGTTGTCCTCGGACACCACGGTCCAGCTCGACTGGAAATGCAACCCGGGGAACACCCGCGACCTGCTCCCGAAACACCTCGTCGGTCTGCAGGTCGCCCCGTTCTTCGACTCCCTGTGCCTCCACCTCTTCGCGTCCCCCTTCACGCCCACGATGCACTGCTACGTCGGCGACGCGGAGCGGCTGTACGTGCGCGAGCGACCGCTCCACCCGCGACTCCCGAATGGCCGCGGCCTGGCCGACTTCCTGGACGAACACACCGGTACCCGACCGGTGTCACCCAGCTCGCAGTCGACTTCGACATGGTCCCGGGGTCCGGACACGTGCTGGCTGCCCCATGGCAACGCCTTCCAGGCCTTCGTCCGCGGCCTGCCGAATCTGCGCCGCCTCGACCTGCTCGGGCGGAGCACCAGGCAGGCGAAGTGGAGCTTCGCCAAGGCGTTCCTCGAGCTCTCCGAGCTCCCGGACGACGGTTCGGGTTCGTCTTCTCTGCTGGGGTCAGGGCAGGCCGCGGAGGGGCGCGGGAGGACCCTCGGGTACGTGTGCGAGGTCCCGCTGGAGCGCTCCAAGAGCACGTCCAAGGGCGCTGAGGGCGAGGGTGAGGGCGAGGGCGAGGGCGCGCGAGGGCGGGCTTCACGCCGGATACTGCGCGAGCGTCTCCGAGGACCTCGCCCAGCTCGAGCAGCTCCTCGCAGCCCACCGAGCCGCGGGCGGCGCGCGGTTGCGCAAACTCGAAATCTGCGTGACGTCCGCCTCGCGCGGCGGGTCCGAGAGGGCGTTGCAGCCCGTCTATCCTTACGTTGGCGACGTCCGTCCGAGCACGGAGTTGACTCGGCGAGCGTGGCGGTGCGGCCGTACTCGTTGCGGTTCCAGGTGCTGGTCGACGAGGTGGTGTTTATTGGACACATCGAAAGGTGCGGTCCGGGTCCGGGGTATCGCATCCTTCCGAGGCCGTCCCAGCCTGTCCAAGTTCCGATGCCGAAGCGGGCGGACCGAGGGGGGAAGGGTGGTACAGCGAGTCGCCAGTTGAGTCGGAAGGCACAGTAGAATCGAGTTCTGTTTTGGCGCAGATGCGAATCTTGAAGGGGAAAGAAATAGTTGTATCATTAGTCGTACGCTTGGCTTGTTTTGTGGCAAATAGGGAGTTCGGAGATCCTAGAGAGGCTGGAACTCAGAACTGAGCGGCGGTGGACCCAAAGACCTTATGCAGTGAAAGGGCGATGGAGCTGCTTCGGCACTGCTGTACAGCGCGGGTTGGATGGTGACTGACGGTGTGAGCCTCTACTGTATAAGTCCTGTGATCTCGCAGCCAAAGATGCTTGTCGCGAACGTACCCTGGGACATACCTATGCGCCTCCAGTGGAGCATCTACACACAGCTTCATGCCGAGTGATATGGTTCGATGTGGACGTAAAGGCGGTGCAATCCAAGCCATATGAGAGCGACCATGAGTGGGCGTGAACGGGCCTCGAAAGCCGCCCCGATCGAATCAATTGCAGAGTAAAATTGAAATTGAACGCTTTCATCGTATATTGTGGTGAACAGAGGCCCGTCGAGCGACTAGGGGAGTAGATGCCGACCACCGTCGAGGAATGTAGAGAGACTGAGCGACCTCCGCGGCTGCGCAGGGTCGCTAACACGAAGCCGGGAGAGTTTGGTCCACTGCCGTACCTAGGAAAAGCCCGGCTAGCTAGACTCGTCTCCCCCGATAGTTGGCGTTGATGATCGAAAAGACGGAGCATAGGAGACCCATGCCGGTGGCCTCGTGCACTCCGGGTCGGCAGTATGGCGCACCCCCGCTGGACGTCAATGTAAATGCACTCAAGCAAACGTGGCGTTAGAAGGGCAATCGCGTACCGGCCACACCTCCGCACGCTATCAGCGTCCATTCTGTCCCACTGCTTCACGCCAAAGGCAAACTCGTGAATCCATGCTGATCTATAACAATGCATTTAGTTCAATGAAAGCTCAGAGCGGGCTACTGCGGCACGTACATATCATAATGAGTGTTGCTACATGCCTGAGGTCGTGACAGAGTACGGTGGAGGAGGGTCCGAGGTCGGTACCGAGCCAATATCTGGTGGTCCGCAGGCGGACGCGGCAGGCATTGGTGGAGGGGCACAGTGAGCAGTAGGGTCGAACGGCTCCGGGGGCGGGCTAGCACTCGCCGCGGCCGCCGCCGCGGCTGCGTCGTTGTTCAACGTCGTCATGGTGATGTTGTTGTTCTCCACCATCAAGGCTGTGGAAAATGTATCGTTGTTCTCCACCGGCCTCGTCGTCCTGCGATTGACCGTCCTCGCGCGGTTCTCCTCCTGTCCAGAATATAAGCACGGATATAACTCAATTGGCTGCAAGCCTGAAATCCGAGCTTCTCACCCGGCAACGATTATCTGACGCATAGCCGGGGGCGTGTGGCGTCGTGTACGACCCTGGCTGACTTCCTGAGGCCTGAGATGCAGCCTTCACAATAGTGATGATGATGCCCAAAACTATCATTACGCCCACGAGTACCCCGATGACAACGGCAGGAGATGTCGAGCCGACGGGGTCACGTCTCGTCAGAGGCGCCATGACGCCTAGCGTGGTACGCTTTCGCTGCTGGCGCTATTATGGGGAGCTAGACGGAACGTGAATCGGGTAGTAGGGGAAGAGATGGTGGAGGGGGGAAAAGGTGAGTCGGTGCACCGGTGCACTTCAAGACCTTAAGTGAAAGGCGTTTCTTCGGCACTTGGCATAGCAGTCGGGTAGTACCCCGAGTCACAGTGATAGTGACGGAGTGTGAGAGCCTACTATGCGAGTCTGGTGATCTGGCCGCAGAGAATCTGGCGTGAATATGTATCGGGACGCACCTAGAGGCCATGTGCACACGCTCTCATGCGGGGCGATACGGCAAGTTGAACTTGGAGGCGGTGCAGTCTATCGCCGCCCATAGTGGTGGCAGTACGATACTGCAGCCTTGAATACCCTCGATAACTACCAGGATCAAATGCAATGCTGGCGCCGTATACGGGGGTAAATGAATGGATGATAAGTTACGACGTTGACCGCGGGTACTGTAGGGGCCGTATCTGGAGTCGGACTCGACATCCGCGTACCACGCGCCTTTGCCTTCCCCAAATGTCACAGGAATCTGATTTTGCGCGCTCCCCTCATCTAGATGGTTTTATTCCGTACACATCAGTAAAATCGAAGGAAGCAATAAAAACCCTTATCTGGAAACACGAGGCCCATATCGCGAAGTTCAGTCCGAGCAGCAGGGGATGGCAGTGCACTTCGAACCGCCTTGCGCTTTAGTATTAGGCGAGGCTATCCGATAGTCGACACTCACTGTGTGGAACTTTCAGGTACGCATAAAACTAGGAAGCACCGCCTGTCCATGAACTTTCGAGGATGGGAGGGGAGGTGGGAAAGATGGAGTTCAGGATCAAGAGGCAGGAGGTAGACGCCCTAGCGGCCGCGTGCCTGCCACCGTCACCCCGCACCGCGGATTCCGCCTTCTTGCGGAGATTGTCATTTATCAAACATGCCTACCGATGAAAATCCAGACGTGCGGAGACACGAATGTATGGCAATGTCAACGCCGACAATGCACTCAGGGAACGCTGCAGCACACCCGGAGACAAACACAAAACGCGGACGAGCCGGGGGAAACTCGGAGACGAGCACACAAACGAAGATGACCGCAATGTCAAGCATGGATTGCGTACTCGACATCTTCAGCAACACACGTAACTATATACTCATACACAACCGTAGTCTCTCGTTCGCCAGTCGCACGGGCGGGATCAACCGCCGCCCGGCTGCATGTACAGTGTCCCACAAGTATCGCCTACTACTTAGTACACAGCGCTATACCGCAAGGTCCGAGTTTTAGCGTCCATCCAGTCCTGGGGGGGGGGGGGGGGGTCTTTATGCGATGACCTCGACGGCGGGGCGCGCGCCCGCCAAGCGGCGGACCATGCGAGATGCGCCCTGAGAACAAACACGTCGCGTCAGCACTAGCACGGAGCGTGGGCGAAGATCCACAGGATGGAGACACTCACGAAGGCCCTCTCGTTGAGCCCCGAAGCGGCAGCGGCAGCGCTATCGGTGGAAGCGGCCGCGGATGTCGAAGCGACACCAGTCGAAGCGACACTAGTGGCAGCGACACTAGTGGCAGCAACGCCGGTCGCGGTCGCAGAGTCAGCGACGCTGGCAGAGGCAGAGGCAGCAGCCGCGGAGCCCGTGGCCGCGGCGCTGGTCGCGTTCTTGGTGCCCTTGCCCTTGCCCTTCTTGCCCTTGCCTTTGCCCTTCTTGCCCTTGCCCTTCTTGTCGCCCTTGGCGTGCTTCTTGCCGCCCTTGGCCTTGGCCTTGGCCGCGGTGGAGGCCTCAGCAACGGGCGCGTCGTCGGCGTCGTCGTCGGCGCGCGCTGCTATGGTGTTCGCGGGAGAGGCGGCGGAGGCGGCGGAGGGGAGGCCGGTCGGGGGCGGGGGGAGCGCTGTGGAGGCCGCGGCGGCCGAGTCGGTGGCGGTGGCAGCGGTCGAGGCCGCAGTGGCGGACGCGGCGGCGGACGCGGTCTGCGTCTTCTCGCCCTTGCCCTTCTTGCCCTTGCCCTTCCCGCCCTTCTTGCCCTTCTTACCGCCCTTGGCGTGCTTCTTGCCGCCCTTGCCCTTGGCCTTCGCCTCAGCGACGGGCGCGTCGGTGGCCTCGTCGTCCTCGTCGTCGGCGCGTGCGGCGATGGTGTTCGCGGGGGAGGCGGGGGAGGCGGCGGTGGGGAGGCCGGTAGGCGGCGGGGGGAGCGCTGTGGAGGCCGCGGCGACCGAGTCGGTGGCCGCGGTCGCGGTCGCGGATGCGGTCGCGGCGGCGGAGGCGGAGGCGCTCTGAGCCTTCGCGCCCTTGCCCTTCTTGCCCTTGCCCTTGCCCTTGCCCTTGCCCTTGCCCTTCCCGCCCTTCTTCGCGCCCTTGGCGTGCTTCTTGCCGCCCTTGCCCTTGGCCTTCGCCTCAGCGATGGGCGCATCGTCTGCTTCGTCGGCGGCGCGCGCGGCTATGGTGTTCGCGGGAGAGGCGGCGGAGGCGGCGGAGGGGAGGCCGGTAGGCGGCGGGGGGAGAGCCGCGGCGGCCGAGTCGGTGGCAGCGGCCGAGGCCGCAGTGGCGGACGCCGACGCGGCTGCAGAGCTGTTCTGCGCCTTCGCGCCCTTACCCTTCTTGCCTTTACCTTTACCTTTCCCGCCCTTCTTGCCTTTCTTGCCACCCTTGGCGTGCTTTTTGCCGCCCTTGGCCTTCGCCTCAGCGACGGGCGCGTCGGCTGCGCGCGCGGCGATGGTGTTCACGGGGTCGGCCGCGGAGGGGAGGCCGGTCGGGGGTGGCGGGAGGGCGGCGGCGGCCGAGACGGTGGCAGCGGCCGAGCCGGTGGCAGCGGCCGAGGCCGCGGTGGCGGACGCGGCGCCGTTCTGGCCCGCCTTCGCGCCCTTCGCGCCCTTGCCCTTCTTGCCTTTACCCTTCGCGCCCTTCTTTCCCTTCTTGCCGCCTCGGCCCTTGCCGCCCTTCCCCTTCTTGCCGCCCTTGGCCTTGGCCTCGGCGACGGGCGCGTCGGCGGCGCGGCCCTGGATGGACGACTCGGACGCGCCGCCCTGCTGGACGACGACGCAGTTGCCGAAGCCGCCGGCGGTCTGGAAGGAGACGAGGCACTTGTCCTGGGTCGCGCCGCCCGTGCACTCGGTGCCCTCGGGCAGCGCGACGACGAGCGTCTGCGAGCCGTCGTTCGAGGGGTTCTGCGACGCGCGGTCAAACCAAAACCGGATCAGCGATCTGAGAGAGCATGCGGAATAGGGCGGAGGGGGGCGCGCACCTTGTCGCCGTTCTGGAGGACGTCTGCGGCGACGAACTTCGTGCCGGAGCCGTCGGCGTCGACCTGGGCGGTCACTTGACGGGATCCCGCGAGACCACTAGATGCGAACGCGAGGTCTTGGTCAGAAAACAGTTTGCATGATGGTGATCGACAGAACGCCCCCAAGCTGCGGTACGTACCTGTTGAAGTTGGTGATCGTAGCAGAGAAGGTACCGTTGGCCGCGGCGGTGATAGCGGTCGAGGAGTCGATCGCGGCGAGGTCGGCGTTACCGCAGGGCTTCGCGGCCGAGGGGCGCTGGACGTCTTTCTGGGTGGGGGCGCCGTTGAGGCCGAGAGCGGGGGAGATGGCGGCGTCGGCGTGCGCCTGGAGGGAAAGCGCGAGGCAGAGCGCCACGGTGGCGATGGAGGTCCTGGAGAAGATCATAGTGCCAGACTTCTTTCGGTGATGGTGAATGAACGTGGGTGGCGAGAACGGCCTGGTAGCTGCAAGCAGCTAGACGTGAAGAAGCGGAACGGGACTGGAGACTACGGTCGTGAAGAGGGTCCGGCCTCGGTGAGTTGCAGCCAAAGTGCAAGTAGGGAGCAAACGCCTTGACGAGCCCTGTATTTAACAAGGAGCGGGGAGAGCGGGCTATTTTCGTCAGCGGAGGTAATGGGGTCATTGCATCGTATTGCGTTTGCGGCGGTTTGGGCGTTGCAGGAGTGAATTTGCGATATCTGGCGTTGCGATCCCGAACAGATCCTGACGAAAAAAGCCTCAGCAGGATAACCGGGGTTGCCATGGATAATCACCAAAACCGCGGACCGCAGTCCGTCTAGTGAGGCACGAGGATGAACAGTGGAGCTCGGATAGCCAGGGATAGCCACAAAGGAAGAAACCGGGTGGGGGAACAAACACATCTGTTGACGAAACCAGAACGTTGAAGCTCTGCAACCAATCGTAGCGCGACAAGATGACGCGCAAAACTCCTTCTCAGGCTGTCCCTCGTCCATTGCAAAGACCTTGATGACGCTTGCACCTCACGACTGAGGACTAGGACCATTCGTCGCTATGGCATTGGCCCCCAGTGCATGTCAGGCGTCCAATGGAGCCTGGCATGACAGCGCACGACCGAGCACGACCCCAGAAAGCCGTACTACTTAGCAACCCAAGTAGCAGATCTAGAAAATGGCCGCTTTCAGTGTAAAATACAGAAATAGCGCAGCCAATCGTACAAGGGACAAACGGTGTCCCTACGACGCGCAAGGACCCTGAAAACAAGGAATGGCAGCAGATGGCAGCTCTGGCAGGGGGTGACAAGGATGTAAAAAAAACGCTGGCGGCTCGCTCGCAGACCGCAGTGCCACTCGGGATCACCGCATAAGCGCCGCCTATTGACCTTGCTTCCGGCCATCTCGTCGATCATACCTGCGTTCCGTTGCGCTCTCACCCTTCGTCATCTCGGGACCGCTTTTTGATACTTAGGTTTTGCATCCGCAGGACCACTCCTGAATATACTTACTGTCGCTCATCATCATCCCTTCTACTGGATCGCAGATGCGCCACCAATGCTAGCACTGCCTCGAGCTCGACACACTCAATCCCGAACTTCAATCGACCTCATCTTCTCGAATTTCATCCAGCGGTCTGCAGAAACACGACATCTCCAGGGCAAGGAGGAGGGTGATGGTGTAAGTAGATCAGGATGCTATACGGTGAGCGGCAACGCCGACGGCGGACACGATGATCACCGATCTACCAACCCTGCAGTGCACTAAGCTTCCTCCCACGAATTCCTCACGGTCCCATGTTTCACCGCCATACTTCTGGAGACACGGGGTTGATCTCGGAGGTGCTTCGAGAAGAGATTCAGACGTTGTTAGTAGTGAGTGGGTAACTTTGATGCGCTTCCTCTATGGTCGTGTGCGTACTTGTCCATGTTCGCGCATCCAATATGATCACTCACTGATGAACATCTTCTTGCGGCTTCATAGATGTCCTTTCATGTCAGAATATATAGCAGCGCAGCTTGGCGCCGTTGTTCGACGCCTGCCATTCACCCACGCACTGTACAGCCCAATCCCACCGCCGGCCCCTCATCGAGTAGCGGCCCCCTGAAGGATGCTCGAGCTCGAGAGCATACTTCGTAACAAACCTCAAGGCTCCACAATTTGTCTGTTGGGCATGTCGCCGTGGTCGACATGGCGATACGAGGGTGTCACCTCGTCTCCAGTAACCTTATGCGGAATTTCCGTTCGCCAGTAGCGGTTGCCGTTGACATGTACATACACCCGGGACCATCTATGTACAGTAGAGCAACATTTTTTAAATTATCAGGCGCACGCCTGTTGCTACCGGTGGTCAACGTTCAACTCGGATATAACTTATGATCGCTCCATCAGAGTTCGCGGCTTCTTCTGAGCAGGCGTATCAGCTATCAGCCAGTGGGAATGAGACGCAGTACGGGGGGGGGGCACCCCATGATTTCAACCGTCGACTTGTTGCATCCTGAACGAACGGATCGCAGACCGTGCGCGATGGGTTCTGTCATTCGAAGTGATCAATGCGTGCTTATGCGGATATTCGTTCTCGGTAAGGCCCCCATTACAAAGGTGGAGCCAACACGGCACGCGTACGGGGGAGTGTGCGCCGTTTGATGAGACTGCCTCTGCTCCAAAACTCTTATACAAATTACTTGCACCGATCCGCCCGAGGATCTATCAAGCTCGCGTAGTATTGGTAGGGCGTATTGAAATGCTTTTCTTAGGCCGGCCACCCAATCGCCGTATACCTCCTAATAGATCAATCATGTTGCAAGTGACCCATCAAAGCCTGGGGCCTGTGGTAGAGGTCCAGCACGGTGTATCTGCTCACCAGTATAACACTGCGTCAGGCATACCTCGCCCAATCAGCCCTCACAGGCCCTCACACCGAAATTCGACCCCATTCTGGAAGAAACGGGACAGAGAGCGTTAACGTACCCTCGGTCCGAGTCCTGGCAGGCAGCAGCAGGGCACTATTAATGGCATTGCATCCGAAACCCTGGTACACGCGCACACAACATCGGGTACTGTGTGAAAAAACCGATTTGTGTAACCTGAAGAAGCCTGAAGATCGGTCACCTCGGAGGCTTTACGCGGCCAGGAGCGCAGACGAGGACGTACGGGAAGATAATTATATCGCTGAGTTAGTTTCTCGCGCTTCTGGAATGGTTGATCCAACCATTCGTGTTCGTAGACCAGTTGGATATCTGAGACTTGATCGTCAACGACACTCGGCTACCAACGTCGCGAAACGCACCTCCGCATTACCATCTATGAGGGCTGCTCAATTCTTCCAGGTCAGTTCACTTCGCAAGCCCTCTCTCTTCAGACGCCACAATGATGTCCTAGCCGAGCGTAGCCGATGACGGGGGTGATCCCGCGCTTACCCCAGCCCTCTGAGCACGAAATCGTATCCCCGCCTCCGCTTTCTCTTCGAGATATACCCTTGGGCATATCATTGGAAAGCAGTTGTATTCTGCTCTTTTTATGTAGATTATGGTCAGTGCGCGGCTGGAGGGACAGTGGTGGTATGTACGGGAAAGGGGCTCGTTGGACGCATTCTGGCGGGTGGATGTCAGGCAGGGCATCGCCACCATCACTCGGCTATGAGCAGCTTGAGGAAGAGTTTTGGGCGAAGTGAACTGACCTGGAAGAATTGAGCAGCCCTCATTACCGTCTCCGAGCGGGAGCCAGCATAGCCCTCGCCATCTCCTCCCGCAGCTTCCTGAGCTCCGTCGGCGTCGGCGTACTCGAGACGAATCGTGGCCTCTCGTTGGCCTGGAGCCCGGGGACTTCGATGACCCGCTCGGGACCAGCTTGGATCTCGCGGTCGTACCCAGGCCCGAGCCACTCGCCGCCAAGCTCCGCCTGAGTGCTCGTCGTCGAACCGCCTCCCGCCTCCGAGGTGGGTGGCCGGAAGCCCTTCAGGAAATCGTCGCTCTGCTACCTGTCGGACGGCAGCTTCGGAGGCTTCCCAGCCCGGCCCGGCTTGCAGATCACCTTGTGCTTCGGCCAGTCCTGTGTCCAAGCATGGGTGAGTGCATGTCCACCGAGTCGGATGTCCAGCGGCGTCCAACAGCGCGCGACGTACCCTCTTCTGACACTCCCTAGGCCTGCTGCAGTAATGCGGCCTGAGGTCGGGCGGGCACCCGCCCGAGCACGCCCTCAGCGCCGCGTTGTGCAGGCCCTCGACCCTGCACCCCTCCGCGCCGCAGACGTACGCGTTCGCCTCCCGCGCGACCCTGCCCCGGCGCCTGCGCTCCTCCGCGAGCACCTCGTCCTCCCTTTTCTTCAGCGCGTCCCAGAGCGGCATGAACCGCGGCGACGCCCTGCTCACGTCCGCGCCGAGCTGCTCCACGACGTCCTTGACCCCGAACCCGACGCCGAGCACCGCGGCGCTGACGAGCCCGAGCCGCACGCTGTAGTTCGCGTGCACGGCCGCGAAGGTCAGGGCCGCGTAGGGGCACAGGCCGACGGGGCGCCCGAAGCGCGCGGCCTCGGCGTCGATGTACGCGCGCGACGCCGGGTCGGTGGTACACCAGTCCTGCCAGTGCGCGTGCGCGGCGGCGCAGTGGCCGCGCGCGAGGACGGAGGCGGGGGCGTGCGGGGCGAGCTGGACGGTGAGCGTGTCGAGCATGAAGAGCGCGCCTTGGACGTTCACTCTGTGCACGCCGCAGCCGCTGAGGTGCCTGCAAGCAAGATACGTGCCATGTCGGTGAGCGCGCGGCGCGCAATGGCCTGCGTATGAACTACCAGGTGGGTGGGACCGGCGTAAACGGACCTGAGGGCCAGCTCGAGGACCGCTTCGGGATCCCCGGCGTTGGACCGCTCACCCAGCTCGTTCGCGGGGTTCTGGGCGAGGAAGCGAGAGCATTGCTTGAAGTAGTCGACCATGTCCGGCCGGTCGTCGTGGTTGAAGCAGCAGTTGAACTTCAGAGACGTATATTCGCCCATCTTTTCGTAGACCACGTCGTCGGGCTCCAATGGATGGAGGTCCACCTGGAACGAGCGCTGCCGCGGACGATTAGGAGATGACATACTGAACTAGGACTGCCGCGAGGTTTATGTGAGCGTTGCATTGTAAATACGAAAAGAAAGGCATCACTTACACTGACAGCTGGGCGACGATGGGAGTACGGTAATATGGCTATCGCCAGCCAAGGTCTGTTTGTTTCAATTTGCAGTCATGGTGGCCTCGGGAATAGCGCCCGATCTGGGGCGCCTATTCAATGAAACGTTGCAAGGTTGGTCGATTGGTCGCACGACTTTGACGTTCGTCTCGGACGGTGGACCCGACGCCGACAAGTCCTCCCTGACGCCAATCTTATCTTACGCTCTGCTTTCCCTCCATTCTCCATGGACTGAACGCTCCCACCGCTCTGTGCACTCGTCGCTCTTTCTTTTGGTCCACTTCATTAGCTCGACAACACCCAGTATGGCTCCGAAGTCGACGAGTCCCACCCGTTCCGCCGAGCCGTCCGGATCGAGCAGCGGCGCCACCAGCCGTGAACCCTCCGACGGCTCGGACTCGAAGAACCTGCTCGTTCTCATCCCAGATAGGATAGACGTCGAGGAGGAGGCGCGTTTCTACGACGACATCGTCGACGTGAGTGCTTCCGGTCTTCCGGCATGCGCGGATGCGCGGTGTCGACGCTACGGTCATTTTGACTGAGGATCGCCGTGATTTTGGCAGAGCGCGAGCACCGTCGGGCAGGACAGCTACCCTTACGGACAACCGGACACCCCTCCCCGCACGTCGATCGAGGGACGGTCGATATTCTCGAACGATATCTGGCTTGGGGACAACTGCGGGGAGAGTAACGCTTTTGCGAGGGCTGTGGAGATCCCGGGGTGGTCGAGTGTGGGCGACAAGCGTGGTGGTGCATATGTCGGTGCGTCCAACAACTCCTCGAGTGCTTCGCGAGCCCATACCGAAGCCTCGTCGTCGCAAGTGTACGACTGTGCGATCAAGACGAAGGAGGGCACCGTCATACACGCCCTCAAGCGGTACAGCGCGTTCGCACAGCTCTACGCCAGGCTCCGTGCGACCCTTCCGGTCAGTATATGCGCGCATATATGAGGGTCGTTGGCATGACTGACATGCGTCCCGTCCCGTCCCCTGCCCCTGCTGCCAGTCGAACCAACAGCCGTTCATCCCCTCCCTTCCCCCCAAGTTCCCGCTTGCAAAGTTTCGGCCGACGTTTCTCGACCACCGAAGGCGTCTGCTGCAGCACTGGCTCTGCGCGATTCTGCTGCACCCGGAGATCGGGGGGTGCCAGGCGGTGCGGGAGTGGGTTATGGACAGGTCGTGACTTTGTGCCTGCTGTGCGTTTCTTTATGCTATACTCTGCTACTGTTCCCGCGTGCCATCAACCCCCGTGAACAGGCGAAGTGTGGGCGGGGCCGTTTTACAGGCTCTGAAGTCGAGCGTTGTGCGGTGCGGCGGAGAGTGCTGGCTTGTCAAGTTACAGACTAGGCGTCCATGGCAAGCATCATGCACTAGCATATCGGCCAGACAAGTGCCCTGCAAGTCCCCTCCCCTCCCCCATGGATGGGTTCGATCTTGGCTCGCAGTCATACGGACAAGGTCATGAATGCATCCAATTTCCACACCTATGCATTGTTCGACAGCAACATGACGAGGAAGATGTGAGTCTATTCACTTTAGTCCATTACGAAGTCGTTCATCATCGTGCGCTCAGTCCAAGCAGCCATTGAGGTCTAGTACGGTGGGCAGGTCAGCGTTCTTCCTCCGCGAAACGATACTCGAGACTTACCGCTGTCCTGGACGGCGACCGGCGCAGTCTCGGCGAGGAACAAGTCTGCGTCTACGACGGTGAACTTGACGGTCGTGCCTTGAAACAACCACGGACGCCACGAGTCAATCCCATGGACGGCGCACGCGACAGGCGAGCGACGAGAGACGCAAGACGCACCGGCCCTGATTGTGCCGTACCAGCTGATGTACCTGTCCCAGATGCCGTTTATGCCCGTGATGGCGACGATGTTGCCCTCGCCGTCGGTGGCTCTGGAAACGGGCAAGGTCAGGTCAAGGTCAGCATCGACGGCCGAAATGGAGCCTCGAGCGGAGGACGTACTTCTGTGGACCAGAAGGCAGGCCGATGGAACGCAAAATGGAACGCGTAAGTCATCGCTCGGGAGTCATGGTGCGTTGCAGCCGTCATACCCAGTGGAAAGGCCCTGCGGGAAAAGCGTGCAACGTGAGTTCTTCGACCGGACGTTGGAGTGGGGGCACGCAGACTCACCGCTACCGCCGTGGAAAGTGACGTTGGTGGGGTAGCATTGCTTGAGCGACGCCCTGCAGTATACACATCAACAGTAGTGCATCTCAGCGAAAGTCGGCGTTTCTCAGCGGGACCGAGAACACGCACGGGGTGTCGATGGTCAGCGGGTCCGCCGCATACACGGACGCGGCGAGGGAAGCAAGGACGGCAGTGGCGAAGAGCGAGCGCTGCATGATGAAGATGGTGTTTGGATATTTCGATGCCGTGCCTGCAACCTCAAGCTCAAGTTCGAGAGCCCGTCATCCCATGGAGCGGTCTTTATATGTTGCCCGGACCTGGTGCCGACGCAGCCCGCTCTCGACGTCGAGCCTCAGCGCTCAGCCGTCTGGTCGCCGCCTCGCCTGAAGCTTGGAGCTTGGGCATCCTCGTTGCCTGATGACACGCGGCGCGGCGTACTTGGCACGGGAGAATGAGCCCGGCCGTGGTTCAACTGGTTGGGATCCATGACCCGTCATATGCACGTCCGTACAGGAATGAGCGCTCTCGCAGGCACTAGCGATGGCGAGTATGATCCACGTTTGTGATTCGAGAAGCCAGGTGGGAGTTGCTGCAGTACGCGTTTCTTTATGTATGTAAAGGCTCCGTTGCTGACCGTGCGTATAGTGCTCCTCACATCCGGCCTCCACATCTCCGCAGACCTGGTTCCGGACCGTCGAGCCGACTTGGCACCTTGAACTTGACATGCGCACAAACATACGAATATTGCCGTAATACCGCCACCTCTTCTTTGAGATACTAATATACTATGTACCTGTCATGAGCATATGCTCCCACAAAAACGGCTTCCCCGTCTAGTACCCAATACCTAGACTCTAGAGAGGTTCCTTTACAACGTCAAGGGGCCATTTGTTTCAGACTAACCATCCAGCCGTTGTCTCCGAGTCTCTGTCCGATCCCCCCGCTGGTATGCCCACTGCAAGTCATCCGTCACATAGAGTCTAACCTAGACTTACAGGTCCTTGTTACTTGTTACTCGTGCTTCGCTTCCCCAGTATGTGCACTATCCCCTCTGCAGTCTTCAGGAACGCAGACGGAGGTTGCCTTCGTCATCATCGCCTTCTCCATCCTCTTCATGATCGCGTACCACAGTGTCTCAAATGTGTGTTCTTCTAGGTAGTGAGCACTGAGACGAAACAGGTGTTGCGTGGAATCGTGTCGCTTGTTAGTGATTCTCTATTTCCGTGCCCACGACGCTCGACATGCGCCTCTTTTACGGCGAAGTTGAGTCTCCAGCCTAATACACCTGTACCACGAGTCCACATGGCACGAACGCGAAAGCAGGCAGCAGCCACGAGAAGAGCGAGGACGAAGAGCAAGGACAAAGATCTTGATCTTTGCGGACCGGAAACTTCAGTACCATGTGTTTATTGACGCACTATTCACATATTCTGCGTCCATGGCTTACGTCGGTGCCACAGATTCAGACGAGGCAGCCATGGCCAAAGTGCATAGCGAAGTGAAGCAAGGTTCCGCCTCTCAGACATACTAGTAACCTAATCTGCAACATGTTCAACGAGCGAAGGCCGTAAGCACGGTACGCAGAGTACGCACGAGCCAGGACAAGAGCTCCGAGAAAAACACAGCCTGTGCACAGCGGAACGGCAAAGCGGACGTCTAACTCGCACTCCCCACCTTCTCCTTCGCAGCCTCCGGTGTCAGAGCCTTCTTCTGCTCGCCCCCCGACTTCTCGCGCAGCCCAAACCACTCGGGGATCAGGTCCCAGGCCTCCCTCCGCGCCCTCGCGACCGCGAGCGCGAAGTCCTCCTTGCACGCCGCGCAGATGCGCAGGCCGCACTGGCGCGTGCCGTCCGAGAAGTCCGTGCGCGAGAGCATCTCGACGGCCTGCATGAGCGAGAAGAGCGGGTCCGCGTCGCGCCCCGTCGCGATCCCGCTCACCGCGCGGAGCAGGTTGAGCATGATGAAGTAGTACGACTCGCGGCAGTGGTGCCCGTTCGCGTGGTGCCTGTTCGCGCAGCCGGCCGAGATCGCGCGCCCGTGCAGCTCGCGCCGGATGAAGTCCGCCAGGAAGCGCTGCCCCGCCTCGCGCCCGAGGAACGTCGCGCGCAGGTGCGGCTGGCTCAGGCGCAGCTGCACGATGTGCCCGCTCGCGACCGCGTCGGCGCTGGTCTGCGCCCCGGCGGGGAGCTGGGCCAGCGCGAGGAACTTGGCGGGGAGCAAGGAGGGGATGGTGGACGCGCCCGCGGCGATCTTGCGCGGGCCGTAGCGGCACAGGTCGTAGAACGCGCATGGGAGGAGCTGATCGAGGTTGAGCTCGTGCGCGAGCTGGATGACAAGTACGGGATGCGGGAACTGCTCGCGGGGGTTGTAACGCGTGTCCAGAGTCGCCTGCTGCTCGCGCTTGTCCCAACCGAGCAGCGTCGTCGGCCAGTCGGCTTCGAGACGCGCTAGGCAGCGTTCGCGGAGGTGGTCGATCAGGTATTTGGAAGACATCCGCAGAACGGCTGACACCGCGCAGAAGTCGCCTGCGCAGGGCTTCTTGAAGTATCTATACGTATCAGACTGTGTTAGTAGCGAGAACCGGCCAGCCGCTAACCCAGCGATCATGCGCTCACAATCCGTCGTAAAGCGCGCGTAGGAGATGCAATATGTCCGATGGCTCGTCGTGAAGCTGAACCCAGGGAACGCCGTCGATGGTTTCCGAGGAGGGTGGGGGGAGCGAAAACATGTCGCGAAAGACGTCGGAGTGCCGGACGAGCTGGCCTTGGTGGACTTTGAACGCGACGTCTTCCACGAGGAGTATGACATTGCCGTCAGGAAACCAGAAGTCCGTGGTCTTGAAATTATCGAGCTGCGGCGGTGCGGTCATAGTTGAGCGAGACACCATCAAGGCGTACCAGTCCAATGGAAGGGAAGCGTGAATGGGAAAGAAACATGCATTGCGAGCCTGCGCCGTTTCCCTCGCGGTTCTGTTCGAGGCTGCCTCGTCAGCCTCGCGCAACGGCAAAGGGAGCACCGGTGGGCTGGGGTACAATCGGAGATATGCCGTCGGACCGCAAGCACACGACGCGATCGCGTGGGGGACACCATTGAGCACGCACCAAAGGAGCAATGCATCGACGCTTTCGATTCCAATCTAAGTGAATGGTGAAGCCAGCGTTCCGTCCTCAACGCACGAGTCCGTGGAATGATAGAACGACTCACGCGCACACCCGGCCAGAGGCATCTCAAAGCGGACTGTACAAACTCGGATGGCGCAGTCCGGTCGTTTGCGACGACCGAAGTCTAACCGTCGAAACACCTATGTACTACCTAGTAGTATGATGATTAGCCCAACGCTTCCCTTGAGACCGCAAAAGCGGTACTTACGTTCATGTGACGGCGAGTTGGTGTCTAGATCCCGACATTCCTCGACAAAACGAACGCAGGGCGGATCAAAAGAATCGTAAAGGGTATAGTTGAGGTGAACGGTATAACTGGTATGACACAACAGCACGATAGCAAATAGTAAACAAGCAAATACAACGAATCGAACACAGTACGAGTCCAAAACCAAAACGTGTGCAGAGCAGACGATACAAAGGGTCTTACAGCAACGTGAAGAGCGAAATCGAAGCACGACGAGAGGAAAGCACGTGGTCGGTCGTAAGGATCGTGATCAGCGGAGATGAGGACGAGCGAAGTAATAATCAATGCGCGTTCGACCCGGAGTGCCGGGAGTGCGACGAGCGCTGTGTAGCGCTGGGGGGCACGCCGGACGTGCGGGTCGGCGACGTGGGCCTGCCATGGCCATGACTCCTGTGCGCGGACGGGGGCGACGCCGGCACCGGCGAGGGAAACACGCGCGGGGGCGGCCCCGGGATCATGAACACCGGGTGCACCTGGGCGACCTGCGACATCGAGGGCGACGGCCCGGGGCTGCCCCCCGCGAGGGACGGCAGCTGCGACGGCGGGGTGTAGACGTAGAGCGGCTGCGGCGGCCCAGACGCGAAGTAGTAGCTGTACGACATCGGGTGCTGTCCCTGCCCGTGCGAGGACGCGCCTGGCGAGGGCATCGAGAGGGGGGACGTCATGAAACTGAGCGGGGTATGGTGATGGCGGTGGTGTGTGCGCGTCGCCGTCGCCGAGTTCATGCTCGCCCGCGAGGACGGCCCGCTGCCGCTGCGCGGGCGGCTTGTGGGGCGGCGGGGCGACGGCGGGCCCGCCGCGAGGAGGTCGACCTCGTGCTTGCGGTTGTACCACGACCCGGACTCCTTCGCCTTGCCCACGCACGCGCGGGGGGACTTCATCGGGCGGTAGTCGACCGCGACGCGCTCGGACACCCACGGGAGGTCCTTGAGTGTCTGGACGAAGTTGGTCACGCGCGTGAAGTGTGCGCTGAACGAGTCGTCGGGGGGCCCGCGTGGCGCCTCCATCCTCACGTAGTCGCTCGCAAGCTCGGGATCCGCCAGGATCGCGCCCTCGGGAAAGAATCGTGGGGTGCCCGAGGAGACGCTCGGACTGTGGACCTGCGAGCTGGCACGCCGCGCGGACTGCGGCCTACTCGTGTGGCCGTTGAGTCCGGTGTTGTATGGAGTCTCGGTGGGAACGTCCTGAGGGGCGGACGAGACATGGGTGGAGTTGGTGGCGGCGGCGGCGGCGGGTTCGTCGAAGCCAGGAGCAGGGACGAAATGCGAACGGCCGGTGGAATGCACCGTGCCAGGAGCGCCCTTCCGCGTGGCTTTGCGGTCGTACAGGGAGCTCTTGGTGACGACCTTCGGGAGGCGCCTCAGCGATGAGACGAAGCCACCGACAAACCGCTTCCTTAGGCTTAGAGGCTGTGTACTTGGCTCAGGATTGAGGAGTGCGACGGGAAGCGCATCGGGATCGTCCAAAGAAATAACCTGACGTCCATACATTTCTTCGCCCGGTGGGTCCATCTCCTCCTCTGGCTGCCCTGCGTGGTCTAGATAACTGTAGGCATCGCTCTGTCCGATAGTCATGGCCTCCTCCGGCTCCCAGTCGCGGTCGTCCGGTAGTTCAGATGGCACTGGCTGGGACATGATGTAGGGGCGGGGGGTGGCATCGACATCAGACGGTTGTGGATGATAAGGGGGGAGGGACTCGGATGGTTCTCGAGGTTGAACAGGAACGGGGAGGGGTCGTGAACCCACCGAGGACGGGGCGCGAGGGGACATCATGCCTGCCGTCAAGACAGAGACAGGCCGAAAGTCCCTCGAATTCCAGCTGGTCATGCTCCCGCGGGTGTAGCGATTCCTTCGGGGACTAGTGGAGTAGCCGTAGGGGGACGGGTCGGGTCCCGAGAATCCATTCGGCGGAGGACTGTAAAGCCCGGCGTTCTGGTCAGTCATGGCAGGAGGAGAGATGTTCTAACAAACTCCGAGGCCCATCGACGCTCTTTGAGGCGTTCCACAGCGCTTGCTTTTCCACGAGGGCGCAACGAGGCGTCGGTTCTTGGAAGCCTCGCAGAAACCGTTCGCCCATAAGAGAGACTCGGTGCGTCGACAATGCATTTGCAAGGCCGAGTTGTGGTAATAACTTAAATAAGAAAACCTGTCACGGTGAACTTGAAGTTCCCATGAATATTACAAACATTTGATCCATGATAACACAATTATTGATCGGATCAAGGGAGATTTCACGCAATCAATAACAACGCACCGAAAGCACGAATAAGCAACTAATAAGTAGAGGTAAAAGAACATACAGTCGTTTCCGAAATTGATGTCCACGCGCGTCTGAGCGCGAAAAAAATCGAAAAATGCGAAAATTCATGAGGCATGAATGGGGGCCAGCTCTGCCACCCTAGACCACTATATTCTATACACGGGACATCCTTATGCATGATTTATGTCATATATATCGAGAGGAAGGAGAATTCAGCCACGCGCGGCGCCGTTGGCGATCCTCGTCATCCGGAATGAACTCAACCTCATTTACAGAGAAAGAGTTACCTCTCGGGGTGGGATTAGCCGAGATGCCACCTGTACCAGCTTCCGTATTCGTTTCTGATTTTTAGGAGCCAATTTTGAGGCTTGAAGGCAGCCGGGAGGTGCGAAACACGACTCTCTCCTCGATGACCTTCCAGCGTCTATCTGGCTGAGAAGTCGATAGGATAAATTCCGTTCACCCTTCGATATTGAGGGCCCGTATAGTACCCTAAATAAATGAACCCATATATTAGATATCGAAGGAACTCAAACGAATCAACAATCGACAGGAATCGTGTTCGACTGAGGTGAGGACTTGAATTCCCTTCCTGATGACGACTCATCGCTTTCCTGCTGAGAAACTTGGTCTATTCTGCTGATTCAACTTCCCGTGTGCTTTCAGACGCAATGAAAAGCTCATATATGCACCTTCAAGGGAGTACAAGCAGTGGAAACTGTGAACATGGGTTTTCGATTTTTTTGATTTTTTTCGCGCTCAGACGCGCGTGGACATCAATTTCGGAAACGACTGTAATGTAAAGTTGACAGGCAACTGCCATCCAAAGAAAATAAACACGGGCCCAACCGGGAATTGAACCCGGGACCTCGCGCAAGCAGTAACCCGAAGCGCGAATCATACTACTAGACCATTGGGCCGTGGTGATCTCATACAAATGCTTCAACAACACATTATGCAGTTATGGGCTCCGAGATGGTCTTCAGCGTTGCGCCGGAAGGACAACGATGTCTCCTACTACTGTACCTACAGTAATGGATAAGGAGTTGCCTGAAAAGCAGTTACGAAACGTTGATGTTCATGGTCATCACAGACCACTGTGATTTTCGATGCATAGCACCGGACTGAACCCCAGAATTACCCAAGTACAGTAGGTGTTACGGAGCGGATTTCACATGGGCCGGGTCAAGACAGGGACCGGTGCTCACCTCATCTCCGAACGACCACCCTCCTTGCCTTTAAAACCGACTCGCCCTGGCTTCCATTGTCATACACTCTTCTGTTTACCTCGCACACCATGTCCTCCATCTCCCAGAGCATCAAAAACCTCGCCGGTGTCTCGCCCAAGGCGAAGGCGCTGTCTCAGAACGACAATGACGTCGTCATCGTCGCTGCCGTCCGGTCAGCAATCACCAAGGTGCGTGCCACGTCCAGCTTTTGTAACGGGGTGGACATGGGAGTGTGTGGGGATGTTTGAGGGGACAGAAGCTGAAGGATGTCGTATGAATAGGCGAAGAAGGGCGGGTTCAAGGACACCCGGCCAGAGGAGATCTTGTCTGGGGTCCTTAGCGCAGCGGTGAAGAAGGCTGGCATCAACCCTGCCGTCATCGGCGACATTGCCGTCGGAAACGTCCTCCCAGCAGGTGGAGGAGCGTCGGCGGCGCGCATGGCCGCCCTCCACTCCGGCATCCCAAACACTGTCCCCATTGCCACCGTCAACAGGCAATGTGCGTCCGGCCTCCAGGCGGTGAACATCATCGCCAGCGAGATCGCGACTGGAATGATCGACGTTGGTATTGGTACGTGCACTACTTTGGTGGCCTCATGCGTTGTGTTTATTTCCCTTCCCCTAACGCGTAGGTGCTGGCGTTGAGTCCATGACCTTCGGCTACGGCGGCGGCGCGATGCCCGAGGGCTTCTCGGAGGCGGTCCTCTCCAACCAGGAGTCCGAGGACTGCCTGATCCCTATGGGCATCACCTCGGAGAACGTCGCCGCCGACTTCAGCATCTCGCGCACGGTCCAGGACGAGTTCGCCGCGAAGTCGTTCCAGAAGGCCGCCGCGGCGCAGAAGGCGGGCAAGTTCAAGGACGAGATCGTGCCGCTCAAGGTCAAGGTCGTCGACCCGAAGACGGAGAAGGAGGTGGAGATGGTCGTCGCACAGGATGATGGCGTCCGGGACGGCGTCACCGCACAATCGCTCGCCAAGCTCAAGCCCGCGTTCCAGAAGGACGGGACGACGCACGCTGGCAACGCGTCGCAGGTGTCGGATGGCGCGGCCGCGGTCATCCTTGCCCGCCGCTCGGTCGCGAAGAAGCTCGGGCTGCCCATCGTCGGCAAGTTCGTCGCCGCCGCGGCCGTTGGTGTTCCCCCGCGTGTTATGGGTGTTGGCCCTGCGTACGCCATCCCGAGGGTGCTGGAGATCACCGGGCTGTCGAAGGACGAGGTCGACTTCTACGAGATCAACGAGGCGTTCGCATCCCAGGCCGTGTACTCGGTGCGGCACCTCGGCATTCCGTTCGAGAAGGTGAACCTGAACGGGGGTGCCATCGCCATCGGCCACCCACTGGGTTGCAGTACGTCATCCCGTTGCGCCTTTACGGTAATTGTGTCGTGTGACTGATGATAAACTGTGTCATGCAGCTGGTGCGCGGCAAGTCGCGACCGGGCTGAACATTGCCAAGCAGACGGGCACGAAGATCTTCTGCACGAGCATGTGTATCGGCTCGGGTATGGGCATGGCCGCGATCTTCGTCAGCGAGCAGTGACTCCTGAGGGTGCCCGGCTTTGAAGGGGATGATCTTTGACCAGTTTCTTCATTATCATACCGTTGTGGACGAGTCCAGCATTCTGGTGGACGCATCAATGTAATATGTGTATCTTTATTACCTTCCTTAAATCTCAGACTATATGCGCATCATAGACGACTGGTATCTCGCCCACAGGCCGTGTGCGTGAGGCTGCGCGTAAACGACTGAATGAACCTGCGGTCAACTTTGCCGCGGCGGGCCGGAGTCGGGCCGGGATGTGCCTGAAGTCGAGGTGTCGTGCTGAGCTCCTCGTTGCGTCCTGCTGCTTGTTCTGTTCTCTGACACGAACGGTTAACCACAACGATATCCCAAGGACTCGCAGCTTTGTGATACTTGCTTTACTCTCGTCCATTCAAATGCAATACTAGAACTTTCTCGAGGCGCGCAATTCATACACCTGGAGTTCTTTCCTATCCCCGCAGGGAAAGACCTATCCTCGATTTCAACGCTCTACATGCCGCTCTCGAATGCTGGGCCTAATCGCCGTAGCTCTATAAACACTGGTAGCGGCACCACCACCACCACCACCAACAACAACAACAACTTCACCCTCAATCTTCCCGAGGTCTTCTCTGACTCGAGAGAACATGGCTACAAGGGCCCAACACGGCACGTACGCTTCCCTCGGGCGACCGCGAGCGGCGGAGGATCTATAGCGAAGAGCGACGACGGCATCAGGTGCGTCGTAGCTGGCAGAGAATGTGAGTATCCGGTCGCGTCGTCGCGTCGAGAGGCTATGTCAATCCCATTCCTTGCAAGTGCAGAATGACCGACGTATCTGCTTGCAGCCCTCCGGATCCTGCGCACGTCGGACGCGTCCGGCTCTGAAAAGGGAGCGGGAACGCCGTCGCAAGGCGACTACAAGTCCGTCACGGGGAGGGGCGGCCACCGGATCGAAGTCTCGCGCAACCTCTGGGACGGGAGCGGGTTGAAGGTCGACAGCTCGAGCACGGACGTCGCGTGGTGCCATGGAGGTACGTCTCGAGCATGTCAGATTTTATGGGAGTTGTCGCTCACAGGGGTTTAGCGTTCAGCAACAAGATCTTGACCAGCGCGCGGAATGGGGAGCTCATAATGTGGGATCTCAACAAGAACGGGTCGAAATACGGTGAGTGTTTTTCTTGGTCATTTAGCATGGCGCAGTGCACAGGTTGGGGTAGTCGCGGAATCATGCGTCACTGGGCGTGTCTCTGTCCAGCCTGCAGTTCGTCCGGTTTGGACGTCCCGGGGAGGGAGCGACAACCCGGGCTGAGACGCACCGTATACTGTCCGGTGACGTTTGTAGACGCAGGCCACCCTGGGGAGCCCCCTAGGATGGATATATGCGCCGGCAGCCTCCCCCACTATCGCACGCTACGGTTCAGGGAGGAGAGTGCGACCACGGGGACGCTGGCATGCGTATATAAGGTTCCACTGGCACTGGATGCAGCGAAAGGGCTGGGACCCAGCAATAGTGCGCGGCCTGGCGGCGCGCGCCGTACACGCCGGGTCGGAACTGGCGGGCTGCGTTCGCGAATTATGTCGCGAGTCATGTGCTGGGCATACGATGTCCGCGTATGAGACTTCGTCGGGCTTGCGCCGGCTGTGGTGTACCTGCGACCTAATCTGACCTGTTTGGTGCTTGTATGCGCCTTGATTCTTTAGAAAGACGAGTCCGTGACCACGCTCGCTCCATACACGTCCTTCAGTACTCCCCAATCCTACAAAGCTACTGCATGACGGGGTCCGCGGACGGTGATATTCGAATATGGGTGAGTTCTTGTTTGTCCATTCTCCGCGGTCGCTTCTCATGTTTTCCCTCATGTCCCATCCATCGTAGGACATCCGAGATCTCAGCAGGTCCATCATGCGGATACACCATCCTGCCGCCGTACGCGCTGTCGCGTTCTCCCCCCTCTCTTCGCAATCCCGACATGTGGTAGCTGCGCTAGATAACGGGAGCATATACAGGTCACCCCACGTTCCAAAGATCACCTCTCACCCCACTAATGCACACCTCGTTCCTCAGATGGGATCTGACTATGGGCCAACGCGGTCAACTCGACCGAATACCCGTAGCTCACTCCGGCCCTGTTTTGTCTCTCGACTGGGTCCCTCCCTCGACGGTATTACCGGGCGCTGTGCCGGTGGCCCGATCAGCAAGCGCCAGCAACTGGTATGGGGGCCCAGGTGCAGGCTTTTTTGAAGACATTCTCCCTTCCGTGCCCATCGCGAGCGGCTCCCCGAGCTCCTCGGACTCTGATACCATCGGTGCAGGGTGGATCGTCAGTGGCGGCATGGATCGTTGTGTCAAGGTATGTCTTGCATTCCTCCGTTGATGACGACTCGCAATGACGTCGTTGTTGTTGTTTCTCGGAAGGTGTGGGATCTGACCCCCGGGGACACCCGACACAAGGCGCACCACCCGACGTACACGCTGCACACCAGCTTCCCCGTCCGCCGTGTGCTGTTCCGCCCAGGATACGAGTGCGAGCTCGCCGTCGTGTCCAACGCGGACTTTGGGACGACCACGGAGTTCGGCCACAGCACGACGTCACCCGGCGGTGGGGGCCTGACTCCTGGGGCCGTGACCCCGAGAGGTCTCGTGGCGCACCTCGGTGCGAGCGTCAATGAGGGAACGGCTGCGTCGGACAGCAGGGCGAAGAGTGAGGGCGACCCCGTCGAGATCTGGGACGTGCGGAGGGGGTATATCGCGAAGTGGGTCGTCAACGGATCCGCGGTCGAGGGCGGTGTGACAGGTCTGTCCTTTTTGGTTTGATTCTACGACCTGGACAGGGTCGCTGAAGTTCCACTCGACAGACATCGATTTCGCCGATTCGCACGCGTTGTGGGCTTTGCACCAGTCTGGGACGTTCTCCCAGCTAGATTTGCGCCAATGTAGGAAGCCCCTGGACGCTGTTACCCGGTCTGCGGTTTCTTGGAATACCTCGGGCTCTATCGCCTTCGTCACCGACCGGCCCCGGCGATGGGAGGTCCCATATGATGATGTGTGCGTGCGTTCTGCGTATTTAGTAGTTGATTTGTGACTAATTTTTCATTTAATAGTGACCCAGAAGTCAAGAAGACTCAGCACAAGGCTCTGGGAGATGCGCCTCACAGACCAGTCACACAGAATCTTGGGGTGTTTGCACCTGACGGTGCGGCGGAAGACTTGGAGATGATTGAGAAGCTGGCTCGGGGCTACGTCTACACCGGGAAGTGCAAGGCCGAAATCTGCAATCATAACGCAGACGTTCGTTATTCAATTTCTTTTGAGCTCCTTCGGACATGCTTAGCATCCTCACGCAGGTTGCCCTTGATATCGGGGCTCATGATGCGGCACAAACCTGGCTGATGTTGGCCTCCTTGCTGACTGACGTCGTTACTCCCCCTACGCCTCCTCTGTCGCCATTGCCAGTCTCAAGTGCCCCACTACCCCACTCGGCATCTGCTCCCGCTGCAATCCCCTCTGTATCGTCTCAGACTCTAGGGCATCCCCTACATGCGCAAACGCCTGGACGAGCGGCTACAGTAGATGCATCGGTTCTCGCTCAAGCGAAGGACCACAGCCCAGGATCGCTGTCCAAATACCCAGACGAGAGACATCGCCGTTCAACGTCAGGTCACAGGTCCCCTCATGGCATCACCCCAACGTCCTCCAACGGTTCATCCCCCCGCAAGCCTAGCACTGGTCTTCCGAACGTCCCTGCAGCTATCTTCGCGCGCCGGGAGTCCAACTCGGGCCTCCCGCCACCACTGCGTCCGCGCCTACCATCCACCCTCCGGCGCCCGTCGTTCTCCGCGCAGAGCATGCACAGCGAGAGCCCGAGCGAGAGCATGCGGAGCCACATGAGCCTGCGGCACGTCGGCGAGGGCGCGCTGGACGACTCGGACTCGGACGACGACAGCGGGAGCGAGCACGAGCTCGGCTGCGACGTCCCCGACGACGGGCACAGCGCGACGAGCGAGCTCGAGCACCCCCACCAGCATCACCACCACCATTCCCGTTCGCATTCGCATTCGCAGCCGCCGTCCGCGCGCGCGCCGCACTCGCCGTACCTCCACCGGAACACGACCGCGCACCCGTCGCCGCTGTCGAAGCTCGCGCTGACGAGCCACCAGGCGTGGACGGAGGACGAGCGGGACGATGAGGACTCGCCGTCGCCCGCGTCGACGTCTGGGGGGTCCTCGGAGGACGGGGACGGGGACGAAGACGAGGATGAGGGTGAGGGCGAGGATGAGGACGAGGACGAGGACGAGATCGACGAGGCGCGGGGCGATGCGCACCGCCGCATGTCGTCGTCGAACTCCATCGTGCGCCTGAGCCGGCGGAGCTCGACGAAGAGCGCGGGTACTGGTACTAGGAGCAGGAGCTCGACCGTCGCGTCGCTCGCCGGGCCCGCCACGCCGCAGAAGGGGCTGGTGAAGCAGGAGTCACAGAGCAGCATCCGGACGGTCACCGTTGGGGAGACGACGCCGGGGGGGACGCTGCTGAGGAGGGACGACACGATCCGGGACTTGGAGGGTGCGCGTGCGGCGATGGTGCGCAGGTCGTCGTCGTCGCTGCACCAGCGGGTGAAGTCGGAGGCGCTGTCGGGCGACTTCGTCGGGAACGCTGATAGGGATGGGGCGGACGATGCGGCTGCGGTCGGGACTGGGAATGGTGTGCGGACGCCCAGCGACCGAGCGAAGGCCGCGATTAGGGAGGCGGAGGAGCGGTTGAGGGGTCTGGCGTGGGAGACGATGCGGGACCGGTTCGAGCAGTATTCTGATCAGGTATGTTTTCTATTCGGCGCAGTTTTTTTTTCGTGAGAGAAAGTTGATGGAGGGATAGGGTGATATTATCATGTGTGCGATGCTGGCCTTGATCTTGCCGAAGGAGCTGAAGATCGCGAGGTCGAGGATAGCCCGGTTCGTTGAGGCGTACATCGGTCAGTCCGTGTCCCGTCGTGTGGTGCTTACACGTCTCATGTATTTTTTTCAGACATTTTAAGTCGACTGCGTCTGCACACATGCGCAGCATATATCCGCAAGTTCGCGACTGTAGACGCGGTTCGCATCACAACTTCTGTAAGGTTCTGTCTCCGTGAACTTGGACGCTGGCGCTCAGTTTGCCCTGTGACTAGATGTCGACTACTATCTATACCGCCTGCAGCAAGTGTAGAAAGCCCATCCTTAGGCCTGCTGGACCTATGGTGCATGCAGGACGACCGGGGGGCAGTTATGCTTATTGCCTCCAATGCCACAACAGCATCACGAAGTGTGCGATATGGTGGGTTGGCTTTTTTCCAACTCTGCTTATCAGTTTGCTGAGATGTAACCCCACGTTATAGTCATCTTCCAGTGCGGTCCCTTATGTTTCAATGTCCCATCTGTATGCACGGTGGCCATCAAGACTGCTACCGAGAGTACTATTCGCGCCGACCACCAGACGACGTTCCTCCGCCTCCGGTGCCGCAGGCCGTTCGTGCCGGGAGAAACTCGGAAATCGGCACTCCTCGTGGACGTGCGCTGTCACGGACGAATTCGGCGTACACAGTGGATGAAGAATCAGACGACGGCGTGAGCACGCAAGGAGATGGCGAAGGGACGACGGGGAGCTGGGGCAGTGGAAGGGGTGCGATGGTTTCTTCATCGGACATGGTTCTGGGGCGGTTGTGTGCCGCCGGATGTGGACATCATTGTTGGGCTGCTGAGGATAAGAACTATCCCGTGTAAACTATTGCATATGTATTCTCTGGTTCTCTGTGTTATCTAGTACTGGTTGCCTGGCGGCGTTAGCTGTAGTGATAGTCTGGTTACGATGACTTACTAGGTCTCCATCATACCTGAGGAGCTTTTCGGTCTGTAACCTTCTCTACTACTGTGTACCTGTCGCGTTTCCTTGGAAGGCCTTACCTTATGTAAGTCTAGGCAATTCGTTCCATTATCTACGGCTTATGGAACTTTATGTTAGTTGACCGGTTGCAGGGAACCTAGGAATACTCAGTACATGCTGAGAAGTCGAGTACACCAAGTCCTCGGACCCGCGAACGCGCCTCCTCCCTCAATGTCCTTACGTTACACAAATATGAATAGCCACGCCTGCGGCGAGTCAGCTTTGTCTGCTGCGGGTGGACAGCAAACGTTCGCCCGCGCTGAAATCACTCAGACTCACGTATATATTCCAGCCGCAGGGTACCTACCGATGGAGATATCTCTCGGACGTTAGCACGCCTCCATAACTGTCGTCTTCCCCAACCGCTTTCTAGACACTTGTCCGACCGCTCTTATGCTGCGAAACCTTACATCACGCTTCTCGACTTCGCCATTCAACGAATGCCAGCACTTCAACTGTCATGTCGGAATTTCGTGAGGGACTTGGCGATGCGAAGGGCCCCGCAAGGTCCACTAGTACTGACACCGCCTGCGGTTGCGCGCAGAGTGAACATTAGGCGGGTGGTGGAGTATGTATGATACAGGGTTGTCAGACATCATTCGATGGTGCGCGACAGTCCAATAATAGAGCGTTCTTTTCAGAGCTGTCCGTAAGCTGACCAGACAGGGCACAAGGCATCCCAAGACTCTGTAGGTGAACGTGAGGAAGGCCAGCTTTCCAACACGAAGGTGGGCAGGCCTACTGGTCGGAACAACGTCCTTGGGGATGTCCGGTACGTCTTCGGCAAAGATAACTGCCATCCCATACTGGAGGTGCCAGTCGATATGGCAGTGGAGCATCCACGGTCCCGCGTTGTCGGTCTAGACCACAAACGCGCCTCGTCAGTCCGGGCTGTTCGGAGGGCCAAAGCATGGCTTACCTCGAAGCGGATGGTGACGTTATCTCCAACATTCCCGATGTTCACGGTGTCGCGGCGGACCGGGTTGACGTAGTTGGGCGTAACCTGGCCGGAGCTGCGAACCACCGAGAAAGCATGCTGAAACATTTATTATTAAAATCGCTCGCACATCGTGGTAAGGGCAGCAGAATGCGCCTTGACTCACCCCATGAAGGTGGAAGGGATGGGGACTGCCAGGAGTCGCCAAGGGCAACGCGGGCATGGTGACCTCAATGGTCTTGTTGGGCGGCAAGTAGTAAATGCTACCTGACGGCAGAAGATCCGACGCGTTGGAAGCACCGCTCAAAATCTGCAGGAGAACAGGGACGGTGGGCGACGTATAAGAGACGTTATTGGCGTAGTACAACAGGGTTGTCCGGTTCTGAAAGAGCCAATGTTAGAGACCAGCATCCCGCGTACGAGAGGGCACTCACGAAAGTGAATTCGATGTTGATGTTCACATCCGCGCCGCCGGGGAAGGGCTGACCGGGCTAGTACAGTCGGTCAGCCACTGCACGAGACACGAATGGAGAAATGCAATACCCACCGCTGCAGGATTCAAAAGAGGATGCAGGTCCGACTCGTTCAGCGGCATAACGCTCGGGGTTTGTGAGGTGGTAGGGTCTGATTCAGGAGCGCCAATGTAGCGGAGGATGGCAGAGTTAATCGCCCCCGCAAAACCTTGGCCGTTGGTAACCGTGAAACTAGGGTTCGCCCTGACCCAATAGTTGTCCACGGCTTGGGTCGCATTCAGCTATGTGATGGCCGTGAGCCCCCCAACTAGCAACGCAAAACATTGGAGGAACGCACGATGAAAGAGTAACGCTGAGCGGCGAAGATCTGAATGAAGTCGACGGTGAGTGGCTCCGTGGTCTGGCCGTCCGCCTCAATAATCGTCATGCTATGCCCATCGATGGTAAAGTTATAGTTGGGCTCGCATGCGATGTTGAGGAGGCGGAACCGGTATCTTTGGGGAAGGAAGAGGGAGTCAGCAACCAGGCACAGAGAATCCGAGTCCCGCGCAGGGCAGTGACGATGGGGTACCTCTTGCCCTGCTCGACCGTAATCACCGACAAGGGCCACTCTGGGCCGCCGGGGTACCGCCCTGCCCCATTGATGAGTGTAGAGTTTGGCATCCTATCATGGGGGATGCCGTATGAGTAATCGACGCAGAAATACCAATGCCATGCAATCATGACTCACGGGTACTGTGCGCCGAGCCGTGCGGCGGTGTGCAGCCAGTCCGCGAGCGTGATGATCGTGCTCTCTACATAACCACCGCCGAAGGGACATACGGTCAGAGTATATCAGACACGTCAGACAAATAATGGCAGTTCGCAGTGTGCAAACTCGAAGACGTTGCCTCACCGTCGTCGACGTCATACCACGACAAATAGGGATCGTGCGGGTCGTATATTACGAGGGGCCCGCGGAGGCCATCGCAGTATTGCGTCATGTAGTGACTATGATACCAGAATGTCCCTGCACAAGGCAAGGTTCAGCCTCGCGAGATTTATACGTAATGCGGACTTTGGAGGGAGCCGTACCTGCCTGCCCGACCGCGGTGAAGTCGTACAAAAATGTGTCGTTAGGCGCGATAGGGCATTGGTTCACGAAGGCCAAGCCGTCGACGTAGGCGTGGGAGTGTTGAAAAATACCATGCCAGTGCTGTTCAGTGTGCGGAGCGGCGGTGTCAGCGTAATCTCGCAATAACGGCGCAGACGCAATAACGGCGCAAATCAGACGACATAACATACGATTGTTGTCCCGGTGAGCATGCTCTCATTCGTGAGCAGATTGACGACATTGATCTGGAAGTTGTCGTTCTAAGGAGACAAATCCCATGAGCATTTTCTGCGCATCGTAATGAGAGGGTTGAATACTGACTTTGTTCCCCGAGATCAACGGTCCAGGGAACGTCCCATTGGGTAGCACAGCTTGACGAGTGTACCCATCGGGAGTAACGTCCACGTCGACGATGGGGAGCGTAACTATAGGTCCTACAGCGACACATAAATGTGTCGCATAAACGAGGGATAATCCGAGGGCAAGAGCGCGTTTCATATCGGCGAGTAGAAGAGGTAGGTAGCTGTCTGGATCTCCAGTACTGCAGGCGAGCAGGATGCGAGCATCATCATGACCATTCCTGAACCTTTATATTTCGGAGGTGGTTTGTCTGGACTCTGGGCATCCCAAACCAAGCTCGACAGCCCCGCAGTGGGCGATGCTTTCAGGAACGGAACCGCATACAAGCTTCGTCTTCAGTCGACCGTTGTCATGTAATAGGCGTCGAAGTGAGCGTGCCAAGGCCGCCATATTCCACTTCCGGTCCTGCGCTTTAGAATCGGGTCAGCACATACCGTTCAGTCGCCTAGAATAAGTACCGCCTCCGCAAATACGAAGCATGCGTATACACATGCTCACCATCGTCTTCAACGTCTGGTCGCCGCATAATTGCTAATAATTCCATAAAGAAGCGCTGCCACAAACGCTCCCTCCCAGTGGCACCACCAAGGTTAGCTTCTGACATCGTCGAATCTCCACTGATACCAAACTGCGTTTGATCGTACACCCGCGCGCGGTCGTCTGTCGCGGCAAGTGCTGCACTAAGCCGGGCCTTTTGCGGCACCTTGGCGCGGCCCCGTCGCGAGGACCGCAGAACGAAGACAGCACTCTTCGCGCTGCTGCTGCTGCTGCTGCCGGGGACGGAGCGCCACCGAGCGCGATAACCACGACCGCGGCATTCCCTGCCAAAAAAAAATCGCTCAGCCATATGTATGTGTATGTTTCAGGTACGCTCACCTTACGAATCAGCCCGCGCGCGTCGATGGCAACTCTATCGAGCTGTCTGAAACATAAGCTCTTTCTGCAGCGCCAAACAAACGCCGGGAAATAAATCACCTGTGAATGGATAGTTAGTCCTTTCGTTTTGTAAACTTACCACACATCCCGATCGTACGAGCGGTGGGTTTTAGAGGCGGGCAATATTGTAGATGCCGGGGTGCCAGTGGGCCTAGGCGCAGAGGTGAAAGTCTACATGGAAGTGGTAGCGGTGAGTACCAGAATGCATAGGTATTAGCTTGGTCAGTGGGATACAGCGTGTATGGTATACAACAAGAGAGAAATATGTGCGTGCGTGGTATACAATAGCGCGAAATTGCTAGATAAAGATTAGTCCCATTCCGATAGGTGGTGTTGATGACAACGCCTCTTGCGGGGCGCGGAGTTCTAGTCCTGATGTTCGAGGACCGCCTTGGCGCGTGCGACGTAGAGTTCGAACCGTCGCTCGAAGCCCTCGCATATCCTGCGCGCGACCCCCTCGGAGCCCGGTACCAGGTCGGCTGAGACGGCGATAGAAATTCCACCCGCGTATGACATGATTCCGATTCCGATGGTCCCGGCACCCGATTGAGGTGGGAGAGCGGACCATTTCGCCACTTCCACATCGCTCCATGTTATGCCCTTCGCAGGGCCCGGGATACTAGAAGCATAATGTTAGCGAAAAGCAACCCTATACCAAGTAAGGATGCACGTACTTGGTCAACACGGCTAGGACTAGAGTGGGCGGATGAAATCTCAGCGTCGCGAATAGTAAGAAAAATACAAAACGTACATGACTCTGAGCATGCATCGACCAACGGCTTCATCACACCCCTCCGGAACAACTTGACAAGCGGGTTTCTCCGCTCTCGCGATTTCAAAAACCACGATAGCGGCAAAACCACGGGTGCTTGTCCCGAGAGCTGCAATATATGGAAGATGAACTTGGGCCACGCGCTGTGCTTGAACAGCGAGAGTTCGTAGCGACATCTGTGTATATGCGCATGTATTTCACGGACCGAAACGTTGTCGGTGAGGTCGCGGGAGGGGTTGAGATAAACGTTGGAAGCGGTGGAGAGGTTGCGCATCGTCCAATCTCCCGGCTGACGGACGCTGATGGGTCTACAGCGCTAACCCATGAGCAAGGAGAAATCAACTACACAGACCTTGCAGAGTGGAACTCACATGAAGAAGCCCATCGGAGCGGGAAGGAACTTGTTCACTGCCCGTCTGATTTTGCCCCAGACAGTGCGCGGTGGCGGCTTTGAAGCGATGACGTCCCCAAGGACGTCTGCCATAACGGCGCAGATGACATCGTTGAGAGTGACGTGTTCCTTCTTGCTGCGGACGTTGCGCCGCTGGTCCTTCGGTACTCCAGCGACAGCGTACCCAGGACGAGGGCCGGAGAACGCTTGTTGACACGCTTTCACGTCTTGGAGACTGAACACGCGCGAGCTGGAGAATTCTCGGTGCGGGGTGCGCTTGCCTGGTTGGTCGGCAGTAACCATTTCCACGCGCCAGAACGTGAATAGCAGGTACGCCACCATGCGAAGGCCTTGGTATGTGCTCCAGAACAGGGAGAAGACGCTCCCCGCCACAAAGACAAGCCAGTAGAGAAGCGTGAGAAAGAGGTGGAAGAACGGCGCGAAGAGGAAATTCGATGCGTAGGGGTCGAGCGGCTTGAGGGACTGTGAGTATTCGGATGGGAGAAGCAGGCCGCGCTTGGCTTTGCTGGACTTGTCGGCGGCGCCGTTCATCATTTGAGCGAAGTCATCGAAGAACGACGTCAGATACATCTGACTCATGACGAATCCTTGGATTGAGCCACTAGATCAGATTATAGGCGAACAAACGACCGCATATATGCGCACCTTGACCGTCAGAGAGGGTGTGGTGCCTAGGTCAGACCGTCAATGGGGCCATCCTAGTGAAAGACGGAGGCGATATACCCTTTGGCCACGATGGCACAGGCACCATCTTCCCCTCGATAGTTCTCCACGAGCAGGGTGTCCCATAGAGGCCGAGAAAGATCCCACTCCTCGGCGATGAACTCGCCGACCTGTAACACGTGTCGACCACGCTAGCCTAAGCCACTGGCACAGTGGTCGACTGCGGATGACGTACCAGCGCATCGAGCTCTCGCTTGCCAGCAGGCTCTGGGAGCCTACGGACGTGGACGTGGTCGAAGACGTTGAAGTCGGGGTCGTCGACGAAGATGGGCCCACGGAACAGGCGGCCGACGCCCTCGAGCCTCTGTCTGAACCGCGGGAACTTCTCTGACTGCCTGAGCAGTTGCTGTGGGCATCGATCGGCGGCTGAGCCGAGGCACGTACGGTCGAAGCAGAAGCGAGGTTAAGCAGCTTACCTCAGCGACGTCCTCGACCGTCACGGCGTCACGAAGGATGCTGACGGACGTGCATGCCTGCAAATTCAAAGTTGGTAAGCCACAGCGTCACAGATGTTATGATCGGTTTCGACACGGACGGGGTTAAAGTCAGTGATGTCAGACAGGAGAAGCCAGAAGTTGTCAACCCCACCGATCATCTGCCGACGATCTGTGGCCTCCTGGGCAATGAGGTCGGCGACCCGGTCGGCCGCCTTGGGGAGGCTGCCCGCACGCCCGAGCCGTTCCGCCACATCCTCGAGCGCTGGAGGATGGATTTCTGCATCGCTGTAGTAGAACGACGCCGGTGTGGATGGCGCCGTGTAGTATCCGTTCACTTTCCGATCCATGTCGAATGTGTTACTCGAGAACTTGAAAGAGAAACAGGGGCGAGGAGCTCGAGGGTGGAGTCCTCCGATGACTCGGAGGCGACGCGAATGACGAGCCAGCACAGCCGCCCCAACTTAAATTCATTGGGGGCCTGACCTGTGATTTTAGGTAATCCTTCCACGTGGTGGCCGGCAACGACCGACCCGACCACCCGCTCGCCTCGAATGCTCGCGATGAGGTCTGCGGCCTGCCCTGGACTTATCTCTCGACTCGGACTCTTTCTCGCGTATTGGACAAAGTCCGAAACACATGTTTCATCATTCTATCTGCACTAGATTTTCGCCCGTTTCACTGAGCGGGTCGATGAACTAAGTTGAGCTTTCCCATTGCACTACGGCACTGGTCCTCGATGGTCCACAACTATTGTATAGTACCCAGGAAAAGACTCTGCAGTGGTGGGGTGCGAGTTAAGATGGGTAGGTTCTGCGGTGGTAGGGCGCGAGTCAAGACGGGTAGGTACGAGACAACATAACTACTGATTCCGAGTCACCCACACATCTTGCCGCTACTCAGCGCGTGAACTTCGTCTGGATATGAGATATCCGGTTGTGGCCTCCACCACTCTTTTCTGCGCCGCAGAATCTCATCTGCAGGCTGCACATGGTGCTTCGTCTCACTAGAACTGCGCGCATTCGCGGTGGTTTACGGGCGTGGCGCAGCTGCCCACATAGATGCGACATGGTATGTACTTAACTAAGCACTGTGTTCGATCGATGCGATCTTGTTGTACGCGTATGCGTGTTGATCGGACGCCCCAGGCCTCAGGGTCAGATCGCATTCAGCGAGATACACACAACATAATTCACATTCGCGGTGTTCAAACAATGGTGTTGCAGGGTATAGGCGCATAGTACGCCGCCAGATGGCGTGCTTAACGCGCAGAGACCTTCTGCCAAGAGGGGCGGGAGGTGATATCGGCCCACCACCTGTCGCGATCACCGTTAGTGCCAATTCACATTCACATCCCGCAGGCATCGACGAGAAGACTTACTTCTTGATGTTGGGGTACTTGTCGGACTCGAGGAAGTCGATGTTCTGGATCTTGAGGAGGATGCCGTACGGGAGATGGAAGAGATCGACGATGGTGACCTCCTGTATGCCCGCGACAAGTCAGCATGGACATACGAAAGGCGAGACCGCGGCCCGGAGTGGGAGAACTTACGTTACCGGCAAGGTACTTCTGGCGGCCGAGGAGGGCTTCGTAGCCCGCGAGCTTGGCCTCGAGCTGAACCTTGAGCTTCTCCACGAATGCGTCGTCCGTCTGTTGGCCAAGGACCCTGCCAGCCATCACACCATCAGCACCCGGGCCCCATCCCAGCACGACCGACACCGTCGTCCGGCCCTGCGTCCGCGCGTGGGTCAGAAAAGGAAACGAAGGACGACTCACGGCTTGAACACCTTCTCGAACGCGAGCCCGGCGACGAAGGGGTCGAAGTTCGTGAGCTCGATGCTCGCGCCCTGCTCGAAGAGCGCGGTCTTCTGGACGTCGCTCGGGTCGGGGATGAGCTTCCCGATGCCGCCGTACTTGAGCGCGAGGTAGCGGGCGATCGCGCGGGACTCGAAGAGCTTGAAGCCGTCGTCGTCGAGGTACGGCACCTGCCCGAACGGCTGCACGGCGGTGAACGCGGGGGCCTTGTGCTCGCCCTTGGCGAAGTCGACGACGACGAGCTCGTACGGGAGCGAGAGCTCCTCGAGCACGGTGCGCACGCGCGCGGTGCAGGTCGAGTGCGGGTTGCCGTAGAGCTTGAGGACCATCGTGCTTTGGGTGGAGGTGTTGGCTGTTGGCTGTTGGCTGGTGAGCTGAGTGGGGATGAGGATGAGAGGGATGGGTTATCCGACGACGATCGATACGGGGTTATATAGATCTTCGGAGATCACGGCAACAATCGTTCGTGGAGCGCGAGTGGGCAATGCGGGTCGGTGCGTTCGAGAAAAAACGCTCCGCCAGGTGATCCAGTCGGCTCATCGGATTCAGTGTTCTTCTGTGGCAGGTTGGGAGCTGTTTGTGATACTCTGTCGCCGATGCCGCTGCCAATGTGGACGTGGAATCTTGCTAGAGGAAGAGGTGAGCTGATATAGATTTACTAGGTATGGACTTGTAAGCTTTGAAAAAAGGACAAGCGCGATGCTTACACTCGTACGAGGTATGTGTAGTGGGGGATGACATGTGACATCCGAGTTACGGTGTGTATGGAATACAAAGTGTAGATTGAATGGGATATTTGTCATCCCTTATGGAATGCGTGTCTTGGAAACAACCTAGAGGGATATCGCTAGACAGAGGAGAGCCAAATGAGGGCAGATGCGCACACAGGGTGCTTCAGAGAAGCGACCAAGGAGTGTGAGGATGTTGGCGGCAGGCTGAGGAGCTTGGGTCGTGTTCGTAATCTGCCCCATGATCTGGGTGACTAAGCGGATGGTGTTTGCGTTACCATGATTTGTCCGAGGCTGTCGCCCACGAGATGCTCGGCAATATCCGGTGGCCGTGCGAACTCTAACCTCCCCGAGCCAGGCCCACGACTTGGAACTATATATCCACCACTGCGTCTTTACTCTCCGCACCATAGGAACCCGAGGTCCTAGTTTAATGTATATCCAGAGCTTCTCTAAACAGTCACTATTGCCTCGGCTTCGGTCTTTTCGCCAACTCAAACTCAGTGCCACTCAGACTGTGCCATTATAGACTAAGTATAGTGCGGCGTGCCGCCCTCTGTTCGGAACTGCCAGTGAGGATAGCCTCGGGGGTTATTGAAGGTACGTGGATACCTAAACTTGCCAGAATAGCCACGCTCCTTTTGACGCCTTGTTACTAGTATCATTGAGCTACTATGCCTTGAATACCGTACACGTAGAACGTTCGTACGCCGCCAGTGACTCCCCCTCCTCCGCCTGTCATCACCCATGGGCATCGCCTGCGACGTATACACCAGGCTGCTCTTCAAGCGCGGCCACGGCCACCCCCTCTGGGAGCCCGAGCCGACGCAATCCGGAGAAGTCCTCATTGGTGACGTCGGGTATATGCTCGACGGCGGTTTCACTACCGCCTCTTCAATACAACTCTTCCCGCCGACCACCCGTTACACGAGCGGCACGGTGTCCCGGACGGCTATGAGCCGTTCACGTTCCCTGACACTCTGCGGCACCACCGTCCACATGCGCTGCAAGCCGGGCCAGTCTGCAGCAAAAGCGTCACTGCGGTGAATGCAGACGCCTCATTGTGAGCGCCGTTATCAATTGAGCCCAAATTGACCATCACTGACGTGCCGGCATATTGTGGTACATAACCCATGACAGAGAACCGGGGACGGGGACCTTCGGCCCTCTCGCCCACATCCGCTTCAAGTTCTCGGACGAGCAGGGCGCGGTGCTTGTCCTCAAGAACGACGCGCATCGTGAGGTCCTCCACCTCTGCCGAGACCTCACGCAGTATATCCTCCTGTGGGTCAAGACGGCGGAGTGGGCCCTCGCCGCGGCGACGCACCGCGCGCGGGACGGGGAGATCGCGTTCGGAGGGGACTTCGGTCCGGCGGGGCAGGCGAGCTTCTCCGTTTCGGCGACGAAGGAGGTCTCTATGTCCTGGGAGAACCGCTGCGGGCCTAAGGGCACTCAGGGCGGGGAAGAGAAGCCAGAGAAGTTCGATCAGTGCGTCTTTTTGCACTACTACAAGATCAAGCATCGCCCGTTCTTCGCCCCGAAGATCCTCCGTGGGGCCACCGAAGAGGAGCACTCAAGTCGTTCGTCGAGCCCGAACGGGTCGGACCATATGGAACTGAAGGATGACGACGACGCACTATCTAAGGATGTTTCTCTGGAGTCTGAGAGGGCGGAGGTCGAAATGATCCCACATCCATCTGAGCAGGTAATACGCATTGTTACAAAGATACGAGCATTGCACTCACGGGCAGTGTTAGGTTGCCATGGTTGACGCGATGCTTGATTACATCCTCGATGTACGCCGCTTTTCTGAATCATTTTCACGCAGACATGCTCACCAGCGGAATACAGCAAACTGACGCGACATGCGCCATCGTCTCCGACAGGGACATCGCGATGCTCTCCTCTGTGAGTCCATGTTCTCGTACCACCCGTCCACTTTCTGACATGGCGCGATTTCGCGTACGTCAGCAACAGAATTCAGGCAACATGCCCGACAGCCTTTCTCAGCTCCTCGCCGACAGCCTTTCTCAGCTCCTCGCCGACACCCTACCCAACCTCACTGTGACGGACGGAGGTACGTGTCCTCGGCTGTTCCGATAGACAGACACAATCCGACGTTCGACGTCCCAGTTGGGATGCTGCCACACCACAACATCCCGGTCGATGACACCACCAACGCCCTTCCGACGGTTCCGCCCATGGTGCAATTTGTCCCTGGGCCACCACGCGTCCTCCCTCAGTATCCATTTTCTGCGAGCCGTCACAGGCGGTCGCGATCGCGTTCACAATCGGTCATCCGCGCTATGTCCCCGTCGACCGCGCTTGCCAAGCCTTGTGTCCTTGTCCCTCAGGATCGCACGCTAGTTGTGGCGGCACCTCACGGGATGCAGTCCGGGTCACCCATGAGCCCCAATTACTGTCGGATACCCCCACTGCCTCGTCGTCGTTCGTCGTCGCAGACCATGCCGAGAGTTCAATATCATTCTCTAGAAAGGCCTCGGAAGCACATGCTTTCCGTCTCGTTAACTCCACAGTCTCCCTCAGGGCTGCGCCCATCCCTAACACTGCCAGCCGAGGACGACGACGACGATTTCAGACTCGACTTTGGCGAAAACCTGGAAGAAGCTTCCCCTTCGGGTGCTCCTGCGCTTCAACGGCCGTCGTCGTCGTCGTCGTCGTCGCCGTCAAAAGGACAGTTTGAGTCTGGGTTCATGGCAGTTGACTTGGACTGGGACTCAGACGCGGCCACGTCATTAGAGCTATTGCCGCGGCGCAGGCGCACTAGGTCACTTTCCGGTGTGGACACGGAAACTAGCAGCACCGTCGCCGTCCGGTCATCGCCGTCAAAGGGGAAGGGGAAGGAGAAGGAGGAGCGGGCGCGGAAGAGGACACGTAGCCCGTCGGAGGACGGCGAGGGCGGTGAGGAAGACGATGAGCGACCCGCGAAGGTGCGTTGAATCCCTCGTGAGCGGCCTATCGTTGTTTGCTGATTGTCTTGTTTTCAGAGGTCGAGGAAGCAGAAAGCTTAGAATCGATGTTTGTCTCGACCAAACGGCATGATCATCGAAGAAAACATTGGCCGCAGGGCAATCTGGACGATAGAATCTCTCCCGTTGTCTTCTCGTGCACCTTGGCGATAGACTGTGGTGTTGGAACTGGTCGAGTGGTAGGAATGGACCTGGATGGATTTCAACGTTCTTGTACAGTGGTTCCGACAATATTCCTGTTGTTGTTATTTGTTTCTTCACAGTCTTATATAGCTGTACCATGGACTAGGACTTCAGCAGGTGCTGGATAACGGAGTACAGTAGATGTCAGGAAGAGGGAGGAGGAGAGAGAACTTGTCGCTTCAGCGGCGCTAGCGGCGCTGAAGCGCTGACTGCTATCCGATGATGGGCGCTAGACTCGTGGCGTCCAAAGCCAACGCGGCATGGTCAGTCCCTTCCATAGACAGTCGACCGGGAATGTCCACCTTTCTGTTGTCTTCCTCAGTCTTCCTGCACACGAAACATGATATACGCGGTTTGCGAGGGGAGATATTGGTGAGCCACACAGCTTACGAGCCAGCCACTGGCATAACCGTGACCGTGTTTGCACTACTACTGGCAAGAGTGGCGGAACGAAGCGACGCCCCCGGCTTACGTGTATGTATTGGACACACCAAGGTGAGTTGAATGACTTCTTATTTTTAATCCTCACGCTGGTCCGAATCGCAGACTGTGGCCATAGCTAGTATCGATCGCGAGTCCGACAATCATTAATCATGGTGAACGTTACGGTCAGCCCCTGCCCGCCGCACCCCTATCTACTTTGCCCCCAGAAGCATCCGTCATATCAACCTGCCATCATTTCCCAATCTTCCGCATCGACCGCCTCCCTTTAGCTCGACCTTGCGTCCATCTGCATCATGCTTGCGGTTCATAACATGAACCGTATGGGGAGCAACCTCGACAAAATCCAAGCCGCAACCCACGATAGCCACTACTGGTACGACACTGGGGACTTGATTATCGTCTCTCAGGGTGTCGCTTTTCGGGTCTGGCAGCGCCTCCTCGCGGAATACTCGGTCGTGTTCCGGAGCATGTTCAAGTTTGCTCAATCCAAGCCGCCAGCCGCGAGGGATCTGGTCGATGGTTGTCTTGCGGTCCTGCTCGACGACTCTCCCGAAGATTGGCGCCAGCTCCTCGGACTCCTATACCCCCGGAGAGCAGACATCAAGTGAGTCTGCGACTTATTTCCTTCCGAGTTGCCGTCTTTTTGGACTAATTCTAGTGTTAGGCTCGGCGGCCGAAAGATCGACATGCCCTTCGTTTCTGCGATCGTCCGCCTCGGCCACAAGTACGAGCTTCAGGGGCTATACGACCAGGCAATGGACCACCTTACCACTTATTATACCACCTCCTTCGACGCCTGGGCCAACGGGCTCAATACCGCCCAGTGGCAGCCTGACCCCGTTCACGCCATTACCGCGATCAACCTCGCCCGGCTCACCAACACCACTTCCATCCTTCCCACCGCCCTCTATATCTGCGCGACCCTCGACCGCGAGGTCCTCGACGAGGTCCTTCTCGGGGACGGGCGAACGGAGCGGCTCGCGGAGCATGACTTTCACCTCGTCCTTGAGATGAAGGACTGCCTCACCCTCGAGAACGTGCAAAACGGGGGCCTGCTCCTCTGGCACGGGCCCCCGTGCGCGCAGAACCGGTGGGGGTATCGCAAGTGCACCGCCGTGTGGTCCAAGGCCTGCACCCATGAGAGGCTCCTCTCAGATCGCGACGCGCCGCATCCCCTCGTGTCTGTGCGGGCGCTCGACAGCTGGGTCGCGAATGTGTACAGCTTGCCGGCCGAAGTTGCGCCGCCCGCCCCCCTGGGGTCGGGCTTCCTGCGGATTTTCGGAGGTAGCGACTGGTGGTGGTGGTGGTGGCGGCGGTCGGACGGCACCCTGTGCCGGGAGTGTAGGGACCATTTGGAGGCCCATGACCGGGAGATCCGGAGGAAGACATGGCGCAAGCTGCCGGAGTTTGTTGGGCTCACGATCGAGGGCTGGGATGAGGCGTGAACGCGCCGCAGATAGCATATTTACTGTACACTTCGAATATCATGGGTTGATGGCTAAGACTTAATATCCTCGGCACAAGTTTTCGTCCTCCCTCCTTCGCGACCCCGCGGTACCCCTTCGCGCGCACTCAGCTCTATCCTCTTCCCTCTGGTACTCTCTTCGTCGCCCAGAAGATCGTGAGGTTCTCCTACCACTAAGTCAATATCCCGCGTTTATCTTCTGTTACTTACCCTTACTTACCACAGGCTGCGAGGTATAATTACGTAATGTTTACCTGAACTATTTTCTGAGGCGTGATCAGTTCAACTTTATTATTAGTTCCCACCAGCAGCTCTCGCTCAGCTCGTACCCTCTCTCCCGCCTGGTGCTCCATCTCGCACTATGCACACTCGTCCGGTGCTAGCATTCATACATTCACTGTGCTACCATTGAGCCATCATACTTACCTGGGAGAAGTTTACTTACATCCAAGTCCCCGAATTTTGGCGCTACACCGGCAAGGTTAGCAACAGTGGTCTTCAACTTCTTCCTCTCGCACACTCCCTGCTCCTGAACTCTGACGTCTGTTGCGACGATGCCACCCCTCGATTCTCGGCCTCACTCTTCGTATCGCGAGTCCATCCATGCTTTCGACGCGGCGCGCGGCTCACTGCCACCACGGTAGCGTGGTCACTGTCTTGGATGGCCTGGCGAAGGCGTTTGCTCGAGCTTAAGATGCACGCACCCCTGGTCGATACTAGCAATTTTAAGATGTCGATTGTTGAGGCGACTCGCCAGAGGGGTTCTCTATTGCTCCCGGAGGCGTACATCGCGCAGCCGTTACCTGATGGGTATGGGCGCTCTTCGAAGATACACTCTTCGAGGCTTCATTGGGCCTCATCGCGGGTGACACGCGGGCGAAGAGACTGACATGAGAACAAGGTGCGTGCCTATTCAATCGAGTCACATCCGGGCGTTATAATAATACTCAGTATCGTCACGCTCTCCTGCACAGTGTACAGTTACCGCGACTTCGACTTGGAGCCCAGTAGAGGTTTCTGTTCAGTTCATAACCTCCCCGTTGGACCTTTTCATCGAAGCGCGGCTTCGCATTATGGCCTCGATCCTCCCTCTCGAAACGGCAGAACACATCCTTGACTTCCTCCATGACGACATCCCCGCCCTCGCGGCTTGCGCACTCGCCTCTCGTGCCCTACTCCACGGCGCTCGCTTTCATATCTGGCGCGAAATCGCTGTTCCTGTTCGGACATACCCAGTTCATTCCCGGATGCAAGGATTCGTCGAGATTCTGCACGCCAATGCCGATATCGCACCCCTCGTTGTCTCCTTGACCCTGAAAGGCGTGCTGTCGCCCCAACCTCGGAACCGCATACAGCAGCGCTGGGACGACCCAGAGGGGACCGTGCGTCTTTGGGAGAAGCTCCCCAACCTCCGAGTGCTCCGCTTCGTCTTTCTCCGGTTCAGCACGGGCCTGCACCAGTTGCTGCCTGTGGCATATTCCCTACCCAACCTCGAGGAGATCGCTGTGGTAGACTCCCTCGCGATATTGTCCCGGGAATATTCAACCCGTCCTTCGTATGGCGACTCCGTCGTCACGAAACTCCCTATGCCGACCAAGCTCAAAACGCTGAAGATAGCGGGCGGCTCGATCGCGTGGTCCTTCCTGGAGGACTTGGCGAAGCTGCTTCTCGAACCGGGGATCCACGCGCCGCTGGAGACTCTTGACCTCAGCTGTATCGTCCGTAGCAGCAACTTCAAGTACGCGACTTGGGATCGCACCGACGCGCTTCCCTCGCAGGCATGGGCTCCCGTCATTGCAGCCCTGGGGACGACGCTTCGTCACTGTACCCTCGGGTTGCTGGCAGTCGAGTGTTCCCGTACGCCGTCTGTTTTTTTCTTTTGGAACCTGCACCCTGCTGACTTCGGTGACGCACTCGCTTGACTAGCCGGGAATATTGCGAACCTCTACGAGAGCCTCAAACAGTGCACGCTCCTACAGTCACTCAGCATCCAGTGCAACGTCTTGATAAACCCCACTGAGACCGGCAGTCATTCCCCTTTCATCTTCATCGACATGCTTGCAGAGGCGCTATCTTCCCCTGCGGGCCTGCACTCGCAGTTTTCTGAGCTCAACACGCTCTCGATCGGGTGGCTGACGGCATCGGGGCCTGTGCCACCCGCTTGCGTGGACGCTTGCAAGAAACTCGCGCGTGCCCTCGAGGACCGGTCGAGGTGTCCGCTTTTGAAGCGATTGACCGTCTCTGTGGGCGCAGGCGGGGCCACGAGCGAGGGATTTGACGCTCAACGGGAAGAGGTGGAGGCGCAAGGGTCCGTCTTGCGGTCTTGTTTCGAACCGGTGATATCGGCTGGGGTGCAGGTTCAAGTTGATATATCTGTGGCGGGAGCGGGACACGCTCAATGCTGAGCCTGCCTGAGGTTTCCTCGTACTTGTCGTTGTTGACCTCCTTCCTGCGCTTGCATTAGGCAGCATCTGATACTTGTCTATAATTTGTTCGCTTTGGGAGACAAACTGATCAGATATTGAAGGGCGACGCACTTATTTATTTTTGCGAAAAGAGAGAGCTCTGAGAGAGTATGAGTATTTGACTAGCCGCAGGCGCCAGTCTGGGGTACCGCTTAAAAAACCAGCTCATGTGCTCGGGCGGTTGTCCAATAACACATTACGCTGGAAATCCTGCAGCTTCCCCGACCGAAAGGCGAACCATAACTAATACTAACACTAGCGAGGAGGAGTCGCAGTGTGCGGGGATTTTGATGGAAGGGCGCCTACCCAGCCACATTCAGCGTCTATGTGAGACTGGGCCAACCGTCTCCATCCTCCCATCTCATCGTCGTTCCCCTCGTCAGCGTCACCCCCTTCGTTGTCGACGTTCCCCTCGTACCACGTAGTCGTGATCATCGTCTGCCTCATCTTGTTCTCCCTCTTCCTCGGATCCCCTGACTCTCGTCTCCTCCACCGCCCCCCATCTGGCCAACTCGGACACATCCCCTCCTAAGCTTTCTTGCAGTCTCGCAACTGATAGCGTTATATCTCGCGGCAGGAAAGGCTTCTGGTCGGGAAGAGATGTAGGTGCGCATACAACCACTCCAGTTTGTTCGACTGTTCATGGCGATCATGTTCTGTCTCGTTGACAGCACAAGAAAAGCTCTGCATTATAGCCCAATCGGACCGTCGTACATGCCTCTGCCCATCCCTCTTGAGTTGGTAGAATATGCCATCGATGCCCTTCAGAACGACGTCCACGCTCTCGCGGCTTGCACTCTCGCCTCTCGTGCCCTGCTTCCGAGGGCTCGCTTTCACCTGTGGCACCAGCTGACCGTGCCGGTCGAAGCGGACCCTCCACATGCTCGAATGCAAGGACTCTTGCAGATCCTGGATTCAAATCCCGATATCGCACCTTTGGTTCAATCATTGACCCTCAAAGGTGTCCTGTCGTCCTCACCTCGGAACCGCATACAGGAATACTGGGACGACCCAGAAGGGACTATGCTCCTGTGGGAGAAGTTCCCGAACCTGCGAGTACTCAGGTTCGTCCAGCTCAATTTCAGCAACGGCCTGCACCAGCTGCTCCCTTTCGCGTACTCGCTACCCAACCTCGAGGAAATCGCCCTGGACTACTTTGACGCGATACCGTTTCGGGGACACCCCCCCTGCCCGTCATACCGCGATTCCATCGTGAAGCTCGATGCGCCGCCCAAGCTCAAGCGGCTCAGCCTTACTGGAGGCTGGGTGATGTGGCTGTTCCTGGAAGACCTGGCGAAGTTGCTTCTCGAACCAGGCATGCACGCGCCGCTGGAGGCTCTCGACCTCAGTAGTGTCATCAAGAGCGCCAACACCAAGCTTTTACCTCAGCACATGACCGAAACGCTCCCTTCGCACGCATGGGCTCCCGTCATTGCGTCCCTCGGGCAGACCCTCCATCACTGTACCCTTGGGTTGCTTGCGGAGGAGTGTTATCGTGAGTCCTCAGTCTTCTCTGGCATTGCATTTGCACGGCGCTGATGTTTCGCCAGCTTCGAACCTTGCGAATCTCTACGGCAGCCTCAAGCAGTGCGCGCACCTGCGATCGCTCGGCATCGTGTGCAACATCTTTCCGGTTGACGACTTCGACTATCGCCCGTTCTGCTTCATCGACACGCTCGCAGAGATGCTGTCCTCTGATCCCGACGCGCCGTTCCCCGAGCTCAGAACGCTCTCGCTCGAGTTGCAATGGGCTAACGAGCCCGTGCTCCAAGGCTGCGCTGAAGCGTGCACGAAGCTCGCGGGGGCCCTCGAAGATAGGACGAGATACCCGCGTTTGAAGCGCTTGGACGTCCGTGCGAAGCTGAAGAAGAACGCGGCAACGAACGACGGTGCTCTTTCGGTGCAGGAGCAGATAGCGATGCAGGAGACCCTTTTGAGGTCTTCTTTGGGGCGGGTTGAGCTGGTCGGGGTGCACCTCGAGATCTCGGTTATGTGATACGGGGTGTCCTGGATGTGCTGTGCGAGGTAAGGAGTCCATGCTGCGTCATCTTATCTTTCGTTTTTCCTCATGCTGCCGTTGCCCATCTCAGTATCGATCGCTGCGATTCTGTCAGATCCATGTAATATTGTTAATAGTAAGTCGTACTTTGGGCTATCAGCCGGGGTGTTCGCTGTATTTAGGATGCTCGAGCACTGCCAGCGGCCCCGTGCGTCCGAGCATCACTTCGACCGAGACAGTAATCCCTCGAATTCGCATTCTTTCGGAGGTCGTCCTCCGCCTCATCCTTGTATCGAAGCGCTTCGAAAGTGAATGAAGATGGGACTTTGAAGCCTGATCGAACGCGGGTCGCGACTTCACCTCGTAACCTAATCATCCCAAACCCCTTTATGCTGAATTCTGCGCCTCATCAATCACAGTCACTACTTCTCCGACACGTCTTGTCTCGATTCACGTACGTCCACACGTTGTCTCGTACCGTCATCGCTGCATGCCTGCTGATACATACGTTTTTACATAGCTAATGACTTGGGAACGCTCTCCTTGCGCTTGCGATCGGTTACGATGCTTTGGCTATTTACCGCAACCTGCTGACACGGGTCCCTTCGTCGTCGACCACCCAGCTCTAGCTAACCATAACGTCTCCTCATTGCACCGATGACTCAAGCCGTAAGGTCAGATAAAGGTCCGGCGTCGGAGAAGGAAGAGTGCGGGTCAGACGAGTTGGGGATCTCCAAGACAAATCGACTCGGTTATGCGGAACTACAACCTCAGGTCATGGACCCATCCCATCTTCCCGAGGATGAGGCCTCGGCGACAGAGTCGTCGGGTCAGAGCTCACTGGCAAGCACGTTCACATCCAAAAAACGCTCGCACCTCATTCAGACACTCGCTCACCGAGTTCAACCCGTCTTTTGCTCCGCGCGCCCAACAAAGATGATGATGCATACCCCTCTAGGTAAGTGGGATCGTCGCAGCGTACCTGCGGAGGTCTTATAAGGTCTCGATCCTAGAGAGCTCACAGCTGTTGGTCGAGTGACTCATCCGGTCGCGGACGTGCCACGAATAACTATGTCCCCCATCCCCAAGAGGGAGCGCCTAGATTTTCGTGGACTTGCGGTGACATATAGGCCACATGCGGTCAACATGTGGCTCGTCGAACTTTACGGAGATGCTTCCCGAGGCGGCGCGGTGCGCGAAGCGGACATGGAGCTCGATGACGCTCGCACCTGCTGTACGCAACGGCAGCCCGATCAAGCACGGTGAGCTGTCGAAGTTGCAGGAATCAGAGCTCACTCATTTACTTAGTAGTACTGCAGATACGTATTCGATAAAAGATCACACTAGTGTGTCTGGGCTCTAGATGTGTCAGAGCACGACAGCCGCTGGATATCGAAGTCGAATGTTGGAACTTGGCCGAGACCATTCAGCACTATCTCCACCCCCTCGCGTACATGGCGGCCCCACGAATATCGGCCACGCGACGCATCTCCAGGAGGTTCTTCCAGGTTCCTCTCGGAGGAGAGGCCGATTCTCGGGAGGCGGCCGTAGGACTTGATGAGTCATGGAGTCCGGGATCAAGGAACCGTTTGGGAAGCGCCGAGGCAACTTGAACCCAACGTTCACCTGTACCCATATCGTGGTCATCCGGTTTGATAGCAAGTCTGCGCCTGCGCCGTTCGTATTTGCTTTCCGTCTCGAGTGCACTGCCAACTACTAACACCAAACTAACCTAGCGTTGTTAGCTGACGCGGAAACTTCCCCATTCAACCACAAGTGAAGTGAATCGACCAAGTTCTGTCAAAGCAATGTCATCAGAAGACGAGAGCAACATCCCCGCTTTCAAGAAACGTAAACTTCAACGCGCATGCGACTATTGCAGACGAAAAAAGGGTAAGCACAAGTTGGCGCCAAAACCAAATCCTTGCCAACCCGAACTAAAGCCCTTCAGTCAAATGTAGGACCCCCCCACCCATATGACGGATACGTGCTTGCCTTATGCTGGTACTTCAGGCGACGGCCCTCAGATGCCCAACAACCGCTGCTCAAGATGCTCGGCGCGTCGCACCGAGTGCACGTATATCCAGGGACATGTACGTCAGCTTGCTTACGTGTTTCATTGGACGCGCTTTAACTCCTCATTGTGGTTCAGAACCGCAGTTATCCCAGAAGGTTGGTGGCTTTTCCGCCATATCTCTCTACGAGGCTTGTCCACGATATAAAAAGCTCATAGTCGAGCTGGGGTGTTACGCTCGGTCTTCACGCGGATGGTCACCATCGGACCCTGTTTACCAGGCGCAGCGTGCGACGGCCTTGTGCCAACTACAGTTTCCCAAGTCCATTATGCCTATCTCTTCGGAGTGACTGACGACGCAAATTACAGCTACGTCGAAGACCTCGAAAGCCGACTCGAGCGCATGGAGAAGCTTATGAGCAAGGTGAGGCTAATCATATACCTATTACGTGCGACTATCTAACGCAATGTGAACGTCATCTAGCTTTGTCCCGACACCGACATCACCAAAGAAAGCGACACTCACGATTCCGACAGCGACCCCACTCTATTTCTGTCACCGACGTCCGAAAGCCCGCATGCGAGCACGACTCACGTCTCGGCCCTGATCCGTCCCTCAACACTCGGGATCACCCCCCCGACACCGGGGTCACCCCAGACGGATCCGCACGGCGACGAGGAAGAAGGGGACATAGACCAGGAGATCACTGAAGGCATGCGAAGACTGTCCATGAACTCGCAGCCATTCCGATACCACGGAAGGTCGAGCGGCATGGTATTCATACGGTCTGCTATGGCGTTAAGGGACGAGTGCGCCGGTCCTAGACCCGCACCACAGGGAGACACACGGCATCAGCATCCGGTAAGCAGAAGCAATTCTCATCCCAATTTTCCGCCTTCTCATGACAGTCTCAGTGGGTAACGGCCTTGGTGGAGGACGACTTCCCGACGTTCGACGAAGGCAGTTTCCCATTTCGGGATCTGTTGGATGCGCTCGTGGATCTGTACTTTCGCAACATGAACTCCCTCTACCCACTACTCCACGAACCAACGTTCAAGAAATCTATCGAAGCTGGGCAGCATCTACGCAAGGGCGGCTTCGGCGCAACGGTCTTGCTGGTATGTGCGATCGGGTCGCGGTTCACTCGCGATCCACGCGTACTTCTCCCGAATTCAACCCATCCTCATTCCGCGGGGTGGAGATGGTTTCGCCTTGTCGAGAGAGCGAGAAGGCTCTCCTTCGCGCCCGCGAAGCTACACGACCTCCAAGGGTACGCTGTACGTGACTTCGCAGTTCCCTTGGGATGAACTCACGTCCTAACCAGCGGTGTATATGTATCTATCATGTAGCTTATGGCTTTGTTCCTTGACGGAACCACAGCACCTCAGGCCAGCTGGGCTGTTGTCGGCGCGGGGGTCCGCGCCGCGCTCGAAGTAGGCGTGCATCGCAAGAAGATGTACGCTCCGACACCAAATGTTGAAGAGGAATTGTGGCGGCGCGCCTTCTGGTCAGTTCCACGGCGTCCACCAGCAGACCCATTCAATTCTTAACTCCCATTCCTGTAGGATCCTGGTGTTGCTGGAATGGACGGTGGGATATGGCTTCGGTCGCCCGTGCTCCATTCACGACGAAGAGTAAGTCCTCGCCCCCGCAATCTCTCCCATCGCTGACAACTATGCAGTTTTGACCTCGCGCTGCCGACCGAGTGCGACGACGAGTATTGGTTGACATCAGATGGAGAGCCGTTGTTCAAACAACCGCCTGGCAAGCCGTCCATCGTTTCCGGATTTGTCCATGCTCTTCGGTTAAGGCAAATACTGGCCTGTGCCAATCGAACGATTGTGAGTCATTTCGCCGACGTTCTTGATCATGGAACCAATTCCTTCTTAGTACGCGACCAACAAGTCGAGGGCGCAGCTTGGTCATGCTGACCAGCAATGGGAACAACGTATTGTCGTCGACCTCGATTCGGCGTTGAACAACTGGTCGGATTCGCTCCCGGACCACCGTGAGCTTCGCGTGTCCCTCCTCTTCCAAATTCATCGCTCATGACTCACACGGGCATCACGTTACAGTACGCTGGAATCCAGAAGAGGATAACGAACTGTTCCTGACCCAGGCGGCAACTCTCGCCGCATGGCGTCACGGCATCCAAATTGCGGTTCATCGCCCGTTCGCGCCATCCTCCCGTCGCGAGTCGCCGATCTCGCTTCCCTCGGCGATCATCTGTACAAACGCCGCTCGAGCATCTATTCAGGTTGCGGAGGCTCTGTACAAACGAATTGGACGCCTCACGCATGGGAATAGTGTAAGTTTGCGAGTGCACGATTCTCGGTTCCTGCATTCATTCCCGGTTGTGCTTTGGCCAGGGGACAATCTTTGCATCTGCGACCGTCTTGATGGTGAACATGCTTGGACTGAAACGGTCTGGACGAACCGCCAATGTGGAGAAGGATCTGACGTTGGTGGGACGGACGGCCGAAATGCTCCGGTCATCGCGACATGAGTGCGTTCTTCTCCATATTACTGTAGAAGAGAACAGACTGCTGAATGCTCCACTTACATTGTTTCTCAGAACGCATTATGCCGAGTCACTAGCGTCCGTTCATGTTCAGCCTGCATACGTTGGCATCTCTCTGATTTTAGCTGTCCAGACGCATTCTGTGCGACCTGATGTCCGGCATCGCTGAACCTCTTTCTTCAGATATGTCAACGAATGCTCAGCGCGCATGCGAGCGTCCGCTGTCTTCGGCTGCAATTCCATTCGAGGGCCCTCCCTCCGAACGGCGCACGGACTCAGATAGTTCCGATGTTGGCCAACACCAAATCACCGATGCGCACAATGTCGCTACGCCCTCCTTTGCTTCACTCACCTTCGCGCATTTGAGTAGCGATACCTCACCTTTTGCCAACCCTTTCTCGTCAGATGGTCCGCAACACGCCGCCTCGGAGCAACAAGCTTGGCCGCCCGTTTTTCCGCTTGATGGCGCATCCATGGCCAGCTTCTTCCCCGTCCTCCAACACGATCCTCTACAGGCTCAATCGTACGACAATACGTATGGCAACGCCACTCAAGGGGACGTACAGAGCCAGAGGAATGCTGGAGGAGGGCGAATGTACGGTCTGGAGTCGCTTGGGAACAATGCGTCGATGCCGCCGCCATCAGCCCTTCCCTCCTCCGTCTCTCAGGTTGAGGCCGCGGCGAATGACCGTCGTTTCGCGGATGCGGCTATGCAACTGGCAGCCGGAGGGGACTGTGCGGACACCGGTATACCGGACTTTGCGCTCATGGACGATACGCTGACGCTGTGGTCGAGCATGCGTGCGACGTTTGGGTGAGTGATTCGTCGGTCCGGGCGTTGTTCTCGGACGTACTCATCATTTCCCCCTCTGGAAGCTGGAACGCCGGGGGCGCTCCATTTATGAACCCGAACGTGAACAATGCCTGAGGGGCGCAGAGTTTTTGTCTTCCACATATCCAACGTAAGCATATCTCATGCCAGAGAAGTGCAGCGTCATCCTTGATGGCTCTACGCAATGGCATCTACGGACTCAAGTCTCAGATGGCGGAATTTGGACATGGTGAAGTAGGAAGAAGGCCAGAGTAGGCATGCAATCATGTTTACTTTTCAAGGGCAAGAGCTGGGCGAGTGGTCGACGGGGTTTGTGTTGAACGTAGTGGGATGAGTGCAACAAGGACGACAGCCTGAGGATTCGGTAAAAGGCGCGACCGTGATACGCGGCCCAGGTTATGCTAGGCTGGGCATCGCAAAAACAATTGTACTGTTCGAGCTTCTACCTGCTACTTATGTCCAAAGAACGTTGTGAAGGAAGGTTAAATTCAGATTATTAGTGCGATATATTGACCACTGGCAACGACTTACAATCGTGCGCTCGGCCGCCGCCGTGTTGAGTGCGCATATTACGAACTGGCCGGAGAAAAGGCGCGAAAATGGCTTAAGAATGCGTTGGCATTCGAGGCCTTCCTTGGAGCTCGAGGCGATGTCGTTCACTGGCACAGTCGAACAAGGCACTATACGGTCAGAGTAAGGCGACCGTGGTAAGTACAAACCCACCTTGCTTCGCATAGAGCCCGCTGAGGCGTCGGTTCAGCACAGCCGAGGATCCTCCGCGGTTTTCTCACTCTCATCTTGGGCACCTCGGACTCGCTTGGACTCAATGGGTAGCTCACAGCCAACGTCCAGCTGGCGAGCGGAGCACTGCGGCGGCACACAGCCTCTCACTGCGGCAACCACGGCCATGGTCTGTTATCAGTTTCGAATCACGAACAAGGCGTGGCTGTACCGCTGACTAATCTCAGATCGGCGGCCAAGCCAACGTACACGCCCAACGTAGTGACGCTGCACACCTGCTGCACACCCTCGTTTCTGGAGGATCTGTATCGCCCGCAGCTCCACTTCCCCACCTTCCACTGCGCTCGACTGTGCTGCAGAGGAAGCTGTGAATTAACGGCAAGAACCACAACGTTTTCGCGGCTTCGAACCCGCTGCCGCCACATCCTTAAAACCGCACGAGTGGCAGTTCAAGCGACACATAGTTGAACCTCCTTACAGTACAGGTGGCTCTCTCGAGTCATGTCCTCTCCAGAGGAAAGCACCGCTCATACTCTCAAGAAGCGCAAGCTTCAACGCGCATGCGATCATTGCAGAGGCAAGAAAAGTAAGCGGCGTTCAACCTTCCCTATAAAGATTATGGCGGCTAAGCCATTCAAGTCAAATGTAGGTCCTTGTCTCCGACGTGGAGAGATTATGCACGTCTCATCCCCCTACGCCAGGCGATGGCTCCGATATGCCCAACAACCGATGTTCGAAATGCACAGCGCGTCGCATCGAATGCACGTACCTCATGGGACAAGTACGTGAGTTCACTTGCATATTTTACCTGACCTCACGTTTGCATCTTTTTGGCAGAACAACGATTATCCTAGAAGGTCAGTCTCTTCTCCACTGCGGTTTGGTTGTAAGGCATCGATATCGTGTCCTCTGCGATAATTTTCGATGACGTATATGAGAAGCCCGGGCCCCATCCGGCCGTCGCACGGGCACGAGGGTCCAGGCTACCATAATGCACTCACGAGAGGCAGGAGGCATGAGGACCTGGTGTCGCCAATCGACAGTGGGCAATAATGCTCTCGTGCAAAGCGGTTTCGCGTTCTAGATATCTTTATCTTTTGTTCGGCGTCCTCTCCGCAGATTGCGGAATCAGCGCAATCGAGGGCGGCTAACGATGCAATTTACAGCTATGTCGAGGACCTTGAGAGCCGTCTTGAGCGCATGGAGAGACTTATGAACCAAGTAAGGCCATTCACGCGCCTGACCCGAATTTTACTGAATGCGACCGCCTTTTAGTTTCTTCCGGACAAGGATTTAGCCAAGGAACTCGACGATCACCAGCCCGACAAAGACTCTGCAATTTTTCTCACCCCGGCCTCCGAGCGATCGCACGCGAGCGGTTCTCGCGTAGGGACACCACGCACCCCCTCGACATTTGCTGTCGCGCCTCCGACCCCTGCCTCGTCGGCCAATACTCCGCAAGATCTACCCAGCGAGCAGGAAGAGGAAGAGGAAGAGGAGGCTGAACTAGACAATGAGCTTGCAGAGGGCCTGCGGAAGCTGTCGTTGCACTCGCCGCCGCTCCGATATCACGGCAAGTCGAGCGGCCTTGTGTTCATACGGTCCGCACTCGCACTGAGGAACGAGTACACCGGCGAGTTTCGGCCCCCGCCGACGAGAGATGGGCAGCATCCGGTAAGCGCGCGCAGCACTCATTCCGCGATGCCGTCTTCTCACTCACCGGGACCGTAGTGGCTCAAGACGTTCGTGGAGAACGACTTCCCCGTCATCGAAGAGAGTCGCTTTCCCCCCCGCGACCTGCTCGACGCGCTCGTGGACCTCTACTTCGCTCACATGAACTCCCAGCTTCCGCTCCTGCACAAGCCGACGTTCAGGAAGTCGCTCGCGGCCGGGGAGCACCTCCGCAACGGGGGCTTCGGCGCGACGGTGCTGCTGGCGTGCGCGATCGGCGCGCGGTTCACGCGCGACCCGCGCGTGCTCCTCGACGACTCGGACCACTACCACTCGGCGGGGTGGAAGTGGTTCCTGCTCGTCGTCGGCGTGCGCAAGCTGTCGTTCGCCCCCGCGAAGATCTACGACCTCCAGATGCATGTCGTACGTGACGTCGCACCGCCTGAAGGCATTGTGAGCTGACGGGCATCCGGGGTGTGTAGCTCATGGCTCTGTTCCTGCAAGGATCGACCGCGCCGCAGTCGACTTGGTCGGTGATCGGGGCTGGGATCCGGATGGCCCTCGACGTCGGCGCGCACCGCAAGAAGATGTACTCCCCGACTCCGACCGTCGAGGAGGAACTCTGGCGGCGCGCTTTCTGGTAAGCTTTCGTGTCTTAATCGGACCCACCATCTAAATACTAACCTTTGGGTTCCATAGGTCCTTGGTGTTACTGGAATGGATGATAGGCTATGGCCTAGGACGGCCATGCTCCATCCACGACGAAGAGTGAGTTCTTCGCTCCTGAAGTCCCATCGCATTGCCGACGGTTGTCAATTGTACAGTTTCGACCTCGCACTGCCGACCGAGTGCGACGACGAGTACTGGCTGACGCCAGAAGGCGAGCCTCTGTTCAAGCAGCCCCCTGGCAAGCCGTCCAGGGTGACCACGTTCGTCTGTATGCTCCGACTGGGGCAGATATTGGCCCTCGTAATGCGCACGATCGTGAGTAATGTCTCAGAAAACCTCTTTCGACTATAAAAATCTGGATTCTTTCGTAGTACGCGACCAACAAGTCACGAGCGCAGCTGGGCCAGTCGGACCAGCAATGGGAACAGCGCATCGTCGCGGACCTCGACTCCGCGCTCAATAAGTGGGCGGACGCGCTCCCGAGCCACCGTGAGTTCCGTACATGTCGCCTCTGGCCTCTTCCGAGCCGTCACTCATGTTTGTGCCTTGGACTGGGACCCGGCATTCAAGTGCGATGGGACCCAGGCCAGGCGAACGAGGGGTTCCTGATCCAGGCAGCAAATCTCAAGGCCTGCCACCACTACATCCAATTCGCCGTGCACCGGTCGTTTATCTCGTCTACCCGCCGCGAGTCGCCGCTCTCGTTCCCGTCTGTGATCATGTGCACAAACGGCGCGCGGTCGTCCATCCAGGTGCTCGAGGTGGTGTACAAGCGCATAGGGACCCCCAACCATAGGAACTACGTGAGTACGAGTGCAGGGTCGTCGGACCTCTCGAACCTGCCCACTAACGCCTGGATGACCACTAGGGGGTTCTGTTCTTGTCCGGGATCGTGCTGATGACGAATATATTTGGGCTGAAGCGCTCCGGTCGGATGGTCAACATCGGAAAGGACCTGGTGTTGGTGAGAAAGGCGATCGAAATGCTCAGGTCGCTGCGATACGAGTACGTGCCTCTTCACCGCACATGGTGATAGATCACTGAACCGGCTGTTGATGTGCAGAATACATGTGGCGGAATCCCTAGGGTGCGTGTCCATTTCATCTCGACTGCGCCCGTGCGATACCTAATGACTGTGCCCTAGGGAAATGCTGAACGAGCTGGTGTCCGCCGTCAAGGACCCTCTTTCTCCTCAAGCTGGCATGTCTCCTTCCGAACAGGTACCACCCGAGATGGAGGCGGAGACGAAACGCCCATCATCCCCAGCGGCACTTGAAGAACTGGTGCTCGAGCGGCACATCGAGGGCCCTGATCCTAGCCAGAAGCTCACACAAGGCTATGGGACCAACGCCGGCGCCGGGCTCTCTTTCACTCCAGCCCCGACCGCGCTCCCAAACGAGACACCCAGCGTATCCTCCAGCCTTGACTTTCTGCAGGCCAGCACCCACCCTTTCGCCCCTCCTTTCGCCACGGGTGTACTTGGGTCTTTCGCGCAAGGCTTCGCGGGGCCCTCGACGCAAGGTGGTGCAGCGAACCAGCTACCGTCCGCGCTCCCGCACGAATACAGCTTCCTCTCGCCCCACGACCCCCTCGCGCCGCAGCCTGGCAGTAGCAGCTCGCAAGCCAGCACCAGCCAATGGGTCCAGGGCCAGGGCCAGGACCAGTTCGACATGGGCGGCGGGCAGATGTTCGGCCTGGAGCCGCTGGGGTACAGCGAGTCGATGTCGTTCCTCCCCTCCGCCTCCTCCGAGCCGCAAGCTGGGACGAGCGACTACACTCGACTTCAGCCTCACCATGCCCTCGCGGGCGCGGCCACTCCGGAACTGGATCCTGGGATGCCCGACTTCGCGCTCATGGACGACGCGTTGATGGTATGGTCGAACCTTCCACCGGCGGTAGGGTGAGTACTCCTCGAGTGGCCGCTCGGCTTGCGTTGTTTCTGGGCTGACCCGTGGGTACTGTCTCTTGCAGGTGGGAAGAGTGGGGCACGTACTTTGCGGATACGAACAACCCGGGAGCGTAGACGACGTCGCTGGATCGGTTACTGTAACTCAAAGATTCAAGCTCCGGTAGTGCATTGGTTAGGCATCCTTCAAATCCCTATAGGACAAAGTTATAGTTATTCCCCACCATGATCTCGCTGAAACTCGTGTGGTGTCGTGGGCCTAGAATTTTCAATGTACATATGTAATGTAATGTAAGAAGTAGTCTCACTTGGCCTCGTCGGTAGAAATTGGTGCGGGAGTTCGGGCCGTGAGGACGCGCGCTTATATTTCCAAATACGGCGTATCGGAGTCTGAATTCCATGCTTGCGGAGTTTGTTCTCTGCTAAGCGGCCTCGCCAATGATTTTCGAACTGAGTCAACTGACACAACCACCTTCCCACTGCTTTCCCCACACAGGTCCTCTCCACCTCGTTGAGGAACAACCGTTATCCCCACATGGCGTATCTTGGGGACTTGAGGTAAGTTTAGGTTTCGTGATCGATCACTAAGCTTCGATTCTAATACGAGCACAGCACTGAGAGTTACGTGTGTTTATCCAGGTTTAATCCCTACTTCACACCGTAGGGGACTTGTCCCCTCCCTCGGTTACCGTTGATTCTCCGGAACATTGCATACGTCGGATTCAATTGTCGTCCGGTAGATGACCAAAATGCTGACCCTCGTCCCCGGTCCGGGCCCTACGTCGAGGGCATGCATCATTCTTTAGCTTTAGCCATAGATACGGAGGCAATACATTTTGGCAGTACATCTCACCCGTTATACTACCCACATCCGCATCGAACTGCTCTCTGGATCACAGCGCTGCACAAATCTCCCAGTGAGTAGATCTCCTGTGAGCTCGTGATTTAGCTTGTCGACTGACGGTTGTGTTGAACGGCACCACACCGTGCTTTGCTCTTAGCAAGGCCTACATAGTCCAATGCATGTCTCTAATTTCCATCTTCGGGGGATAACCCGCCTCGACGTTGTTTCCGGCCCAAGGTTAACCTGTACCCTTGATGCGGTCAGCCACCGTGACCCACCGACGCCGTTGACACACGTCCCACTGTGGTATAAAAGGACGCCGTTGGCGTTGAACCCCTCCCAGGCCTTGGGTCGTCCGAGTCGCCCTCTGCTTCGCCCTCTATTATCAGCATGTTTTCCAGCTCTCTTCGGTCTTCGCTGATCGCCCTTGCAGTTGCTGCAACCGCCGCCTCTGCTGTCCCTGGTCTGTCACTTGACGTCACCGGCCCAGCCGCTGTCGATGGGGTCGAGAACTTGAAGGTCGTCACCACCATCACCAACACCGGTGATGAGACGCTCAAGCTCTTCAACGATCCCCGCGGCGCCCTGCACTCTTTCCCCACCGACACCTTCGCCATCACCACCGACGACGGCGCCAGCCCCAGCTTTACCGGTGTCAAGGTCAAGTACTCCCTCAGCAATGCGGCGAAATTGGCAGATCCCTCGGTTTTCACCATACTTGCTCCTGGCCAGTCCGTGTCTCTCACCCACGATCGTAAATGCCTTTTTTTGTTATATACCCGTAGATTTAGAGTTGACGCTAGCTTTTACAGTCTCGTCGGCGTACAACTTCACCAGCACCGGTCACAGCAAGTACACCATAGAAGCGTCCAACCTCTTCCACTTCGTCAACGCCGACAACGAGATCTCTGCGATCCGCGCGGACACCGAGTCCCACGTGGCTACCCTTACCAGCGGCAAGCTCGCCGTCGTCCGCCCCGCTCTCGCCAAACGCTCCCAGTTCAACGGCTGCTCGTCCTCCCAGCAATTCGCGCTAAACAACGCCGCGCCCTACGCCAACCACTACGCCGCGTCCGCGCTCGCATACCTCAAGCAGCACGCAGGCTCCTCGACCACGCGCTACAAGACGTGGTTCGGGACGTACACGAGCTCGCGCCACAGCCTCGTGCAGACGCACTTCACGAACATCGCCTCGCACGACTACTCGACGTTCACGTACGACTGCACGTGCACCGACCCGGGCGTGTACGCGATGGTCGACCCTAGCCAGCTCGACACCGTGTTCCTGTGCGGCGCGTTCTGGAACGCCCCGACGACGGGCACCGACTCCCAGGCGGGCACACTCATTCATGAGGTGCGTTTAAGTAGCTTTTCTGAGGGTCGTATATACGAGACATTTTGTCGTCGTCCGACGACGCGGTCGTTTTTAGGCTTCTCACTTCACTGCCAATGGCGCGACGAACGACTACGTCTACGGCCAGGACACTGCGCGGTCGCTCGCGAAGAGCAGCCCCGACGAGGCGGTCATGAACGCCGACAGCCACGAGTACTTCGCCGAGAACAACCCCGCGCAGTTCTGAGGTGTCTTCTGGTGTGGCCGTTGTCGGCTGACAGCCGGTGTGGCTTGTGCTCGATGGGCGGTGTACTCCACGATGGTGCAAATCGTGAGACTCGGAGTTGGGACACTGATATTCAATATCGTGTAGGACGGGTATGCAGACGATAAGCTCGTAGCATGGTACCATGAACGCGGTATTGCCACGCTAGGCCGGCGCGGCGGAGAACGGTTAAGAATCTCGGAGGGACACAAAGTGGACGGGGAAGGGACGGGAGCGACTCGATGCACTGAAGGGAGAGCGGAGCGGAATCTATCGACGATCGTGTACGCAGGCGCGATCAGAAGAACACAGGCGGCTCCGCGTTGGCTTGCGTGCGCGCGGAAGCGGCTCTGGATATCGAGCGCCGCGGCGGAGACGTGATGCGATCCGGCTTGGACTCGCTGGTGTTCACCGCGGCCCCCCCTTCGTGCGGGGGCTGCACCGGACGCGGGCGCGAGTGCGTGCGTTCGAACAGGCCGCACTTGTTGCAGAGCTGCATTCGGGATGGGGCATTAGCGGGAGACCGTGGCGGACGGAGGACGGGACTAGGACGACACACCACTTTGCCGCGGGTGAGACTCGATCGCCGCCAGGACGAGGTCGAGGTGGTGTGGCAGTTGTGGCATTTTCGGCGGACGCGGTCGGAGAGCTTCGTCGATGCGTCGTCGGTGTGAATGATGTCGCCGTTGGCCTGTCCGGGGTTTGGTTGGGCGGCACTGGCAGTCCTCAGCACTGTTGACCATCGGATTTCAAGTTCGTGCGCCGAGACAGAGGGCGCCGGGAACCCTGCCTGAGACTCGTTGGGGTGCTGAAGTATCGCGGGAGGAGCTCCAACTGAGTTCTCCGGCGTAATCTGTAGAAGGCATAGCGTTAGTGAGTGGGAATGGGATCATATGCACAGGGGGAAGGTACTGACCAGTAGAGACTCGGAGCATGAGAGGACGGATTCGAGAGACGATGCAGAGAGAGGAGGGGTGTGAGGAGGGGTGTGGGTGTGGCCAGTGATGGGCTGAGGCGGGGTTCGATGCGAGTGTGGTATCAACTGTTGTTGCGTGCCAGGGCGCATGCCAGCCAATAGCATCTCATACTCTGGTGGAAGAAAGATGGCGCCTACTGATGCCATCTTCAGCTCCCTGAGACTTCAGAGGCAGAAAGAAAGCTATACTACTCACCTCCATTTCCATCTACCTCGATCGCTGGTTTCGTCTTTATGAGCGCACTTTGAATACCCTGAGCCTGGGCCTTCTGTCATAGTGGATGTATTAGTACTCCTTGAGTCCAACTGCTGAATCGATTCCACACACTTCACAGAGCATGTAGACGTCGAGGTCACAAGCCGCAGCGTAGGAGGCTGTAGAATTCTATAAAAGCTCAGATCCTCGGCTGCTAGAAAGAATGGACTGCACCGGTACCTCAAGTATATAGTTTAAGAGATATCCAACCGGGTCAACGTGCTAGTACACCGGTCTGTTAGCTGATGTGGACATGCGAATCCGTTAACGACGGTTTAAAAGCATGCATACCTTTTTGGAATCTCCGTCGCCTTCAGCCAGCGCTTCGACCTCGTTGACCACCTCCAGAGGACTTTCTGGACCTGAGAAGTCCTCTGAACCCGGAGAACTGGAGTCGTGGGCTCCGACACCGGCAGCGCGCATTGGCAAGGGCTTCCAGAACCTTCTCTTCATCTTATAGTAGTTGATGAAAATACATTGATCGCGCTGTTCCTCGGAAGGCGGTTGGGTGTCGGGTGAGATACTTGGAAGCAACATGTCTCCGGATGTACGTCGTGACGGGCCCGTTCCGTAATATGGTGGCCGGAGCGTCGTGTTTGATACCGATATTGAGACGCTTGTCGTCGCGACAGAACCGAGGTTAGCAGCGAAAGAGCCCTCCACCGTCCTGGAGTGACCGCTGAATGCTGCGACAGCCCACTGATTTGTTTTCGTTGTCCCAGAGACAAAGAAGATTTCTTCCTCCCTCAGCCCGAGCCCAATGGTGGCGTTCGCGAACTCGAGCCAACTGTCGAAGTTTTCTCGCATGTACTTGACTATGTGCACCTTGGATAGTAGCTGCTTGGAGATTGCGGGTGGGGACAGGGCAAGGAATGCACCACGGTCCGAGGCACTCTTGAAGCTGAAGTGGATTCCAGCAGACGACGCGCCCTCGGGTGCCGGTGCAAAGGGGCTAGAACAACAACCATCAGCGGAATGTCACTCACGGTCGTAGGATTGCAATGACTGCGTATAAGAACTTACCTAAGAGCGGCCCCCGCGTGAAAATCCACCTGTTCGATGCTACGCCCGCAGAGGAACGATTGGTTGATATTGTTCCGAGGGCCCACTATCGCTGTGGCTGGGGGGCAGAATGGCTCAAACCCCAACGGCACGCCGTGATGGACTTGCCGCTCGCCTTTTGCTTTCATGGAGTTAAACAGCTGGTAGAAACCGCCCTCGTGTAGATATCCTACATCACCGATCTCTACTTCGCTGACGGATCGGTCAGGCTCTGGTACCAGCAGTGGATAGCCATATCGGTAGTGCAGAAGCTCCTCAGCGTAGATGTCCCAGTAAGCAGAAGGAAGGTCTCGCCGCGTGATCGGACCAGACATCGCGCTGGACTGGTAAGGAGCGTAAGGGAGAGGAAGACTTAGTTGAAGGGGGAAAAGACTCACGAGGGCCCTTTTAAGTGGGCGGAGAGGGTCGCAATGCCACCAAACCACATATACACACCGCCCTACACAGCACTTCCGAGTTATTCCGGTTTTGATACTTCCCCAACTGATAGCGACTCACAGCCTCGTTCCCGACGTGGCCCTCAGTCGACACACGAGGTAGAACTTTCATGGACGGATAGTGGGACTCCGAACAGGGACAATTGAATGCATTATAACACTAAAAGATTCGAATCCGGCTCACATGTGCACAACACCGTGTCACGTTCGTCCTTGCCGCCTTCTGACTCGAACGGCTAAGTATTGTCATTTCGAACCGCCTCCCATGACACGTTACACGTCTCGGACAGTCGTGAAGAAACTGCCAAATGACGTGGGTCAGCATCTACCCCTCAACGAACCCAGATCGACTCACCAAGCCATGGGCCAGTGGCAGTGCGTCCCCGCAGGACTCTACTCGGCTCACAGCTCAGAAATGATGTCAGCGTGTATGTGGTAGTAGGACGCAGACGCACGCTGCACGCCAGGCTCCAACATAAGCTTATCGCGCCCCTCCGATGCCAGCTCCAGCCTGTCCCTCATGAGGCCGCAATGCCATGTAGGAAACGGCGACGAGGCATTGGCATCATGGGGCCGCCACTTCAGATGCTTCGTACGCGTCTTGCGCTCGTTCTCCGCATTATTTCGATCTTTTTGATGTCCTGGTATGTTTGCTCCAGCGCATCCCACCTATGGGACAGGATGGCGTAGGGGGTGCCGTCGAAGGGCTGCTGAATTCGACGAAGTCGCCAGTGACGAGATCGAGGCGCCGCATCGCGAACCTGTGAGTTATTTTGACCTTCAGCATTCTCATACCGACCATGCTGCCAGCACGTCTCGCACCTTGTATATGCTATATACAGTCCTGATAAGCAATGAAGGTTCCGGCGATGAAGAGCAAGTGAGGCATAGACCATACCTTCTACAACGACTCAGAGGCTATCAATGTCCTGTTTTCGAGAGTCAATTCAAGAATTTAATGCTGCACTCTGCAGACGGTAGATCATGATAATAAGTAACCAAGGACAACGGCGCTTAGCTTGCCAATTACAGAAGCGCCAGCAAGATGGGCGCCTGCACTATTCCCGCGCACGGACCTGGTCGTACGGCCATAAATTTTGCGTCGATGGGCGAAAGGATGTTCTTCTTTACAGTCACCTCGGTCTCTGAAGCTGGCGTTTTATTCCCTGCAGGACGTCCTTGCCAAGGGCCATCGGGGCTTTCGACCGAGAAGAGCGATCCCCTGGGAGTCTTGGGCTGGGCATACCGCTGGCTGTTCGTGTTTTTCACTGGTCGCGCGGTTAATCAGCTTTCGACACATCTTATGTCTATAGTCTCGGGCTTGTACGTAGTACGTGTTTATCTGAATGTTATAACATTTGTCCTTGTCTCTGTTCCAACGTAGGACCGCAATATACTCGTGTTCATATAGTGCCGAAGCGCAACCTCGAACGTGTTTGACACCTATGGCGCTAGGTTCCAAGCCTGATTTATCCCATTCACAAGCCAACTCTAAACAATGCGCAGGTCTGTCCGTCCATTCCGTATGCCGGAACTTCGGAGCTCGTACGTGATTCCATCTCCATCAGCGCCCCAATGCTGTCACCCAAGTTTCCCTCGGAACCTTGCTGTCATTCCTGTACAGACGAGACATTGTCTCGAGAGTTCTTTAAATTTCTTTCCAGCTTGTATAGGCCATATCAATGGGGAAAAACGTTCACCCAGCTCTCTCGCCCACCTCCGCTCACACTCGGCCTCATCTTGGGATGGCAGCTGCATCAAAATCGCAGCGTCCAGCTGCGCACGCCCGGCCGCAAGAGCCTCGCGCGCGCCTCCCTCGTCTGCGCCCGAGCGAGCTTCGAAGCTAGGAATAGCGGCCACCCAAAAAGGTCGCCCAAGCACGCCAACCCGCCACCGTTTGCAGGTTCAACGGTCGGTCCCTTCCTCGTGCCCACCGTCCCTCTGGAAGACTGACAGGTTGTCTAGACTCTACTTACGGTACCGCTCCCCCCCCCGCAAAGTCCTAGACGCAGCGCGACGCAAGACGTCGCGACCGTGGCTCCCGTCAAGGCGTCACGTCGCTCGGCGGCCCTTCAGATTCGAACAATCCTGCAGGAATCTAGTGTGGGCATCTCGCTGCCCCTGCAAGGTACGCCCGTCCCTGATGCCGTACGTGCTCGAGACGACGTACGTACGTCCTTACGTGGACCCCCTCCTAGACTGCTGTTCCGGTACAAGGATCACGGGCGGGCGACGCTATCATAGCACTTACTGGCCCGGGCAAGATTGGTGAGCCTTGCCGCTCCCTTCCTTTTGTGTACAGTGGACTCAGTAAGTGGTACAGTAATCGGTGTCGCCGCTTGCCATACGCGTCTGAGGCGCATGCACCCCAACGTTATCGCTCACACCGGATGGCCAGCCTCCCTCCACAATCCAGATCTCCTGGCTCCTGGTGCATACTTGACACCCAGCACCGGGGCATTCGATCCTCGGCTAGCGCCGTCATCCATCCTCGCCTCGTCCCTCCAATCTCCCACACCGGCCCCACCATTTGGTGGGAGCCCTCAAGCACTGCGATCCGTGAGCAGGGAACAGTAGACACACCGGAACACGCCATACTGTCACCTTCAATTCTGGGTTACGATGGCCTGGGGTGATCCGCTTCAGCTATTGCTCCCATCCGCCGAAACCCCTCTCACATGACCAAATCCCATTGAATTTGGCGAGGACGGATGTATTCCGTCGACCTTCTCCCGCTTCGTAATGTGCTGTGAAGCCACAAGAGGATGACGACGGAGCCGACTTCGGCAGCATCGCACGCGAATTTCGCGTTTCGAGGGTGCGTCTGCAATAGGACCTGGACGCCGTGGGATTGATTTCTGATGGCTCTCGCAACGTAACGGGTTGCAGTTTCACGTTCACTAGTACTGTTTACTCGGACGTGGACGTCATCCCCTTCTCGAACACGGGAGCCCCCAACCTCCTAAGTCCTACCATCTCGCAGCTGAGCAATCAAACATGATGGGCGACCTTGTACTTGCGCCTGCGCCCCCGTCGAGCCCTGTCACGGTCGCGGGGCTGGTCTATCGAGCATGATGCATGATGGGGTGTGCACAGATTGCGGTTCGGCGAGCGAAGAGCGCAGGGGATCTCGGACGCGGTGCCGTAACGCGTCAAGCGTGGACGCGATCCTGTCCTCGGGCTCACGTCGCGAAGCCCCCCAGGGCCCACGGTGCCATCCTCTCGTGCGTCGTGCTGACTCACCCGTGACAAATCTCGCGCCGCGTCGTAGGAAGCGCACCGAACAGAAGCGCACCCAGTACTGGGGTATGGGAGAGGCCGCTCCGCTCAAAGCTGCAGCGGTGGTGCATCGTGCGGACGTGGAGGCGGAAGGGGATAAGGCGGGCGGGTTCGAATTCACAGCCCGGCGGGGAGGCGAGGACGGTGCTCGGGCAACACCGAGAGGATGCCAAAGCGGTACGGGAGGCTATTATCCTATCAATTTTGCGAACGCTCCGCTAATTCTTCCTCGAATTCCACCCAGAATGATTTTTTTGTGTCAGAGCAGGTGGCCGCCGAACCGCGACTTGTGCCTGTCTACGTACGCATACGGTGCGTGCCCGGTCTTCGCAGCTCCACCTGCAGCTGGATAATGTATTCTCCCGGTGCAGTCTGCCAATCGGCTGGCTTCCCAAGCCCAGGAGGCGAACCGCATCCGCCGACCTTCAAGCTTCGAATTCCATGCATGCCGTCCTCGACGACAGGCACGCCCTGGTAGGTGACTGCACCCTCTCCCGCACATTCCGATTCGCTCCTCCCGTCACTAGTCACTGCCCGACCCACACCCCCATGTGTCGAACGTACAGCTCGCCAGTTCATGGGCCTTTGTGCGGTACGTAACGTTACCCATCGCGCCGCCGCTTCGTACGAGGCACCTGTCGCAGCGCGCGCGGGGCCCGGAGAAGCCGCCCTTCATTTCGCGTCGCGTTTCAGCCTGCAGATCTCCTCCCACGGCTCTGATAGGATGTGAGGATGTCTGATGCCGCGCAGTTCCAGGTTCAGGTTGTCGCGCGCGCGTGTGATGGGGGTGATGAGATGATGGGGTGATGGGATGATGGCGCGATGGGCGGCCTGACAGCATGTTTCTATGTCCTCATCGCCAACCGGCGCGCGTGTGGTTAGAGTTTCGAATCTCGCCGCCCGCGCGTTCACGGTCCACTCACGACTGTTCGCGTCTGCGCACGCACCAAATGATGCAGCAGTGACGGGCGAGTTCCCAGATCCAGCGCGTTCTATGTCGCAGGCAGCTGGTCGCCGCGCCAGGGCCCCGGGCCGGGGGATGGGCGTGCAGTCAGACTGCATCCCATTGATCATGGCATCAGATTCAGATTGTGGCCTGATTCAAGTTCTTCCCCTTGCCCATACATGCATTCTCGTACCCGCCACGCACTCTTCCGCCGCGTCCGTGTCGCCTGGTCGCCGGTGCGCTCCTGGCTTTCGCAGTATCTTGGCCACCGCGCAGGATGTGCCCGTCATCACCTTGCGTCGTGACCCAGAGATATGCGTGCATGAAATGAATACGTGCGTGATGCTGACATCAGGGCATGGTGCTCGGGAAGGTCGCTTCGGCCTCTTTCGATCGTAGGCCGGCGGCTTGGAAACCGTCAGCGACCTCGTTTGGGCTCCAAGATAGCCCGTTCTCTCGCTGCACGATCGAGCTGGATGGCTCACGTTGTGCGCGCATGCGGACGATCGATCGCGACGCGAGCAGCCTGAGGGCGTGGAACCCCGTCCCTCCTCCCCTCTGGGGAACACTTGCCTCTCCTCGTCCCATCTCCACGCAGTCGTCGATCAATGGCAAGCGCGAGCCCCTCGCCCTAAGCAGTAAGATGGTTACTCCTTGAGGCTACCGAACGTCCAAACGTGCCGGCGGCGATCCCCGGCGCGCGAGCCTGAGGCCGACGGACGTTGGGGGCCTAGCCTCGACGCAAACCTCTGACAGTATCAACGCGTCATACCTGCATCCAGCGGCTTTGGGGGCGTGGGTCCCTCGTTCCTTGGCCAATATTAAATACGCACTTGCACCGTTACACGCCTGCTTCCAAGTCAATTGCCCGCGGCCCTGATGGCATGCCAGTGATCGCTCAGGCTGCATAAGCCCGCCAACGTAACGTGGGTTGCGACTGGAAATAAGTAATTTTTATAGTGGTATGAATGCCAAATGCCAATGCGTTGCATTTTCATGAGCAGAGGGCTAATTACGCCGTGCGAAGGGCAAGGTTTCCGAATGAGCCATGTGCGTGTGTCGACGACGCGAGCGACATCACGCCCCGCGTTACGTGGTCGCGCTACGGCACAGTCGAAACTCGGTGGACGATGTCTTCATGCGGGGCGCGACCTGGCCTGGACCCGCTGCTGTATGTACTTGCTTATTATCGGCACTCCTGGCAGATATATGTTGGCTCGCAAAATTAGCGGAAACACGAATATTAATCGACTATGATCAAGCTGCGGGGTGTGGTTTGCGTCAAGTTTCGACGAGTGCCTGAAGTGCTTAGTGGCTTCGCTCATTGCTTATGCCATCCCCATGCACGCCAGATGCGGATGTGCTAGAAGCGTTTGAAAAATGGCGTCCGAGTCCTGCACTATCATAGCTTGTATCCGGATCAGTGCAGCCAATCGCAAATTGCACGCTGTATGTCGCTTCAGCATGAACTCACCATCCAACGCAGCGTGGAAGAACGTGGAAGAGCGTGGATCCTGCCCCCACCGTGACTGCGATCAATCCCAATATCGCATCCGTTCCGGAGCAATCACGCCCATCACCACGACGACGAGTGGATTTCCCCATTGAACCGACACTCCGAGTCTGGGAGGCGTAGATCTATATCATCTGCTCGAGATATTTAGATTCAACCGGAGCTTCAACCCCGTCAGGAGTTCCGCTAGGACGAATCCAGCTTTATTATTCCACAGTAACGTCCCTCGTTAATTCCGAGACCAAGGAGCGGAGTTCTGGGCCGCCGCGGGACAGCGCGGGACTAACGTGAACGTCCCATCAATGGCCAACGTTAACGTGCAGGGCTCATTCGATGGCAAGCCATTCGGCGAGAGTGGCAGCCGCTTATACTTACTTATGGCAGGTGTGGATATACAAATGGCCGCTGCGCCGCGTAGATAACATGGCTCTTGGCACATGCCTCGCACGGAAGGTGGATAATGACCAACTCGCCTTACGCAACGCACAGACGGGCGGGAGCGCCCTTCTGAAGAACACGCAACCGGCGACTTGGCAGGGAGAATCGAAAGGCGTGATCCACGCGACCGCGACCCCCCCCCCCACCAACGAGTACGTTGAGACATAACCGCGCGGTGCTGGCAATTGCCATATGTGATGTTTGTCGCCGATCGGTAAGTATCCGCAGCGATCGAGTCCATTTTAGCGTCTCCCGGTTCCACGGGCGGCTGCCGCTTTCGGGAGGTGTGTCTAGGTGTGTGCGCACAGCCGGGCGATCCTCCTTGATGGCGTGACGCACCCCTTCTCTAACGGAGCACACAATAGTGACCAGTGACCAACTGAACCACCGTCGTCTCTGGAGTGCAGCTTTTGCTTTTGGGGAGGACGCCATGGGGGAGCGGGTGAGCGAAGGCGGAAACAACCCAATCTGATGCGGTTTCTTCCCACACGTGTCCAGCGCAACTTGAAGAAGAAGCAGTAGATGAGGGGAAAGGGGTCCCGCGATGCCTTCACGGGCTGTCTTCTGCCATGTCGCTAAAGGCATGGTAAGTGCTCGCATATAACGGCGGAGGTAAGTTGATCGACCACCTCGCGCTCGACGCACCGATGGCTGAGACCTCCCGCTTTCCCGGAACACTCCCAGCGCATCGGTGACGCAACGCGGTTTCCTTTTCCTTTCCCTCGGCGGGCGGGCTGGACATCCGAGTCTGCGGTTCTCCCATACACAGAACCACCTCCCGAGGACGGCCAAGTGCCATGGGAGCCCTCGAAGCAGCGCGCGGAACGGCAGCGTAAATGAAAACGTCATGATCCCCACGGGCAGCGATCGCGACTCGCGAGCGCGCCTGGGTCCAGTGCCAGTGGAGCCTCCCGTGCGACCGTGGCTTGGGGTTACTGTACGCTTGCAGGGTCGTCGACCACACAGTACACTGTGCGAGCCCACCGCGGGAGGGAGGCGCGCGAGAAGGAGCCCCATTCTCCCTCGCCCGGCCCCTCCCCTCCCCTCCCCTCCCCTCCTTTCCATTCTTCAGCCTCGCTCGCACGAGGAGGACGCAGAGTCGACACCGCGCCTCGGACGGGTCGGAGAAGAGCGCGACGCGGCGCCATGTGATACGGCATCTAGCCATATGCGGGGCATCAACCCTGAATGCGCCGTCTTCTCGCCTTCTCCGCTCTGCGCCTTGGGAGGGGGCTTCGCCGCATCTCTGACGGCGCCGCGCGCCCGGCCTTTTTAGCCCCTCCGGGTATGGGCACGGGCACGGGCGCGGGCGGCGCCATCGCAGACCGCAGACCGCAGACCACAGAATGTGTCCGGTTCCAGGTCTCTGTCTGGGCGCGCTCAGGCTCCCCCTCCGAGTCGACGGCTGCGGCGCGTGTTCGAGTTCTCTGAGCTTGGCCAGATTGCACGATGGGCGGAAGGAAGTCCCTCGGACTGGGGCGTTTGAATGCCTCGCGGCGGGGGTGTCAATTGCGCTATGGCCAGGTGAGACTCGAAGTCATGTTCGAGGGAGTTGATAGTAGCCACCCGCCTTGACCGAATGGAGACGCCGCCCGGACACTGCAAGCCGCCGACTGCACCGGAGAGAGGGAGGCGCGTGTCGAGTCGGCGGCGACGTTGACTCGAGGCTGACTCAGTCTCGCATCGCCCTCGAGCCGCCCCCGTCCACCTGCAAACTCGCGCCGCGGCCCACCACATACGGCACAGATTCCCAAGGGAAGAGAGGGAGGGCGCGGGGATGGCATCAGCGCGGCGATCCTGTTGACGAAGCCCAGCGGAACTGCGGCCTGGATCCTCCCGTTCTTTGGGTGCATCGCGGCGGCGGCGGCGGCGGGGACGGGGACGGCACCGAACGTGTGCCATGCCCCGCGCTCTGTGAGAGGACGAGAGGACGCGATGCATGAGCGTTGCGCCGACAAGCGAAATGAAAATGAATGAAGCAGCGAAACGGCAGAGCGGCACCCAGCGAACGGCAGTGGCGGAACAGAGCCCGAATCACTGCTCGACTCGGACTCCGGTCTGGCCATTCACTGGGTCGGGCGCTGAGATCTGAGAACTCGAGCGGGGATGGGAAAAGAATTCGAAGGGGAGGGGAAGAGGAAGATGTATTTTGCGCGGCGTGCGCCGCCCCGCGAATCACAGCAGGGCGTCATGCACATGCATACGGCGGTAATGCACCCGCCGCTCAAAATCACTGGGCGAAGCACGAAGCACGCCCGTTGCGATCGTCCACGGCGCTATCGCATCAGCACGAGAACGAGGACAAGAGCAGGAATGGGAATGGGAATGGGAATGGGAGATGCAAGCCAGCGTGTGGCCGAGCGGCGGACTCCCAGGACCAGGCAGACCATCCGCATCACTTGACACCGACGAAAAGAACGGGGGGAGGATGACATACGCTGCTGTAACCGTGCTGCGCCCCCCTCAGCGGCTCCAACTCGAAGCTCCAGTTCGTGCGATTTTTCTCTCGCCGTTGGCCACAACGCCCGCCTTCCGCCCGGGCTGCCGCGAGGCTGACCGTGACGTCGAGGGGCCCTCGCACTAGACGTCCCCTGCCCCGGGCCCTTCCCCCCACCCCCCAGTGCGCTCTCACGCGGCCGCAAGAACGTAGAGTCGGAGTGGCGCCCCTGATGGTTATCGCGGTGGCCTGGGCGAACCTGGGAGACGTGTTCCCGAGGTCCGAGGGGGGCACGCATCGACTAGCGTTTGACGTTGGGCGGGACAAATGCGGCTCTAGACATTGCATGGCAAGGTCGAGCCCCAGCTTGGCCGTTGTCCCCTTGTTCTGCAGTGCGATGCTAAACCCGAAGCAGCGATGGCATTGGGATTGGGGTGCTCGGCACGTCGCGGCGGCACGACTGATAGCCTTGAACTCGGACGGCACCCTGCGGTGAAGGGGGGAGGGGGGAGAGGGGGGGGAGGATCATGCGGGCGCGCCGCCGGAAGGTGCGAAGAAGCTAAAGTGAGAAGCCTGCCTGTGAGCGAGCGCCGCGCGCGAACTCGACGGTTTGGGCAAGGAGAAGCGTACCGGCTCGCGGGCGAAGATTGCGTCGCGCGCCCGGCGCATGCCCCCTGTCCCTGCGGGCGCGGCATATGCTGCATGATCGCCGACGTGTGGGGGCGTCCAAGTCACTGCTGCTTCCTGACCCTGAGCCGAGGGGGGACGGTCCTCAGGCTGTCCCAGTTCGAGTTCGAGTTCGATCACCGAGCCGCGGCGGCGGTGGCGGCGGAGGATGCGCGAGTCCGACCTGGGACTGAGGGCCAGTCGGGTAAGTACTATGTGCAACCTTGGAGACGGCGTGTGACGGCGACATACGGCTGCTTGACGCGCGATGAGGCACCTCGCCTGCGACCTGTGCATATGTACACAAGACTGGCTAAGGCCACCCCGTCCTGGGATGGATGGAAGCCGAATGATGCGCAGCGGAGACACGGGTGTAAACGGCTCGTCTACCAGAACCAGGCCCGGCCCGAGTCGCTCTCCTTGTCCGAGGCCGATCGCCGTACCCGAATCCGACAAATTCGCCTGTCCGTGATACGCTGTGACAGTGCGCCGAGCCATTAGGGCCGCCGGCGACGGCCAAGATGCCACATGCGTATACCCCGGAGCGGAGAGGGAGACAGGATCTGTATGCCCATACGCAGGCGTAAGCAGACCCAATTAGACATAGCGCGCACGTCAGTATTGTACGTACACTTCTTCTTCTCCCGCGGCATGGAAGACGGCGGGTGGTCTGGGCTCGAGACCCTCAGTCGAAATGCTCCGGTATTGGGACCCCAAAATCCGAGCTCTCCCCCTTCTTGCGAATCTCAGCCCGCAATTGGTACCGTGGTCGGAATCGGAGGTGGGCCGTTGTGGGGGCCTTGCAGGAAGAGTCGGCAATGTGGCGAAATCCATGATGCAGGCTGGAAGCAGAAATTGAGTTTCGCAGCGACACAGAATAGATGTTCGCCCGTCGGAGCCCCTGCGGCAGCGGGACGCACCTCCGAACTCGTCCTAGCCTCTGCCACCCTCAAGCCCGAGTCCAAGCCTTCTCTGCGCAGCCCGCTACAGGTCGGACACCAGCCTCTACGCCGGCGCCGACCCGCGCGGACACTGCGAACGCGCCGGGTGCAATTCAAGGACTCAGGAAACCCGCACTTCGAAGCTTGAGGTGGACCCTGCGGTAAGGGGGAAACTCCTCTGGCCTCGGCAATGTACTAAGTAACAATGCACTACGCGGGGGCTCGGAGTCAGTACGATCACACACCGTGACCATGATACACAAATGGCGGATCACCCGGAAGACGCGACACACCGAATCGAGCACGTACCGTAGACACGTGCGGCCGGACAAAGTGCTGGTGGGCGGCTGCCTGGCTGACCACCGATGGCAGAGAACCCGAGAACTCGACTCGGAGTAACGTCAACCGTGAGCTCGAGCGTACGCGCGGCGAGCGCCTGGTATGGGGAGGGCAAGGCTATTGTCCAAGTTGGTGCTGTGGATGGGTGGTACGATCAGAGAACGGTGCGCGTCGGCGAGCTCGGGGACCAACTTAGTACGTCCGACCTCTGACCTCTGCCAACCTCCGAGAGATTCGTGTCCGGAAGCTAATCTCGAAGCCAATCATCATCATCATCATCATCGTCGTCATCGTCATCTGGGAGCGCTCCCAGCGCATTTGTGCACCAATCGGCCCCCACTGCGGGTAGGAGTAAGGCGGACGCGCTGCGGGCGCGCGCACGAAGGCTCCTTGAAAGTTGAAACTTCATCGTTCGAACTTTGAACTTGGACGACTGGTGTGGCGACGGTTCGGGTTGGGCTTAGCTGTGGGGCTTAAGCTTGCAGTGCCAACGTTGCCGCACTGAAAACTTTGTAAGCCGCGCGCGCCCCACGGTAGTAGCCGTAATGACAGTGGGGCGTCGTAGACGGGACCCGACTCCGAGTGGCTGACACTACTTACGAGTACTGCGAGTGCCCGAGGCGGCGGCGTGGTGGCGTCCGAGCTCACATCAGTACCATCAGTACTACTACTCGGAGTATATTCGGGGGGGGGGGGGGCCTCCAGAACCCGCCCCCCGGCGCGCGCTCCCGACCGAGACCCATGCCAACGACAGCACCGAATCGAGAGACAGCGGAACTGCAGCCGGACCGCAGAGTGCTTGGAATTCGTAGCTGAAAAGATGGACGTACGTACGTGGCGTGCGCATGCACGCAAACGTACGGATATCGCAATATCGACGGCTGAAAATCCCAGGAGGAGTTCGATACCTCGAACGCACTGTCGACGTCCAAGCGCCAAATGCATGCATCGCCCGGCGCCGACTAACGGCGCTTCCGAGAGAAAGAAAAGGTTCATACATAGCACACCCTTCAATCAAGAAAATATGGGGAGAGGGGGGGGGGCTGCTAGCTCGAACCGCGCCAAGTCCGGAAAGGCTAGCCATATGTCCTCGTCTCTCTCGAGGCAGCAGCAGCAGCACGTATGTAGCTCAGGCTGCCTGGGCGCCGCGCATGTGATGCGGGGGGACCCTGAGCGTGTGCGAGCCTCTAGAGGCGGACGTTCACGTAACTCGCAGCGCGCGCGGCTCGCTGTGAGCGGAGGATGCACAAGAGAGGCTCCGCGACACGCCCCGCTCGAAGTCCGCCGGCTAGTGCTAGTGTTGAGAAGAAGAGAAGCAGCATATGGAACCTGAACGTTGAACACGAAAACGGCAGCGAGCGGCAGGCCGGCGCTGGCCGAAAATACGATAATACGAAAACACGGCTCGGGGCCGCCGCCGCCTAGTCCTCGCCTGACCAGCTACGGCCGTGCACTAGAACGCAGGCTCGCGCGCGACTCACAATGCAGAATTTTGTTTTTACGGCAGAAGGAAATGCCTCGGGACCCGCCTGACGGCGGGGGGCCGCCACCACCAACCACAGAAGAAGGTTCGTGCGGCGACAGCCAGGAGCGCGAGCTTCCCCAACGCCGCCCACGTGGGCGCCGCACTCGTCCTGGGGGGTAGTGGGGTGGCAGAGAAGAGATGGGAATGGGAATGGGAATGGGAACGGGAGAAGAAGGAGAGAAGGGGCAGGGGACGCGAAGGTGTGTGTGGGGGGGGGGGGGGGCGAAAACTGATCTCGCGGGGTGGGCGCCGCGTCGCCGCGCTCTGCAGAAGAATCCCATCCCGCCTGAGGCCTGATCATGAGGCCTGAGCCACTGGCCACATCGCCTCGCCGCTTCGCCTCGCCCAAGGTCAAGCTTCAGCTTCCACCCGCCCGCGAAGCGAAGGGTGCGGAAACGGAAACGGAAACGGACGGAAACTCCCACCGCCAGGGTCCTCGAGGACACGTTCCGCGAAGCGTCCGGGCTGCGAATGCGAACCTTCGAAGGGGGCCTGATCTCGTCAGCGGCGGCTCTCTGGCAGGCTCGCGAGGGCGAACCGGGCATGTGAATGCGCTCGAAGCTCGAAGCTGGACGCTGGGCGGGGGAAGACAGGAAGACTAAGACCAAGACTTCGAGAGGGCGCGGGCGCGTCATCCTTGTCGGCGAAACGCGCGGCCCCGTCCTCTCTCCCCTCTCCCCTCTTCGCCTTCGCCTTCCTTCCGCCTATCCAGTATCAACTGTCCACACACCGATCCCCTCCCGCGACCGGGCACGCTCGGCATGAGAGCATCAAGCATTATGCGCCAGATGCCCGGGTGTGACTCCGCCGTGGCCCACCCCACGAGCGCGGCTTCTCGAGAGTCGAAGCGCGCGGAATCGAGCTCGAGCTGGTGATCTCAAGGACGTGAAAACCAGAAACAGAAGCGGCAGGGGCGAGCCCACTGGCGAAAAGACCCCCCGAGCGCCCGATCAGAGCCAGTGCTCGGACAGGACACGTCCGACGTCGACGTCGACGTCGTCGTTGCGCGCGGCTGTGGCCCACGTCGCTGGGCGGCGTGAGCGTGCTGAGCTCACCGGGAGGGCCGGGCTGGGCTTGCCCTGCTCGACGTCTCCTCGCTTGCGCGCACGTTCACGTTCGCGTTCATGACAGTGTCCGTTGTTCTGGATCTTCACTCCACGTCGGGCTGCGGGGGTGGCGGGGCCAGGGTTTGAGCCGCTGCTGCGCATACGGCATACGAGCGGGATTGAACTTGAACGTTTGAACTTCAGGATGGTATGGATTGCGAGCTAGCGCATAGACGAGAGAGAGAGAAGCGTCACACCGCAGACTGTAGCGTACGAGCACTGTAGGAGATGATATCGATATCGATACGGATAGCTTATAGCTTAGCGTAGCTCCAGGCAACAGCAACATTGCGGGGGTACGGATGCGGATACGGACATTGAAAATATTGTGTGTAGGATTGGAGGGGAGGGATCGACAGACAGACAGACAGGCAGGCAGGCAGGCAGACAGAGATTGAACATTGACAGGACATGCATAAGCTAGTGGGAGGGGCGGGGACCAGCGGGGAGGTATTGATTGATTGGAGGAATGCGAACGATTCAGAAGCAGAAGCAGAAGCGGGAGCGGGAGCGGGAGCGGGAACCAAGAAAGCGAAAGCGACGAGCGATACAATCAATCCGTCAGACGGACAGGCAGCACAGGCACGGGGAAGGCAAAACGGGAAACCGTTCGTTCTCGGACACGCATCAGTCCCACTCCTGAGCGGGCCTCCGGCGCCCCGCTTGCGGGGAGGGCACGACGTCGTCGTTGTCCAGCGGGGACGGTGCGACGTCCGGAGCGGCCGGGCGACAAACGGGTGGTGGTGTCGGGGAGCGGGCAAAAGACGACGGCAAGGCGATAAGCGATACAGCACGGAGTGGCAGTGGCAGTTGCAAGGGTGCGGGTCCGGGGGGAGGCTCTAAGGCGCGTTGTCAAAAAATACACGATAAATACAGCTGCTGCTTCGCTGGCGACGGCCGACACGCGGCGAGTATGGGATGTGCAGATCTGCGGGGGAGCGGGCGAGGAGTGGGACGGGCAGAGGCAGGGGCGGTGTCAGCCCGACAGCCCGGGTCTTCCTTTTCCGCTGAACGCACGTCGTATGCCGTACCGTTACGCCTAGTTGCTCGCCCGGTACGTCGTCTCCCGCCGCTCGTTCCGCGGGCTGCTCGGTATCGACCCCGCGGACACCGCCGGCGACCCGGACCCCTGCCCGTGCGCATCCGCCGGCGGCGGGTGCGCGCCCTGCGGCTGCTCGAGCGGCGAGCCCGACCGCTTGATCCCGTGCGGCACCTGCTGGGGGGAGCCCTCCACCGAGGACGCGGCCGCCTGCCCCTGTGCCTGTGCCTGCGCGTCCGCCCCGCCCCCATTGAGCAGCGCGCCAATCTCGGTCACGCCGCCGCTGCCCCGGTACTGCTGCTGCTGCTGCTGCTGCTGCGCGTCGGACGAGCGCGCGGCCATCAGGGGGGACAGGGACGGGTGCGAGTAGTGATGTGGGGGCAGCATGTCCGCCGACATCGACGGCAGCCGCCTGCCCTGCTGTTGCTGCTGCTGGGTGAGTGCGGCCTGGGCGGCGGCTTGGGCGGCGTGCGATGGCGGGGGTGGGGTGTTGCGGTGCTGCTTGAACTGGTTGACGTTCACGACGGGTCCCCTTTTGTGTGGGAACTGCTCTGGGCGTGGGCGTGAGTGCGTGCGCTCGAACAGGCCGCACTTGTTGCAGAGCTGCGTGCGTCCGGGGCGGGGTGTTAGCGGCATACCGTGGACGGCGGAGGAAGACGGGGCGGAAAGGAAAGACGTACCACTTTGCCGGGGGTGAGGCTCGATCGCCGCCAGGTCGAGGTGTCGGTCGTGCGGCAGTTGTAGCATTTTCGGCGGACGCGGTCGGAGAGCTTCGTTGACGCGTCGTCGGTGTGGATGATGTAGTTGGCCTGGCCGGGGTATGGTTGGGCAGCGACCATGGTGGGCCGGATCTGGCGCGAGGAGGGGTGGGGCGGGTAGCCAGCTTGGGACTCGTCGGGGTAGCGGGGCATCGCGCCGTTAGGCTGATACGGGTATGGCGGAGCCTGGCTCATGGGCGGAGCTTGCGCTGGGTGCGAGTAGTAGGGCGTCGACGGCTGCGTAATCTATAGGACAGAAGGGCGTCAGTGGGTGGGAAGGGGGTCACATGGACAGAGAGAAGAAAGAGGGTACGGACCGGAGGGGAAGGGGAGATGGAGGAGCTCTCGAGGGAGGAAGCGGAGAGAGCAGGGGAGTGATGGAGGGTGGCGATGGGAGGGGGGGTTGGATGCGAGTGTGGCATGAACTGATATTGGGCTGGGCCGTCAGACCGATGACTGTGGGAGGGACAAGTTATGGATGGGTGACGGGCGTTCTTATACGAAAACGGGGGCGGTGCGAACCTTATTGACCGGTCGACCGACATGTCTTCGACACGATGGGGCATGTTTTGATGATGGTACGGATATGGATAGAACGGGGGTGGATAGGGTCCGTGGGAGTAGTGCTGCAAACAAAGAACACAAACGAGAAAGGGCAGCGCAAGTGATCGGAGATGGCATGTTAAAGAGCGTAATGCGATCAATGACGGACTCGGACGTACCCAGCGCTGATCGACGTGACAGGGAACTGGAGGTGGCAGCGAATTCTCCGACTTGAATCGCTTGTGCGGGGGAGATGCGGGCGGCGTGACCTCGTCCGTGACGGATGATGCGGATGCGGACGGTCGCTGTGGCGGCGGGCCCGGAGGAGGGTGATGGTTCGAGTGCGAGTGCGAGTTCGAGTCGGATAGGCGACTGTCTGGACGCGAGTGTACCTCGGAGGGGGCGTAGTCGGAACGCGGATGCGGTGGCGGGTTCTGCTGGTAAGTGTGCGGTGGCGGGAGGTGGTGCTGTGGATGAGGATGAAAGACTGGGGGTGAGGGGGAACTTTGCGGGATTCTGTCGCGGGTCGGAGGGAGAGCGGGGGGCGAACGACTGTTGTTGATATGATGATGGTGAGGAGCGATTATATAGGACAAGGGAGGATGAGAAACGCACGGCCTGTCCATGTCAGAGTTGGAGACGGAGGAAGGCTGTCCTTGGGGAGCTGTGCGGGAAGACGATGGGAAGGTGATGAGTCGGGATCAGGGAAGGCAGAAGAGGAAGACAAGGGGCGCGCACCCAATCTCGACACCAGCACACGCATATGTACTTCCTCCCATCAATCCCACAACAATTCCACGGCGGTCAAGTGCGCACCACCCCAAAACGGCACTCCCATCATCCCCATCATATCCTTTTCTCTTTCGAGCGCCGCCCCAATCCCCATCACTCCGCGCGTTCTGCCGATCCTTGCGCTCGCCCCCGTTGCCCCCGCCCCCCCGTGTCGCTCCGGGCGACGGCCACGACGACGACGACGACGACGGCCCCCACCCCTCCCAGCCTCATCTCTGACGTCGGTCCCCTTCCATTCCACGAGGGCTCGTCGCCCGGCGGGAGAGCATGTGCGAGATCAGCCCAATATGCTTCCGGTGCATCCTCGGCCGAGAGCCATCAGCCGTCTGGTCATCAATTTTCCACGGTGCGCCAGAAGCAAGGCGCCACGCTCTCGTCAGGGTCGCATTGATAAGGTGTGACCGGCAGAAATCCGTTTTCCGTACCTGATATTCACCAAGCAATGCACGCCCGCCCAGCTGATCTCAATCGCACTCTCCATGACATTCCCAGCTCTCACTGTCAGCAAAGAGGCCCAATCTCAGATGACGCCCTCTGCACCAGCCTCGTCTCGTCCGCACTTGCGCCCGCGCTCGTTGCAGTGCTCGTCCTGCGATCGCACCGTCCGCCCTGAATATCACCTCTTGCCCGGCATCCTACCCCCGTTGTGTCCGCACGCAGCCGTCGCAGGCCTGCCAGGCCCATCTCCGTTTGGCACATCATCCCGGCACTTCATTGATGCACCAGCCATGACGGGAAGCTGCGTCCCCGCGCTCTGTCCCCTTCGGAATCGAATCATGCCAGATTTCTCCACGAAATCTCACACCCAATCCATGTTCGCTGACAGAAATAACAATAACGTCTGCAACTCCAACTCGCCCCGGACCACGCCGCGGGCGCTGTCTCCGTTGCTGCCAGTGCCCACTCCGACCCACCTTCCGTGCTCCACTGGCAGCCCCAGCCTTCCGCCTCGGGCGAGCGACCGGCATTCCCCTCGCGCCATGCCGGCTCTGGCAAATCTATTGCCTCTGTCCGCGCAGACGAGTCGGGCGATCGAACTCTATCCGCCCGTTGTCCATTCGTGCGCGTCGGCGAGCACAGGACGACCATCCATGCTGTGATCGCAATCAACGAGGTTGAATGGCTCCCGTCCTGTGCGACGAGACGCATCCTAAACCTGTGAGTGTTCCCTGTTCCCGTCCATGATCGATGGGCCCCCTCCCCCGCCGGTCTGCCCATCCGCTGACTGGTGACTACTTCCTGACTGCCGCCCGCCGGACGACAGCAGACGCACACCGTCGCGCGCGCGGAAACAAATAATGCGACCAATTGTGCCTCGCGTCGCCCCATCGTGCCGTGCTCGGCAGAGGGGCCACAATGACATCCTTCCCACGTCTGTCTCCCGCCTGCGCGGCGGTCGATGGATCACGGAACGCACTCCTACGCACTCACGCTGCACCGCCATCAACGATACAAGGTTCACGTCCTCAGGCTCCATGCCCAGTGGCCCAGCACCGCGTCCGCCGCTATCGTCCACACACCCCATCCGTCAATTTTCGCTCTTCGCGGCGGACGTCTGTACAGCCGGCCGGCACTCGCGATCGGTGAGCGTCTACTTTGCCCTAATTAAATGCGTGCGGATGCGGATGTACACCCGGCGTGTGGTTTCCGCTACTGTATGCTACCCGGCGGTGTGGCGGACCTTCGTCATTCTGTTGATGTGACATCTTCACGAACCTTCCTGGGCGCGGACCCCAGACAGAGACACCGAGTGCGAATGCGACTGCGAGGCAGCTCCCCCGCCCCCCCCCCTTCCCCAAATTGAGGGCGGGGCCCCGGCTCCTTCCTGCCAGTCGAGTCTATCATCCCGCGCGGCCCTAGGCCTTAAGCTGCCTTGTCCCCTCCAAGGCACGCACTCCGCTCCACCCACCGCTCTGACGGGTTTCAGCTCAGACGAGCCTGTGAGCCACGCGTGGAGATGCTTCGAAGCCTCTGTTTTTTTTGGGCTGATGCCTGATGATGTGGCCGTTCTTCCGCGGCCCTCATCTGCATCATTGGGGGGAATGCGGGCCTTGGATATGGCCACATCCGCTGTCGTTGCTGCTGCAGGGTGGGATTGAGGGTGGACTCTGGTGGGCGCGCTTGCGGAGCATGCGCGAATATAAATCTTCAAGTCTTACGGAAGACGTTACGAGACCGAGAGGCCGCGTGCACACGCACGCGCGGGGTCAATGTTCAACGTTCAGGAATGAGTTTGGAAGGAAGCCGCGGCCGAGCGCATTCGAATTTCATGATTGGTTCCCGCATTCCAATATACAATACAATCCGAGACGAGACGATATCATACTGTTTTGACATCCATCATCATCATCAGCATCTCAGCATCAGCACCTTTAATATTGCCTGTCCCATCCCGTCCCATCCCATCCATACGGAACCCGAACGCTCAGATCCAGTCAGTGCCAGTGTCACGACGGGTGAGGGTGACGCGCCCGCGGAGCTTCTTTGGCCTGCGAGGGCCCCGGCGACCATGGGTACTGACACTGTACGTACGCTTGCGCCACGATGAGCTGTGCGTCCCTCCTGCCTGCCTGCGGCGCGGCGCGTCGTCAGGGTCCCCGAGCCATTTACGGGCGCGGAGGCATTGGAGGGGTGGGAGCGCGCGCGAGGGACGAACGTTTACGCATAACGCACCAAGTTCGCTGTCTGAGAGGCGCAGGCCGGACAGATGCGGCCCTCGGGATCGCGTCCCCCCTCGCCCCCCATCTCCATTCCACCATTCCAGGGCCAGGGAGATGTCTATGTTTGTTTTCGGGTGAGAGCGGGATCGTGCGCCCAGTCGCGACGCCGTCGAGCATCATCTGTGCATTGTTTTCTACGCGACGCGGCCTGCATAGTTCCATCGCGAAGCAAGGTGGGGGAGGGCTTCGCGGAAGAGATCTTCGCTAGTATGCGTGTGTGTGTGTGGCGTTGCCGCCGAGCTGTCCCTCTCGTACATTCGTCCGTGTTGCGAAGTGCGAATGGGAACGCTAAACAGCGCAACAGCAACAGCAACGACACGAACCCTTGGCCCCTCAACTTTGTCCGCGCCTCATCTGTTCGTTGCGCAGGCGCAGCCCCATCCCCGCTTCCATCTCCATCTTTCTTCTCCTCTTCTCCTTCCGTCCGAGATGAAGCGACCATGCTCCGGGCTCGCCGCGAAACTAGAGGCAGAGGCAGCGACGGAAGCTCGCCCGCGCGCGGCAGTTGAACGTGAACGTTGACCGTTCGCCGTCGAACTGTTGCACTGTCCGCTTGATCATCCATCTATCGCCTAATTCCTTCTTTCTTCGTCCCCCTCCCTCTCCCTCTCCCTCGAGAACAACGATCTGTTTATCTCCCATCCAGCACTTTGTGCCAGTGTCTTCCGCGCCGCACATCACGTCACCACACGCTGATGAACGACATCTCCTTCCTCCTCTTCCGGCAGTCGCGTAACGTGTAACCTCCACGTTGGCCGCATCGCAGCGCTCTACTCTTGCCCCATGCGAGCACGTCGGACCGCCCGCCCCAACAAAAACAAAAACAAAGTCCTGCGCGACCGCGGCATCGCGAGTCGCGAATCGCGTACGTGGTCAGTCCCGCTCCCCACCTTCGTTGCTTTCGGACATGCGCGCCCTGCAATGCAATGCAATGCGATCTCGCCTTCGCGGCTTCTGCGCAGCGTCCTCGGCCTTCTCGCGCTGCCTATCCCGCGCACCCCACCCTGGCCGCACACGCACATCACGCGGCGAAGGATGGGGGCGCAAACATAAACATGCACGCTGCCGTCCGGGGAGCTGGCGAGCTTGGGAAGGGGGTGCCAACACCGTGGCACGGGGGAGACTCAGGGCTGCCGCATCGGGCGATGTCGACGGTCAATGGTCACGCTCGAACTTCGAAGTCTCGAAGGCGTCTGGTGGCCCTGCGCAGCCAGAATCTGCATCTGAACGCGTTCAACAACGGACCTTGAAAGCTTGAACACGGGTGCTTGGATGGGAAGAACGTTCACGCCCGCCCAGCCACACGGGGTGATAGGCTGATAGGTGCGTGATTGCGTTCCAATCAGCACCATCATCTGTCGCGCGGCGCCTCGCGCCGAGGTCTCCCTCCGAGCCGCCTCGTTCCGCGGGGCTCGTCCTGACATACCTGGCCTAGCTCCCGTCCCGCCAGATCCCCCTCCCGCCTTCGCTGCGGCTGACTACACGACCGTTTGTAGCGTGTAGTGCTCCTATACGCGACCTGGCCAGACGATGGACCCAACCCGGGGGAAGCCCGTCACGCGGCCGGCGTGGCGCAGAGTGGGTGCACGGCGCGCTCGCAGCCGGCGCCACCGCTCGGGTTGGGTGGTTTGCGGACGGCCTCGACCGCACCGGGCTGACGGCGACACGGGCCTCCTGACTCTGAGTCCTCCTACGCAACGCACGCAGTGGGGACCGAGCCTTTGGTCGCTCGCTCACGCCGACTCGTTGCCACACGAGAGTTCAAGTTGGATGACGTTCTTCGCCCTGGTTGGCACGGCGGATGGTCGCCCGGTGCTTGGCCGCGCCTCTATGCAGATATATGTCGCGTCTGTTGGTCGCTCGCGCTCGGGTCGTCGGCACGGAGGGGAGGACGAGCGCGGGGTGATAGGCATCGGCATCGGGGCCCCTGTAGCCATGCGTGGCTTATTGTCTGGACGATGGGATGCCGCGGAGGGGATGGTCCAGGTGTGCCGCAATCAACGTTGGTCACGAATATGAATATCCTCGTCTGCCGCCCAACGAGGCTTTGTGACATGGTCGTGCTGCGGGCTCAAAGTTGCCGTGGCCGAGCGATCATGTACCCCGAGCGCCGAACGATGTGTATAGCGTCGCTCCGCCCCTCCACCAGGCGGGCTCAGAACACACCCGTGGATGCGTGGGACTTGCGGCAGATCCCCTCGTCAAAGTCATGAATTGGATAGCGCCATGAACGCGGTGCGTCCTGGGCGCTGTTGCCTCTTTGTTGCGTTTCGTAAATTTTTTTAATGTCCAGGTCTCCGCCGCTAAATTCCGCATGCCAGTCGTCAACCCAGGTCCGCCGAAAATATTCGCAGCTGGCCTCGTGTCTCTCAAGTGCGGAATCAGGTCTGTTGAATTCTGTCTCCAGGCCAGGGCTTCTGCCTTCTTCGATCATAGTTTAATGACCCGGCTGGACAGACCCCTCCTGCCTTCTGCCGCGGCCGTCGTCTCTCCACCGAACGGGGGTTCCCCTTCCCACAGCCGTCACCGAGAAGTTCCGCATTTCCCCCCCAATCGTCGTCCGAAATCAAGTGCAGTATCAGCACACACGCATCCCGCATGATCGCGCACGTCTCGAGACGTCGAGGCGGCCCAGAATGGCAGGCCATGTCGCGCAAACGGCCGCTTCCCTCGACCGCACGGACGGCACCCCTCGCCTTCGTCGATTCTCGAACGTCGCGAATGCATTGGCCGTGTCACGCTGAAACCGGCGGACGCACCCCCGCGAGGCAGGAGCAGGGCGCGTCAGCGGTTGGGGGAGGAACAGGAACATGCGTGCTGTATCGGGCGAGATGGCGAGATGGGGTGGCCGGGATTGGTTAAAATGCACGTCGGCAGGCGAGCCATCGAGACACACGGATGGACCATCGTGGCGGACGGTGCGATGGGCACGGTCAGACAATGATCGTCGTGCGCCTGCCATGGAAGTGGTCCGTGGACGAACGGCCGCCTGTCCGAAGTGGTTTGGCGTCCGCTCGAGGCCTGAGGCCTGCACGGCTACCCTCTCAGTACGGGGTGCTGCAGCTGCTCCTCGAGGATGTCCGTACTCCAGGGCGTCATAGGGGACCTGCGGCGGGGACTCAGTTGCCTGGCAATCTCATTTTCTACACTTACCGAGGTCGATGCACCATCGTCCGCTCGTCCTTGTGGCCAACGACATTGCCCTCGAACCCTGCACAGGCCAATGCATCTCTTCCCCTGTCTACACGGCGATTACGGCTTCGAAAAAATTAATCCATCTGTTCCTGCTGGTACGCGAACGACAATCCTGCCCCAACACCCCCCTCGATCCATCTCACATACTACGGAGATACAGCAATCACGTCTGCAATCCATCGTCGTTGGTCCTCGCTCATCTCCCGTCGCCCGCCCCAAGCCGCGATCGGCCCGTCGGCGGAGAACGCCAAAGGCTCGTCGAGGGCGCAGGGCTACCGTCACCGACGGCGCACGAAGCTCCCCCCGGTGGCGCAGCCCCCGAGAAGCCTACGAGGATGGCGCCCGGACCCTAGGCCTGCGAGCACGGTCGCCTCGCCGCCCACGACGGCTTCTCGCACCCTCTTTCTTGCCGTTATGCCAGCCTAGCCCCAGCTTGGAATCCCCCGTCGGCCTTCCTTCCCCCCACCACGCAGGCTCGGCCGCGACCTCGACCCCCCGGCTCGACGGCCACTAGTAGCCTGCTCCCCTGGCATGTTTTCTGACGAACGCCATCCCTTGCCCCTCCCTCGCCATGCTGGCCGAGTCCTCTATCATCACCGGTCTATAAGCCAACGGCGGGGCAGAGCTAGCGACAGAAAATTTTCCTACTCTATATTCTCCCGCTGCGGTGCTGGTGTTTCCGCCAGCACAGGAGCCTGAGGCCTCGGTGATTTTACCGCTCCCTACTCAACCCCGTCGCCAATCGCCTCCCAGCCCGTTCAACGACGAGACAATATCGCCCCATATGGTGCGTCCTGAGCGTCCTCCCAGCCTAGATCCCGGAAGGTGACGGTACAACCCCTCTTTCCAGCGCAGAAAAAAACCAACCCAACCCCAAACCACCGCCCAGTGCTCAGCGTACGGCAGCGTTGACGTGTGGTGCGGGAGCATGAGGTAAACCACGCCAGGGGAGGGCATCAGGTGAGCCTGAGCGTCGCCGACCGAAACTCGGCATGGGGGTTGGGCTAACCCAGGCTTCTCCGCCGCGCTGGATTCAAGCCAGCGGCTCGCTCCACGCCCGTATTCCGCCGTCGCCGACTGCGCCTGCAGCTAGAAGCTGCCTATGGAACGATTCAGCTCCGCCTCGTTCCCACTCCGCGACTCGAAGGCTGCCGTAGGTGGCTGCATATGTAATGGAGATCATGAGCAGCGGCTGCATCACCGATTGAGCTTCAAGGCTGGTTGATGGGTGAGTCGCTGCAACTCGTCAATACGACGCATGTACTCACCTTTCCCGCCCCCGCCCTCATGCATTCTTGCGCCAGGACCTCGCGCCCAAAATTTTTCTAATATATGCAAGGAGCGTCCAAGGGAAGTCCATGAAACCCCCCGCGCCCCAGCACCACCCAGAAAATTTGTCCACCCGCCATACGACCCGCCGCCGATCGGACGAAGGCGTCCGCCCGGTGTGCACAAAAGACCCCGGGGCGCGGAACGCACCTGCGCCTCCCCACGCACGGGCGACGAGCGACGAGCGCCCCGCCCTGTCGTCACGGTCGTCCATCAGCTCGTTCGTTCGCCCAGTCTGTCTGAGGGCGCGGCGACATGCCCGCAAGTGCGCCGATGCCACCCATCACGCTTCGCCGACACACACGGCGCATCACGGTGCGCGCCGGCGCCCGCCCACCGTCTTCTGTCTTCTCGCGCTTCGAACGAATCTCCGTCCTTCCGACTCGGACTCTCTGCTGGCGCTCGTTCCTTCTGCGTCGGCGGCAACCGACGGCTCCAGGCATGGCATAAAAACGGTCGGACCGTCGGTCGCTGCCGCCGCTCCAGAAGGCTGGCAGACGTCGCGCCACCCCGCCAACTTGGAAATACTTACCTCCAAATTTCCATTTCCACTGCCCTCTCAAGCCTTCGAGTCCGACCCCTCCCCCCCCCCACCCCCACGGCGCACTGTCAGCCACGTGTCTGCTGCCGGCGGAGACCCCTTCACCTTCACTGCACTAACCACGCCCGGGCCCGGCGTGCGCATCTCCAGCTGACGCATCACGCAGTGCTTACGACGGTCGGAGAGAAGCACGCTGGAGGCGCCGAGCTATGGGGGGCCACGCGCCGCACTAGTCGGGCGTCCCTCTCCCCCGTTCCTCGCTTCTATCCTGGCACGCTGCGCTGCGCGCAACGGCCGCATGTAGGCAGCCGCCTCCGAGTCGCCTTGGGTCGCGCTCGGGGACGCGCCGTTCTGCCGCGGAGATATGGGTGGGGGGGGGAGGGGGACCGTTCGCGTTCGGACGGTGACGAGGTACGCGGTTCCGGTTCCGGTGGTGATCGTAGGCGCCCGGTCGTTCGAGAGGAACGTCGAGCCCGAGTCGGTGCGGCGAAGCGTCAGGCCTCAGGCCTAGCGTGTCAGGAATATTCGACGGGTCGAGGGGGCCCCGCTCGCTCGCGGCGTGGCGGATCCGAGCTAGTGGATGGATGACTGCGCGAAAACGAGGGGTCTCTGTCTCTTGTTACTAGTGCTGGTGCCAGTGCCAGTGCCAGTGCTGGTGCCAAGGTACCTGGAGACGAGGGCGAGGCTGACGAACGAACGAACTTTTCTGCGGTGCCTGGTTCGCCTCTGATTCCGTGCACTACGGGATAAGGGGGGGGGGGGTGGCAGGTCGTTCCTCCGCCCGCTCGGAGCGTCCCACGGGGGTGCAAGGCCTGTGAAAGAACGATTGGGGACTGCGACTGCGTCGTCCTGTTGTCGGGAAGCTACATGGTCCTGCTGGAACGGCGGCCGCTATTTAATGAATCTAAACGCGAATGGTGAGTACATGCCCTCTAGTGGGACTCGGAACGCAATTTTTTCATAGGGAAGCTGACTCGAGTCACGCCGAAGGTTTACCGTCCGGACATGGAGAGAAGGTTCAAGGGGCTCGCGCCGGCACCGGCACGTTCGTTTCAGGGATTCCGACCCTGAGGGCGGGGCTGACGAAGGAGGGAGTCTGTGGTCTGTGCCACAGCGGGCTAGACGTGCGCTATCCGGCATCAAAGTTTCCGCCGGTGAAGTCGGAGAAGCAGCGGCGAGCTGGCGCCCGGAAGGCCACATATACGACTTTGGTATGTGCTGATCGCGAGCGCGAATACATTGACCGTTATCCGTGGAATACTGAAGCCGTGCGTGCTTGCAAGGTTTCGGAGTGATGCCCACCCGCACACGGGCTCTTTCCGCGTCGCATTCTACTGTATTCGGGAACCACTGCCGTGATTTTGAAACGCGATCAGGAGAACGTCAGCTGTGGTCGCGGGTGGCACCAGTACGGTTCTAACCTGCCGCATCATCCCATCCTAGGAGCAACTTGCCGGTGCGGTGGACTTCGTTTGCCTGCGATCAGTCGTGTCCGTGTACACGCACTTAGCACGGGGGACGTGGTGCGGCCCTTGGGAACGGGTGCTTGCCCGTTCTAGGACACGCTTCCACTGGGCTCCGATCCGCCACGGACGAGCGTGAGTGCTCGTGATCGCGCCTGCGAACGGCGAGGACGACGCACTGGCACGGGAACCGGCGCTGCCGAGGGACCTCCCGGGCGCGTCCATTCCTGCGGTGCGGGAGAGCGGGTACGGACACGATTACGCATCACCGCATCGATTCCAGTCTGAATCAGCGCGAGCGCGTCAGCATCACGTCTAGAGTGGCACGTTTCGCGAGGTGGACCAACCTTGAGCGTTGGCGCACACACCCGGGCTGCGGAGCATCGCGCCCGTCAACGCTGGCTCCAAGTTTCCAGGATAAGGATGTTTGCTGCTCACCTTGCGAAGCGTGCACGTAATACGACGGGTTGCCACCAAGTAGACTAGCCGGTTTTCTCATGGGGAAATACATCGAACCACGAATCCGGACACTGGCAGGTCACTCCGCTGCACTTGGCTGCCACGGTTTCTGAGAATCGGAATGATGCCACCACGCGCCTGTACTTGTTTTCCTGATATGTCGTGCGTTGTATTTGGGTGGAGCAGACGGAGATAGCCAGTGAGGGTGGGGTGATGGTGGAATTGAGGTTTGAGGTGATGGTGGAGTGCGGGTGGCGAGTTGTGGGCGGCGCGGAACAATCTGGCGGCGATCTCGATCAGGCATCACCCGCAATCTCGCACGACCCCATCCCGATCTCAGACATCCTCCACGACGTCGCTTGCATCCTCCTCGTCATCGTCCTCGTCCTGCACGCTTGGCTCGCTCAGCTTGGACTGCATTTCGCTGCCTTGAACGATCGGAGCCCCTCGGACAATGAACAAGACCGCATGGGCAAGCAGGGGGTCTTCCCTGCCATCCGACAGGATCCCTTCCAAGGCCCAGGCTGCACAACCGGCGAAAGCGAAGGGCAAGCAAAAGGATGCGGGCACACCGAAGAGCAAAGAGGTCGTCAGGCTAGAGAAGCTGCGCGACGATCTCCGCAAAGCCACCGGCAAGGAACGGGACCCTAAGGGCGGGTGCTTCTGCCAAGGTCTGTCCACACGCTGTTACCCCCATTCCGTGCCACAGCCCTCATCCAATCTACCCATCCTGTTGTACTCGCATCGCCCTCGCGCAATGTGCGGCCGATCCGTGCTGCCTTCCCCGCCACATCCGCCGCGGCGTTCGCGATCTCAGCCAGGATGCATCCGCTCTCCTCGTACACCCCCATATGCCGCGGCTGCGGCCTCATCCTCTGCGAGCTCAACCTGCCCAACTTCGCGTGCCCGCACTGCGGCGACGCCCTCCTCATCCCCGCCGCACGAACCGCACTCGTGGAGGCGCTAGACACGCAGATAACGGACACCCTCGCGAAGGAGGAGGACGAGCGCGCCCGCGCCGTCCAGGAAGCCCGCGCCGCCCAAGGCGCGTTCCCCACCCTCTCCGGCTCCGGCTCCGCCGCCGCTTCTCGGGCGAGCACCCCCGGGCCCGGGTCCGGGGCCGACCCGCAGGCGGCGCACCCGGTCAACCAGACGCACAAGGTTCTATCGCTCAACCCGAAGACGAAGAGGGTCAAGGTCGAGTCGTACACGCCACCGCGCGCCGTCTCTCGCGCGGCTTCCAAGGAGAAGATCAGGCAGGCCGCGGAGCCGGAGTACAGGCGCGTCCCTGCGCCTCCGTCGGAGGTCGTCGTGTCGCGCACGCAGCCGGACGCTCAGCGGCCGTGGGCGAACGTGCGGGGGCTGAACGTGACGTATGTCCCGCCAGGGAGGGCGTGATGCGTTGTGTATCGAGGTGAATATTCTGCCTCTGTAAACTAGTGACCCCGAGTGTTCTGGAAAATTTTGGGTCCGCAATATCAAGGCGTCATGGTGGTCACATACGCCCGAGGTGGTCGTGGTTTCCAGCCGGTACTTGGGTGTAGGTTTGGATGATGATGTTGGAGACAATCCCCAAGTTCCCCTCCCAGTCTGTTCACCCCCGTTTCTAATCAACTAGCTCTCGCCTCGCCCTTGTCATATTTTTGACAAGAGCTTGTGCATGGGTGCTACGTTGTCTGCATGAGCAGTGCCACGCAGCACTGGCGCGACATGATCATGTCCTCAATGAAATGTGAGCGGCCCGGAGGACTTACGACCGGACCTCTCAGAGGTGTTGTGTTCCCCCCACCAGGTCCCCACCGCGCAACTACACGGACTTTCTGACGAAGTCTCCACTCTGTACTAGGCACCCCGTTGCTGATGTTCCTCCCGGGTTTCTATTAGCACTACCACCCGCTCATGACTGCCCGCACGCCAAACCACGCCGGTGAGTCCGTGACAACATATCAAACGCCGCTCGTTTCTCACCCTAATCGATAGGCCAGCATCTCTGCTCGTTTTCCAAACCTTGGGACGGACTGTGAACCAGTCCGTCTGGTACCCACCTGTGCCGGTGACGACGCGTCCTATCAAGTGCGAGCGCGTCCCTGCCCGCACCTCTCTTCTCTTCTCTGTCGACCGACCGCCCGTCTGCGACCGCAATCGCAGTCGCAGTCGCATTGGCACCGAGGGCTGCTTCCAAACCCTACGTTCTGCGGGTGGCGTCGACACGCCTACTCGATCGCGCAGCTCGGAGGATGGCGCAGTGCAGTCCGGGTCCTTCTGTCGGTGCGTGCTACGCCTGGAAGAGGCGTATGTCAACAACACTTGTTGACTGTTCCCATCGTGCCCATCGCTGTTACGTCTCCCGCGCGTGCACAGACACAATAATAGACCCACCCACCCCCCTCCCAAGACTTCAGGTTCGGACTTCGGACTGGCCTCTTGACAGTGACAGACGGGGAACGAGAAGGTCGAGAAAAACACGGGCGGGGGATAGCATTCGTGATTTCTGAATCTGATACAGACGCGAAATGGGGGAGCACGAACACGACGGGGATGCATACGAAACAGGGTAACGCGACGAGTGATGGGATGGGAGAAGGAGCTGTCATGTCCATATCAAAGCGGTGAGGTAAATCCAAGAAAGGCAAACAGACACACGGACAGATAGAAATTAAATAGACAGATACATATCAACAGGAAGAAGAAAAAGAGGGGCCTTCCGTGCCTCGGGCGGGAAAGTACTTGCGGAAATGTGGGGATGTGACCGCAATAACGAGGACTTCTCTAAGGAAAAATAAATTATCAGAGTTGTGGTCGTTCGCACGCCGACAGCGGAAGGTCCATCCCAAGCATCAGGCATAAGCCACCGGCCCAGGCGGCAGAAGCAGCGTCCAAAGGACAGACGTGTCCCCCAGCGCGGGCCAGCCCTGTCCCCTCATTCCTGCCCCATGCGGTGAAGACTTGATGGACATGGACAGAACACGAGAGGTCGCACGGGCCACTAGCCAACGCCCGAAACCAAACTAGACCTTGCGAAGAACGACGGGAGAGGAATGCGGCGCATCGCAAGCGTCCGACCGGCGACAGCGACGCATGACCCCATCAGCGGGCACAGCTCGAGAAGCCAGCCAGCTGGGGGCGAGCGTACGCCCGCCCTTCCTCCGTCGCCTGGGGCGATGGCGATGGCCCAACGCACATCACCCCACAAGCTGTGCGCAGCCGTGCCTTCGTGCGTTGGGTGGCGGACCGTGTTCGCTCGCGCCGGCCGCGTCGCCGTGTTCCTGTTCCGTGCATCCGCGTTGCCTCTTGACCAGCTCTTGACTTGGGCGGCGCTGGATAGAAGCGAGAAGACAGAGAAGACGGAAGACAGAGCCTGCGCAACACCAGGCATCACAGGCCCCCCGCATCAGCTATCAGCTCCCGTCCACGCACACCGGCGCCGGGCGAACCACACGAGTGGGGGGCCCCGGGCACCGGCACTGGCAGTAGCAGTGGCAGAACAACACGCACCATATCCGGACGCATGGCACCGCCCAGCGGATGCCGCGACAGGGCCGGCGAACAGAGTTGACAGCGACGATGCACTGAGATGGCCCGCGGTCCACTGAATCAGCCTCGGGATCTGATGTGTGATGCCGTCTTGCCTGCGTCCCGTCCCAGGCCAGCTCGAGGGACTCCGGACATTAAAATATTGGACACGGGCCTTGACAGATCACAGATGATGCAGGGTCGCCCCGTTCGATGCGCGAAGGAACACTGAAGGAACCGCGGACGCAGATATCGATACCGTTACGGCCAGGTGGCGGCCATGGGATCTGTCATCCGCAGAATGGGGGTTCGGGAGGAAGGAAGGTTATAAGTTAATGTCTTGACGGAGACCCGGAGGTGAGCGGACGGGAGCGGCCCCCACCGCCATCACCGTGCTCGCCGCCGGCGCCTTAGACTTCGTGTCCTCCGCGGTCTCTATCTCCGCCGCCGTGCCCTCCTCGTCCTTGTTCTCTCTCGCGCGCATCATCTTCATCTTCGACGTCGCGGGGGACACGGGCGCCACCCGAGGAGCCCGCGTCGCCGTGGAGCCAGGGCCAGGGCGCAGTCGCGGTGGCGGTCGCGCGGAGCTGCGTGAGGGCGGCATTCTTCGCGTCGAGCTCGCGCGTCCTCGTCTCCAGGTCGCGCTGCACCTGATCAACCTCGCGCTCGATCTCGGCGATCCGCGCCTGTGCCGCGCTCTCGACCCGCGCGACGAGGTCTGAGGTGATGCTTGGTGGCTCGATCTGAGGCGTGAAGGGCGCGCGGCCGCCGCCTGCGTTCGCGGACAGAACTAGGGGTGGTGACGAGGGCTGCGGATGCGGATGCGTGGGCGACGACGCGAGTGGGGGCGAAAAGTCGAGGCCGAGGGCGCCTTCTGGGGAGATGGGCAACGGGATGTCCGAGGGCTCGAGTTCTGCACGCGCGCTCGTGCTCATGCTCGAGGCGAGCGACGGGGGCATCGGCGGGGGGATGATCAGGTCGTCGTCAGCGAGCGAGAGAATCGTCGGGTACAAGGGCGTGGCCAGCTCCATGTCAGACTGCTCATCCATCTCACTTCCGACTTCGTCCTCGGCCTCGGGGGCTTCTGCATCCTGCCCTTGGCCCTCGTCATCGTCGTCATCTTCGTGAGCATTAACGACATTCCGTGCCTCGTGTATGTCGTGAACTGCGGCTGGGTGCTGAATGGGCGAGGGCGCCCGGGACGCTGACGGGATGTGTGGGGACTGCAGCACTCGGGTTGATGGTGATGAAGACACGATAGGCTCTTTCGGATCGCCGGGGGCACAGCGCGTCTCGTCGTCGTCTGGAGGCTCGCGCGCACCAGCACGGGCGTCGACGAGGGCTTGCCGAAGAAGGCCTATTTCGGCCTGCATTTCGCGCTCTCGGCGCGCAGTCTCGCGGGCGAGCGCATCAAATTCTTCTCGCAGAACCTGCCTCTCCCTATGTGCACGGATATGAGATAGGTGATATTGGATACGAGAGGGTTTGTGTAGCGCGTACCTGACGCACGAATCGTGACTTGAAGACGGGACGGGTGCACGTTCCGTTACGACCATATTATCCGGAACTGTAGATTGATCTGGTGGTACCGCAGCTGGTTCCTGCATTACGAATAAGCGTGTAGTGCGTACACTGATTGATGGTATAATCTACCTGTATCCGCGACCTCACGAGCATTTTCCTGACGGCAGCCCGTTCTGCGCTGAACGCATCGATCTCCGAGGACAGAAGACCAATTTGTTGTCTCAGATCGTCCAGACCTCCGCCGGTGACGAGTCCGTCTTCCTCCTGAGTTACGTTTTGCGCGCGAGATCTTGACGAGTTGCGGCCACCCTCTGGTCGTGAAGGCGTACACACATTTGCGGGAGTCAGGATATAGTCGGAGGGAGAGCTTGCCATGTCCTGCGGACATAGTTGAGGGCTTGGGGGTGCCTCAGCGAGACCACGGCGAGACCCTTCAGCAACGCTTGCGGAGTTGCTCAAGTCTACGGCAAATTGGACGCCTGGCTGAGGCAGTGATGTCCTCGGGGTAGGTGTCATATGCGCATCACTGCTGAGGGTCCTTGACCGATGTACTTGCGCTCGCTGGAGCTGTAGAACGCATCAGTATCATCTTGCGGGTTTCCACCGTCGAAACGCTCAAAAGCTCACCTGTCCTTGTAGGAAGGCAACTTCTCTCTCGAGGGTACGATGGCGTGTCCCAGCAAGAGATAAAACTGGCTCGGCCGCCTCGTTGGAATTTGGACCACGCAATACGCGCGATGGCCCTGTGACGGGCTCGCACCCACAATATTCGCGCCCATTACACGACCGGCTGAAATGTTGAGGGCAATTGGACGACAGCAAGCTCGTAGGCAACGAGGATGAGAGCAGGACTCGATGCCCCGAGTGAGTGGCGCAGGCTTCGAGCTCTGCGTCGCGTCGAGCGACCATAGCCCGAAGTCGGAGTATTTCTGCATCAGCCTCCTGCTTCGTACAAGCATGAGCCTGCCTCTCGCCATCGAGTCTCTGGTGTAGAGACTCGAGAAGCACAATACGCACAACGTTGTTGTCGCCGTCCGTGGGTTCGAGATATCTGGTGCTCTGCCTGAGGGTACCGTGCAACTCTGTAAAGCACATGAGACAACAATAACAGGGAGAAATAGGGGTGTAAGACACGCATAATACGTTGAGGTATAGGGTACCAACCGAGGGGACGGGCAAGGCTCATACGCGCATACGGCCACGCGGAATAATCATTGCAAGCCTCGACTACAGACATATGAAGGGCATAGATATGAGCGCTAGGTATGTTCGGTTCACGGCTACTCCGCACGCGCGAGTTATAGCACACACCTTTCTCGACGAGTATTGAGACTACCTCGCGCATTTCGTCCCTCTCCGCGTCCGCTCTCCTGACTTCGTTCAGGTACCGATCAAGCTTCTCGCTGAGCCTCTCCTTGGCGCGTCTCTCCGCCTTGAGTTCTAGCTGGTGCACGTTTCGCGACGCGTCGAGTTCGTCGAGGGTCGCCATGAGACGCGCTTGCATTTGCGAGAGCCGAAGGTTGCATAGCTGCAGTTCCTTTTGGAGACGGGCGACCTGCAAGTAATTTAGTTACCGACGACGTAAATTTCACCCAGAAACACGTACCTCGGCATTGGACTGTATCCCGGCACTCGCCTGAGCATGATGATCTTTCCGTTCCTTTACGCGGGGTGGCATGCGATGTCGTGACGTGGTTTGGCACAAATTAGAGATAAGTTACGCGTAGATGTGAACAACAACAGATCCAAAGCAATACACAAGCGTCAGAAGAGCATCCAGAAAGCAAGAAACAGACAGAGAGCGAGCACAGTGGTCGTGGACAGTGTTCAAGTTCAAGGCCTTAGCCGATGATCAACAATACCGCCCACTCCCAATTGTTGGGATCCTCTAGACGCCCGTCCGTCACTCAGCGCTTAACCACCACTCTCACAACTTGCCACCCAGTAACATGTAGCCGTTCCCTAAGTACCCTCTATCCCACCTTCCCCCCCTCCAGTGCATTCTTTGGACCAAAAGGGGAATACTGAAATACTTCTCGTCGGATACGAGGTAGGAGTTCTACGCAATACGAGTGTGTTTGTTATGAGGTCGTGCTGAACGTCCAACTTCTAGTTGCCAGTGGCGGCCTGTATACTTCACTCATGCGCCTTCTAGATCTCGTAACGGGTGGATTTGTGGAATTTCACAACCCTTCCACCACACCTCTCTACGCTATCCTATCTCATAGATGGGATCAAGAAGAGCAAACATACCAAGACATCAGAAAGCTCCAGGACTTACACAAGGCCGGCACTCATCAATCGCCCTCACCGTCCCCTTCCCTACCGCCTTCCTCAAGCTTGTCTCAAGACTACGACCCTGGCAGGCCACCCCGTCCGTCTCCCCCGCAGTCCATCTGGGACCCCGATTCTGGGCTCTCAGCCAAAGTCCGAGGCGCGTGCGAGGCGGCCCGCAAGGACGGCTTCCGGTACCTTTGGATCGACTCATGCTGCATAGACAAGACGAACAGCTCGGAGCTCTCCGAGTCTATCAACTCCATGTTCGCGTGGTACCGCGATGCCGCGGTCTGCTACGTGTTCCTTGCCGGCGTCCCCACTTTGCCGTCCGCCTCTCTGCGTTCGAGAGGCTCCGCGTTTCGCTTCTCTGAGTGGTTCACTCGCGGGTGGACGCTGCAGGAACTCATCGCCCCGAACAGGCTCGTATTTCTGTCTGAGTCTTGGGAGCTCCTTGGTACGAAGTCCGGCCTGGCAGATCTCGTCGAGGACATCACAGGGATCCCCGCGTCCGTTTTGACTAGCGGCGCTCGAGGTCCTCTCCGGTCGCTTGACGAATGCAGCGTCGCACAACGGATGTCGTGGGCCGCAAACCGCCAGACCACGAAGGTGGAGGACCTCGCGTACTCCTTGTTGGGCATCTTTGACATCCAGATGCCCACGCTCTACGGAGAGGGCGATCGTGCGTTCAGGCGGTTGCAGGAAGACATCCTCAGGCGCATTCCGGACCAGACCATCTTTGCTTGGGGCTCCATCTATCCCGAGGCTTTTCCAACTCTCACCGACTCCCCACCTCCTCCCACGGCGATCGAAGGGGCTTCCATCGCCCCGGGCGATTCACCCAACAGTAAATCCCGTCCATTTTTCATGTTCATTACGAGCGGCGCCGACCCCGTGTTGGCCCATTCTCCGAGGGACTTCATCGGTGCCGGGAAAGCCGTCCCCGTTCCTCACAGTACATTTGTCGATCTCCTCGCGAAGTACTGGCCTATATCCCCACAGGAGTACACCTCCACCCCGCACGGGATCCACACAGACCTTCCTCTTCTGCCGCTCGCCAGCTGTCTCTCGTCGAAAGAATCGTTCTTCGAGACCAAGGACTCTCACGGGCGGATCTGTTGGTATCTCGCCGTCCTTGCCTGCGAGCTATCCGACTTCCCTGGCCAGCTGCTGTGCCGCATCTGCCACGTCGCCGCCCCGGAGCGTCCTGTGAACATCCTGCACCGCGGCTCAATGCGTCTCCCACGGCAGGTCGGCGGGTCGGACGGACGCTTTGATATCGTTCGACTGTCCCCGTACGAGCCTTGGCTCGTCCAGCTCCGCGTCCACACAGTCTTCCTCGAGCACCCGTCCCGCTCGCAGCCGACCTCCATTATGCAGCTTATCCGGAATGTGATTAAGGACGAAGCCATTTCGTTCAAATTGCCCACTTGGTGCCGGGACGCGCTGGATGTGCGCGGGTACGCCGCCTCGCTCGAGGGACCGAGCGATGGCAATGGGGGCACCCGCAGGCTCACGCTGTCCCCGCGGCCGCGGCCGCCTACCAATTCCGACTCCGAGTCGGACCTGCCGCCTCGCTGGCCGATCGTGGCCGACTTCACCTGTGAGTGGACGCCAGGCGGGGACGGGTCCGAGCCGATGTTGTTGCGTATCCACGCGGCCGTACGCATCTCCCAGAACACGCGCGAGCCACGTATGTACTACGAAGCATCTGGGGTGGCGACACCGGAATGATTCGCGGCCATTCCCCGCGTGGCATTGCGCGCTCATGAGGGACAGGCTGGAGCTGGCGTCGGAGGGGCGCGATAAGCTCATGTTGGAGCTCGGCGTGCAGCTTGCATCTGCGTCCTGCTACCACATACACGCTGACATCGTTTCTGAGCCCCCCGCCAAGTAGCGCCCTGCATGGGATTCAGGTGTCCATGGCTTGGTGAGTCGATCGGGGCTCACCCAGGGATAGATGCTGACCCTATCGTCTGACAGCCTTTTCATGACCGTCTGAGAGGCGCGGCGTGTCAGGGTGCGACGGTGTGAAATGACAGTACTTAGTCGCTCAAGTCGGAGAGCGATAACTTGAAGGACCGGACAACGTTACAGGGTGTTATACAGTACATGGGCGATCCGGATATTATGGTTTTGTAATGCAGTCCATTGTCCCTGTTCGGAGTTCCACCACCCGTCCATGAAAGTTCCACCTCGCGTGTCGACTGAGGGCCACGTCAGTAACGAAGCTGTGATAACTCGGAAGTGCTGTGTTACTGTACGTGTAGGGCGGTGTGTACAAGGTTTGTATGTGGTTTGGTGGCATTGTGACATTCTCCGCCCACTTAAAAGGGCCCCTGTGAGTATTTTCCCCCTTCGACTAAGTCTTGTCTTCATCTCCCTTGCACTCCTTACCAGTCCAGCGCAATGTCTGGTCTCGTCACGTGATGGGATCTTCCTTCAGGTTACTAGGACATCTACACTGAGGAGCTTCTGCACTACCGATATGATTATCCACTGCTGGTGCCAGAGCCCGACCGATCCGTCAGTGAAGTAAAGATTGGCGATGTAGGATATCTACATGAGGGCGGTTTCTACCAGCTGTTCAACTCCATGAAAGCAAAAGGCGAGCAGCAAGTCCATCGCGCTGTGCCGTTGGGGTTTTAGCCATTCTGCCCCCCCAGCCACAGCCATAGTTGGCCCTCGGAGCAAGATCAATCAATCATTCCTCTGCAGCAGTGTCACTCAACGGGTGTTTAATTCCGAACTTTGGGCTGGTGTTGTCCTCGGCGCCCATCAGAGGCGGGCCTAGCCTATTAGTCTAACGACCGACGCCTCGTACCACTCGACGGCGACACCGGTGATCTGGACGTCAGCGAGGATCTGGAGGATGTCTGGCGTGGCATCGCGCACGGCCCCGGCGTTGGTCGTGTCGGGACGGACGGCGATCCACACAACGACGGGGCCGAGCGTTTCGTCCTTGCCGTCCTCGACGGTCGAGAAGCGGGCCGTGTTGAGCGCGGAGTACTTGAGGCCGCGGGCCTTCATCGACGCCAAGATCCGAGGAGCGACGGTGTTCCACACGTCGTTGAGCGGCGTGTTGAAGACGCCGTGGGCAGTCTTGGTGGGGATCTTGGAGAAGTTGGTTCCAGGCGGGGGAATGGGGAAGGGGTTGGTCTCGAGATCGGAACGCCACATAAGCTTGGGAGGGTTACCGGAGATGCCGTGGTACCAGAAGTTCATCTCATATTTGGAGATCAGGTCGGGTGCGACGACGGTGCGGGCGTCCGAGTCGTTGCTGAGCTCCGAGTAGATGATCTCGGCCTCGCTGAGGACGGGAGAGATAGGAGAGATAGGAGAGGCGGGCGGCTGAGTAGCGTCTTGTGGGGGAGCCTGGGCCGGGTACGGGTCATTGCGCCTGAGACAGTCGACCATGAAGCAGGTCACGGCTGAAAACGGAAGAACGTGTGAGTAAGGTGGGAAATGAAACGCGCAAAAAAGAAGATGGAGAGGCTTACTGCCTAGGTGATCGGGGTCGGCCTTCACCTGTTCGACGATACGTTTAACACCCGGGGCAACGTCTAAAAGGTGGACGAGCAATAATGAGTGAGAGATGGGCGTGTATTATGACGAAGGGGCTCGCTTTCGCCCAGGAACCCGAGGGCAATGAGCTCGGCGTCGCTCAGGTCGACGATCTCTGCGGGAAACGCTCAGCACTCGTAACGAAGGGGAACGACGGGCGCCACTCACTCTTGTTCACATAAGCTGGATCCATGGCGGAAGAGAACGGTTCACGAGAGGTGGTGGTAATAAAGCGCAAGTAACTCGTCGATGGGGATGAGTTGGGGAGGGATGGGAAAGCGCGAAAAGGGAATCCCTTTAAGGGCCTCGAGTGAGTGAGTTGAGTCCGTGAATATCTACACGGCCAAAAGCTAGTTTGAGGGAATCTTGAATTCGTAAATCGTGCGGGCCCTTGAGACGGAATTCCGAGTCCTAAGTAGATTCGAAGGAAGAGTTGGGATTCATTAAGGATGAGCGCTGAGCCCCCCTTAAGTAGGGAGTCCGACTCGCAGTGGCTGTCAGCCCCTCTTAAGTAGGGAGTCTGGCTCGCAGTGACGTCTTAAGTAGGGAGTCTCGCAGTGACGGTCAGCCGCGCAAGGTCTGACACCGGGAAGGAAGGAGGTTCCCACGGCTGCAGCGCCCATCTCCTCCGATGCGCCTGTCAAGGCGACGGCCCCAGGACGGCCCTGTCGCCGAGATTGTAAGTCGTTGGTTAGATCTTTCATCCTCGTTCAACATTCGAGCTCACATATCCATGGTGCACTAATAATCTGCATTTAACCTTCCTTCACATCGTTAAGTTTGGACATAAGTAGCGGGCAGATCTAAGCTCGAGCAGTATAATGTGGGATTTTTTTTTTGCGATGCGCAGGCTAGCATAACCTCGATCATCAACTCAGGTCAAGGCTGGCAAGCCTGCGGAACGTTTGCGCGTACGCCGCCGCGCTCACGGAGGTACCCATCGTCCGCTTCGTCAACTTCGGCACCTGTACGAGGTACCCGCAGACTCGGAACCGGGCGAGTGCTAACTCCAGATCCACGGCGGCACGGTAGTGGGCTGCTGCGTTGCCTCTGCCCTTCGGGGCAGGCGACGCGAGGCGGGGGCGACGGGCCTTGCAGCTGGTAGGCCGTGGGCCCTGTCAAGTCGCCTCGACGACATTGGCGAGCGTGGGGAAGCACTCCGGGCTGTCCGTTGAGATGAAGTTGGTGTACCCTGGCGGCTCCAAATCGAACATTCGCGTAGAGTCGTCGAAACGACGCTACGCTTCTCTGGGAAGCAGATATGGGCGAGGAGGGGCAGGAAGAAGACGCGCGAGTCAGTCAAATTGGCAAAGGCAGTTCTAACAGGCTTCGAGCTGACCTCCTAGCGCTAACTAATTATAAATGGTAACCGGAGCGGCAAACTTACAGACTTGCAACTGTCTCGAGCTCGCACACAAATGAGCATCGGTACTGGCAAGTGGACGATTCAAACACGAATTTGTTCCGGGGGACCGAACCCGCGTCGACAGAGCAGATTTTAATTGTTCACGGAATATACTTAACACACTCTGCGCTCCTCAGGCATTGTTCGTGTTGAGGTTCATAAATGGAGCGCCCCAGGTGTTCCACCTTCCAGAGGGGGAAGCGATGATTACGTCTGAGACCGACGCCCGGACCGACGAACCACCCACCCATACGTCGCAGGCATGCTCGACCACAGCGTCAGCGTATCGTCCATGAGCGTGAAGTCGGGTATACCGGTGTCCGCATAGTCCCCTCCGGCTGCCAGGTGCATAGCCGCCGCGTCCGCGAAACGACGATCATTCGCCGCGGCTTCAGCCTGAGAGACGGAGGGAAGGAACGATGGTGGCGGCATCGACGCAGTATTCCCAAGCGGCTCCAGACCGTACATTTGCCCTCCTCCAGCATTCCTCTGGTTCTGTACGGCCCCTTGAGTGGCGTTGCTAGACGTATCGTCGTATGGTTGAGCTTGTAGAGGATCGTGTTGGAGGATGGGGAAGAAATCGTGTGCGCTATCAAGTGGAAAAGTGAGCGGCCAAGCTTGTTGCTCCGAGGCGGCGTGTTGCGTCGTCAGGCCATTGGCGGGTAAGGACCCTTGTGTGGGAGGCCCAAGTCCATCTGACGGGAGAGGGTTGGCAGACGATGAGGTATCGCTACTCGAATGCGCGAAAGTGTGTGAAACAAGAGAAGGCGCAGCGACATTGTGTGTATCGGTCATTTGGTGTTGGCCAACATCGGAACTATCTGACTCCGTGCGTCGTTCGGAGGGACGGCCCTCGAATGGAATTGTAGCCGAAGACAACGGATGGTCGCATGCGCGTTGCGCATTCGTTGACATACTTTCTCCTGAAGAATGAGGTCCAGCGATGCCGGACATCAGGTCGCACAGAATGCGTCTGGACAGCTGAAATCAGAGAGATGCCAACGTATGCAGGCTGAACATGAACAAACGCTAGTGACTCGGCATAATGCGTTCTGAGTAATAATGGAAGTGGAGCATTCAGCAGTCTGTTCCCTTCTACAGTAATATGGGGAAGAACGCACTCATGTCGCGATGACCGGAGCATTTCGGCCGTCCGTCCCACCAACGTCAGATCCTTCTCCATATTGGCGGTTCTTCCAGAGTGCTGCAGTCCAAGAACGTTCACCATCAAGACGGTCGCAGATGTAAATATTATCCCCTGGCCAAAGTACAACCGGGAATGAATGCAGGAACCGAGAATCGTGCACTCGCAGACTTACACTATTCCCATGCGTGAGGCGTCCAATTCGTTTGCACAGAGCCTCCGCAACCTGAATAGATGCTCGAGCGGCGTTTGTACAGATGATCGCCGAGGGGAGCGAGATCGGCGACTCGCGACGGGAGGATGGCGTGAACGGGCGATGAACCGCAATTTGGATGCCGTGACGCCATGCGGCGAGGGTTGCCGCCTGGGTCAGGAACAGTTCGTTATCCTCTTCTGGATTCCAGCGTACTGTAACGTGATGCCCGTGTGAGTCATGAGCGATGAAGTCGGGAGATGAGGGACACGCGAAGCTCACGGTGGTCCGGGAGCGAATCCGACCAGTTGTTCAACGCCGAATCGAGGTCGACGACAATACGTTGTTCCCATTGCTGGTCAGCATGACCAAGCTGCGCCCTCGACTTGTTGGTCGCGTACTAAGAAGGAATTGGTTCCATGATCAAGAACGTAGGCGAAATGACTCACAATCGTTCGATTGGCACAGGCCAGTATTTGCCTTAACCGAAGAGCATGGACAAATCCGGAAACGATGGACGGCTTGCCAGGCGGTTGTTTGAACAACGGCTCTCCATCTGATGTCAACCAATACTCGTCGTCGCACTCGGTCGGCAGCGCAAGGTCAAAACTGCATAGTTGTCAGCGATGGGAGAGATTGCGGGGGCGAGGACTTACTCTTCGTCGTGAATGGAGCACGGGCGACCGAAGCCATATCCCACCGTCCATTCCAGCAACACCAGGATCCTACAGGAATGGGAGTTAAGAATTGAATGGGTCTGCTGGTGGACGCCGTGGAACTGACCAGAAGGCGCGCCGCCACAATTCCTCTTCAACATTTGGTGTCGGAGCATACATCTTCTTGCGATGCACGCCTACTTCGAGCGCCGCGCGGACCCCCGCGCCGACAACAGCCCAGCTGCCCTGAGGTGCTGTGGTTCCGTCAAGGAACAAGGCCATAAGCTACATGATAGATACATATACACCGCTGGTTAGGACGTGAGTTCATTCCGAGGGAACTGCGAAGTCACGTACAGCGTACCCTTGGAGGTCGTGTAACTTCGCGGGCGCGAAGGAGAGCCTTCTCGCTCTCTCGACAAGGCGAAACCATCTCCACCCCGCGGAATGAGGATGCGTTGAATCCGGGAGAAGTACGCGTGGATCGTGAGTGAACCGCGACCCGATCGCACATACCAGCAAGACCGTTGCGCCGAAGCCGCCCTTGCGTAGATGCTGCCCAGCTTCGATGGACTTCTTGAACGTCGGTTCGTGCAGGAGCGGGTAGAGGGAGTTCATGTTGCGGAAGTACAGATCCACGAGCGCGTCCAACAGATCCCGAGGTGGGAAACTGCCTTCGTCGAACGTCGGGAAGTCGTCCTCCACCAAGGCCGTTACCCACTGAGACTGTCATGAGAAGGCGGAAAATTGGGATGAGAATTGCTTCTGCTTACCGGATGCTGATGCCGTGTGTCTCCCTGTGGTGCGGGTCTAGGACCGGCGCACTCGTCCCTCAACGCCATAGCAGACCGTATGAATAACATCCCACTCGACCTTCCGTGGTATCGGAACGGCTGCGAGTTCATGGACAGTCTTCGCATGCCTTCAGTGATCTCCTGGTCTATGTCCCCTTCTTCCTCGTCGCCGTGCGGATCCGTCTGGGGTGACCCCGGTGTCGGGGGGGTGATCCCGAGTGTTGAGGGACGGATTAGGGCCGAGACGCGAGTCGTGCTCGCATGCGGGCTTTCCGATGTCGGTGACAGAAATGGAGTGGGATCGCTGTTGGATTCGTGAGTGTCGCTTTCTTTGGCGACGTCGGTGTCGGGACAAAGCTAGATGACGTTCACATTGAGCGAGATAGTCACACGTAATAGGTATATGATTAGCCTCACCTTGCTCATAAGCCTCTCCATACGCTCGAGCCGGCTTTCGAGATCTTCGACGTAGCTGTAACAGACACCACATCAAAAATCGCACTGCAGAGCCTCATAGAGAGATATCGCTGAAAAGCCACCAACCTTCTGGGATAATTGCGGTTCTGAACCACGATGAGGAGTTAAAGCGCGACCAATGAAACACGTAAGCAAACTTACGTACATGTCCCTGGATATACGTGCACTCGGTGCGACGCGCCGAGCATTTTGAGCAGCAGTTGTTGGGCATCTGAGGGCCATCGCCTGAAGTACCAGCATAAGGCAAGCACGTATCCGTCATATGGGTGGGGGGGGGGTCCTACATTTGACTGAAGGACTTTAGTCCGGGTTTGCAAGGATTTGTGGCCAACTTGTGCTTACCCTTTTTGCGTCTGCAATAGTCGCATGCGCGCTGAAGCTTACGCTTCTTGAAAGCGGGAATAGTGCTCTCGTCTTCCGATGACATTGCTTTGACTGGAACTAGTTGATTCACTTGTGGTTGAACGGGGAAGTTTCCGCGTCAGCTAAGAACGCTGTGCTACGTTAGTGTTAGTTGACAGGGCATTCGAGACAGAAACCGAATACGAACAGCGCAAGCTTGCTACCAAACCAGACAACCACAGTTCAAGATAGTGGCAAGGTAGGTGAAGACGCCTCCACGATTGAGCGTTCCCGACGTAGGATATGGGTATAGATGAACGTCGGGAAGGAAACTGGTTCAAGTTGCGTCGGCGCTTCGCAAACAGTTCCTTGATCCCGGACTCCATGACTCACGCAGTCTTACGGCCGCCTCCCGAGAATCGGCCTCTCCTCCGAGAGAGGCCTGGAAGGACCTCCTGGAGATGCGTCGCATGGCCACATCATATTCAAAGCTTATTTGGAGGGCTGCGATGCACGCGAGTTGAATGGCCTCGGTCAACACTCGACTTCAATATCCGGTGGCTGTCGTGCTCTGACACATCTAGAGCCCAGACCCTACTACACACTAGTGCAATTTTTCATCGTATACGTATCTGCAGTAGTACTAGGTAAGTAAATGAGCTCTGATTCCTGCAACTTCGACAGCTCACCGTGCTTGATCGGGCTGCCGTTGCGTACAGCAGGTGCGAGCGTCATCGAGCTCCATGTCCGCTTCGCGCACCGCGCCGCCTCGGGAAGCATCTCCGTAAAGTCCGCCGAGCCACACGTTGATCGCATGTGGCCTATATGTCACCGCAAGTCCAGGAAAATCTAGGCGCTCCCTCTTGGAGATGGGGGACATGGTTATTCACGGCACGTCCGCGACCGGACGAGGCACTCGACCGACAGCTGTGAGCTCTCTAGAATCGAGACCTTATAAGACCTCCGCAGGTACGCTGCGACGATCCCACTTACCTAGAGGGGTATGCATCATCATCCTTGTTGGGCGCGCATGGCAAAAAGCGGTTGAAGTAGGCGAGCGAGTGTCTTAATGAGGCGCGGGATTTTTTTGATGTAGACGAAGCCAAGTGCTTGAGCTCCGGCCATACGGCTCTTTCTCGGAGGCCTCAACCTCGGGATGATGAGATGGGACCTTTACGATAGGGAGCCCGCGATCCGCCCCAAATCGCTTCGATCGTCGACCGCGTTTGCGGGTGAGTGGATATATGGCTAGGTTGTTTGCGGCGAGCGGGGAAAAAGAAAGCCCTCGTGGGCAGCACCGGTGAAACCATCCAGGATAACGCTACACTCGTCCTGGGGGGAGGGCAAGGGACGGAAGATGAAGATAGCGTCCGCGCGCGCCATCTTGTCGATCTCCATCCACTTGAGGCAATATCGCGTCGAAGGGGAGATCCTAAAGGAGGCGCGGGGATCTGGGCCTCCTGAGTGGTAATCAATTATAGACCGGCGTCCGATCCCGGATTAAGAAACTGACAACATACATGGAAGACGGTAAACTCCCGGTTGCGAGGCCGTTCATCTCCGATGCTCGACCAAGATGGACCCGTCAATCCGGGAAACGATGAGTGCGAAGTTGCCAGGCCACAATAGGTGTGAGAAACCGATCGATGGAATGTATGGCCAGCGCCGATGGCCACACGAGAAGTTCAGGTTGAATCTTGGTCGAGTAGTGTTTCTCCTTCATAATGTTCAGGCTTCGGCCAGGGTACGTGCTCACTAGCAGACGTCTTACCGGGAAAGCGTATGGACAGTGTTGTAAACGTCGGATTCTAGACAGACTTCAGCGGACTGCTCGTCTGGTTCAGCTCGTGGTATGCGCGAGGATACGCCAGAGGAAAGCTGTTCGCGACTCCTCGGCCGAATGGCTGCCAACAATCATATGCTGATATTTGATGGAAGCGAAATGCAGAGCAGAGGTCGAAGTTTCCTTTTTTCCCCTGAAGTTTGCGTCTTGACGCTTTTTGTATAATCCCATGAACAGTAGTAGAGCGCGTACCTTGGCGACACCTGCCTGTCTGCCTGCACCTTGCGCGTAACACTCCAGTAATAGCTCCAGCGATCATCTGGAGGCCATAACCGCTGAGACACATGGCGTAAGAGACGTTCACAATCACAAGCGTGCGTTTGTACTTAAGATTGGGCTCATCCACGATCCGCCACTTCGCTTATCCTGTGACGGGGGGTGACCCACGCCAAAGTTGTCGTCACGTCTGAAGAGCGGCAAGCTAACTAGTCCCTCAAATCTCCTCCTTTCGCGAAAATTCAACCTATTATCGATGGGGAAGTCCCCTCCCTACAGATTATAGGAAGCCGATCTGAAAAAATCGCCCTCGTCGAGGAGGAGTTAGCTAAGCGCACGCCAGTCACGCTTATCTAGGCGAAGTGGCGGATCGTGGATGAGCCCAATCTTACTAATAGGGCGCTGTGGCTCGCTGACGCCGGGAAACTGCCTCAAAGAGTCACCGGCGATCCGGGAAGACCAAGACTGCTGCTATCGGCATCCTACTTACCTGCGTGCCGAGATCGATATCGTTGCCACCCGGTATTCAATGCATCGACGTTTCAGCCATGGTGTGTCCGGATGCTCAGATTGGATATGCCACCACAGATCTTCAGGCGAAGAGGTCCCAATCGCACTAGTGTCCTGGGTGCGAGACCGGGTCCGAAAGCTTTAAGGTGCCAACGCCGATTATACGCAAGGGCTTGTCGAATTGTTTTGGGTTGGGTTGGAACGTGCGTCCAAAGTAGGGAAATAGGATGATAAGAGCAGACCTGTGTAACACATTCAGGTCAAGCAGGTGGCCAGCTTTCAAACGAAATCACTTTACTCCGGCAACCGCTTTCTCGTCTTACAAAACGGTGGGACCCCCGTATCGGGAAACTCCGTGCGATCTGCGCCATGAAGCTCGCAGGTGACCCTGATACTCGGCTCGAAATAGATGGGCTGCGCCCCCGGGTCGGTGCTCGGATTCCTCTTCTTGACGGTGCATCCAGGCAGAGAAGCGCAGCGAGAAGGTGACCGGTCTTCCCAGAGTCCAAATAGGCGCACACGTAAGACTGTTCATCATCTGTGGTTCTTCAGCTGAAGGGGATAAAGCAGCGAGGGAAGGCCGCCACGCACCACCCGACCTCCGTCCGCACTCCGTCACCGCTGACGTCGCCTGACACCATGGTTCTCAAACTCTACGGGTTCCCTTCTCTCACGTGTACGAAGACCGTCCGCTGCGTGCTGGAGGAGCTGAACGTCCCGTATGAGGTGATCGTCGTGGACATCTTCAAGGGCGAGCACAAAACCCGGTCCTACAAGACGAAGCAGCCATTCGGCCTTGTCCCGTACATCGATGACGACGGTTTCATCCTCTACGAGTCCCGTGCGATAAGCCGATATATCGCCCTCAAGTACGGCGGCATCGGAAAGCTCATACCGGACCCGGCGGACGTGCGAAAGACGGCGCTTTTTGAGCAGGCGGCGAGTGTCGAGGAGCACAACTTTGACCGCGCTGCGTATGGGCTTGTGCACGAGGAGCACTTCAAAAAGTAAGTCTTTGCCAGTGTCAGAATAACTTGCGAGTTCTGTGCTTACCTGCACGGCGTACGCCCCAGCTTGTGGGGAGACGAAGAGTCGGTTAGCATAGAGGTCCTTGAGCACCACCGCACGGCACTAGAGTCCAAGCTCGAAGGATACGAAGCTATCCTATCAAAGCAGAAATACATGGCGGGGAACGTGAGTGACATTGGCGACGAGACAAGATTGGTCCACGCTCACACTCGTAATCTGTAGGAGTTCTCGCTCGTCGACATTTTCCACCTCTTCTACGGCTCCTTGCTTACCGACGCGGGGTTCAATTACCTCAGGTCTAAGGAGTATCCAAACATCTACAGGTCAGAAAAATTGGCTGTCCTCGTAGATATGGAGCACTCACCTGAACGCCTCTAACAGGTGGTGGAAGGACATCTCAAGGAGACCTTCGTGGCAGAAAGTCCAAGCTTCGGCCTAGTCGTTTCGAAGATGACAATGAAAGGCACAATGCGGTTATGCTACTAGATATTCAATAGTGGGCGTGTACATGTAGGATCGAAATATGCTCTAATCTCATATAGCACTCACCAACTGCGTCCTTCGTCCGACCATCCCGAGTAAGCATTGTAGCGCCGCATGATTTGCTTTGGAAGATCCTTGACACGTTTGACCCGCGCTCTGAATCAATTGCGAGCCTTCTCATGTCATTAATCGTTCTGTCATTGGAAACACTGGAAATGCATGCATCAGCAGGCGGGCAGCGATGACGGCGCAAACAGGCTTCAAAGTCTCATCGATCTCATCTCCCGTTCACTTTCGAAGCACTTAGATACGATACGAGAATGAGGTGGAGGACGACCTCCGAAGAAACGCGAATCCGAGGGATTATTGTCTCCGACGAAGTCTTGCTCGAATGTACGGAGCCACTCGCAGTGCTCGGGCATCCTAAATACAGCGAACACCGCGGTTGATAGCATAAAGTACGACTTACTAATAGTGGTATTACATAGATCGGACAGAATCGCAGCGATCGATACTGAGATGGGCAACGGCAGCATGAGAAAAAACGAAATATACGGTGACGCGGCATGGACTCCTTACCTCGCACAGCACATCCAGGACACCCCGTATCACATAACCGAGATCTCAAGGTGCACCCCGACCAGCTCGACCCGCCCTAAAGAGGATCGCAAAAGGGTCTCCTGCATTGCTACCCGCTCTTGCACCGACAGAGCACCGCCGTTCGTGACCGTGCCCCTCTTCAGGTTCGTGCGGACGTCCAAGCGCTTCAAACGCGGGTATCTCGTCCTATCTTCGAGGGCCCCCGCGAGCTTCGTGCACGCTTCAGCGCAGCCCTGGAGCACGGGCTCGTTAGCCCATTGCAACTCTAACGAGAGCGTTCTGAGCTCGGGGAACGGCGTGTCGGGATCAGAGGACAGCAGCTCTGCGAGCGTGTCGATGAAGCAGAACGGGCGATAGTCGAAGTCGTCAACCGGAAAGATGTTGCACACGATGCCGAGCGATCGCAGGTGCGCGCACTGCTTGAGGCTGCCGTAGAGATTCGCAAGGTTCGAAGCTGGCGAAACATCAGCGCCGTGCAAACGCAATGGCAGAGAAGACTGAAGACTCACGATAGCACTCCCCCGGAAGCAACCCGAGGGTACAGTGATGGAGGGTCCGCCGGAGGGACGCAATGACGGGAGCCCATGCACGCGAAGGGAGCGTTTCGGACATGTGCAGAGGTAAAAGCTTGGTGTTGGCGCTCTTGACGGCGCAACTGAGGTCGAGAGCCTCCAGCGGCGCGTGCATGCCTGGTTCGAGAAGCAACTTCGCCAGGTCCTCCAGGAACAGCCGCATCACCCAGCCTTCAGTAAGGCTGAGCCGCTTGAGCTTGGGCGGCGCATTGAGCTTCACGATGGAATCGCGGTGTGACGGGCAGGAGGGGTGTCCCTGAGGCGGCATCGCGTTAAAGCAGTCCAGGGCGATTTCCTCGAGGTTGGGTAGCGAGTACGCGAAAGGGAGCAGCTGGTGCAGGCCGTTGCTGAAATTGAGCTGGACGAACCTAAGTACTCGCAGGTTCGGGAACTTCTCCCACAGGAGCATAGTCCCTTCTGGGTCGTCCCAGTATTCCTGTATGCGGTTCCGAGGTGAGGACGACAGGACACCTTTGAGGGTCAATGATTGAACCAAAGGCGCGATATCGGGGTTTGAATCCAGGATCTGCAAGAGTCCTTGCATTCGAGCATGCGGAGGGTCCGCTTCGACGGGCACAGTCAGCTGGTGCCACAGGTGAAAGCGAGCCCTCGGGAGCAGGCCACGAGAGGCGAGAGCGCAAGCCGTGAGGGCGTGGACGTCGTTCTGAAGGGCGTCGATGGCATATTCTACTAGTTCAAGAGGGATGAGCAGAGGCATGTACGACGGTCCGGTTAGGCTATGGTCAGAGCTTTTCTTGTGCTGCCAACGAGACAGAATATGATCGCCATGAACAGTCGAATAAACTAGAGTGGATGTATGCGCACCTACATCTCGCCTCGACAACTTCCAAAGCTTAATCGCCCCGAAACCTTTCCTGCTGCGAGATATAACGCTATCACTTGCGAGACTGCAAGAAAGCTGAGGAGGGATGTGTCTGAGTCGCCAGATTGGGGTGGTGGAGGAGATGAGAGCCGGGAGGAAGAGGGAGAACAAGATGAGGCAGATGATGACCACAACTACGTATGTAGTACAATGAAGATCGACAACGAGGGGCGTGACGCTGATGAAGGGGACAACGATGAGGTGGAGAGAGATGGAGAAAATCGGTTGGCCCAGTCTCACATAGACGCTGAATGTGGCTGGGTGGGCGCCCTAGTACCACACAACTCGGACACACCACCATGTAGTACTTGCCGCCACTCTCCCTATACCCGGGCGACCAACCACTTCGTCTGACAATATCCTCGTAGATCATGCAGCGTTGTACCGAACAGGTCTCCAGTGCTAGTTTTGTATTGCGTGCTCATGCGTATGTTCCTAGTCCTGGCCGAACGTTAATACAAATACACTAATCCCATCTATGTCCCTGCACCAGTGTTCGTGTTCAAGTTAGCGAAGTATTCCAATTCGCTCCAGCTCTCCGACCTTCATTCAGAGGCGCAAACGACTCAGCAGAGGTACGAAGCACTGGGAAAGACGAGTCACTCACCCAACCCCCGACAAGAAGTTTGACCGAAACGCCTGCCCATCATCCGTGAGCGCGAAGTCAGGTATACCACCATCCGCACGGCCCGATCCTGACGGCACGCCCATATGCGCGAAGTGATGGTGGACCTGAGCATCGTGCTCCGTCCCCACTTGTGGGATCGAGGAGAGCAGTGACATCGACTCGTTCAGGCTGTAGCCAAACGGCTCTGGACCGAAGCCGACCACTGGCATGCAGTCGAAGTGGCTCTCTCCATGCCCTTGCGTGAGGCTCTGCGCGGCCGGCGCAAGCCCATCCGAGTGTAGTACCAAAGGAGACGGATGAGACAGTAGAAAATCCAAGTCCGGGGGTATGTGAAGCATTGCATCTGGGTGTGCGGAAGCGATTGGAGAGAAAGTCAACCCGGGTCCAGTGTTCGGCACATCGCCAGCCGCTGGTTGCTGGCTAGTATCCGGAGATTGGGGGTGCCGTTCCCGCGATGGACCCTCGATGGAGAGCGCGACCGGGGACGATGGACGTTTCCTCAGGCTCTCCTTGGGAGTTGCCGTACTTTGTGCATTCGCTGGCGTATGTGCCACATCGTCGGGAAGGGGTTTGTTGATAGCGGACATCATTTCGTTCAGCACTTCGCTAGGGGTTGGAAGTTAGGGAACATACGCTCGGGAGAGAAGAGGAAGAGGAATACGAACGCTAGTGGTTCTGCGACATGCATCCTAAATGTTCATTGGCCGGGTTGCTTAGTAGTCGACCACATTGTCTACTAGCTCGAATGAAGAGCCACCACTTACTCATATCGCAGCGACCTCAGCATTTGAATCGCCTTCCTGACTAACTCCAAATCCGGTTCGATGTTGGTCGCTCGACCGGAACGTTTCAGTCCGAGTATGTTCACCATCAATACGGTCCCCGCCGGGTGTAGTGTTCCCTAAAACTAGAGGTCAGCATGCTCCATACTTTAGTTTTGCACCCGGGACTTACCATGTTTGCGTAGTAAAGACTCCCTGTTCGCTTGTACAAGACATCAAGCACCTGGATGGATGACCGGGCCGCGTTCGTGCAGATAGCGGAGGAAAGTGACGGATGGGGACGGCTCGAGGATGGCGTGAATGGCTGATGCATGAAAATTTGGAAGTTATAATAGCTGGCTTTGAGCGTGGCTGCCTGAGCTAGGAATAGCTCGTCCTCTTTTTCTGAATCCCAACGCACTGAAATCAAATCCGTTCAAGCTGTGAGTGACAACGTGAAAAGGGTCGGAAAAACAAAACACGCGAAAAGCTCACAGTGACTTGGAAGCGATTCCGCCCATCGGTTGAGCGCCGAATCGAGTTCGACGACGATGCGCTGTTCCCATTGTTCGTCGGAGTGGTCGCGCTGCGTCTGTGCGTTTTTTGCCGCGTGCTGAAGATGACCGGCTTCATAGTCGTTCAAGACTGGGAGTTTGACTTTACTCACTATCGTCCGGGTGGTAAAGTTTAGGAGTCGTGCTAGCCGCAGCCAATAGACGAATCCGGACAGCTTAGAGGGCTTGCCAGGCGGTTGCTTGAACAGCGGCTCCCCTTCAGGCGTTAACCAGTACTCGTCATCACATTCAATTGGAAGCGCGAGGTCAAGACTAGGCAGGTGTAACATGTCAGCATTGAATGCGATGCGAGTGACATCCGAAGTAGGCGGCTTACTCCTCGTCACGGATAGAGCATGGTCTTCCGAGACCATAACCTAACGCCCATTCCTGTATCACCAAGATCCTGTAGAGTTCGAACTTGGTCATCATTAAGCCATTTCACTAGGTATGCAACTAACCAGAAAGCGCGGCGCCACAGTTCCTCCTCGACGGTCGGGGTCGGACTGTACATCTTCTTGCGATGGGCGCCGGTGTCGACCGCAGCCCGAATACCAGCGCCGAGCACCGCCCAGGTCAAATGGGGCCAAGTAGTGCCTTGGAGGAACAGGGCTACAAGCTATACCATGGGCGTATAACAGCAAAAGTTCAATTATAAACGTCTAGAGAAAGTGCGATTTGAACGGGGACATACAACGTATACCTGGAGATCATGTAGCTTCGCAGGAGCGAACGACAGCCTCCGCGCCTTGTCAACAAGGGAGAACCACTTCCATCCCGCCGAACGAGGATCGTGAGAGCCGTCGAGAAGAACGCGCGGATCGCGTGTGAATCGCGAACCATTCGCACACACGAGCAAGACGGTCGCGCCGAATCCACCGTCGCGCAGATGTTGTCCGGCCTCGATGGATGCCTTGAACGTCGGCTCGTGGAGAAGCGGTTGGTAGCAGTTTACGTGGCGGAAGTATAGCTCGACGAGCACATTCATCAGATCCCGAGGAGGGAAACTGTGCTCATCGAAGAGGAGGAAGTCGTCTTCCACGAAAGCTTTGAGCCACTGGACGCCGATTATCGGACAATGCATAGAAGTGTGTCAAAGATGGACGTACCGGCGATTGTCCGTCTTCCTTCGGCGTGGGACTAGGTTCTGCGTGCTCGTCCCTCACCTTCGCCATGGCCGATCGCATGAATACGAGGCCGCTCGACTTCCCGTGGTATCGGAACGGCCGTGAGCCCACGGATAGGTTTTGCATGCCCTCCGTGAGCTCTTCGCTGAATTCACCGTCCTCCTCGTCACTACAGAGCCTGGTCTCTAGTGTCCTGTGCGTCGGAAGCCTAATGTTTGGTGGGGGTGTTATTGGAGTCGCATTGATGCGAGACCCGCTGGCGCGCGCTCGTTCCGAGGCATCGTTGTCGGACCGAAGTTCAAGTCCATCGAGCGCCTCAGGGACGTCTTTCTCAGGATGAAGCTCGTTGAAAATGGTCGCATCAGGCAAGATAAGAGATAGGTGCAAGAATAATCTCACCTTGCTGACCAACTTCTCCATGCGCTGGAGACGATGTTCAAGGCTTTCAACATAGCTGGGTAAGTCGCGTCATCAGCCACTCTGAAAATACATACGTCTCGACCGAGGCGCTTGACTCCTTAAACTGTGGAGGGCCAAGGCATGGAAGATGGCGCCGAAAAGCACTGTGTAGAGAGCCATGGTGCAGAGTATACTAACCTTCTTGGGTAGCCGCTTTCCTGAACATTGGTGAGATTGATGTCCTGCTGAACACCTTAGCGGACCGACGTACATTTGCCTGGGCGTACGTGCACTCGATGCGACGTGACGTACAATTTGAGCAACGATTGTTGGGCATATAAACACCGTCACCTAAAGCATCTTGATGAGCAAGCAAGCTTGCATCATGTCAGTGGTAAGCAAAACCTACATTTGGCTGAAGCGGATGAGCTAAGTTGCAAGGTATTGGAAGGGGAAAGAATTGGCACTTACTTTTCTTGCTTCTGCAACTGTCGCATGCGCGCTGAACCTTTCGCTTCTTGGCGGTACGAGTAGCGTACTCATCTGGGGATGACATGACCCCGGCAGGTCGCTATCGGTGGAATGGGAGGCTTCTACGTCACTGGGCACGACATTTCTAGTCTTAAGGATGGAGTACCGGCGAAACCCTGCGCAAACATGAGGTTGGACAATGGGAAGGCACCAGAATATCGGCACCATGGGGTGTCGAACGCCGTAGAACGCCGTAAAACGCCGTAAAACGTCGTTTTTCCCCGTTGCCGACCGTGCCGGTCATATGACCGTGCCTGGGCTACAATGTATGACGCCCTGCGCGTTGGCTGTAGGTATTGCCTCCTCCCGGCGCGTAATCATTAATCATTCCTGTGCCTCTCTCACATCTTCGTGAGACGCCCGTAAAGCCTTGATTGACCATTTCACCACACATTTCACACACGCTCTGGCACTCCGCGCGCACGCAGAGGTGTCGTCTGCCCACACCGAAGGGCTGAGTAAACTACGCCAACATTCAATCTGCACACGCAGAGTCGTGCTGTGCCAAAGCCGTGGGTTTGCGGAAACGCGGGGCAGGATAGCGCCCACACGAGCAGAATCTGGGCACACACGCAAGGACACTGTGCGTGTACGCTTCTGCGTACTGTCCCCAAGCAGCGGCCTGGCAGAAACACGGTGCGGGACGGCGCACATACAAGCAGAGGCGGGTCACACACACCAGCACACTGCGTGCACATGCCGTGTCCTGGTGCGCTCAAGCCGCAGGCTGGCGAAAACACGGGGCGGGGTGGCATGCACACGGATAGTTTCTGGGCGAACGCACCAGGACACTGCCTGCCCGCGAAGAGGCGTGCTGTGCGGGCCGGCGCGGGCTGGCGCAGACCCCGGGTGATACGGTGCATACACGGGTAGAGTTTGAGCACACGCACCAGGACACTGTGTGCGCACGCAGAGGCGTTGATATCTCCACTTTGCGGCTTCACAGAAACTTGAGTAGAGACCGGGGACACACACCGGAACTCTGTTTGCGCTCGCTTGGGCATGCTATGCCCAAGCTGCAGGCTCATAGGAACACGGGGTGGGGCGGCGCACACACGGATACCATCTGGGCGAACTCACCAGGACACTGCATACGCGTGAAGAGGCGTGATGTGTCTACGGCGCGGGCTGGCGTAAACCCCGGGCGACATGGCGCATACACGGGCAGAGTCTGAGCACACCCACCAGGACACTGCGTGCCCACGCAGAGGCGTGATATCACCACCTCGCGGCTATACGGAAACTCGGGTAGAGTCCGGGGACACACACCAGGACGTTGTTCGCACACGCAGAGGCGTGCTATGGCCAAGCCGCGGGCTCACGGAAGCACCGGGCGGCGCGTCGCACCCACATGTAGTGCGCGCGCACATGCAACATGACACTGCACGCGCACGCAGCATTGTTGCACAGACACGCATCGACACTCGGCGCGCATACATAGGCCTTCTGTACCTACGGCGCCGGCTGGCGGAAACACGCAACGGCACGGCGCATACACGGGCAGAGCGTACATACACGCCCCGTTGTTTCGCTGACACGGAGCGGATCTGTCATGACACGCATCAATGCTGCGCGCACACGCAGATGCGTGCTGTGCCCCTCGCGCGAGCTCACGCCAACATGGCAAGAAGTGTCATCATCCCGCGGCGGGACGGTGCACACACGTAAAGTATGGGCGCAGGGCTGCATTGTTGCCTAGAAAGACACGCAGCGCTCCCATCGTTATACTAATTGTAGTGCGCGGGCACACGCAACAGAACACTGCGCGCACAAGGTATGCCTACTAGCTGCCTACTATACGGGCTTACGGACACACGGGGCGGGCCGGCGCACATACCGGCGACTGTGTGCCCATCCAGTGTAGTTCTCCAGACACGCAGTGTATTTGTCCCGATTCGTATCGATACTGGGCGCGCACGAGAATGGAGCTAGATCTAACACACTAAACTGACACGCACTAACTAAGATGTGTTGACAGCACAGTGCGAGACAGGGCTTTTGTCACCGCCAAAGTATCGTGTACCCCAGGTTCTATAAATTACTATGTGCTTTCCGTAGAGTCGATTCGGCGGCTGCGAGTGAATATGAGACGTGCTGCGCGCCAAGTTTGTTGACCGTGAATATACGGCCAGAAAGGTCTCATAAAAAAGAGGGCGGGCGAAATTCGAACCGGCGAACGTGAGCGTGAAAGCAGAGAAGACGTGTTAGACGACTACACTAATATACCTTATAGTATAAGGAGCACAGTTACTATATATAGAGGATGTCTCCCCATAGCAACCAAAAAAAAAAAGTAACGCTCAACCACCATCCCGCCGCTTTCCCGCTACAACATAAGTAGTACATATGGCAGAAAAGCGCCAGAGCTCCACAAGTTCCATGTGCAGTTAGTATCTTAGGACGCATCATTCGTTGATGCGCCCAGGTGATAGGAACAGGGCGGACTGTCCCGTAGTGTGTCCCTCGTCCCAGCCCACCCGACGCGCGGGGCGTCCTTCTCGAGGTCAAAAACATACGCTTCTAACAGATTGTGATATTATCTTCGCGCGTTGGTAGCAACAGGCGTGTGGTAAGTACTTAGATTTTTGGCAGATGTTCTTCAGGACTACGAGGGCCCTACAACGGGGGATGGAGCCTGATGGGCTAATTGCCCATGAGGGGATAATCCCTCCCATGGCGCGCACACGTGACAGACCGCCACCTGCACCGAAGAGAGAGGGCGGGATCGGAACAGGACCCGGCCTCCGAGCGCCATGATGGGGTGAGGACGGATGGAGGCCGTCGCGTCGGGGACGTGGAGGGCGGCGAAAACTGGGCGGGCGACAAACACTGATGGAGAGGCGGCCTATGCGAGGCAGAAAGAACGTACTTACCCGGACGTGCCCCGCGAGCGAAGGCTGGGCGAGATTCCCCGCGCGGACTGTCACGTGTGGGGCCCATGGGGGGGATTATCCCTGCATGGGCTATTAGCGCATGGGGATGCATCCGCCGTTGTAGTATCTACGACGTACCATGGTTTGTCGAGGCCGTTGCCGAGGCCACTGGTGCATACCCTCCTACGTATGCGCTTGCATACGTGGTGGGGGGTTCACTATGTCTGTGGATTATCTATAGCCACTTCGCGAACTTATTCCATTATGTTTTCGTTCCCGTTGAAAATGTCTACGTCTTTGCCATGCTTTAGATCACATCAGGCTTGTCAATCCTCACCGAATCATTCTTTGCATCCCTTGTTGATCGCCGGATACCATTGACCAAAACGGCCCGCTGCGAAGAAACCCCGAGATCAACATGGGGACACCACAAATGCGCTTTGCGCAGTTTTGCAGACCAAGGTCTTTCCGCACTCAGTAAACTATCTCCCGCAGTGCGCACGGCACTCGTGATCTCTCTCCGGGAGGATGTGGTATATAGATATGGATATGAAATGACTTGGAGCTCACACGTGGGCGCGTACCTCGCACGGCTGTTCAGGCTTTCTCGACATCCGTCCATCGCGCTTGTTGCGCGCACGGCTCCGCCTTGAGTCCGCTAGGCTAGGCACGTCGTTGATCACGTCGTGATCCACCTCGAGGGTGCTGTTCCATCATCGGAAGCTCCTTTGATTGCGTCAGATATCGGATGGGATGACGCGCTGGTCTGGACACTAAAGATGATAGTGGGAGAGAGGGCGGGCGGGGTTGAGGACCTCGGGCGGAGCCATGAGATTTTATACAACAGGATGGGTTTGCGCGGATTCACCAACAGGGATAGCTGGCGCCGACAGTCTCATTTACTTAGACATTGGCTGTCGTTCGCATATGCAAACTCCTCCGGGAGTCGGACTGTGCCTGACGAGTCCCCAACCCCATGGCGAGCTCCTCCAGAGGAGCGACCGCCCCCATGTAATGGGGTTGTGCAGCTCGAGAGGATGGATCGCGCGCCACCTCTGACCTCGATGTCCGGATGCGCGATGTGGAGGATGACACGATCATGCCAGTGTATATGGAAGGGGCATGCCGTTACGCGGCTCGTATAGTGGTGCGCGGTGGAATACTAATAGGAACAGGCCAATGTAGCACACACTGAGGGGTTTGGCGGAACGTAGCACACATACCAGTAATCGTTACGTCGCGCGATACACTACGTAAAGATACCATCTCACGTAAAACAAAAACATGCGCAATGCTTAGATCGCGCGGGATGTGTTACTTCGAAGTCATAAAAGGACGGGCGGTCCACACTCCGTTCTCTCCTGTCTTCAGGTCCCGAACGTTTTCGGCTATGGTATATGTCTCTTGCCAATCACAGTCCGTCCTCTTGCACCAGATCACCACGCGGCGATCAGTCTTGCTCGTAATCTTCTTCTTCCCGGCCCTCGACCCGAGAGAACCACATCCCGGGCACTGGAGACCGATGTCCTGGCCATCGGGGCGCATCGTCTCATGAGTCCACTTGTATTCCACCACTGTGAGCTCTCTCGTCGCGGGCTCGCCCAGGGACCACTTTGCCTTAGTGTCAACGTAGAAGTGGAAGAGGGGCGTGTGGCGGGCGATAAAGACGGCGTGGTCGAGCAGCGTGGCGATGTTGTGCTGTGTGAGAGGTGTGCGCTCGATGAGTACGTGATGGACGAAAGCGTAGAAGAAGAGCGTCGTCAGAGTGGGTTGCAGCTCCTTCGTAGAGAAACCGAACGCATGCTTGACGTGCATCCTAGCGACTCTCGTCAGCCCAATCCATGTGGAGTTGAAGAAGTGCTCACCCGTTGAGTGCCTTCATGAGCTCCGTGCGGGCGTCGTCGTGCATGACAAGCGCCCCGCATGCGAGCAAGCCCACGCACAGCTCGTTGCCATCTTGTGAGGCTATTTGGGTGAGCTTGGGAGTGATCATATCATTCCACCACTGTCGGGCCCATTCAGCTCGGCTCATTTGAAAGGGTGCAGACAACGTACCATGCCGACGCTCGGGGAGGAATAGTGGTCTCCGTAGTATAAGTCCCCCGTGTGGTCGTGCGAGTGGGTATATACGAACACAACAATGCGCGCGTTCGTTAGTCTTTGCAATGTATCAGTAACAGCTGAAAAAGCCATTTGAACTACGTACTTTCCTAGGTTGTTAAGGTGCTTGTTCACCCTAGCGCGAAATTTCGGCGCCTGGTCTTCCTGCCTCACGTTGAACGGCAGGTCGATGTACCGAAGGCACTCCCGTGCTGGTCCGTCAAACCACGGGGTTAGTAAGTTATAGACAAGCTTCGCGGGGGAACTCCTCTCGCGTAGGGTAGCGAGCCGGATGTTCAGGATGATGAGGGGCCTGGTGTCGACTCGACTGTGCTGGGGACGGGTCGACGGCGTGTCCAGCTTCACGAACTCTCGGAAGTAGGGCTCTCCGGTAGCTGGCCAGTAGAGACCCTGCTATTCATCAGAATGGTGTGTATGCTTGCCTTCATGTTACGACTCACATAGTACGGAGTAGCCGGCTTGTCCTTGGGCGGTTGCTTGCCCTTTGCCGGACGGGACGGCTCAGTCTTCACCTCTTCTTCCTCCTGCTTCGCATCCATACGAGCCATCATGATATGGCACGATGGGCATCGGAAGTGGAGGTTCTCGAGCTCAGCCTTCGACAACGCTTGAATTCTCGGAGCGTGCGAGAGGCACATCACGCGGCCGCAACCATGTTCATCGCAGGCGATTAGTTTACCCCCGTTACCGCAGGCAAAGCAAAACTGCGAGGACGTCACCATGTTATCGTGGGGGCGGGCTTCGAGGGCGTACTTACAATGTCAGACTTCTCGTTGTAGTTGATAGGTCCTGTCGGGTCCTTCTCCTTGGGCATCCTCCATGACGTGCAGACGGGCACCACCTCATCCTCGCCGTCGCCCTCCGTGCCTCCTTCCTCAGCTGCCGTTTCCTCGTGCGACTCGGCCTGCAGTCCAGCCTGCGGGTCCCGCTGTGGGTTCTTTTCCTCCACCTCCATCGGCTTGGCACGTTTGTTTCCTCCTTTCTCATGCTGCCGTTCCATCTCCGAGTTGCTCTCCTCCATGTCCTGCATCGGGGTGACACGTTTCTTTTGCACATTCCTCGGGGCTGCGACAGACTTAATATTAATGATGCTAGAGTGTGGAACTGTACTTACGGTTCTTGCACCGTATGGAGCCTCCATCATCTATGGACGTGTTCTCAATTGTCACAGGCGCAGACGACACCGCTTCTATGACCGTGAAAGTTAATAGTCGATTCAGCGGTCACACACGGACGGACGACGTACTGAGTGCGGCTCGGGGCGCCTTGCCACCTGTGCTGTTCCGTGCCGTCTGCTTGGTGCGCGCCATTAAGAAGAACAGGAGTTTGGAAAGCCAGTCGGGCTGATTGAGGAAGTTTCAAAGCAGAGGATGTGCGAGTCGCCGCGAGAAGCACGGTGACGCGCAAAGGACATTTTGCCAGCACACGTCGGGCCGACGGCGGCTGTCGCTCAACTCGGTTGGGAGTGTTGATCCCGCTCACGGGCGGCTCCGATATCAGCCTGCTTCCACTCTGCCACCTCACTTCAGCTGCCATCCCCTCTTCCCGTCAGTCGTCTCTCATTGGACTCCCCATCTCTTGAGCTTGCCTTTCGGAGACGTAGTTGGATATCCAGGTGAGCTTTAAATCAGTTTCTTGAAATTGTTTTTCTCGAAGTGCGCGCCGTGGGGCGTATGTCGTCGGTCTTGACACGGGGGTGTCTTGAGCTGGCGGCGCACTTCATTTGCATTGCGTCGGCCGTCGCTGGCCCTGGGGAGTGCGCGCCGTGGGGCGCATGCTGTTGGCCTTGACACGGGGGTGTCTTGCGCCGGCAGCACACTCTGACGCGATGCGCTGGCCTATCGAGGTGTTGCGCCGTGGGGCGCACGTCGTCAGCCTTGACACGGGGGTGTCTTGAGCTGGCGGCGCACTTCATTTGCATTGCGTCGGCCGTCGCTGGCCCTGGGGAGTGCGCGCCGTGGGGCGCATGCTGTTGGCCTTGACACGGGGTGTCTTGCGCCGGCAGCACACTCTGACGCGATGCGCTGGCCTATCGAGGTGTTGCGCCGTGGGGCGCACGTCGTCAGCCTTGACACGGGGTGTCTTGAGCTGGCGGCGCACTTCATTTGCATTGCGTCGGCCGTCGCTGGCCCTGGGGAGTGCGCGCCGTGGGGCGCATGCTGTTGGCCTTGACACGGGGGTGTCTTGCGCCGGCAGCACACTCTGACGCGATGCGCTGGCCTATCGAGGTGTTGCGCCGTGGGGCGCACGTCGTCAGCCTTGACACGGGGGTGTCTTGAGCTGGCGGCGCACTTCATTTGCATTGCGTCGGCCGTCGCTGGCCCTGGGGAGTGCGCGCCGTGGGGCGCATGCTGTTGGCCTTGACACGGGGGTGTCTTGCGCCGGCAGCACACTTCATTTGCATTGCGTCGGCCGTCGCTGGCCCTGGGGAGTGCGCGCCGTGGGGCGCATGCTGTTGGCCTTGACACGGGGGTGTCTTGCGCCGGCAGCACACTTCATTTGCATTGCGTCGGCCGTCGCTGGCCCTGGGGAGTGCGCGCCGTTGGGCCAATGCCCTTGGCCTTGACACGGGCGTGTCTTGCGCCGGCAACACTGCCTTCTATTTTCTGCTGTTTCGAACTTTGTTTGGTATGATATGTAGGTAAATCATGTATATAGGCAGTAGACATCTATTATACCGTCTGTTGCATTGTTATCGCCATCCCTGTGGGGTCTCTGCGGGTATCATGCCGATGTCAATTGGTGCAGTGTATGACCTACGTCCTTCATGCCACTTCCCCGCCGGCACGACCAGCATTCTCATCCTCGTTTGTTGACAGGCCTCACCAAAGGCCGACGCTTGCCGTAATGGTATAGTTCGTCTCTCGACCTTGGCACTGTGACGTATGTATTTATAAAATGTGCGGCCGAAACCAACCGTACTTATCCCCGGTCACGCGCATAGCCTCCCACACGGCTCCCATACTTCGCCCGTCTTCAATTCCGTCACCCCAGTTTGTGAACACCGAGGTTCGTATAATAGGCACCGGTACCATGAAGATGGTACCGTGAGCGCGCTGCGACTACCAAGCGGCACTGATAGTAGCAGCGCGCTCTTCCAGAGGTGAAGTGGCCTCGAGATCATTCCTGCGGGTTCCGCATGTCCCGCTCGTCATGTGGCTGCGCGCCCGCGGATCACTACCCAAAACAGATAGAATGACCTGCCAGAATCCTCGGCGCGCCACAGAGGGCGGCAAATACGTCAAGTGCCAGCTATCAGCGGAGGACACGTCAACAAGTGGAATCAACTGGGGCATACACTTGGACTGCCGACATGAAAGCCAAATGGACTGTCCTTTCATGTCAACACCAGCTCGCCGCGACTTGATGGTGGCGCCGGCACGTAATCGCGGCATGCTCCGTCCCCTCCCGGCGTGGCTGCTGCTTCGCTCGCCGCTCTTCCACTCGATAGTCTCGCATATATTGCGAGGGCATGTAGTCGACCTGTGTTTGTTCCTCCTACTCCTGCGTACTTCGGGCTCTGAACTACATCATACATAGAGCAGAGACAGCAGCGGTCAATCACGAGCACACAATGCACGATAAATTAAACTATACACAAACTAGGATAGGTCGATGACTTCCTTCCCGTTCAGGTTCGAAACCCGTCGCTTTGGAACTATGGTGGAATATTCTATAACCTCCACCTCGTCATCTGAAGGTCCCTTCGGCTTCGGAAACGCTCGGGGAGAGTGTGCAGGCGCTCCAGGGATCGCAGGCGACACCGGGGCTCGCGAGCTAGACCCTATACCATGATCGTCCAAGATGGCAACATCATCGGAGTGCGCGGAAGTCCGGGTGGCGCGCCGCTTCTCCGAAACAAGACGCATGAACTCGGCCGAGGGCTTCTCGATGAGCACGACATCGTCGTCATCCAGAGTAGACGGTCGCGCCCCGACTCCCGACCTCCTGGAACGCGGTGGAGCAGCGAGTCGAACGCGCGTGTCGATGGAAGAGAAGATGCGCCGTTTCTTCTTGGTTGGAGGTGGCCCATCTGTCACCTCCACTTCGTCGTCGGATGGGGTTGAACGACCCTTAAGCATTGCTGATACTTCCTCATCTGAGCCTCCCGATGCAGAACGCTTGGTCGCGCACGGCCGGTCAGAGCGAGCGGCCGATGACCTCGGATCAGCACCAGGCATGGGAGGCGGCGGGGGGCGGGATTGCTTCGTGAGCGACCGATGCAGCCGTTCGTCTGGGGGAGACATGAAGTAACAACTGGGGGGCCAGCTGCGTCCGTCAGCGCAGATCGCTGAGCGCGCGTATGTTAGCCACGGCGTGCATAGGAAGCACGAGACGCACTCTTTCGTCGGAGGGAGGAGTACGGAAGTCTCGCTGAGAGTCCCCCCCTTCGCTGTCGTCACGGTGGTTCCGGACAGACGGTTATTGCGAGGTCGCTGGGCGTTGAGACCATTGGCAGCAGGCGCATAATACATAAGTTCAACCCCTCTCTTGCTTTCGGTCCGTATGCCTCCGGTCGTGCCTGTATCTGTAATCAGGATCTCTACTCAGCCGGCACACGCTTGGCTCCACTTTGACTGGATATCTGGGCGCATCATTTCCTGATGGGGCAGCGTGACACGCGTTATACTTACGCATCATCCGCGCCGAGTCAAGTAAGTAAGTACCTCAGCGCACCACAAACAGCCACAAGACAGGACAAGTGGCGCCCACGCGTGTCCAGAAATTCCGTGGAGCGCACGGCGCGGGTGTCAGATATGCTGTGCCGTTGCCAGACAATCAACACACATATGATTGGCCCGTCAGAGTAATCATACCACTGTCGGGCCAGCTTCGCGTCGGAACTATGCTGGTGCAGATAGCGTCCGAGCTTGGAGAAGGTTTCTTTCGTGCGCACCTGCCGCCCGGCGCCGCCTGTGTCAAGCGCGTTGGAAAGACACAGAGGTATCGATGCGAGGGCTTGGGAACGTCAAGGGATCAGTACAATGTTGCAAGCTGCCAACTCGCGGCCGTCTTAAGCACTCAGTACTCAAGGAGTGTGTGCCACCTGTTGAAGCGTAAGACACGGTTTGCACGGACGTGACGCGGTCTATACGCCGCGTGCTTATTCCTGCACACCGCGAACGACCGGCGATCAGCCGACACGGACCGGAAGCCAAACTATCAGTCCTGGAGGCAACTTCTATCTAGAGCCGAAAGTGCCCCACGAATGAATATTTCCCGATTGCCCCCCCCCTCCGCTGCGCCCCGCCGCCCCCCATTTCGCTCCCCATTCTTCTGCCCTTCATACTCCCTTCTGATTATGCCTCCCAAAAGAGCACGTCCCACCAGTCTCTCTCCGACGCGCCCTGCGGCCAAAAAAACATACTCTTCCAATTCCCGTTCAGCCGCTGACACTGAGGAATCAACGAGCGGCAACGGCGAGGGCACTCCCCAGAAGAACAACCTTGGTATGCCATCCGTTTGCGACTACCGTGAGGTCCCCGACACGGTCAGTGACACCGAGGGGCCCGATAACATAAACCTCGGTACGCTTTCCATTCGCGAGAACGACGAAGAGGAGGTCGTGGATGCCGAGGAGGTCGTGGGTGCCGATGAGGCTGTGGGTGGCGAGGACGTCGCGAGCGCCGACGACCAGTTCACCGCAAACGGTGACGACGCTCAGCCGGATTCAGACCCTCTGCTTGACCTGGACGAGGCCTTGCGGGACCAGACGAAGTATGTCCATCGTTGTCGCGCCTCGTCTCTCCCTCATTCTATTTATCAGCAAGATCTATGCGCTCCTTCGCGAGCCTATCAGTGACAATGAATGGCACGTTATGCTTTCCGACCTCCCCGGCTATATGGCTTGGAACGACAAGCAATATTTGGCTACTGCCGACGATCGTGCTATCGTCATCGTGGCCTTTGGTATCCTCGATTTTGCCAATATCATGCTTGGCCGACGGATGGCCCCATCTCTCAGCATTAGCGTCGAACTCTTTCGTGAAGCCGACAGACTGGGTCTGCAGCGCATCTTTGACTTGGCTTCTCTTGTCGATTGTGGGTCCCTACCTCCTGCCTCGCTTCACCCGCTTACACTCACGTAGACCCCGACGCCACTCGCGTGATTCGAGCATACCGGGCCGCCCACGACAATCGTTCTAGGCTTATCAACGTGTACGACCGTACGCGTTGCACGTCGCCCACGCAGAAGGGCCGTCACTGCGGTGTCAACGACCTTGTAGGAGGGGACATCGTGCGGATCGTCATGCGGTGCAGCATCACGATCGACGCGGATACCGACAGGGTTGGGGTAGAGTTCATGCTCAGGAAGCTCGACCTCATGGTTAAGATGCCGCGTGAGGGCGATGTTACGTTCTAGGTACACTATGTATCAATGTCATCTGACTGCCTGCGTATGGCGTATGGGAGGAGTGTGCGATTCCGTCCTGTGTGCATATGTCGAGTGGATAAGACATAGATCCTGTGGTGTACGGCGCGTCCCCCGCCCCAGCGTTCATGCCGCTTGCTTGCTCTCCATAGACACAGGTTCGGATCCTCGTTTACATACTGACCCAGGCCTTAGCATGTGGCAGATTGGTTGACACTTTTAAGACATAAATCCTGTGGGGCAGCGGGACCCCTGCCCCAGCATTTACACCGGGTGCTTACTCTCCTTGGGCACAGGTTCGGCAGTTCTCATTCCGCTACCCCTTAGGTTAGCATGTGGCTGATTGGGTCACACTATCAATGCGCAAAAACAGCTTGGCAGACGGCGTGTGTTTGGATGATTGTACATGTCTTTGTCAGCGCTCGTTCACGCCGGCCGACGTCACCCGTCCGCGCTTTCAGGGTTGGATGTCCCGATTGGTTTCATCCGTCGCCAAAGTCCGACGTTTCGCATCCTCACATCGACTACATTGTTCGGGCCGAGTGCCGGTCGAGCGACCTTTGTCTTGACGCCCTGGCAGTATCCTGCCACATTCTGGGCTGTTACCGTGACGTACACTACCTTTACACTTCGGCGCGCGTTGACGGAGGAAAATATAGCGGTCGAGGTAATTGCCGACAAGCGCACTGTTTCCCGCCCTCGTACCATTCCAACGTACCCTTACCGCATATGCGACACGTCTCCTAATGATCCCCCTTCCAACCCTGATCTCCCGGCTTAGTGCAGACGAAGACCTATGTCAGCGGTTGCACTATCAGACGCTAAGTCGGTTCTTCGACATGGTCCAGAGGTTCTTGCCCCGTATCGTCACCACGGCGCCTCGGCGACGTCAAGGGCTCCCGGCTCTACCTGCCAACATACGGGATGTTCTAGCTTTGTCCCTCGCGCTCTGCTATGAAGACGTCGACAAGCTGTGGGCACATACTGGGGAGTTTCTGATGAATGAGTACGAGACCGCCAGCCAAGATGGCGACGCTTGGCAGGTGGACGACATTCTGAGCAAACAAGCTCCTCAGTTCGACCTTGGTATGTGAGGACGTTTGGGAAATTACTCCTCCGCTCATCAAATGCAGGTGCGGAGGTGTTGACCGCACCTGTTCGATGCTGCATTCAAGAAACATGTCCTGAAAGAGGCCTTCCTTTAGGGGGTAACCGTAAGGAATTCCCTGGGACGCTGTTCTCCAATGCTAGAGGTGTTCTGCCTATCCGGATCATGACGTTATACTGCCGCGGTACATTGAATCATTTCTTCTTGGAGGCCTGGCCCTTACAGTTCATACTCCACCAGGCTGCAACACCACGTACCGTCCAAACTACTACGTCTCCAATGCCGACTCCACGAGCTCAGTTCGTCGATACTACGGAGGAGTCCCGGCGTACCTCGAGGTTACGATGCACTCGTACGTTGACGAGCGGTTGGTACAATTGTTCCACCATCAAATGGCCTTTGCGCAGTGAGTGGACAGGTCTCGAGTCACACGGTACGCGATCGCTCATGTTCTGGATAGCGCGTCGGCAGATGCGTGCGTGAAAATCTACAACTTCTCTCACAAATCTGGTTACGATGGAACTGCCAAGCTTTCATCCGAGGCTGTGTGGAACGCTTTCTACATCCACGCCCTTCTTCTCCATCACCGACGACAGCACTCCGTCTTGGAGTTACCCCATCACGGCGAGCAGGCTGACCGGTTGACGGCCGCGCTTAACGCGCGCAACGAACAGATGGTCGGGATTGGACAGCCCCATTGGGCCCATGCATGCGACGAGTGTGAGAAATTTGTCGTACAGGAGACCGATGAAGGGGAGGGCTGGGGTAAGTCCAAACGTGCCGGTTGATTCTCGCCTTAACGGAGTGCCCCACAGGTCGCATATCAGCGTGCGTCATGGATGGTGTGTGCATTGGACATCCACGTTGCTCTGTATACCACTGCACAGAGCGTCTGCGTTCTCCGCGGGATAGGCACTGTGAGACGCACCGACATTTGGACGCCATATGTGCCATAGGGGGGTGCAGTGAACCTTGTACCGACGGCACAAGGACATGCGGCATTCCAGGCCATCGCGCTGTGGAGGAGGAGAGACGGCGGCAGGGTCGCGCGCTATTTGAGCTGAAGCGCCGTCTCGAGGCTAGGCACATGGGATCAAGCATCCGAGCCCTCTCAGCGGACAACGGGCCGCATGCTCAGATGGACGATCCTGACGTTGACGATCCGGCCGTCACGTCCAATGTCGCGGGCAAGGCACCCAAATCGCGTGAGCCGAAATTGAAGACATCGCTCACCCGCCGCTGGACACACAACGAGCAGTTGCTTGTGCGGCCATGCGGGGTTATTGTTTCAAGGGCGACGTTTTACGAAGCCGAATCACTTCCTAACGAACGGGTGAGTCAGCACTTCTCGGGGGGAATCGCTGCTCATCATGTCATCAGCTCTTCATCAATGCGACCTTTCCCCGTCATTTCCCCCGCGCGCTACCATCGTTCTTGTTCTTCGACAACAACTGCCAATTGCTTGCGCACCTGGTCAACGTCGACGACGACCATCTGCTCCGTATGGCATTCCCGGTGGACGTGTTCCACGCTGTCAACAAGCACAAAGAGGATCACGAGTACTGCCAAGAACACTGCAACCCGGCCGGTTTTCCCGAGCTTGTTGGCGATGACCAGAAGTGGATATTCAACTCTTCGGTATGTGAACAAATCAACGTCTGGATAGGGAAATTTCTCCCGGTGGTGAGGGAGATGTCTGAAGTGCATTTTAACTTTTTCCTTGACGAGATGATCATCATTCACAACGAAGTCACTGTGGCAGCGCTGGAGTCCAAACGCTGCCGTCCTCGGCTGGTTCCTGTTGAAGAGCTCTCCTGTCCTCTGTATGTTTAGGAACTATCACGTAGACATACATCACAAATGGACAAAAGTACAATTGCACGTATCGCGATCCGTGCTCTCAAATAATTACGATGGGGCGCGTTAAGCATCAACCGAGTCCTCATTAATCATTCATTGTGCTACATCATACAGGTTGTCAACGTCACGTCTCGTCTTGCTCCCGTGCAGCCGTTACATCGTCCTGGACAAAGTTGCGGAAAGTGAAGTCCCATGAAGCTTTCTCCACGCGCTGTGCCAGATCTCCTGCTTTCTTAAATCCCTTCAGCTTATCCTTCCATTCGCTTGCGTTCAAAGGCCTCTCCTTGCCAGCAGCAATGGCACTCAGTCGTGACCTGAACCAATTCTCCTGCCACGAGGTCCATATACCGGTGTATGCGGGTGCCTTGACCCACGCTGAGTGTTTGGGCCACCATGATGCATCTTCTGTCTGGCTGCGATTCCCTATCATGCCAAGTGTTAGTAACGTACGCGGCGGTGCGTCACGTCGACCCAAGTACCTGTGTAAACCTTGACAACACCCGCAATGATGTCGAGCTCTCGAAGCGACAACCCATCGTCGTAGTACGCAGCCCCTCCATCCTCGAGGGTGACGGGAACGTGGTGATCGACCTGGTCCGAGGGCCCCCCCACGTCCGCAAAAGGGGACTCCCTACCCGTCACATGGTGCATGATACGCCACACGATCCCGCCCTTCAGCCATGCGGCGCGAGCGTGCGGACGATGGGCAATCTCCAGAACGCGCTGACAGTATGAATCATAGTCGGAGACGGTCGGACGATCCCCCTTCTTCCGCCACGGCGGAAACAACCTTCTCATCGAGGGAATCGGAAGGGCATAAAAGGGTGGAGGGGTGCGTTCGAGATGAATCCCGGTCCGGAATGGAACCCCGATGGACATTAAAACGGAAAGAGCGTCCTTGCTCGAGTCCGCTTCACGCAGTCGGCGCGCGAGCAACAAGGCGCCCATTGCACTCGTGAGGATGGACCACGGATGCGATTCAGGGTCTCTACGAAACTTGACGACGACCCAGTGGACAATGTCGTCTGTTTCTTGGACGTGGGAGGGTGCCCGTACCTGGTCCATTGAGAGGGCGGACCGGACCGTACCGTCTCGCATTAGACGGGTCGAATTTCGTGGGTCGAGGTCCCAAGTGTGCTCGAGTGCTCGTGACCGCAAATCGCTCTTTAACATCGCGGAGACCCAACCGGCAATGAGAGCCCGCATTTCCGGGGCCTGCGGGATGTTCGCGTGCTGCTCGCTAAACACCTGCGGTAGACGATCTGCCCAAGAATGATAGTCCACCCCCGTAAATTTGCGGGTGTCGGCGATGGTGATACCGTACCAGGAACTGAGATGATAGCTGAGTTGCGGTTCCACGTCGTACATCTCGTCCCCATCTGGGGCGGCAATCCGCAGGGCGTCGTCGGCGCACAGGACGTTGGCAATTTCCGCCTTCTCAGCCGGAGTTGCGTGCAGCCTCACGGCCGGTGCGGGAAGGTGTGGGGTGGCCTTGGCGATGGTGCGGATTACTGATGAGTCCGATGTAGTGTCATCCTCGGACTGCTCCCACCAGGGCGGAAACCACAGATCCCATTCGTCAAAATACGGATTGTATTTCCGGTACCCAGCAGGGTGGATCATCCATAAGCTCCTGTACGCGGCGGGGGCCATGGGGTGACGATAGTGCACACCGCGCCACCGAGGAGGTAAATCGGGGAAAAGGATTTCGGCTTTCACCCAGAGGTATACGCGGGAACGGCGAAACGGCGGGAACCCTGACTCTGCGTGCGTCATGCGTTGTCGACGCCACACGGCTTGGCGGCTGGTCTCCTGCCGTCGCTGATCCGGAAGAAACCGTTCGCGGCGAGAGAAGAACTCCGCCCTCATCTCACCCGGCAGCTGGAATGGACCGAAAGGGGGCGTGATGTCGTCTACGGCCGAATAGTCAGGACAGGGGCGGACGTTCCCTTCGCGGCAAAGTGTCACGACGCGCGGTTGGCCGGCGGGGCGTTGATCAAGAGCCAGGTGAACGTCCTGGGGTGAGTACGGAACGAAGGGCTTCATGAACGGGAATTCGGCCACGTTCCTGACCTGCATTACGTTACGCCACCAGACGAACACGGGAACGTTGGCCGCGCGAAGGACGGGAAGGATAGGAAGCGAGCGTTGATCATTGGGATCGAACACGGCTCCGACGCGTTGATTCAGGGAGAAGTCGCAGATCATGGAGTCAGCCACGGCGTCGATCCAGGAGGGCGGCACCCCCTCTTTGACGAGGAATGCGACCCAGTCCGGCACACTCTCATCGCTCGAGTAGTTGTAGTGGCTGGTCCGTACATTATGAACTTCCCCATCACGCGGACCTGGAAAAAGCCAGAGCGCCACAGCCAAAGAGCAGCGCGCGACGAGTAAATGAAATGCGGTGTGAGCGCCGCGGATGGAGGTCTGGGCCGCTTCGCCACTGCTGTGGAGTTTCCGGTATCCGTAGTCCTCCGGAGGTGGCCAATGCGGCTGGTCGCGGATCGCGTATCGCGCCGACGTCCCGCACGAACTTTGTTCGGAAGATGTCAGCAGGAGGTCCGAGACGTAGAGCAGGCCCTTCTCCAGTTGGATCCAGGCTTTACGAATGTCATCGGGCAGCGCCCATCCTCCTGCATACTGAACGGGTGGCAAATTTTCTGGACTTGCACACAGACGCGACAGGAGTGGGTCTCCGAAGGGAATGGAGCGCAGAAGAAATGGTATTTCTGGGTATCGGCCGATGTTGAGCTGAGGACGTCGCAAGGCACCTATGGAGCTGGTGGCTAGCGTTTCTGGATCGATCGTGGTGGCTATGTGGGGAATGATGGGGGGCGCGTTGGTGACCGTGAATATGAGGCCCTTCTCGTCGGAAAACGTATGGAGGTTTTGCCGCCTTATCAATCGCGATAAGATGTTTAGTCCACCATTGCTCATGCGTTTTGTCGCGATCACGTACCAGTTGTCTGTGTACAACGTCATGGCGAAATTTGAAAGCTCGTCTTACAGATCGCACAATGTGTTCCTACTGCCACACATCAGAGGCCATGAATTGTGCACCCGATGTTCACTATACCTTGATGCAGCAACGCCCGCACTTCCCAAAACCGAAGGCTGAAAACGAGTGTTTGCTGGACGAGTCGGAAAACGGTCTGTAGAGAACCTGGTGCTGTAGCTGTCGTCGTCGGATGATGAACGTTCGACCTCGAAACATCTATGGGTATCGATCACATTTAAATATACCCCCTGAGCGCGCACTGCAGCACACTCCGGCGCTTGTGTCTCTCCTTCCTTGACGGCCTATCAGCTAGGCTATAGCGGAGGTCCTAATCAAGTTGATATATGTCTTGCCTCGGCGTGATGGGAAAAGCTGTAGGCAGCGGATAACAAAATTCGGAAAGGAGCAAGCTAATAGCGGATTGACAATATTTCCATTTTTCATAGGCGCCTGCCCGATGAGTCATCACCTGCCTCATCATTTGGTTTGCCTTATGGGGTTTGCACCGTGTAAGGCAAACACGACAGGCCCTACACTGACTACCTAATATCTCGTATATTATGACACGCTTTCGAGTTTGACGGATACAATCAGATTTAATATTATAACCTTCCCTGGCCCGCCTCGCACCTTACATGGCAGACCCAACACATTCAATTATACAGCGTAATCTGCACTTGGGAGGCTACCAAAGTTTGTCATCCGAAGTTCGACTTGTGGGCATGTGTAGGCTAAGAAGGGATCTGTTTACGTCACAAGGAGGTTTGGATAGATGTCGACGAGTGGTTGTATGCACTTTGACGACCGAGAAGATATCACCGTCTACAACATAAAAAGGGCGCACATGCATCTCCAATGTGCAGACTCTCTGGATTTGCCCCATGGCCACAGCCGCGCCTACTCCGCCTATTCCTCCTCTCGCTCCCGCCATGCTCTACTTAAGCTCAGTAGGAACAGAGCCGTTCAGCGAGGAAAAAGGTCTTGTCAAGTTGGAACTTAGGCAAGATGCTATGCACCCGCTCCTCGTAAGTCGATTCGCTCGCAAAACCAGGGGGCATCTCAGCCATACGGACCTTCAGATCATGCTACCCTACACCTCAGAGGAAGCGGCCCAGCAGGGAAACGCCTGGGCCACCACCTGGCAGTTGATCCGTCAATGGCCAGGAGCGTGAGCACTCAACTATCAGCAGTGGTTGCTCCTCTGGACGTTGTGTCGCACCCTGCATTGGTTTGCACAAGCCGAAGTCCAGCCCGCGCGGCGGGCCGCGTGGCCAGACTTCATGAAGGCTTACCTTCTTCTCGGCGAAGTAGGCCGTCACTTCACGTTTTCGAAGCCCATCAAGGATGACGTCCTTCTACGCTTCCTTCTCACGTGGGTACGGGAACGAATTCCCGTAGGTAATCAAATCCCATCCCAACCGTCATGCACTCACGCTCCACCATAGCAAGTTCTCATGGGCGCGAGCCCCGGCTTTGATCTTCCGATTTTTGTTGTGCAGAGGGCGCGCGAGGTGCTTCGCAACAGAACGGTCATGGAGGCAACGTAATACCTCGCGCACGTGACGTCCAGGAGGCAGGTTGAGGTCATCAGTAGCACCGCTTTGTCATCGACGGCAGAATGTTATCAGTATGTCGACTGCGCCAAGTAGGCGTACCAAAAGATCGAAGTATAACGGTAACATTGATGGCTGACGGAAGGCACGGACTTGGGGTGGTATGCCTCATACTGGAATGTACGAATGTCTGAGGATTGAGGAAGTCACCTAATGCCTAACATCGACATTGCGTGGGATGGCTGCCACCAGCTGGACCGACTTCAACATGAAGTCGGGCCGGAAATGTACACCCTCCCGGACCCGCACACACCGCATCTCCAGTCGGACGACATCCCCACCGAGAAGATGATTGACGCTTATCAAGTTAGAGTTGTGCGTCGACTGCTCGGAGCCCGTGCGATCATAGACGTTGAGGATTCTCGAGCGGGGATCGGGAGAGAACCGTCGAGCGGACAACATGCGCGGCTTGAGGTCTGTGTCTACATGAGTATCATTCCATCAATGAAAAAGTGAGCATGTACGCACGTCTTCTAGAGTCGGCCAAACAGGTGATCATGTGCAATTTGTCCATATCCACCAGGCGAAGGAGTTCAATAGCGATCCTGAGGCTGGTGGGATGACCACGGTTGATGGAAAGATCGACCGCCGAAAGGCTCCCAAAAGCGACGATGACGATCGCGCGATCGGCAGGCGTTACGAGAGTGTTGGTTCGGCTCCAGACTGCGTTTGCGGGGACGTCGCGCAGATGGTATACTCCAAAGTCGTCACCGACGTGCTTATCCATAAGTTCGATGAGCATGCTACAACGACATGTAAGTATACGCACTGTAATAATACTTATTACAAGAAACTCGCCTCGAAACATCAACCAACGACTCGTCGATCCCGAAGAGATAATGACCGTGGGGGCGTGGGATGCCGACGGAACATCCATCGTTCGCGTCTGTAGACGAGGCGTCGTGGGGCTCTGTCTTCCGCTCAGCAAGGGGAATGGCGGCGTCTCCAGTGAAGGGGCGAAGGCGCGCGGATGCAAAGTGAGACGTACGCTTTCTCTTCGGCATTGGGAGGTGTGGAAGTGCGGCGACGGCGACAGAGGGGTAGCGTAAAGGTCATGAATGAGATGACCGCTCCTTGCAAGGCAGGTGCGCGAGGCGACGGAAACATCCGATGATACTCCCGGGGCAGACATGAGACATCGCGACAAGAGTACGATCTCATCGTGCACGTTGATCAAAGTGGCTGGGCGTTGAACCTGGCGCACAGAGAGTACGCTCAACAAGCTGCTCTGCGTTTCCATTCACCTTGCAAGGCAACATGGCCATCCCTAGCAAGCTTGCGAGGTACGTACAACTTTCGCATGCTGCGACATACAGAATGACCATTATTTGACTGGTCCTATGTAGCATTCCGGAGGACCTTCAACGCTTAATCGAAGAGTCACTAACGATGGCAAGCTTGCTCGCTTTGGGAGGCACCTGTACGTGGTTCCGGGACCGCGTTTCAGATGCCTTGACGAAGGAGCGAAACACGATTCTCCGTCATTACTGGGTCTACACCCAAGACTTGCTCGACTACCTCAAATGGACCCAAGCGGTGATCAGTGGGGAGGCGGCGTTGGCCTTCATCGCGCGAAACCGCGGGCTCCTGACGGACGCGCTGGAGATTTGTGTGAAGAACTCATGTAGCGAAGACCTCCTTAGCTGGTTCGACCAGCACAAGGCCGTCTCGCGCGCCATCAGTTACGAAGAATGGCCGCCATTGGACGACCGCCGCCCCACGGTGTACGTCTTCAACTCCCCGACCGGGCGCACCATCCGTGTCATATGTTCGCACACCCTATCCCCCCTCACACCAATCACGACCTATCCGACGACGGCGCTATTCAACTACTTCGACGCGTACTCTTTCGGTTCCGCGTACCGCAACCTCACCATGAACAGACGCGCCGTCGTGCCCGACCTTCCGTATCTCAACGACGAGGACGCGGAGCGCGTGGCGCAAATCACCCAGCTCGGCGGTTTCGAACAATCGCAATGGCCAGCCGTCGTTGCATTTCCACCGGTGCCATTCGTGCTCCACGACGCCTTGGGGGGTTGGGGCCTGCCCGACCACGAACAGCTGATGAACACCACGTGTTTACGCGCTAGGCACCAGTGCCCTGGGCAGACACGCTTCTTCGGAGATGCCGGTTCCATGGTGGAGTTCTTTGCACCGGACATGATTGACCACGGGGTCATGGCGCACTTGGGGTTTACCCCTTATGGCACGACGGCGGTTTGGCGCATGCCAAGCGGAGAGTGCGACCTCAACTGCGCAGGCGGTGACTACGTCCTCCGCGAGTCCGCGTCCGAGACTTCCGTCCTGCTACAGCCCCTCAGTTATGGACCGTTTACCACCGCGATAAAGGGCCGAATCGTCGTGGGGGAGTCGGAGCATCAGTGAGTATCCTCATCACACCGCACGCGATCGAACGATCGACTCACGACGTGTCGTAGACGTGTCCGGAATTCGACGTTGGAAGACATCATTCTCAGCTAGACGCGCGCAGATCCACGCAGCGTCTAGCGTAGTGCGTTTAATTGGTAAATAGTTGTAGTTTCCGGTCAATGCTCATTCATGTTATGCGACGGATCGCTCAGCGCGCCGCGCTATCATTTGTTGCAAAGACTTACACCACCATCAAGTTTCAGTGGTTTTTTGGTGACTATGCTGAGATGGCTAATCGGTGGCGGCGCATATGTAGCCACACTGCATCTATGCACCGTGTTGAATGAACGAGTATAATCTCAATCCCACAGCAACTTATCAGATGAGTGTCTGTATGATGAGATGTCGCAATAACCGGGGCCAGTGGCATTCGCACAGTTAGATGAAAGACAAGTGGTAGACTAAGCCTAATCGGATACCTCGTTGTACCCCAAACCAGAAGTGTCCGATTCGAAGGGACCCTCGCCCTCCTCTTCTCGCATGCGTTTCTTACCCTTGTCCGCAGGGCCAGGCTCCCCCAAGATCTCGGTAAGGCCGTCCAGGATGGTCCTCACCCCGATCGCCCGGGGCTTAAGGGACTTCATGAACTTCTTGACGCGGGGGTCTGCTGCATGCTGCACGAGGAGACGGTTGACCTTGAAGCAGTTGCCGATCCACCCGACGCCGCGGTCGACGAAGAGGCCGATGGCGATCTTGGTGATCGGCTTTCCCGCGCAGGCGGCAGGAGCATCGAGGGCAGCAAATTCGATGTTGGCGATGTCTACCATGCAGTGTATTTGATCCATCACCGATTCGAAAGGATACGTGTCGTCCTTCGTGGTCTTCAGGAGCTTGACCGTCTTGTCTTCGGCCCACTTGCCATCATCGGCTACCTCGAGCCATTCTGCCAGTGCTTCGTTGACCTCGTCCTTCGTGTAAACCTTCTTCGCCAGCTGCTTACGCTGCTGAGCGTGCGAAGTCTTCTTGGCACGAGCTCGCTGTGGGCACGGTGCCTGGCTATGTGATGATTGAGGCTCGGCGGGCGGGCCGGGAACCGGGGCTCCCGACCCGAGCTGTGGGTTACGCTAAGCTCCAAATGTACGCCGAGAATGATCATTTTCACGTACAGGAAGGATCTGGAACGAAGTCCCAAAGCGTATCCCCTGATACACAACTGTCGGGCTGGAGGGCGCGAGCGTGAACAACGGCACCTCAGCAATGGCTGTACAGTGGACCGAGCCATCTGCCGCGATCTGGCCGATGGTGTAGTCCATGGTGAAACGGTCAACACCGATCGGCATGGTGAGCAGCAAGTTGTCTGTCACGAAAGGCCATCAGTTGGTAGCCTGGCCAGATATGGGCTAATTCATACCATGTTGGAGCCTTGGCTCCAGCAAGAAGGCGTCCATGATGCTCTTCAAACAAGCTGTGACAGTGGCGGTGCCGGGAAGGTAAGACAGCTGCATGTCATTGATGATGGAAAGGAATGTTGTGCCCACCGCATGACCGTGACCAGACTGGCGATGGTCATATCCAACCAACGCAATCCTCCCCCTCGCAACGAGGTGTTCTACCTGAGGAGATAGTATACCATGGACATCGAATGTCGGGGCCGTGCCGTCAACAGATGTCTGAATGCAGGATGAGCCCAGCTGGACGAGACTAGTGGATGAAGGCTTACCAGACCGCAGCGCTGTATACCTTCCGCAAGGATGCGCCAGTAAGGATCGGTCTGGCCCTGGGAAATAGCGAGTGTTAGTTGCGGATATAGGATGTGACAAGTCCCGTGTACGCACCCCATTGGACGGCATGACTGAAGGAAGAGAGAACAGGGCGGTCGAGAAGCCTCCTGATGCGATTGGCGCGGCAAGGGCATCAGAGGGGACAGATCCCTGCACGGCTGTGTTCGAGGTGCCATGTGGGGCAAGGGGATCGACAAGGGGCGTGGCAGACATGGCGAGCTGGGGTTTGCCAGAGACGCCGGACGGGCCGGCTACCGGGTTCTCGCGTGAAAGCACAGGCCCTACCGCTGACGAGGAAGGGCCAGCAGCCTGAGCGGCCAGGAGGACCGGGGGAAGGGACTTGTCAGAGGGCGTAGTGGACGCGCCATGCTGAGGGCTGCCCAACGCGCTGGACTCCGAGACCTGAGATGTAGAGGGTTTGGTGGATGCGCTAGACGGTGCAGGCATCAGCATGCCCGAGGGACCAGCAGGAGAGGTGCCGCGGGTCTCGCCTGCTACAGAGGAGCTAAGCTGAGAGCTCTGGGACAGGTCGGTCATCGGACTGTATGTGGTCGACGCGTCGACGTTGAGCTCGACCGAGGTGGCCGGGCCGCCTTGAGACGCCCGGATATTTTCCCCGGATGGCTTCTGCGCAAACCGGCCGAGCCCGAGGTCCTCGATGCCCTGCAGACGAAATCAAGAAATGAGGTCACATGATGCAGAGGAGGTCCATTGATGTGACTGACCATGAGGGCGTCCAGCGTAATCAAATCGTCATTGATCAGCATGAAGAAGGCACGATCAACTGCCCATTCGCGTGACGGAACGTCGTCCAGAGGTTCCTCACCGGGGTCGGCGATGCCTTGATCGTGCCAACCAAACACACGGTTGAAGTCGACCGTGACGCCGCCTTGAGAGAGCTCATCAATGGCCGGCTGTTTTTTCATCTTGTTGTGAACTGCTTTCTCCGTCCAGGCGGACAAGAGAGTCTGCATAGGCAAGGATCAGCCATGGAAGTATGGAGCCTGCCTGTGGAAAGTGCGAACGGGAGGCTTACCCGGCAGGCGTTGACCTTGATATTGTTCCTGGACGATGTGAGCACGGCCCATAAGATGACGACGGCGTGAGGGCACATACCAGACCGCTTTGGAGACGTTTAACGTGGTGCGGGTGTTCGTCTCGGAGACATTATGCATGCTTTGGGACATATTGCTGAAGGGCTGGGGGAATCGTAGAAGAAATGCGGATAGCGAACAGGCAAGAGGACGGGCTGATGCGAAGACGAGGCGGGATGAGGTGGCGATGGTTCACTGTGGCTTTTAAACCGCTCGCTCCGGAGCGTGATGAACTCGGCCAATCACAGATGAGCGAAAATCATTTATACTCAAAACGATGCGTGCGAATACCCTCCGCGCACTCCAATCCTTGCTTGGGCCCCAACTTCCCTCTCCTGTGCCTCGTCACTGAGCATGTCATCTCCATCACCCACGGCCGAAGAAGTCCTCTCGCACCTCAAAGTCTGCAAAACATGTGGGTACCGGGTAGGCGCCCCCGTGCGATGCAAGGGTAAGAGCGACCCCACGCACAAGGATTTGTGGTTCGAGAAGGTGCGATCGTCCATCCATGATATGATAGACACAACCCGTTCAGACGGCCACGTTCATCTCTACAGTGCCTCAATGGCACTTCGACTCTCTGGGACCCCTGCCAGTACTTCCGTTGGTGCTTGGACATAGCCCCCGGGCCCCGCCAGGGTCCCAAGACGAGGTGCCCGGGGTATCTCTGCAGGGGGAACCAGAGCCCGGGGAACGTCAACGTCGAATGCACTTTCGGTGTTTGCCTTAAGTGCTGCCAACACCTGCAACCACTCCTCCCGATGCCACTCGCATGTTGGGTCTCCGACCACCGCACGGGAGTCATGTACCCCGAAAGAGCCGACGAACGTGAGCGACACCCAGCTCGTTATAAGTCCAGAGACTCATTGACCGGAAACACAGCGAACGAGCGTGAGGAGAACGCCCCACGGCGAGGTCAGCGTGATCGACGGTCCAAGCCACTGAACGCATCGAAGCCACCGAACGCACCCAAGGCGTCGGACGCATCGAAGACATTGAAGGCCTCGAAGCCACCGAACGCACCGCACGCGTCGGACACATCGAAGACGAAGGCCTCAAAGGTAGGACGTAAGTAAGCCGCCCCCGAAATCTCCTCCGAGCGCCTGGAGTCGACGGTGCATGCAGCCTCCACGCCCTCTCGCCCACCACCCAAACGGGACTCATACGCGACACCTACTGGCGCCGCGTACGTGTCGCGTATGTCAACCCTCGACACCGAACGCCGCCTCGACGAGGAACTTCGCTCGGAGTGCCATCGACAGGAATACGTGCGGTCCCAAGCTCGCCATGTTGCGCTGCGATGGTGGTCGAAGGTAACGTATGCGGCTTACTTATACTTCTGCCTTCGCTCACGCGTTCTGACGCACTAGGACGGACAAGAGCCTGAGTCGTTCGAGTTCCGCGTCGAGAACCCTTCTGCGTTCCACCCTAAGGATATACCTGACCTGGTCGCCGAGTTTTACTGCGACCGAGAGAAATTCCAGTACTACGACTCCAAGAAGTGAGTGTGGTACACGGGTACCGCGGGCACCGCCCCGCGCGACCAGAACAAGCTCACCGACGACGACCTCTGCTACCGTTCGCATGGCGTGACCTCCGGAGAGGGCATGCCTGGTGCAGTTAGGAAGCGCCCCCCTCCGGAGGACTCTACGGCGGGTGATACCCCACGCCATCCAAAGTGAGACATGCCACGCTTCGAACGTTCTAAGCGCTAACCACCTATATCATAGCCCGCCCTTCGCTGACAACCCCAACACGCCCATATCGCTGCATAGGCGGTCGTTGTCTCCCGTCGCGACCTCGCCACCAAGGTCATGCAGCTCCACGGTCCTGAACGAACTCGACTCGGAGTCGTTTGACCACCATTCAGACCTCGACTTCACCCTACCTCCGTTCGCTGCCGACCCAAAGTCATACGCCGCGATCAACGCATCTGTTGCGCCAATTGCGGCGCTTTTCCCTACCGATCCAGATATCTTCGCTGGCCGGCCATCCACCTCGCAAGGAACCGCTGCGCCTGAACCTACACAACCCTTGGATCTCTCGACGGCGCCTCACGGGCGAAAGGGAACCGAGTGGCCGTGGCGATACGTGTGCGACATGGCCACCGGATTCGACGCCATCCGTCGTCTGGAGGATGACGTGCCGCCTCTGAGGACGGATGAGGCCTTCAAGCAAGTGTTCAAGGCAGACTACAAAGCGACCACCTATCACAACCAACTTCGAGCGTGGCAGGTGGCCGGGCTCATCGCAGGGGAGCGGGACCGTTGGATTAGTAAGGGCCGGACTGAAGGCGGCGAGTGGCTGAAGTTCATGAAAGAGTGGCGCCAGCGTCGTAAATAGTCACTTGTATCCAGTTAAATTTTGCACAGCACGAATGGAGCGAAAATGTCGTCACCGATGGTGGCCGATGATGCGGAACAAACTGAAGGTGTCCATGGGTAAGTAGCCGCCAAGCGTAAGCCGAAATTAGCACGCGAACTCGTGTCAATGTCATGCCAGGAAAGTGGACATGTCCAAGGCCCGGTGTGTTGTCTTTCTGATGAATCTCAAAACGATCTGCTGTGCGAACGGGACGTGACGCATCGCCAAAGAATGCAAATTTGCGAATCCCGGCACTAAAATGCTTATCGCTGAGACCCGGCAGCCTTACTGTTGATATATCTTATGACACGGATTATCCGTCCCGTACATTCCGCCATGAAACCTCTGTTGACCTTTTCACCGTATCCGACATCCGACCTGGGCAACCTACTCGAGCTCGCGCGGGTGGGTGGCGATCCTATCAACAATCCTACGCCGTGGGCCTGGGAGACGTGGCAGAAGATCGCAATGTGTACCCGTGCGCCATGGCAGCCAACGGCCACTCTGCAAGAAACCGGCATGTCCAAAGACGAACGGGACTACTCGAGGGTCTTTGTTGCATCGTATCATGCAACAGGAGACAGCCGTGAAGACCGCGTCCGGTTTGCGACCGAGCTATCTGAAGGCGATGCATACAAAGGCCGGATTCATCTGACGTTGTGGTGGAGGCGGGCGTGGGACGGCGAGTCGGGATTTCTCGAACGTACCATCCTGTACGCATTGCAAGAGGCCGGAATCATGAGATGGGACCGTCGAGCGGTGAGTCTCAGGTAACGTTACTAAACGATTAATGTTGATGCCATATATTTTTTGTTAGGTCGAAGATCTCGACGCCTGCTTGCTGCAACGCCCCAACGCCCCGCTCGTGGCATTGTGCCAGCGGCTTCTTGGACCAGAGGCGCGCATGGGCGGAGAGGTGACGTCACGCCCGGAAATCTGGATGTGGCTGAAACATCTCGTACATTTCACAAGACACTTTTGGATCGGCTTTCACAATAGCCAATGGCAATTCGTCGACGTCCTACAGAAGTTATTATACGTATACACGCAAGGTGCGCAAGTGTCTGGCCGGACCGTCGATTTGAGTCGATGTTGACCAAGGTGCCAGAGGTTGCCCACGCACATTGTAACGTGGTCAGGATCACGGCGTACATCGACCACCTGGGAGACCTGGTGAACAACCTGGACTTCACAATTGGAGACAACCGGTTAGCACAGGTCGAGCATTACCGCAAGATCCTGGCCGACATCGAAGCTTCCTTGGACGAAGCGCCAAGGGCCAACAACACACATGAGTGCCACTCCAGCATGCGAACCACACTGGGCTAACGCTACGAGGCTGTCACGTCCAGCGCTTCCGACAAATATGATCAGGACGTTGTCATGGGTTAATGATGCTCACGGCAGGAAGAATATCCTCGATGCGATCCGTCGATGCCAGTACACCCTGGCGCTGAGGGCGACTCGCGCGCTCGCGACAAAGAATGACGAAATACTCGATGTTTACGAAATCCTATCGCACGAAGATTTCCAGTTCTTCTTTCATACCACCGAGGAGACAAACGAAGTGTGGGATGAAGACAACGAGGCTGGTTTGCAATTAGCAATTAGCACACTGCCCCGTAGATGGTAGTGCAAGAATAGTCTGCTATAGTGCTCTGCAATGGACGTTTTGAAACCAACATTTCGCCCAGGCCTTGCTTTGGCAGGCCGCACGATGGTGAGGCTATTGATGGAGCGAGTACACGTGTTGTCCGGCGTGTGGGGGCTTGGTCAGCAGGTACATGCGGCGAATGGATGGACGAGGAACTTAGTCATTTGACAAATGGTTTTAGGGGCACGGAACTTGCGCAAAGGAGCTCGACCGCTCTTCAACGGGCGTATTGTAGTGATGGTCCATTCGTACACTCGTGGATATTTGAAAAACAATGGGGATTTATTCTCGATATAGCGACATATCTACATACATGACATACACTAGCGGTAGGTGCTACATAAAGTGGGTTTAACGTGAAAAGGGGACGCAAGCGGATGGCGTGACATCGGTCCATGCAGTTCAACCGCACAGACACTACTGCATAAGCCCAGAGGAATGTGTGGGAAGGGAGAGGGAACGAGGACCGTAACGAAATCATTACCATCAAATGATGAGATATCCATACTGACAAATAAGCCACGTGGTCCTGAGATTCCATGTCCGGCCCGGTCCGCCGTAGTTGCCGAAACGGAATCGTCGCAACCTAGAGATATAACAGTTTGAAGTTGAGCGCAGCATCGAGCCGAAAGTTGAATAGTCTTTGGAGAAGGCGATGTGGCCGAAAGAAGAACATGGCGGGGGTGAAGACAATGGAGCACAATGATGGTGAGGCCTCACAGACGCCCGATCGCACATGAAGACGACGGCCCAGCCGGGATCGATCTCGTAAAATAGATAGAGTATCAATCCCTAATCTCATTCTGAAAACATGCAATGGGATCGCGTCAACATGAGGAATGTGCGGGTCCAATAACAACTTAAGCAAGTCAGTGAGGAAAGGTTAAAGCTTAAGACACGATATATATTCTTAAGACGTAATCCTCTTTTGCATTTCTAATGCACCGGAACGGCGGAGAGCTCAAGCCCACAGTTCAGCACTCGAAAAGGAACATTTAATCATTCATGATCCGGGGTTCCCGACAACGCCGGTACTATTTGTGTGCATCAAAATTCACCGATGGGGATCTAGCATTTGCATTTCGACAATGAACACGTGTGATACATGACTACTGTGCGATCGCGGACTGCGGCAGGAGAACCGGATGGCATACGACATTCCAAGAAGAATTCAATCCGCATGTCGTGACGTCGACGTGCGACCGCGACGAACAAGCCTATTTCTTCTCCTTCTTGACGACAACTGTGTCGGAGGGCGGGTCAAACTGGTCCGAAAGGGCCTTCAACTGGGCGAACTTCTCGTGCCTTTTTTCATCCAGCTACATGTTCGTGAGATAAAGAAAAAGTGCATTGCAGAGGAACTTACTATGGTGCGCTTGTACTTTACCCCCGATGTGTTCACGTCGTCATCAGAATCGGATGACGAGGACGAACTGTCTGTGTGCAGAGTAGCCGAGGAGACCTTCTAGAGTCGGGGTGAACAAAGTTCAATGGATTATGAAAACACTTACCTTAGAAACACGGCCATGGGAAGTGCCAGCAATGGGCGTGCCAGTATGCTTGCTGGTGCTCTGAAAGGATGATTAGACTCGTTGCATCTAACGCGATGGACCACGCCTGACCTTGGAGGAGCCCTTCTTGTGCTTCTTGCTTGAGGACTTTGACCTCTTACCCTCGGCATGCTCATCGTCAGATCGCTCGCGCTTTGCAGGGACACGCTTCGAAGACCCCGATTTGGGTTTCTTGGTTGGAGCCTGAAGAACTGGTGAGGCAGAATCAGCAACCTGCGTGCGTAAAACATACCGGAGATGGGCTAGGCACGTAGTCGGAATCGTCATGGGTGTCCCGCTTGCTGGATTTCTCCTTGGGCTCTTCCTGCTTCTTGGCTGCGCGCTTGGGGGATTCGTCTTTGGCATCGCTCTCGCTATCAGCATCTGTGTCAACGCTTTCTGCGTCGCTCTCCGACTGTTTGGAGCTCCTGGTCTTGTGTTTCTTGGACACGGACTGTAATTTTTGTGAATCATCAGCACTCAAAATACAAACACCGATGACATGCGTACCGCGCTTACCCTCTCTTTGTCCTTGCCCTCGTCGTTGTTCTCGTCATCGCTGCTTGGAGCATCCTCGTTGCTTGCAGGGGTCCCCCCCCGACTGCCTTGGTGATCCCCGGCCTCGGAGGCAGAATTGGGAAGGGGCTCACTAACATAACGACGCGGGACTTCATCCTCCTCCGCCGTAACTGCAGCCTCCACCGGAGCGTCGGAGCCAGACCGCATCAACAACACATCCGACCGTAGTTGCTTCACCTCGCCGAGGAGAGTTTTGACCAATGCGAATAGGTCGACGTTAGCCTCTCTAAGAGCCTCGAGGGTGACGTCATGGCTTCCTAACTGCTCCTCTAAGTTATTGATGATTTCTGGTAGATATATATCGCAGTCAGAGGCGACAAGCTCTGTGACTGGTTAGCAAACATGTAACAATACTGTTAGAAAATACCCACTGTGGCGGAAAGAACAATCATGTTTGTATTGAATGCAACGGTCGCACTGCTTGTTATGGCGGCCGATGCGACAGACTGCACGGTTGTGAGCACACTGGATACAGGAGTACTTGCTGATACGAGACTGAGCCATGGCGAGGGAACGAGGGGAAGCGATGAGGGGTTGACCTCCACGTCGTGTTGAGACGCTATATATATAAAATGAAATGAAGTCATCACGAGCGTGAAGACTCTGCGTAAACTACTTCGCATTCATCTGAGTGACATGAGATAGGCCAAGTATCTCTCCTCCTTTGTTGGGTGCAGTTGCCACATCGAATATGAGGCTTGTGCTGCATTAGAAGAGTCCACAACACACAACGTCACCAAATCACGGCCTAAGACTGCTGTCCAAACGTAATTGCATTCAACTTCTTGACACCGGGAGGAACAAGAACAGTCATTCGTACTCGTCTGAGAGATGCAGGACAAGCCGAGTTTATCTCCTCCTTTCTTGGGCGCAGATGCCACCTCGAATATGATATTCATGCTGCAGACCAACAGTCCGAAACAAACAACGTCACAAATACACGGCCTAAGACTTCCAACCAAATGTAGTCGCTTTCAACTTGTTGACACAGGGAGTAATAAGAGTTCACCGATGTCTCATTATAGTGCAGACTTGAACATTCATGACTGTATGGTACCGCAGCACAAGTGCATCACGGTGACATACATCCAGCACAAAGTGCATCACAGTGACGAGGTACCATGTACCTTCTATCCTCACTTAAACTGTTTCGACGTGAGGGTGATGTTGTACACATTGGGTGCCAATGACGAACGAATGCGCGAGCGCGAACATATCACAATATTCAGCGGGTAGGCGAGCATGCGGGCGGCGAGACTGTTGAACGCAACACGGGGTGAAACCGCGTGTTAGGGCACGAACACGACGCCGGGGAGCGCGGATGGACTGAGTGCAGATGACATCGCCCAGGAGTGGCACACACACGTCCCGAGACGATGCAGGCTCAGTGCGAGCTGGAGCGCGCACGCGCGACCCCGGAGTGCGGCCGCGAAAAGACTCGGTGTGCGAGTGGTGCACACGCGCCCCGCAACGATGCGTGAACGCCGCGTGTTAGGGAACGAACGCGGCGCCGGGGCACGAAGATGGACCGAGCGTAGATAACATCGCCCAGGAGTGGCGCACACACGGAAAGAGATGATACAGGCACGGTGCGGGTTGGAGAGCGCACGCGCGAACTTGATGTGCACCCGAAGAGAGTCTGTGCGCGGTGGTGCACACGTGCCACACAACGATGCATAAACGCCGCGTGTGATGACATCGCCCAGGAGTGGCGCACACACGTCCCGAGACGATGCAGGCTCAGTGCGAGCTGGAGCACGCACGCGCGACCCTGGAGTGCGGCCGCGAAGAGACTCGGTGCGCGGTGGTGCACACGCGCCCCACAACGATGTGCGAACGCCGCGTGTTAGAGAACGAACGCGGCGCTGGGGCAGGAGGTTGGACCGAGCGTAGATGACATCGCCCAGGAGTGGCACACACACGTCCCGAGACAACGCAGGCTCGTTGCGAGTTGGAGAGGGCACGCGCGACCTTGGCGTGCGGACGCGAAGAGAGGCCAAGCTTGGTGGTGCACAGTCGCTGTGCGATGATGGTGGGACTGCATGAGTGGGGGAACATACCCTCGGTCATTGAGGTGGACTGGCCTCATGAGTTGCCAGACAATCGGGGTGGGGAGAGCTTAACGATGACATGGAGGGAGCTTGATGTCCTTTGCATGCAGACACACACGTTGAGATAAAAAAAGGATGTATTGAGTATGCATTTGTATTTACACGATTGAATAATACGCTAAGAGAAGGGTATGAGGTGAAACATAGGGGTTTCATCTTCGTCTCCAACACTGTCCGGGCAGTTCAACCACCCGGACACCTCACCGAACTGAACACAACGCTGGACATCGATATGATACGAGAGCAGAATGAGAGGGAAGAATGGTCATGCTAGAGGCGCTGACGCAATGGTGATGATGGTGGCGGGTGCTAAGAAGCGGCCGTAAGTGCTTAAGTCAAGAGGAAGGAGAATCGTCCAGCAGGCGCCCAAGGATACCGACGTGCACGCTGTCGTTGGATGATATACTTACATACATATTGCCAATGGTTTTGCAGCCAATGGGTACCTGGCGGGGGGTTGCACAACATTACTCGCCCCGTCAAAGTGTGCAGACGCAAAGAGTGATCGCAGTATCAGGGCGGCTGCGCACATACCCGGAGGGTGCAACACGCCGCACGCGCGGCCACTGCGTATGGATGAGAAGACTGGATCCGAATATCAAGTGATCGTGTACACCTGCACCCCGAGGCGATGAGGGTACGGTGGGTGTTAGTGATTGAACATGGGCTACTGCATGCAGGCGGAAGGAATGGTCCCAACATCGGCGCGTGATGGTGCACACTCACACAGACACTGTGAAGTGACGGTGCGTGCGTTGTCCAACATTGACAAGCACGGTGTAGCATGGTATGGCATATGGTTCGACTTGTCGTCCTCAATCCAGGGTGACTTGATGAGATTGTTTACTGATTCACGGCGGGCAGTGGGAAACTGACAGTGAAAACATACGACGTGTAAAGATGATGTATTGAAAGAATTTGGCTAAGTACATGATTCTATGTACAAGTGCGCTCACGGGAGAACGACAGGGATTAACCGAGTAGTCCGGAGATCACGAGAGGAAAGCAGCCCGAGCATGATCGCCTGTCCGGGTGGTTCAACCACCCGGACACTTCATGGCATCGATCGAGGCCAGAGATGGAGACAATACGAGAGGTTAAAGAGAGGGAGGAAGGGGATGATGGTGGAGGCCGAGGCGATGGGTGATGATGGCGGCGTGAAGTGAGTCGAAGCATTGAGAAGGAGAGCAGGCGGCGGTAGACGCCCAACACGCCAACCATAATGGCGCCCAAGTTCAGATCTGTTTCACGTGATCGTGGGACTCTGGCCCTCGGGCCGCTTTGCCTTGGCCGTTTTGATCGGGTTCCATACTGATTTCATATCACGGCGTTTTACGGCGTTTTACGCCGTTATACGCCGTGCCTTGCCCCATGGTTCACCTGTTCTCGAAGGCACAGCCTCCCGGGAGCGCAGCCACTCCCAGCTGAAGGCACTTACAAGGAGCATCGGCGGGGGGCTATGCAGATTCTAGAAGCACCTCACCTTGTGCGCACTCGGAGTTTGCGGGCCCCGTTGTACTTACGCGAATATCAAGGATGGAAACCGGCACTGTGCCGGAAACTTAAGACCGGCGGCAGGAATAAAATGAGGCGATGCGGGGAGGTTGAAGAGAATCTAACTTGGCCTACGTCAGCTGCACGCTTCGCGAGAAATTCACTACTGACTTACAAGCACGCAACTGAGGACAATACGATTGAGAACGCGGTAACGTTCCTCGAAGCCGGGGCCAAGAGCCCGTGGACAGAGTCTGGCGGCGGCAAGCCGAACCGAACCGACGACCGGATTGGTTATCTGCAAAGCCTGTTCACAGAACAGAACGTGTCATGGGGCCGAATATCGCACCTGGGCACAACCGACAATAAAGCACGGACGACAATTGGAGCAAGCCTTGCTACATAGCATGTGTAGCTGATTTAGCCGAGGGGTCGAGGTTCCCCTCGGAGCGCGTGAACGTGGGGTGGACAGCACCTGTGAAGTCGTTGTAGCACGGCTCGGGGTTTCGGGTCATGCGGTGGAACTTATGTATATGATCTTCCCTTCTGCCCCTGGCCCGGAGGCATCATAGCATGTACATGAGAGAGAAATGTTGAGAACGAATATCCGCAGGGTGAGGTGGTAGTAATACTGCCCGCTGCTGTCACCGCCCGGCGGCGCCCGCGTGTCTATGGGATGATCGATGATCTTTCTTGAAGTTCAACTAAGCTTGAAGGTAAGTTAATCGCGCGAGCAGGAGCCTCGCAGACGCCGAGGGGCTGGAATCACTGGCGTAAGTTGTCATAACGCTGACTCAGACCTGATGGCGCCGGGCAACCCAGCACAAGCTTGTCATTTGGGATTGTTTTGGATCCAGACTCCCGTAACAGCCCGTAACGTGTACATGCACAACCGTCCCTGGCATCAGCCGTCACTTTGGCAGTCGACGTGTTTTATCTCATCCTACGTTTTCAGATGGAGCTTTATCATCATACAGCACGATATTGTACTACGAACACTGCAAGGGAGAGCCCAGCTCGCACATCGGAAAACATGGAGAACGGCGACGGACAAGGTATGTAGTTGTCGTCATTTTAGGACGGGGGCATTTGATCGATTTCGAAGCGTGTTCCCCAATTTCCGACCATCATCGTCTTCGCCAACCCGGTTCGAGTCCTCCCTGATGTACAGCAGCAATCTTCGCGATCGTCAAACCGGTACCGCGGAAGGGCGGCTGTGCTTCGGAAGAAGACAACTTCAAACATGCCTTTTCCAGTAGGGACGCAACCGGTCTGTCTTCTACCCGACTCATGCATGCTGCCCTTTTAAATTTTGAATACTGTTCTGCAACTGCCAGTGACTCACGATTGGTTGTCATCCGGCGGATGATCCGCTCCCATTCTGAAGGTATATATCTCGTTGGTACGTTCCAGCGACCTCAGACTTCGGTGACGAGCTTTGCCCTGGTAGCTGCTCGACATGGCTTCCTTCCGCTCTCTTTCCTTCACGTTCCTTCTCCTCTACATCACAAGCGCCGTATCGACACCGAGCTCTGTGGTCCGCGAATTCGACTCGACGCAACCGTCCGTCGTCCTAGACACTGCCACGGTCATTGGCTTCATCAACGAGACTACCGGTACCGTCCAATACCTTGGCATTCCCTTCGCTCAGCCGCCGTAAGTCGTTCTCGATGGTATTATACGTCACCTGTCATTATTGATTGCTCAATGTCTGCTGTACAGAGTGAGGGACCTCCGTCTCCGCCTTCCCCAGCCCGTCGCGGCGTACACCGGAACGGTTGACGCCACGACCTTTGGGAATCAATGCATTCAGCTCCCAGGCAGTGCGACAAATTTGACCGTTCCGCAGGATGAAGACTGCTTGAATCTGAACGTGATCGTGCCCGCCAATGTGACTGCGGGATCAAAGCTACCCGTTGTTGTGGTAAGAGAGCCAATACGTCTTGCGATGCGCAATGAGCTGACGTGTCCTCCTTGCAGTGGATATACGGAGGTGCGCCTTTGCCTGCCCTAGAATTGTCACGCACGATTGAGCATGATTTTCCTCTTCTTAGGTGGGTTTGAAGGAGGCTCCAATACCGCGTAAGTCTCATGGAAATATTCTTGCGAATCCTATGTTTCTTTACCGATACTGTTTGTAGAGAGCCTGTCGAGAACGTCGTCGCGAGGTCTATTGAACTGGGACATCCCATCGTCGCCGTCTCAGCAAATTATAGGTTGAGTGGTAAGCGAACAGTTGCTTCCTCCAGAAACGCTCCGGTTGACCTTCACCTCAGCATTTGGGTTCTTGGGCGGGAATGAGATCAAGGAGGCGGGTATCGCGAATCTCGGCCTGCATGACCGTACGTACTACGATGCTTTCTCTGTATACTGAGGTTTATGGACACGCTCTGGCCACCGTTACAGAACGTGAGACATTTCGCTGGGTACAGAAATACATATCCGCGTTCGGTGGGGACCCGAGGAAGGTCACGATGTACGGTCTCCCCCTCTGCTCGATATGCCATATGCTGATTATGACTTGCTAGCTGGGGTGAGAGCGCTGGCGCAATATCCGTCGCGATGCACATGCTGCACAACGACGGCGACACCGACAGCCTCTTTCGCGCGGCATTCATGCAATCTGGCGCCCCCATCCCAGCCGGAGACGTCGACAACCCGGTCTGCCAAGCCACCTTTGATCAGATCGTGGCCGGCGCGGGGTGTTCAGGTAATGACAACAAAGTCGCGTGCTTGAGGAACGTCACAGTGGACGTGTTCAATCAGTCTCTGACGGAGTGGGCCTCTCAGTCCGGCTACTATGTAAGTCCTATTCCTATCCACGATGACCTCGTCGGCGCAGAGCATTTAAATATTGAATGGGAACGGCGGTAGACGAACTCGCCCTGGCTCCCGAGGGCGGATGGCAACTTCCTAGCCCAGCCTCCCCAGCGGCAGCTCCTCGCCGGCAAAATCGCTGACGTTCCATTCGTGTCTGGGAACGACCTCGACGAGGGCACGCTCTTCTCCTTCACCACTCTGAACGTCACGTAAGCCTTATCCCCATTCGATGAACGGCTCGGTGGCTCACCAGCGCCGACAGGACCGACGACGAGTTCCTCGATTACGTCGCGAGCAACTGGTTCCCGGACACCCCGCGCGCGAATCTCACGAGGCTGCTCGAGCTCTACCCCTCAGACCCCGCTGCGGGCTCTCCGTTCGGCACGGGCGACGACAACGTGTTCTCGCCCCAGTTCAAGCGGATGGCAGCGCTGCAGGGCGACATACTCTTCATCGCGCCACGGAGGGTGCTCACGCGGACACTGGCGGGAAAGCAGGCTGTGTATGCATTCTGTACGTGTCATTTGCGAGCCTGCTGTCTGGCACCCATGCTGACGCAGACTCGGCCGTGAATGTTAACGTGCAGTGGCGAACGAGCACAGAGTCCCAGGACTGGGTGCGGTATGTCTTGCTTCCCCTCCGAATTGTGAATTCCCGTTCGCTTGAAAGTTGACACTGACATATATATCTCATTCCATCTGCGCAGACTCACTCCGTGGATCTCAACGACGTCTTCGCGGCGCCCGGAAGCGGGCACTTGCAGGATTACCTCGTCCGGTTCGTTGCAACGCTCGACCCGAACGGCGACGGGGCGCTCGAGTGGCCGCGGTACACGAAGGAATCGCCGCTCTTGCTGACGGTGAACGATGGGACTCCGGCGGTGAACATCACGCGGGATGATTTCCGCGAGGAGGCGATGGCGTACTTGACGGCGCTGGGTGTGGCTAATCCTTGGTAGGAGTCGGCTGGATAGATGAGCTATGGACTTCGTCGCCTCAAGAGCATCGAACATGTCATCATGGCCAGTCGCCTTCGTCGTTCGACGCCATTTGCTTGATCTCTAACTTTTTAGATGGCTTTTCGCGGAATATTCCCTACTTCTGTTCCAATTCTTCGTATCGTATTTTACACAGAGCGTAATTATGTTCCAAAGTCACCGTCTGCAGTTCCACCAGGAGTGAGGACTGCGAGCGCATCGGCCGAGAGATCCGACTAGGCGTCTCCTTTGTCATTTTCGGCGCCAGTATAGACGCCGTAAGAAAAAGTTTATAAACCCGAGCCGCGCAGTTTTCTCTCTTTATCGAAAGTTACCACCTCGCGGGCTGATATTTGGGATCATCTCTATACGAGCTCGACTCATACTCGACGCACGCTTCTGGGAGGGTCTTGAACCATTTCGCGAGGGAGAGCGACACCTTCATCTCAAGATCGTTCCGACTGGACTGGGTGTCGGGGGCGGCCCGTGTTGGAGGGACAGACTTTTGGGTGTTGTATTAGATTGTCATGTGCGTACTTGGTTGTCTTGTGTTCAATGCATTATGTTTGGGACGCGTATATTTCGTTCGTATGTGCGATCCTGCGAGGAGACTGGTGGAGAGTGTGGAGGCGCGTCGATGGACTGCGGTAGGACGCCGAGATGAGGCGGGACGTTGTCTCAACGGGGGTTGGACATACCCTATCATCACGCACAATGATGCCTGCTGGAAACCGTTCTGGTAGAGAGGTACGTATCGGACATCTAGACAACCCGTCCGCCTTCTTTTCTCAATCTTCCTCCCAGGACCCTCCCACCCTCACGATAGCCAGGTGATCCACTTCTCTGACCTCCTGTGAATAACATCAGAGATCGCCTTCGCCACCACGCGGTCCGCCTGCACGCTCGGATGCAGCTCGTCGAACCTATCCCACACCCCAAGCGTCAGCATACCGCATCCTCCAGGACACACGTCAACTCACCAGAGGAAGCTATCCTGGTCCGTCCCCGTCGCGTCCGTGCACACCCCCGGGTCGCTCACGTTCTCGTTCAGCTGCAACACGCAAGCATGCACGGCCCCGGTGACGTTGAGCGGCGCGGTCCCGTTCAGGTACAGCTGCGGACGCGCATATATGTCCGCGAAGAGCGAGTGCGAGTCGAAGAGTCCTGTCGCGCGTATACATACAGTGAGCATCATCATCACCGTTCCATCTCGCAGAAAGGCAAGAGGCGCTGACCGAGGTGCGCGCCGTGCAGGGTCGGGGCGAGGAGCTGGAGCTGGAGGCGGGCGATGGCGTTACCGGCAGTGGTGAGCTCCTTCATGAAGACGCTCCACTCGGTCGTGTTGCGCTGTGCCGTCCAGTACCGGCTCGGGAACGAGTCCGCCGAGTAGAGCGGGGTCGTCTCGAGCGGGATCATCTGTAAGGTTCATGGTTTACGTTCAATGCCGGTGAGTGTCCCTAACATGCGCCCTTTGGACTACGTGTTTCGAATCGCATGACTCACGTTCTGGAAGATGAAGTTGCGCGCGCCGCTCTTGTACAGCGTCGACACCCAGTTCACCGCGCACGTCACCGTGTCGACGAGGGTGACGCCTGGGGTTTGGCCGCCCACGAGGAGCTCGCCCACCCCGACGTCGTTCGTCCCGATCCACAGCGTGTAGATCGTCTCGTCGGGCTGGAGCGCACCAAGCGAGCCGTTCGCCTTGTCGGCGAAGAACGCCGGGAGCTGGGACTCGAACAGGGAGGGAAACGGGCGGTCGGTGAGGTTGTTGGAGCACGTCGCGCCGGACTTGGCGAAGGGGAAGAGGCTAAAGTTTCCCTCCTGGGCGGCGAAGACGGGCCACACCGTCCCACCGTCTGCGTGGCCGTCCTAGTGGAGACGGGGGCGCGGTGGAGGTGGAGGTGAGTAAGCATTGCTATGGCTCGGGGAGGACAAGGTGTGAACTGAACTCACGACATCAGTGTAGGAGTCGCCGAAGGTGACCAGGTTCTTGATCTGGCCTGGGGCGGGGCCAGCGGCGAACGCTGAGAGCGCGATGCTTTTCGCAAGGACGACGGTGGCGAATAGCTGGGGCAGCATGGTAGACTCGTTCGAGTGACGGTCTCAACATGTTCTCTGCTCGCCAGCCATTTTATCCTTGGCTTCTGACCTTTCTTCCGCGGGCAGAACCACACGGGATTCCGGGACCGCCATCACATGGTGATTTTTTTTGTATCGGCATCTGCAGACGGGGACCCGCAGAATGTAAGGGGGATCAGGAATAGATTTCGATATACTCTTTCGCTTTCGACTGATTAGCTTCTATTGACAGAATCAACAACCTGGGTACCAATCGAAGATGATTTTGGTGGCAACTGAGGCCGGTACCCTCGCGCATGACCTGTGTTGTGCGGTCCGCCGTAAAGGTATCGGCATGGAGGTGCTTCTAGAGGAGGTCATGAGCCCGAGGATTCGCCCCGGACGCGTCTGTCACAGAACGCATGCTAGCTGGCATCACGCGACTGTGACGATTATCCTTGACTCTCCACTTTTGAAAGCTTAAGCCAACGAACCGCGGTTGCCCCATCCAAGCTACCTTTCAATGTTACCGGTGAGTACATATCTTATTCTCCACACTTTATCTTTATTCCGTCTGATCGTCGATGGAATACCAAGCGCCGGCAAAACGCAGCCATCATTAACAGCCATCAACATGCACAATCCTCCCATCGCATATTCCGGGTATCTATATCAACAATGGCGGCGGCGGCCACAAATCTAGCCTCTACTTACAAAGCAGTACCATCGTCCGCCTTCTCCGATATCGATGCTAGTTCGCCTTGATCAACGCGTTGACCTTCACCCAGGAAGGCCGACTTGCAACCTCTTTCCACCACCTGTAAACCGATCTCAGTGCCTACCACCACCCGACACATATCGATAACAAGTACCTAGCGACATTGGGCCACCTGGATGACTCGGGCTTCACGAAGTCAAAGCCTTCGTCCGTCAGCAAGGACTCGTAGGGGAGGTGGAAAAGGTCGGCGAGCGTGAGCTCCTGTCCTCGGAGAGCCAGAGGTGAGTGTCACGCCTCAGGCCCAATCATAAAACGCACTCACGTCCCCAGCCAGGAACCTAGTCTTGGAGAGGATGGCCTCGTATCCATCCAACCGGCCCTCCGCCTTGGTCCTGTGCTCCTTCGCGGCCTCCACGTTGGCCTGCAGTCCGTAGTATCTGCGTTCCGGGACAGCCGTCAATGCCCGGTTGTGGCTCGGTCGCCTAAGCCAGCCAGAGACGACCTACGGCTTGTACTTGACCTCCGACGCGAGGAGTCCGAGCGGCGCCTCGAAGTTGGTCTGCTCCACGCTCGCCGCCTGCTCGAACTTGGCCGTCTTCTCCAGGTCGCCCTGCGCAGGGAGCAGCGTCCCGAGCCCCCCGTACTTGAGCGCGACGAAGCGGCAGATCGCGCGGGACTCGAAGACCTCGACGCCGTCGTCCTCGATGTACGGAAACTGGCCGAACGGCTGGTGCGCGCGGTACTCGGGCGTCTTGTGCTCGTTGTTGGCGAAGTCGGTCGGGATGAGCTCGTACGGGACGCCGAGCTCCTCGGCGACGACAAGGACGCGTTGGGTGCTGGGCGCGACGATGTGGCCATAGATTTTAAGGACCATCGTGGTTTTGGTTTGGAGATCGATGCTGGTGACTGGTGAGAGAGCTCAGAGAAATCGGTTGTGGCAGGTCGGGGTGCGTCGTACATTTCTGCTCTTCCCCTCGTTCCCGTATTTAAACATTGTTATAATCCAGGCGCCCTTGTACATATGTCTACAGTATCCCTACCTTTCCCGACCTGATGCTCCGCTCGCCGCATCTCATCGAACTCGTTTTGTGGAGCTGGTCAGCTGTCATCTCGAGGGCTGGAGCACACGGCTTAGAAAGCAAACCGAGAGTGCAAATCCGCGGGGTGGCTGTGGCTGCCTCTCCTTGCGTTTCGGTATTGAGCTACTCAGAGTCCATAACCGACAAGTTCCATTAGTGTAGGTGTCAACGGGAAGTCAGCGGGGGCGTGTACGCCGCCCCCGAGTCTGCTTCGCTACGATACGTCTCCTAAGGTCCCTGGAAGCTACGATGATTGATGATTTGGCATATCCTGTAGCTATATACTTAGTGTACCATCTCCCGGACGCCATGGTCCTGACCAAATCTCCGACACCGGGCACTCCCAATCGGCCTTTCCTTCGATAATTCTTTCCTAGCGACTATTGTGTGGCGAAAGTACGTTAGGTACACTGCCTCAACGTCTCAACAGGTGCATCTGACAAACCCCGCCACCCCAAACGAGCACCAGGCATGCCGACCGTGCATTTGGCCATTAAGAGGGGTTAGCAATTCGACTCTCAATATTCAACGTTCAACGCCGACGAGCAAGGTCCGTTCTCGGGGGGGTAGCTCCATTCCTATAGTCGCAACAAGGGACGTTGGTATGGAGCAGCCGTCTAATATAAGGGTCAGTGCCATCCCGGATGGCGTCGACGGACGACTCCTCAACCCGTCAGCTTAGGCTCCCTGCGCATGCCACCAGCGGCGCGCGCTAGTCCTCATCTTTGGAGAACCAGACCTGTATATACCACGGTCAGCATCATCTCGCAACCATTGCTGGACACAAAGGCCCACACCGACCTTGTACGCGTCCGGTAAAACAAGCTCCTCTCTTTCGATAATCGCGTCTGCGACCTCGTCCCGCAGCTCCACGAGGGTCGGCACCCCGTCTAGAGCGAGGCTGGCCTCCACGACGTTAACGCGCCAGGCGCGAGAGATGCTCCACCGTTCGCTCGTGGGCTCCATCGCAGTCACCGCTCCGCCGGCCTCCACGCGGCGCAAAAAGTACCCGCACGTCGTGAGGAAGAGCGCCTGCAGCGAAGGGAGAGCCCGGACGGCCGCGGCCGCGGACCCCTCGAAGTCGAACAGAGACCAGTGGAGGGTCCACTTGGGGTCCTCCGCTGGCACGGGCGTAGGCGTAGGAGGTGTGGACGTGCCGCTGCCACGCTTCGCGTCCGTCTCCGCGTCCGTCTCCGTCTCCGAGTCCTTGGGACTGTCGGAGTGGAAGACGAGGCGGAGGTGGGTGAGCTTGTGGAGGGGCCGGAGCGCAGAGAGTGTCCTGTCCTGTAGAGCGTGAGGATGGTGCATCAGTGCCGACAACCGGACGAACGCGCCCCCTCCCCCCCACGCACCAAAAGTTCGCCCCAGCCAAAAGGCACGGGGGCGGGTTCGGCGGGCCAGTGGCCGACGGTGTCCAGCACGAGCGTGAGGCTCGTCAGCGTGCCGCCCAGCTCAGGCCCGAACAGCCCGTCGAGCACGCCGAGCCCCTCGTCGAGCTCGAGGGACAGCGTCAAGTGCGGGACGGGGTTCTCGCACAGCGCGACGGCGGCGCAGCGCCCCAGGAACTCGGAGCTGTAGTAGCCGTCCCCGGCGTCGAGCACGGCGCGCCGGATCGGGCAGCGCAGGCCGAGGAGGTAGAACGCCGCGGTGGTGCACTCCACCCGGTCGAACTTCGTCCATCCGCCGTGGCGCGCGCCCTCTTGCGCGCGCTGGTTCTGGTTTGCCGCGCGCATGTCGATAAATTCATCCTCGGAGCAGCCGAGGTCGGTCTGGCTGATGGTGAGCGTGCCGTCGAGGGCCGGGAAGAGGTGCTGCAGGGGCCCGAGCAGCAGCTTCCCCGTGAAGTAGTTCACCGAGAGCGAGCGCACGGCGGGGTACTGCGTCCAGCTGCCGATGGACAAGGACGGCGCCGGATCCTCGGATTCCGATTCTGATTCTTGTAGTTCCTGGATCTTCTCCGGATCCACGATCAGCTCGTAGAACCCGAGGTCCTCGAGCGTCGGCGCCAGGTGGGAGAGGGAGTCCTGGAACGCGGCTGGGTGCCAGCTGAATTCGACATCCGAGTCGAGCTCCGAGTCGTCCTTGTAGAAACACCAGAGCCCTAGCGTGCGCAAGGGGGCACTGATCCTGCGGGCGAGGCCCAGTGCGTCTACGGCGGGGCTCTGGAAGGAGAGCGAGCGGAGGCCCTGCATGGACGCGATCGCATCGATGACCCCTGGATATTCGGTGAGCCGGGGGGCGGAAGTATCACGACGCCACGAGATACGTTCAAGGTGCTGGCACGAAGCGAGGATGTCGACGAGAAGGGAGACTTCGCCAGGCTGGAATGACCCGGGCTCGATGTCGAGTGCGCGGACCAACGGCGCACGGGCAGCTACATCGGCGAACAGAAAAGTGTGAAATCGGCGTATGGCTACACCGCTTGTGAGTTGGGCGGGACATATGGAAAGCAGACGTCGGATGGCGACAGGGCGAAAGGAGGAGCTGGCGAGGGAAATGGCGCAGACGTCCGAGACGTTGTCAAGAAAGTCGCATATAACGGTCAGGATGTCTTCATTCAGATCGGGAACGGCCATTCTGCAATTCAATTTATGGCTAAGTAGGACATATAGTCACGGTAAGAGGAATGGCTTACGCTCTATGAGATAAGACTCGCTTCTCTTGGTCGACGTCGTGCAGTAAGAGTCAAGATCGTGAGCGCTCCCTTCCTGGGCTCGATCGATCGGATATTTCAAGTTATCGAAAAGATTTACCAATAAGTAGACAGTTGATATACACCGCCATGCCGGCAACTGTAGTAATCGGCGGCAGCCTCCTCTGGTGGGAGTGTTCCCGACGCTAACAAGCCTACTTACAGCGAATACGACCAACTATTCGACTCACCAAAGTTTTTGAAAAATTGAGCTCGCCATGCCCCTCTTAGCAGTTCTTAGTAGCTCCATATGTAGAGCCGTAGAATCCAGTTGTCATGTGTCTATTCCGATGTCTGTCAGTGCCTGTATATAAGTATGCTACAATGCTCGCCCAGAATGCCCAGAAGTGTGAAACGAAGACTACCGCTCGTCGTCGCTGTTGCCAAAAACAAGTTCTTCGCCATCATCGCTTAACTCATCGTCCGAGAGGTTGATGTTCCCGCTGGTGCCGCCATAGTGCCGAGGCGACGTCAAGATGTTGTGTCTAGGGCGGGGATTAGAACCAGGGTATGCGGGATGCGGTCGGTAGACGCACCGTTTCAGCAGCTCTTCGATGCCTTGCTTGGCTTCCCAGTCTACGCGGATCCACGAGTGCACGAGATCGCCACCGCGGTAGACGAGAATTGTGGGCAGGACGTCCGTATCGACCGCGTCGTCCTCCCATTGATCGTCTTCCTCCTCTTCGTCGTCGTCATCGTTGGCCTTCTCGTCCTCCTCTACCTCATCGAAGAACTCATCCTTCTCCTGTATGCGCGAGTGTTGCGAAATTACCCCTCGGGATGGCACGCGCGAATAAGACAATGATGCAGACGCGTTGACGGGGTTGGATTTTGAGCTCTGGCCCGCGCCTGAGGCGAAACCGATGGCACCAGCACGAGCGCGGAGGAATTTCGTGTGTGGATACGTCCGTGCGAGGCGAGTCAGGGTATCGTCCACGCTTGCGCACCTATCCAACGACTGGAGCGTGCACCCACAGCAAGATCGGCAGTGTAGAACACATGACACAATAGATGAAGGGTCAAGGAGGTATGAAGTATAAGCATATGCGGGCAGATCAGACGGAAACCACGCACCGGATCGTATATATGCACGACCACCCAAACGTTCCTGTCCTCCTCCACCGCCTGCACGTAGCTCCGCACGCCCACCTCCCTCAAGTGCCCATACCGCCCGCTCTTCGCCGCCTTCGACTTCGAGTTCGCCGGGCCCGGGTCCAGCCTCGCCGCCTCCGCCCGCCGCTCCTTCTCCTCCTCCGCCCACGTCTTGCCCCCAAGACTCGCCTTCTCCATCGCCCGGTTCAAGTCCCGCACCTCCTCCGCCCTCCTCGCCCTCGCCGCCGCCTCCGCCTCGCGCCGGTCGCGGATGACGCCCTTCACGCCCGTGCGCCCGGGGCCCATGCCGATGCTCTCCCCGTGCTGCTGCGACGCGATGTGGGCCTCGATCTCGGCGCGGCGCTCCGCGTCCGAGTCGTACTCGAAGTCGTCCGCCTCGGGGTGCCATGGCTCGGCGGGGGGATCCGATGGGGATCGGGGGCGGACGGGGGAGGAGGAGCGGGAGGGCGGGGCGAAGAGCCTGCCGGACAGGACGAGGTCCTCGATGTCGCCGTACTGTACGTATGCGACAGGGTGTGTCTGCGATCAATGGTGTGTTCCAAGTGCGACCAACAGAGAGGGACGCACCATGGTGTTGGTTTGAAAGTCGGGGTTTTAGTCTGAGATCGGTGGAGACGGTGGCGAGTACCCTTTTACCACTGTTTGATCGTTGTGTAAATTCAGAACGTACAGTGTTTGTCGGCCCAATGGTCTAGTAGTATGATTCGCGCTTCGGGTTCCGAGCATGCGCGAGGTCCCGGGTTCAATTCCCGGTTGGGCCCTGTACGTTGACTTGAAGGAAAATTTTTCCTACCCGATTACAACGATTCCAATGATTGCCACTTCACGAGGTGAGAGGTACTTAACAGCTCGCCCATCGCGATACATAACCCCCTTTTCGATACCAATACTAGTACTCTTGATGACTTCTAACGGACAGACCCGGTACCTTCGCTCACGAACGACGTATATATATGCACGCCGAGCACCAGCCTCAACCTCATTAAACACCAAAAGTACACAGCTAGATATCCCATCCGTGATGCTACAGCTACAACCGCCCTTCCCAACCGGATCACCTAGCATTCGCAGGCCCTCCACCAAACGCACCGTCCACGGCCGAAGACGCCATGATGGCAGGCGCGCTCGCGTGCGGCTGTAGCGGCACACCGTGACCGCCGCCTGTCGGACGCGCCGCCTGGCCATGGCCAGCGCGCATCGTGCGATACGAGCTCGTCGCGGAGCCGTGCGTCGACCAGAACGCGTCGTACGTCAGGCCCCCGCCCATTCCCGGGCTCGCCGTGCCCGGGCCCGGGGTAGGTCCAGGTGTTAGAGGGGCGGGCGAGGCCGTCGAGGGCGGGGGCAGGGGTATGGACGTGGACGCGGTGATGATGGAGCGCAGGGCGGCGAGCTGGGAGTCGACGAGCTCGGTGGGCTGCATCGGGTCGAAGGGCTCGTGGAAGGCGTTATTTGACGCGCAGGTTTGGGATTGGGAGGAGGAGGAGGGGGTCGTGGAGGTGGATGCGGATGCGGAGGACGCGGTCTGCGAGGAGGTGGGGTTTTGGGTTTGGTTCAGCTTGGGATGTAGGGCGGCGCTGTGGGTTTGGTGGAGGCTTGGTATTGACTCCATGACGACAGTCGCGCTGGAGTCTGTGCGGGAGATGGGATATCGGGTCATGGCCTTGCTAGCCCCGGCATGCGGTGCGAGGGGGGTTGCGATCCGGCTGTGATTGAGGGTGGGTGTGGCAGGTAGTGACAATATGATGGACGATTCTGCGCTGAGGGAGGACGCTACCCAACCTGCTGTTAGGAGAACGACGGCGGTCGGAATATGACCAAGACGTACATGAGGCCGTGAAGCTGCTGCTTGATCGCAGAGTCATACTCGATCCAGCACTTCCAGGAGCACCTAAGTGTGATGTTGATCCGTTGAGAATAATTGAGCCAGAAGAGGACGGGATGTTTTCCTGTTGGGGAAAGGTGGAAGAGAAGCTGTTGGAGGACAATGTACGACCGTTCCGGCGACCCCCGGGAGAAATGACCGGGTATGGGCGCGTGAGATGTGTGTGTCTGAAGTAGAGGTTCTCGACCTCAGAAAGCGTTTGGCGTTGCTGAACACAACTTGTTACCATCGGCACAGATGGGGAGTAACGAGACAGACTGACGTACCCATCCATGCTCGACCTTGAGTTTCGCGTACTGCAATCGGAGGCGCAGTTGCCCAGAAAGCTGGGCGGAATGTGCAAAGCATGACGGGGTGCTTTCTCGCGTGACATTCGACAAACATACGTAGTTGGCTTTCGCCTTGTCCGCTATGCCCTTGGCTCGCTCTGCTTTAATATGTCCCACCTCTGCCTCCATTTTGCGTCGTTTGTTATCCCCCGTCGAGAGCGCGCTGACTTGCGTCGATTCCACCATGTACAATATCCACAGGCGTCGTAGGCAAGGGTGAGAGAGGCAACAAATGAGGTCGGACTAGGAGCAGGGCGTCGGGGAGCAAGGGCAGAGGTCGAGTGAGACCTCACGACAACCGTCGCGAAAGTCACAAGCGTGTCGAATCACGTGGAATGCCGTCCCGGCCTGTCTACCCACGCCTCGCCCGTCACCTTCCTCGGACCGCAGCCTCGACTTGCGATATCGATGTCCATGAGTCTCGCCTGCATTCGAGCTCATGCGCGTGACCGTAATAATGTTCTGCAGCTGCCGCCTCTCGGAGGATACAATATGGTAGCAACTTCTACTTGAATCTATGCAACGGGTCCATCTCAATCCTCAGCGCATCAGCCAATTTGTTGCCGTCCGGGTTAGCCATATCATAGTAATTTCCAGTCGAACCAACACCATGGCATTTTGACGTCAGTAGTAAGTACCGCACCTCGATCACTCGCAGGGCGAGTCCAAGGTCGGAGCAGTTGGCTCAAGTAAATTCGAAAACAGCGATCGTGGATACGCTACATCGCCGGCGCAAACGACCGAACCAGGCGATCCAACACGTCTTGGTCCTCATCCACCACGTCCCTCCAGAACGACACTCCGTCGGGTGTAGGCGGAGGCAGATCATCCCGACGGTCACTGGAACGGTAACCGTATGTGTACAAGATCCGGTCGAAGAGCTCGACCACGCCGCTCGTATGGAGCACACTGCCTAAGGCGGCATGCGTCCGCAACAGCTCCCGGCTAGGAAGTGCCAGTGCGGCCGGGCCACTGGCATCGTTGTCGACCGCGTTGCTGTGGTCGCGGAAGGTGATGGTGTCCGGGAGCGTCATGGACGGAAAGGGCAATCCGGTCGCCCGCGGGGCATGGTCCCTTGCTTGATACGTGTTCGGAATCTGCGGGGGACGCCGTGGGCGATGAGCGGAACAACTTCTCTCGGGCTGGGCGACACCAAGCGAACGAAGGTGAAGGCGAGGGGAGGGACAACGCGAACCTGCGTGGGGACCAGGCAGAGTGCGAAATGGTCGAGCTTGCTGTGCGACGTCATGCTGAGCGTGATGAGGTTCTCCGCGGCGTCCATGACCGTGACGCCCGAGCCCGTGCGGTCTCCGATGTACTTGTCGCTGACCTGGCAGTAGCGGCGCAGGAGCTCCAAGCTGAGCAGCGTAGAGGCGCGTTTCGGCTGCTGGCCCAATGCGGTCAGACACCATGGCCGATCATGGTAAGCGTGCGATCCCAGTCTGCAGTACGCACCTCGTCGGTATCGTACACGTCTTTATACACCACGAGAGGGTGTTTGAAGATCCGCACCGCATCCGTCCACGCATGCGCGCCGTCCGGAAAAAGCTCGTGTGGCGGAAGCATCCCGCGCATCCGAGTCCAGTAGCGCGTGTCCCACACATCGCTCATAACACACTTATAGCCGTCTCGCCGCAGGACCTAGTCGGCGTACAACCCATAAATGAGACGGACGATGGCCGTATGGATTCAGCGCGCACCTGCTGCTGCAGGGGGTACGGATCGGCACACACGGCCGAGTCAGCGCCAGGGTCGACGTACCCCGCCGCCATCGCTTTGGGTGCAAACGCGAGCCCGACGCACGGCGACGCGAACCCCGTCGCCATGTTCTCGTCGTCCTTCATCGGCGCATAGACTGCCAAATGCGAGATCAGAACGCGCCACGCGCAACTCAAGCCTGGGTGGAGAGACTAAAGCTTACAGGGCCACAGGAGGAACGCAGTCCAGGCGTTCGCGAGCCGCTGCAAACCACGCGCGAGTGCCTGCCAGTGTGCCTCACCGGCGCCCTGAGCCTCAGGCTCGAGCGACTGGGAGCATCCCGAGTCCACGGCAGCAGCAGCCTCGTTGGCACACGCGCAGACTGCGGCCAGGACGTACCGCTCGCCCTCCGCGAGGCCGAGGTCCGCCGCGGTGTCGCGCATGGCTCGAATGAGGTTGCGCACTGTGAACTTGTGGTGCTGGACCGAGGCTCCGTAAGCCGCGGCACGGTGGGCCCAGCCTGGAACATCGAGGTAGGCGTAGCGGGGCTCGTCGAAGACCTTGAGGGCGGCCTCCGCGCGGGCGCGCAGTTCGTCGATAGGGGGAGACGCAGATGCGGGTGAGGATGAAGCGAGAACCGGGACGAAGGTCTATGTGAATGGGGCTTGTGGATGAGGGACCTGAGGGGAATCCAAATCTACTGTAGGGCGACTGAGCGGGGATGACATTGGATCCTCGCTGGAAGAAGTTGATGAGAATGAGGTTGAGAGATAGTTGGGAGAGTGCTCTTATAAGCTTGAACTGTGGCCGTGGAGCCTTCTACGTTGATGACGCCAGTTCCTCGCCGCGACGCAGTGGCAGGTAGTAGGGGTAGGGGCTGCGGCTCCTGAGAAGGCGGCAACTCAGCGCTATGATCTGGATGGTTTTGTCGATATCCGCATTGAAGGTATGGCATGTAAAGAGTAGACGGTGCAGACGATCAACTCACATTCGATTTTATTGAGAAAAGACTCAGCCTACGTAGTAGGCAGATCTTTCTTGGGCGTGGCGACAAGTTGACATTGTTCTGGGTCCACCCGTTAAGGGTTCGACAATGACGAGCTTGATTTCGCAAACAAAGTAGTCGCTGGCATACTGGCTAGACAGCTGGAGACTTGGAAGGATTTCCGCTGCAATGTGAGCAGTCGCGAGGTGCGCAGCCACCGGAGGTCGGTCACGGTTGTGACCCACGGGACCATACTTCCAGGGAGGACCTCGCATCCGCGGGAGTATACGGGTAATGCCTGGGCGAGGACTTAATACGAGCCAGAGTTAGTGAAAGTCAGAATAATGCATCCAGCTTCGAACTCCGAGTCGGGACAAAAGACTCAGAACACGGCTCATACCAGCGCCGGCTCGCGGCATTTAAATTATCTGCGCGTCTAGTCACAATTAGGTCACAGCCGTTCGACACCGTGACAGCCAACCTTAGCCCTCCTTAAGTAGCCGCAGCACCTTCAACCCCTTCCCCCCCAATCCTTCCTCCACAACCCCATACGCCCGCTTGGCGCTCTCGCGTCCTGCGCTGTTGTCCCGCCCGACCAACTACCTCACCCCACCGCCATCTGCACCCGCCCCTACCCCCCCGCATCCCAGTGCCAGCCTCCAGGGACCTGACCGCGCTCCTACTCCTCCTCCCGATCATATCACGATGCGTGAGCATTTTTTGGTTCTATGGCACGCTTCTCAGGACTTACGTTTTCGCATACAGGCTCTGACTCCCGTCCTAATCATACTATGCTCGACTTGATGCAGAAGATATCGGACACAATGGAAGAGCTCATCAAGGTCCACAGTAAGCGACATCGATCTCTTTCTCTGGATAGAGTCGTAACGTTTTATGCCAGAAAACTCCCTCATCCTTCTTAAAGGAAACCATGGCGCTTCCAAGACGATGACAAAGACAAAGACGAGGATGGCGAGGCGGCAAGGGATGGGCCCGGACGACGCCCACAAGAGCGCTGCCGGCAGTGGGCGCAGTGGTGAGCCTTGATTTTTTTTTTTGCTTCGTTCGCTAACTGCACTGATATACTATTTCTGAAAGGCCGTTGAACATGCCGTCGTCCTCCCCATCGTTGGGGACATCCGGTCGACTGTGCACCTCAAAGGACGTCCAGTCCATTAGATGTGGGTGTGGTTTGATCGGTCCATTGTCCTCTGTGCTTTCCTGTCGCACATCCTGTTTTCGGTGTTCCGTTCCGTTGTTGCTCTCTTCTCTGGCCGTATCTTGAAACTCCGAGTTGTCCCGGTCCGAGTCTTCGTCATCGTGTTCGCGGCCCATCATCACTGTTAAGTGTTGTAGGAGTGGAGGTCAGACATACGGCACCCTCAGCAACACCGCGGCGATGCGCTTGAACTCGGGTGCGAAGCAGCGAACATGTTATGGTCTCCCGTGCCGAATGGCCAGCCCGCAGCGGGGTCAGAGGGGCAGAGCTCGAGCAACCTCGCGAGATTCGCGCGCGGGGTGTCCGGGGACCAGTTGAGGAACTAGAAGTTGTCGGTCCTAGTGCCATGAGCCACCGGATCGTTCATTATTTTCCGAATGAGGATACAGCTTCAGCTTAGTACGTTATGGTGACGTTCAGAATGGCGAACGAGAACCGGGGGTGGGTGCCCTCATCGAGGTTGTTCCCAGACACGACTCGGAACAGGACGTCAGCGATTTTTCTGGCGAGCTGTCGCTGGGGAGCTCGAGGCTGAACTAAGAAGGAAGTTGTCATCGGTTCTTGGGGGGGGGCAGGGCAAATTCGTCCATCATCCTTCCGGTTACTATTTTGCACAGACGGGCGTTATGATCACAATTTTGATTTATATACATAGTAGTACTATAGCCGTACTTAGGGAATAGCGGAGGGTAAAAAAAACCCTGGGGGTTGGGGGGTAGGGTATGCAAGGGTAGGGGTAGGGGTCACCTTCTTTGACCCCCCAACCCTCCGGTCAAGGGTCGGGGTATAGCTATGGGTATATTTGAAATACTACATAGAAGGTAACAGCAAATATGTTAAAATGTACATTAAAGTATGTACATTAATATCACTTTATGTGCTATAATCTACATATATACTAGTATAAAACACAAGTATACACTATGTAAGGCATATATTTCACCTATCTAGTACTAGTTTTATGTTTCGGATAATGAATATTATCCGGGGTCTAAGCTGCGCGACTCGCACGATCACGCGCGACGCGCGACGCGTGCCAAACACGCGCGTCGCATCGCGCTACATTCCTTTGTCTGCACACCTGGCCTCCATGCGCTTTGTCTCCCAGTGTACTATATTTCTCGCGCTTCCTGGTTCTCCTTCTTTCCCTCCATCTCCTTCCTCACCCGCGTGCTCCAAAGGTACATACGTCGTTCTGAATCTTCCTTCCATCTCCTTCCTCACCCGCGTGCTCGAAAGTCTCAGGACTTCGAGTATCTTGTTTTTCACACCCGCCCTTCCGCGTTCCCATTTCTCACATAAAGTTCAGCTCCGTCTCGTTTATATTCTCACGAAAAAGCCCACATTTAGTTTCAGTATTCTCGTCCCTCCAGCTACGTACTTATTACCAGTGCATGTACTTCGCCTCCGCCGGCTTGAGCTCGGCCCCTCCCGGTCGCGCGAGAGAGCGGTAGCGACGCGAGTCGGTTGGCGCCGCGCGCGCAGTTCGTAGCGCGCCCCCAATGTCATCCTCTTCGCCCTGCCAGCCCGAGTCGTGCGTGATTAGACTCAAAACCCCTAAGGGTAAGAGGGTAAGGGTATGTAAGGGTAAGGGTAAGGGTCGGAAAGTCATGCCCTTTGGTCAACCCCTTACCCCCCACTGGTGAGGGGTAGGGGCTTGGGGGGTAAGGGTAGGGGTCAGAGCCCAAACACCCTGGGGTTATTCCCTAGCCGTACTTAGAGCATTGTTCTATCAGAGAACAATTTAACACGTCCACTGTGACTTTCAAGTTCTTCAAGCACGTGAGGGCATCATCGCTGCCCGAACACCCCGCGCCGGCCACGATCTGATCATTGAAGATGCCTCTAGTCGTCTCTCTCGAGGTTCCGGAAAGGTTCAGTAGGTGGGTAAGTGTCCATAATAGTCAATGTCTATGTCCCCAGCCCAACGTTCTGAATTGAATATCACACAGACAGATGTCCGCGCCGCTGGTGCCGGAAGGCATTGTACATCATTCCAAATGACGAATTGTCACGACTCACGAGGACATGACGAAGCTTCAAGGTTCAAGGTTCAACGTTCAACTGTGACTAGTTGGCGACAACCTTGCTGGGGGCATGAAACCGGACGGATCGAGCGCGAACAGCTCCAAGACAGTGTCGATAGTCACACAACAACGGGAGCTCCTTCGATAGCTAGGCGTTTATCGAAACGTCAAGTTACCCCGGGCTCCGGCTCAGGTTTCCTCGATACACGACATAGTATGATATTACAATCTGCGCAAGTTCTGAAGACCTTTCCTCCACGTCCATGCATCCCGCGTATTGTGTCTTCCTCGGGCCTGTAGGTTCCAAGTAAGCTTGATTTATAAAATGTAGAACACCGTCGTCCACTTACCCGCATCACCCGCCGCTCACCGCTCACTCCCGAATATCGTAGTTCGTCAACACCGTGCCCCCGAAGTTGAAGCACTCGTTGACCGCGGGCAGCTGCGCGACCGACGCGCACTGGGGCGTGCCGACGAGGACGGGGAACGGGAGCCCCGAGTTGGCGGCCTGGACGATCCCCGCGGACGCGAACGTCGTCGTCGGGACGCACTCGTCGACGAGCGCCATGTTGAGCGCGATCTGCTGGCAGGCCGTGCTGCACGCGAGGTCGTTGCAGAGGAAGAGCGTCGCGGGGTTGAACGTCACGTCCGACGTGTCGCTGTGGACGGCGGCGGCGCCCTGGGTCAGGGTGCGGGTGATGTTCGCGAGGGCGGCGAGGTCGAGGGTGCGGACGGGGAAGCCCTTCGGGAGGGGCGCGCCGTTGGTCGTGGTCGAGGCGGAGGATCCGACTGGAGTCGCCCGTGCAGCCTGGGCGAACAGGAGCGTGGTCAGGGCGGCGACGAGGGCGAGCATGTTGGTTGAGCGGCTGTGTAGGGCGTCGTTCGAGGTGATGCGATGCGCTTGGGGGTTTCCTTGACCATTGTCGCCGATTCTTATATCTTCCTAGCTCTCGACTGACATCCGGTACCCATGGACCTTGACAGAACTTTGCTGCCGCATCGTTGGTCGGTCTACGAGTCCGCACCCCAGCATGAGTGCTGTAGCACCAAATGTGGAGTCGAACCTGCAAAATCGAGCAGGTCCCGGATGTACCTTGTGAGCAGATGGTCAGTGTTCATGAGACTCGTGTACTGAAGAACGGCGCACCAATTTTCAGGAAGCACACCTGTCCATCTGCACTCAATGACCAGCCATCCGCGAGCCGAACTGGTGGCGATGTGGCGGGTGCGTGCGTGCTCCACTACGGATCGAGGTCCCCTTCTCTCCCCCTGTGCCTAAGCTGTTAAATACACAAACTGCAGCCGGCGTCATTACTTACTCGCCCGTGATCGACGCGCTCGGAGGCTATAGGGAAGAAAATAGGTTATGCGACATGCAACCAATGGTATCGTAGGTCAATCGAAGACTCTGTACGAGCTTGTGCACTTCTTAAAGACAGAGACTGGCCTTGTATGAAGCGGGAGATCTCTCATCTTCCGTGCACGTCGCGTCGCCGAAGACATCCTTCTGGTCTTCCTAATTCTTAAGATAGAAGACCGGGTCTTAGTAAGACCGCCGACTCTCCACTATGCACGAAACAAAGCTACATCGTCCGTATTGGTCATCGGCGTACAAACACACACCGCCCTTACTTGTCCTGAGGGGAACGCCCTCGTGCGAGAGAAGGATGGCGAGCGGGAAGCGGTGTAGGTGTACATTAATGTTCAGCGAATGCCAAGGACAATCGAGACCAGCACCATCCGACCTGCCCAGACAGCGAACCTTATGGGGTCGTAAACAGGAACGCGAGAACGGAGCTGGCCATCCGATGGCTGTACTCCTGAGTTAGGGGAGAACGGGGGATATACGAGTGCTGGTGAGCGCGCGGAAGTGCGAGGCCCAAGCTTGAAGCTTGAAGTGGCTGGAGCAATACAAGTATGGTGGATTCTTTGGCTTAAGGGGCACTTCAATATGAAGTGGCTCGTAACCGACAACGGACGATCCGCGAAGCTGTGCAAACGCGGACCGGGATTCGAACTCCCTCCGCCGAAGCCATGTTCTAGGCCTAGACCACGCGGCACAAACACGTACAGTGGTACGTCAGGATCAGTGTCTAAGACGGCCACTCCGTACCAAAAGCACCCACTGTACAGTATAGTATTCTAGTGCGTATGCGCCACCTCGAGAAGATGCTCGATATGCGCCGATCTTGGCTTGATCGTGTAATTGTGAATTTTCGGGTGTCTGGACAGACGTTCTCGGTTGGTAAATGTGCATATGCATGGGTCGAAAATGCCCGAAATTCGAATGACACTCACGAGACTACGAGGTGGTCCGATGCTTCCCTCTTGACGGGTAGAGGAGTGCCGTCCTCACCGACGGGTGGACCAATTTCGAACGCCGAGAGCACGGAAGCGCACATGATGAACGACGTCGACTCGGCGAAATGCCGGCCGGGGCAGACTCTGTACACGAAGGAGAGATTAGCACACGTAAAAGCATGGTGAAGCGCAGGAACAATTTACCGACGGCCAAAGCCGAACACAACGTCTGAGGGATCGTGTCCTTGGACGTCCAAGTTCCCCGCGGAGTCCAGGAAACGTTCTGGAATGAAGTCGTCGGGTTGAGGGTAGACTTCAGGGTCATGGAAAATGCCCCTACGGAACATTGAGATCATTCATTCATTTCAACGTTTCGGCGGAAGACCCATAAACGCACCAAATATTCACGAAGACAGTGGCGCCACCAGGAAGGAGATGGCCATTGTACTCGTCGTCGGCGACAATCCTGTGCGGCACACCGACAGGGGTCGGGGGATGCCATCTCAACAACTCCTTTACGATCGCGTTAATGTAGGGCAGTGACGGTCGGTCCGAGAATTCTGGAAGTCGTTCGGTGCCCACGACTGCATCGAGTTCCTGTTGTGCCTTCTTCTGCACTTCTGGGTAAAGTGCCATTACAAGAAAGAAGGCCCCCATCATAGAATTCGACTAGGTATGGAACCATGAATATTGTCGAGCAACGGTGAAGATGCAGTCAAAACTCACCGTGTCTGCCCCAGCTTGATGGCATACAGATGGTAGTGAGCGGACTGGAAGGATGTTTGCGAGAGGACTGGTCGCTCAACGTACCAACATACAGCGTTGCCGCCACCTCCTTACACATTTTCTCTAGCTCCCCATCCCCCTGCGATTCCGAAGCCTCCAGAATGCGGTAAATCACTGGTCTTTTGGACGGATCTCTAGTCTGGTATCAACGGTCCTTTAAGTGAGCTGACACGCGTGTCGTTGACTTAAAGAGACGGACTGACCATCATAGTCTTCGAGGTCTCGAAGAGATAGTCGACGGTATGCAAGATATCTCGCTTTGCATCTGCCGCCCACTTCTTGAACGCACCGCCGGGGAACCATGAAGGCAAGTAGCGCAAAGCCGGGAAGGCTTCGACGGGAAACCGGCCGGGGACCAGAATCTCCTCTCCCACTTCTCCCATCCGTTCTATCATGTGGTAGTACCTATCATCGGGCTCGCGTATCTCGATGCCGTAAATGGCGCCCATGACTACGGCAGCAAAGGTGCTATCAAGAGCGCACAGTGAGTATTTGCCAGTCGATAGGATTGCGAAGAGGAGCTGCGCACAATTTGATGTGAGAACCTAGTTCGTGCGGGCTCTTGAGTATTATTCGAAGGAGGTTGCGTGCTGCCTCCACGTGAACGCCTTGGTACTGGGAGACGACGTCGGCGGTCATCGTTGGGTGCACGGCGCGACGGTGTTGTCGCCACCGCGGCCCGTAGCTCATCAGGGCGAAGAGCCAGTCGTATCCGACCCTAAATGACAGATCAGCACAGAAACCAGGTTCAGGGCAAGCATGGTAGACATACAATTCCACCATGACCGAAGTCGGACGGTCGGAGTAGTTCGCCGACCTCTTGTCTAGCAAGTCGCGAGCGGCCTTGAGGGATCCAAGCACGACGGTGTCCTGGCCGAGGACATTGAGGTGAATGACGTCACCTATGGGGACAGACACCCCAATCTCAACCTCGGAACGCTCGCATCAAGGACGGAAGAAAAACGCACCGTACTTCTTCGTCATTTCTGAAAACTCGTGGCCAAGGTGCGTTCGAGGGAAGTCGAGGGCGTTACCGATGATAGGGAGAGGGGTGGGGCCAGGAGGAAAGCGGGCGGACCTCCTGCGTCGCTGAACAGCTCGCGCGAGCAAGACAAGTACCGCCGATACCACCCATGGCCATATTGTCGACGTCGTGTGTGGAGGAATCATGCTGAGGAGGTCGAGGGCTGAAGGTTGCAAACAGGGCGGGGTGCGTCAGGGACTCAGGGGTCGCCTGGCACTTTAAAAGAATCTGAACCTGGGCTGGATCACGACAATACCACATCAAATTAGTATCGTCTACTCGCCATGTGCCGACGACATCGACTGCCGGCGGGAAATTACAGTAGCACATCCTGTGCGCGTAAATGTAAGTACTTACTCACAATGGATCCGGCATTGATCTCCGCCGGCGAGTTACGAGGCCGAAGTCGAAAATTGAAAACGTTATGACCGCGCTTCAGGAAGATGAGGCGCTAATGTCGTAAAGACTCGCCGTTTTGCAGACACCGTAGGGCTACTTCTGGATTTTACCATGCATCCTGTGCTCAAGATAGTCAGATGGTATCGTATGACGAACACGATGCTTCCTCGGACACACCTTCTGCCATATGCTGGTCATATGCATGGATTTGAAGATGGGAAATCAATTAGATTACAAGTGACGTGCAGGCGCTAGAAAAGCTTCAAAGCTTGGAAAAGAAGACTGAGGGGAATGTTGAGCGCACCGCACAGAGTCGCGGCCAGCGGCTAACAGTCCGCTTTTCAGCAAAATTGTAAGTTATGCTCTGGTTGGAGCATCAAAACAGAGCAAAACGTTGGTGTAACCGATAAGAAGTCATACAGTGGGAAACGCACGAGGAGTCATTGGATGGCGGGGAGTCATTGGATGGCGGAGTACAATCCTGCTCATCATGGGGCCAAATTGCTTACTGGCACGGAAATAACCAGCCCCGCAAGCCTCAACGCCGTTGACCGTACGTAAGTGAATAGCCATACAGGGTCCATGCCAAACCTGCATAGCCAGCCGCTGAGGCGATGGATCCGAGGAAGGATCGGCAGCGGATCCCAGCACCCAGGACGTCGTACATAAAAGCCGAAGCAAACATCGGATCCCAAGATGGATTGTGAGGCTGGAAGCTTGAGGTTGAGGTTTACAGCTTATTGAACTAGAGGGCTGATACAGATCGTAAGTACCCGGCACACTCTACTGGATTTCCACCGAAACGCGAATACAAATCTTACACTGTCCTAATCCATCCGTCCGTGTCCGCTCCCCACCGGAGTCCTCGCCCGCCTAGAAATAGCGAGCGCGCGGCCTTAGATGACACCTTCGAACGGCGGAGGCGCGCCACGGCCGACGAGAACCATGTCGTCGACGATTTCGTTGTTCTCCGTGCGCTTGTACGTCCGGATCGTCTCGCCGTACTCGGAGATGTCGTATATCCGGAACCGCTTGTCGAACCCGATCTTGCTATAACCAGAGTACGAGCTATGCCACGCACAGCGTATCAGTATGTGGCACTGAAGGTAGCACGAAGATTCGGACCGAGACTCACCCTCCACCACCGAAGCACAACCAAACACCTTTGACGCGCTTGCAATTCTCCGAGACTACGCGCCAACACATGAGCCCGTCGCACGCGCAAACGAGAATGCACAAACTCACTATGACAATGCCCGTTCGCCACGACCTTGACCTCGGGTGCACGTCCGCCAGCAAGGTGGTCGCTCTCGAACGCTTGGAGCAGGCCCTTATGGAAGAACCCTGCCGACTTCTTCGAAGCGCCGCTCGCCTCCAGCACCTGCCCGACGTCAAGGGGCCGGCCGCTGCTCGGGTTGATATCAGCGGCGGCGTAGCTTTCTTGCCTGGAAGCGGTCTCGTCAGCGACAATCTCGAGCCCCGGCGCAAGTAGAAAGACGAGTAGAAAAGAAGCTTACAATGGAATATGGAAGAACATCATCGCGTTCGGCTTCGCGAGACGTCTCGAGTTGGGCAAGACTTGGCCGCCCGCCTGGCGCTCCCATACGCTTCCGAGGTCCTTCGCTCCGTCGGGGGTGAACGGACGCTCGATGGCGTCAATCGCAGCTGAGGAACGTGAAAATTGTGAGCGCTAAATAAGACGAAAAAGCCACGGAATTTGGGCGTACAAGATTCTTGCAGGAACCAGTCGATCTGGTCCTGCCGGAGATAGTCGTAGTCCGTGGCGTGGAAGATGCCCCACCAGTCCATGAGACCACCATCGTATGCGCCAGAGTCGAGGAAGTACAGAGTCAGGAGATCGGTCTTTGAACTTCAGTGATAGTCAGCTCAAGAAAGTTGCGCATACAGCTAGGAAACACATACGGGTCTGCACTCTTGACCTTTAGGACATAATTGCCCACCCCGTGGATGTCCTTGGGGCCACGCTCCACGAGACTGTAGGGAAGGCCTTGCAGATACCGCAGTTGCGTTTCCCTGCTGAAGGCATCTTCGTCGTCATGGTTGCCAAAGACTGCCGCCCAGGGGATACGGCGGTTGGTGACAGCCTTCGCAAACTTCGCGAGCACGGACCGCCCATCCCAGGTCGTTGTCTGTCCATTCAGCTGGTCGCCCGTGAACACCACGAAGTCGGGCTTCTCAATGTCGAGCATGCGTCCGAGGAGCGTCGTGGTGAGATTGTCAGACTCCTTGCATGGGGAGAGGATTGTGTCTCTGCACTCCCCGACGCTGACGGAGTAATGGAGGTCGGCAATTTGCATGATCTTGAATCTGCCGTCACGGGAAAAGTGAAGTGGAGGCGCGCGCGGGGGTGCTGGATTGTTCCGCACGAAATGTCAACTGCGGCCGATCGTCTACGCTCAGAGAAGACTATACGTACGTTTGATGCCCTTCCGGTAGGTCAGCCAGACCGGTTCTCGTGGTCCGTCTCCGTCATATGTCGCCTTATTGACCCTCTCGAATCCGTACCACGGCTGGTCAGAGCCGAACAGGACGTCAATCTCGGTGATGAGGTCGTTCTTGCGCTCGGCGTCCGTCATCTGCCGCCATGTCTTCTCCGCCTTGTACCACAAGTAGCGCTTCTCGCCGAAGGGGTTGATGGGGTGCGCGACTCTGAGCCACGCCTGGCTGAACGGCGATGGGGTCTCTTTCTCCGGTAAGACGCGCAGCTCCGTGATGAGGGGAATGTCGTGCCTCCGCGTCCGGCGGTAGTACACGTTCTGTGGCGGGGAAGGGTTCGAAAAAGGATGTCGGAATGCTAGAAGAGGGCGAGACGCACCAAATCCTTCATGCTGAGTTGTTCCTTCAAGTTACGCTCCACACGCACCCACTTGCCCTTGAGGGCGTCGTCTCCTTTCGTAGAAGGGGGATAGCAGAAATCGGCGGCCACTGAGGGGAGGAACCATGGGTCGAGCATGCATTCCGTGATGTGAAGCTCGGACACTGGAGAGAGGGTCAGCTAGGTTCCGAAAATCCAGACAAATGAACTTACGCCCGGTGTCATGCTGCATAAGAGGATCCCAGACATCCAATGGAAGGCTGGCGGTGTCCACAGTTTCCGTGCTGCTGGTGACGTTCCACCAGTCCACCCCCTGCGGTACACTTCCGCTTCCACTAGTACTCCCAGTACTTGAGCTCGGCGACTCCACGTCTTCTGAAGGTTTCCCGGTGCTAGACAGTTGCCCCGTAAAGTCGTTCACAATGTCCCATGACTGCCACCCGAGCTTCTGAATGCTTCCGGGCCCAGCCGTGGGTTGGTAAAGGACGAAGAAGAAAGTCAACAAGCAAGAGAAGGCGAGGATGGAGGCGGTCGGGACGAAGATGGAACGAAGGAAGCGGCCGATGCGAAACAGTGAGAAGGCCATCGTAGAGGTGGTCGCTCGTCGTTCGGCCACTAGTTGGGGACGACGAGCATAAATACTAGTGTTGGTAGTGGTCGATGCACACGTTGTCGACGCTGCGATGCTGCGACGTGCTCGCAGCCAAATTCGGCCCGACCCTAACCCACCTCAACCGGCAAATTCCGATGCAAGGTTCGACTCCCACTGGAGAGAGTTCATTTTACGAAACTCTTTTCCTTTATCACTCCTCATCTCAAGTTGAAGTGACGAGTCTGCCTTGGGAGACAACACCTTTGTGGGGTTTGGGACGACCTCATTGCCATCGACAGCCTGAACATGACCCTCATGGTCACCGCTCGCGTCTCTGCCTAGGACATAGGATGTACGCTTTGCGTCGTCCCGCCTCGACATCAACGGTGTGGCTGGCTCGTTTATAAGCTCGGACGAGGCCCACCTACCGCTGAAAGATCTTGGGACACGGTACGTATAGTGCTGTCTTTGTTCATTACCGGTTCATCTCATAGGCGCTGCAGTCGTCAAGCAAGGAGTTAACGAGTCCTGTCGCATTTAACAAGGATGGAAAAGGCAGAGATGGTGCGTTTTTTGTGTTTTACTTGTGCTGCCCTACCTTATGCCGTAGGAAACGTTCATGGTCTCTGAACCTCGACTTCGCTGGTAGAGGGTGGGAATGTGACCAGTTAGGGGCATGAGGGCGAGAAGCAGGTGCGTCTACCCATCTCTTGACCCAATGACCTCGAGGGAGAATGAGGTTCACCCACCCTCGACCAGCCCAAGAACCCAAACCGCCTGTATGCCACGTACCGGACGACCCCGCGCTCAGCGATTGCGATGACTCTCTTTTCGAAGTAAACTCGAATGCTTTCAGGGAACATCCATCTTTCGGGTGAGTCATGGTGTTGTTGGGGATCAATGGAAAGTCCTAGTCCTCCTAAAGTGCTGGTCCTTATACAGGAATGCAAGTTCGCATCGCTCTCCGCGACATATGAATACTTTGCCTTGTCTGCCCGCTCCCACCGGCCAAAGCTACTCGAGGGCAATCCAGTCTCTAGGCTCGGTGCCGTCCGAGTCCGAAGTCGCGGACGTGGTGGTATTCGCTACCTAGCGTACTCATGAGCAACACGACCGTCTGGTGGCCCGTGCCTTTCCCTACATGCTGCGAAGGCTGCAAGCAAGCGAGGACAAGCTTGTTGTGCTGCTCCGAAAGGAGGGCACACGCGGCGCGGGGTTGTCCGCGAAGCTGTCGGGCAGCTGCCCTCTTCCGCCATAACACCGTAAGCAGGGGCCTCCGCCTCTGCCTCTGCGGTGTCGCAAGGTGGCGTGCGTCGTGCATGTCGTTGAAGTGCCTGTGCCGTTCATCAACATTTGAATACAGATGGCCGTGGTCATCCTCCGTCGCTGTGTGACTGTCTGTGTGGTCATTAAATCCAAGCTTAAGTCACAGTCCAGTGGGGAGGGGCTACTGAGATGTCGTTCTCGGACTCTATTGAGTCCGGTTGCGATACCATCCCTCAATGTCATGCTTTGCATCTCAATGACGTCTATGATAAGTTAAACGAGAGCCATCTAGCAAGACCAGCGCTGGCAGGGAAGAAGTGGTCTCAGGTACGTCCCCTCTTTGGGACATCGGAGTACGCTTTGGATCATCTTAACTCTACTAGTATAGGCCTACCTGTCATTGGCCGTCACGGTGGCCTTATCCCCGGTCTCGCATGGCTTGTCAATGTTCAAGCTTTCAGGCTGTACTACCCTGCAAAGCGTACACGTCCCTGACGAACCTCGGCCAGAAATGAACGGGTCACATCGCGCCGGACACGTATACTTATGCTCAGTTCAGACAGGTACGTTTCAAGCAGGCGATCTATTCAAGGCTGATGTTATCTCCGTCAGCAATTCCAGATCAAACAGTTTGGTTGATTTGACAGCAAGCTCGGGCCATATCCTACATTGAAGACGGCGTCCGTGACCGAGTCGCTCACTGGCACGTTTACATGCAACCCGATAATGGTGTATATTATACCACTATAGCGGAGCTTTTATTGGTAGGTCGCGGTGGTTCTGTTCTCTGTTTGTGAGATCAGGAGGTCAGGCTCTCACCTCGATTTAGATGTTGGATCTCGTGGTTGTGATCGGTTGGTTTGGGTGATTCTGACGCCCAGGGGAGTCGGGACTACACCGGAGGCGGCAAATGTGGGTCCATATCCGATGACTGCGGGGTACGTTCGTCAAATGTCACTTCCAAGTTGGACGTCACGTTTAGCACTAACTTGTGCGGCTTCTGGCGACTAGCGATATTGGGCGCACGAGCGTCCGTCAAGCGGACCCGGGCCTTGGAGCTCCGAGACCTTGTCAGAAGTAGCAGACATTGACACCTTTCAACGCATTCAGTTACACTCCGTATGCCTCTGGCATACTCAACTTCCTTTGCTTATTCCACTACAAGGATACCCCAGTCTTGCGTGAAGGTGATCGACAACGAGGAAGGCATCCTACACCACAATGTTTGGGTGGAGCGGAGAGAGCAAACACACGCTCATCTTCGCCCGAGACCAATCTAGTTGTGCGTCATACAAATCCCACTGTTCGGCGATACCGCCGTTAACTGACATAATCTAATTGCATTGCCAGTCCACTCGTCTTAGCGGCCGCCGCAGCATTCACCGAGCAAGTTGCGACATGCAAAGGCCGTTTCTTGATAGAGTTTCGTCTCACGTCGTATTTCCAATAATATACGTATCAGCTCTATGGCTTTGCTGGCTCGTGGTTTTCGGTGCCGTTAAGCTCATCCGGAGTGTCCGTATCGAATGCCATATATTGGCTACGAACGGGTGCGTGATTCCTACTCTCTTACCTCGTCCGGAGCCTCCGAAATCTGTCTGCTGACAAGTAATTGTTGGCCAGTTACCTACGATGAGAACGCATCTCTCAGGTTCTTGGCTAGGCGATACGGGCGAACCCATTCCCATTCACCACCGGCAGCTGTTCGTCCTTTGAACTAATAGCTATCCTACCGTGCGGCCAGTTCCTGACCCACACCAAATTGGGATACGTCATCCTCCGTGAAACTGGTTCTTCAGCCCGGACGTCGAAGGAAGCGGTACGTCAAGCATGGGACTTTGACGTCTTGTTCATCACCAATTGACTCTTTCGTAGAGATGCAATCCGCTGCTGTGCAGAGGACATGCCTGCCGACTCAGCGTGTCTTCGCTGATTGGCCGCTATGCAGATCGAGCAGCACCACGGATGCTGGGGCATGCGTATAAAAGGTGGCAGAGGACCGACTCGACTTCCGCAGAATCCACAACCCGGTTCTTCTCTAGCGTTCTTCGAGCCCAACACAACACCCTCCTCACAACCCAATCTACATTCTCCCCTCTTACCCCACATCGATAGCCATGTCTTGCATCCTGAAGCCCACGATGCCCACTTCTTGTTCCTCCGAGCTCTTTGGTACGCTTGGTCTATTGCCACCATAGTGAAGTAAGCTCTTCTGACGAATGTCCTTCTAACTTTGCCTCACAATTTCTAGTGGCGTGCCCCACTATGATCAGTGAGTATTCTGGTTGGGACATCTCCGAGCAATGCTCTGATTTGCTGGACTGTAGATGTGCACGAATGGCTTATGATTCACCACGCGATCGCGAGCAACAGCGACTGCGGTGCTCACAAGTACCATGTCTTCGCCGTGGCCGAGTACCCGATCTTCGGCAGCAAGCACGAGTACATCAACACCAACATCGGGATCCCGCTCGGTCCCCTCGCCGTCGAGGTAGGTTGGCGTGCACTGCGACTCCTTTGCTCATCATTTGACAATGGACCTCTTTTCAGTTCGCTGGCCAGATCGACATCCGCGAGTGCGGTCCGCGCTTGGACCAGGTTACTGTGAACGTCAAGTACCCGCTCCTCGCCTCCGTCAAGGCGGGTACGTACAAGGGCGACCTGCACTGCGGCCAGGGGATCAACATGGCCATCGGCGTGCCCGAGATCTACGGCACGCTCCGCTTCTGGGTGCAGGGCGGGGACGCGTGCAACCCGCACGCGTGGCTGTGGGTCGAGTTCGACCTGCACGTCTTCGACGTCGAGTACAAGGGCAAGTTCGCGCTGATCCCTATCCCGTGAGCTTCTCTGTACTTCGACTCCCAGCAGCACATGGTGCTCACACATCCTTTGTCCAGCCGCTGGTTCTCTTCTCCCGACAAGCTGATCGAGGGCGGCAAGACCCCAACTTCGGCCGTCGCCATCGCGTCGCCCTCGATCAGCGTCCACAACGAGACGAACAACATCACCAACATCGTCGCGCCCGCCGTCGCTGTGGCCGCCGTCGTCGAGGCGTCCGACTAAACGCGGTCCCATCGAGACTCAGATCCCGCGCTCTCGCCGCGACGCGGCTCCTGTCGCTTTTGTCAACCCAGCCCCGCTGAAATCGCTCGTTCTTATTTCGGGATGTGTCTATGAAAATGTAGAAAACCCATACATTGTTTCGGATGGTTGTTTGTCTGCTTTCCCCTTTGCCTTCCGTCCTTCCTTGTACTAATCGAAGCACCCGCCCGAGTTATGCGATGTTGGTCGTGCTCTACGATATCTGAACCAATCTGCTCCCCTTATCGTTGCCTTTCCTTGGATCGTCAGTTGAGTCTCCTCTTCGCGTACTGTACCACCCAGCGCCGTTCCTTACGCTACGTTGCCACAAGTACGCTCTTTCAGTCTCTCGGCTTGCTCTCTACCTTACGCTCGTTCATTTCCTCTGAACGTCGAGCAATAAACCCATTTACTTCTATCTTTGAAGCGCGGTCAATGCTCGCGGCATGTGCCACATCACAGTGGGTCTGGCTCGCACGCGTGCGCAGCAGTAAGGTTTATGCGACAGGCGGTGATCCCGACGGGAACCCTCCTCCGACCTATTCCTGAGAAAGCCTGCGAATACAGAGTCATTCAGTCACCGTTCCAGAGTGCGGTACAATATTACTCAGGGTGCTGGGTGGCGGCTCAGCTGACGTAGCGACCACTGGAGGCTCATTGAGAAGCACCGAGAACGACGGGCTCCCTCCCCCAGGGCCAAGGCAGATTCGCGAAGTGCTGCTTCTCCGTGTTGAGCGGGATCGTCTCGTCTGGGCCCTGGGATAGAGATGCCGTTCGCCCGGGCCGCTATGCGCACCTTTCCTAAGGCGTCCCTTGCGCTCGATGTCTGGCGAAAAGCGTAATTTCCTCCTCGCGTGTACACCCGCGGTCCTTGACGCTACGGATCGTATGGGCAGTAGAGAATAAAAAACAGCAACATCACCTTCGGAGAGGGAGGGCGTCGTTTTCCGAAGCCCGTCCCGCGAAGGACCGGGCTTATTGCCGCCGAGAGGTTCGGTCAGGACGGGTGCTTAGCAAGAGTCCGTCTGAGTCTATCGAAGCTCGAAGGGCCTAGTACGCCTTGCCGCAGGAAGTCTGTCAACGGTTTGCTACACAAGCCTGAGCTCAACGCCAAGCACTAGGGCGCACTCCAGCTGAAAGACTCAACTTTTTGCTTTCTGAATGTTGGGTCGATGACTACTAGGTCTTGTTCACATGCGACTTGCAATATCCTTAGTCTTTACTTTCCTGCAGTACACACATAGTGTGGTTCTCTCGTCTGGACATTAAATTAACCAAGGAGCTGGGTCGGGCAATCCTAGGGAACCCGTGCCCTCAGGTACGCACCTTAGTGCCTCAGGGAGCAATCCGTATGCTCTAAAGCTGTCTGTACGCTCAGGACTTCACAATGGGGAAGACACGTTCGTGCGCCCTCCAGACGGAGACGGCGTACAAATCGTTCGTGCTGGGCGGACTCTGGTCTGGTATTAAAACCCCATGTCGCGCTGTGAACTCCGTCAGGACATCATCGCCTCTCTCACCAAAAGACCAACACCCACCTCGCCGATCGTCAGCATGTTCGTCGCACTCGCCGCTCTCGTCCTCGCCGCGATCTCCCAGGTCGCGCTCGCTACGCCGACCACGTCGCCGACGAAGCCCACCAAGTTCGACGTGACCATCGCCGCGGGCTTCCCCATCGGCACGCTCGATATCATCCGTAACGGCACCACCGGTACGCACGACGGCACCACGGGCACCCGCGACGGCACTACCGGTACGCACGACGGCACGATCCGCGGCCGCGCCCCTGCGGCGAACCCCGCGACCCTCCTCCTCTGCCCGACGACGGGCTGCGCGACGTGCTCCGGGTTCAACCTGAGCACCTTCGCTGTGGACGAGTGCTTCCTCACGAACGTGGAGGCGGTCTCGGTCGCGATCAGCCAGCCGGGCGGGGGCGGCCTGCCGTTCGCCGTCGCCGTCGGCACGCCCGAGTGCGCGACGCTCGCGGAGATCCCTGCGGTGAACGAATGCTTCAACATCAACGGAGGGCCGTTCACGAACTTCGCCCTTATCGAATGAACGAGCACTGGTTGGACGCCGTCGGCATCAAAGAAGGGTACGAGTTTGGATCCTGGTACGTCTCCGCTTTCGGTCCGCAGTTTGCTTTGATAGGCCGGCTCACGTAGCTTGCAGAATGGAGTGTTGGAAGGCGGTTCTTGTATGAGTATTTTTTCCCTGGGATGGCTGCAGTCTATAAGCTGATGGGTCGGTAAAACGTAGTGTTGCGCACCGTTGGTTGTATTATCTTTCGATTTAAAGTTGTGATTAAACAACTTTGGCGTGTATGGACGAGGCTGACCTGTCCGATCATGAGGTGGAACGTAAATGAGCCCAAATATTAACCCAGAGCGTGCGAGGTGGATGGGATGCGGAATGGAAGGATGACTGGCATCCGAGTCATCGAGAGGCAGAGCTCCGAGTCGCGATCGGATGAGGAAGATCATCGCGGGCCGCGGCGGCGGGCTGTGGGAAAGCTGTGGCTGTGCGCAGGCCATTATTGTACAGGATAGGCGCTTGAACTCAACATGGCCACGGCGCTAGCCTGAGGTGCAGTGGCGGCCACGATTCTTGGACTACTAAGTTCCTTTACACTTCAAGCTCCCATCTGCGATCCTATCCCATCCGAATCGACGTATCGTCGCTCAAACCCTTGAGGCAGTTACTAACAAAGTGACATCGTACAGGCCTATACATCCACCGGAATCGGCTCTCCGAGTCCGCCGACTATCTCCTGGTCACGGTAGTCCTACGGCCAGCACTGCCTTAAGTGACCCTTCTGACACGTTTAAGCTGTGCGTTTCCCTGTGCATCTCTGGGATAGGTACTATTTAACTCCACATTCACGTTATCCCATGGTGCCTTCTTCTAACGTTTCGTCAGGTCTTTGCGCCACACAATTCCGACATGTCCTCTCCAGACCGTGACGACGTCGAACCATCGGCCAAAAAGCGCAAGGTCCAGCGGGCGTGTGACTATTGCAGACGCAAGAAGAGTATGTTTCCCCATTGTCTCTATCTTATCCTTTTTTGATATGTGTTCGCAGTTAAGTGTAGGTCCTTTCAGCCTGGACGCAGTGCTGGACAGGAGTCACGAACCTCAGTATCGCAGGCGATGGTCCCCAAAGGGCTGACAATCGTTGTTCCAAGTGCATCTTCCGCCGTACGGAATGCACATACGTAGAGCCGTTATACGTAGGTCATTTACCCAAATTAATGAGCGGCCGGCGTTCTCATCTCCTTCCAGAAGAACTTTTACCCAGCGAGGTCCGTTTCCTTCCGCCGGCTCTGTTCTCAAGTTAATTCCCTCTGACTTTGTCTTGCGCATCTGGCCAACTTCGTGTTATCTAGCTACGTCGAGAAAGTGGAAAGCCGTATGCAGCGATTAGAGAGGTTGCTCAACAAGGTGATTAGTCACTTCAGATACTCGTGGCATTCCCTCATAGTGATAGGAAACGCGTCATTCTCTTCCAGCTCAACCCCGATGTGGACATAGAAAAGGAACTCGAGGCCGGGCTTTCCGACCAAGAAATCGATTCCTCAACATCCCTCCCGCCATCAGCACCGCCGGCGGAGCCATCAATGTCTAGCACTCTTCGTCCCCAGATGGCAGCCGGCCCAAGCATCTCCGCTGTGTCCGACAACCTCGACCCCAGCGACGATGAGAGCGAGGTGCAGAAGAACGTCGTCGAAGGTTTCAATAGGTTGTCCATCAACCCGATGACGTATCGCTATCACGGGAAATCGAGTGGACTAGTCTTCCTCCGTGCTGCACAGCATCTGAAGGGCCAGGTGGAGGCTGATGCCAGCGATTCTACTGCCACGACGAACCCCGACCAGCCAGCTATGGACATCAAACGGCTTGTCAGAAAGCAGTTTGCTACTTCGCCGGTCAGTCGGCCGCCCCTATCCCTTCGCTAACTGTACTTACGGGCATTCTAGTGGTTATGGGCTTCCCTGGAGGATGCGGTACCCCTTTTCAAGGAATTCCCTCCTCAAGATCTAATGGATACTCTAGTCGAGTATTACTTCCGGGAGATGAACGACTACTTTCCCCTCCTCCACGAACCCACGTTCAAGCAGGGCATCCAGAGTAGGTTACACCGCTACCACGGAGCGTTCGGCGCGACCGTGCTGCTCGTCTGTGCCAATGGAGCCCGCTTCAGTGACGATCCGCGCGTGCTGTGGCAAGGGATAGACAATAGGCGGTCGGCGGGGTGGAGATGGTTCGAGATGGTCGAACGGACCCACAAATCGTTCATTGCCTACGCGCACGTGTACGACCTTCAAATTCGCGTGGTACGCCCCAGTATATGTATTGTTTTCGGCGGAAATCTCACATACTAAACGCACCTCGCACCTTTTTCAGTTATTGGTTTTGTACCTGCAAGGATCGGCGGCCCCTCACGCATGCTGGACGCACATCGGACTCGGCGTGCGCACTGGCATTGATATCGGCGCGCACAGGAAGAGGATGTACGGAGCCGTTCCGACTGTCGAGCAAGAGCTGATCAAGAGGGCCTTTTGGTGAGCCGTCTGCAACTGCGCGTCCGTGCCTCACCTGGACGCTGAGAGTCGTATCGTCCGTCTCCGTAGGATCCTGGTGATCATGGACTGGGCCGCCGCTTATAACATGGGTCGCCCCACATCTATTCATGACGAGGAGTACGTGTTGTCACCATCCTCACGCACGACATGGGCGGGTCAATTGATTGGCCGGACAGCATGGATCTCGGGCTGCCCACAGAATGCGACGACGAGTTCTGGCTCTCACCGGGCGGAGAACCGCTTTTCCAACAGCCGCCCGGGAAGCCGTCGAAGACCTCCTTCTTTACGAGCTACATTCGGCTGGCGCAGATTCTGGCCTTTGCTGTCCGCACAATCGTAGGTGTCTATCGTGCACAGTTCGATCGCCGGCGCTCATCGCAATCCTTCCAGTACTCCATAAACAAGTCCAAGTCGGTGCTCGGCAACGGCGACCGCCAGTGGGAGCCACGGATCGTCGCCGAACTCGACTCCGCGCTGAACAAATGGGTAGACTCTGTGCCCGCCCATCGTGCGTCTTCCTTCTCTGTTTGTGTGTGTTCGAAGACCTGGCCTTCTGATGACGTCGCATCGCCGTATCCAGTGCAGTGGAATCCAGACCGCGAGGATCATTTGCTCCTGAAGCAGTCTGCCATCCTCCTCTCGCACTACTATCAGATCCAAATGGCTGTCCACCGGCCGTTCATCTCGACGCGCAGGCAGTCGCCGCTGACGTTTCCGTCGCTCATCATCTGCACGAACGCAGCGAGGTCGGCTGTTCGCGTCGTGAGCGACCTGTACCAGAAGACTGGGGACCCATCGTACAAGAATGTGGTACGTGAAAGCCCCCCTTTGATAGCCCATAAGGCGGTACTGACGCGAGGGTGTTATGGTAGTCGTCGTTGTTCATGAGCGCGGTAGTTCTGTTGCTGAATGTGTGGGGAGACAAGAAGTCCGGGCGTACGGCGAACTCCGCCCAGGATATCGAGTATATCAAGGGATCCATGGAGATGATCAAGGTGTGCGAGCGACAGTGAGTGAATCTCAGTCAATTTTGGCGACATCGTGACTGATATGCGATTGCACCCAGTTTGGCTTTAGCCGAACGCCTAAGGTACGGTTGAGAGACAAAGAACCTCTTGGGAATCGCTAACCTGAAATATCGTGTCGCAGTTCCACATTGGACGGGCTCGTGATGTCTGGAACGCCTCTTGACTCGTACGCCAAACCGACCCATCCTCAATCCTCTGATCCAGAGCACCCTCGGCCGAGTCCCTCCCTCCCATCCTCTTCATCGGAGGAGACGTCACTCAGCGAGTCTCCGTGGGACCACTTCCTTCCAACACCGGGCTCGAGTATGGGCGGCTTAATAAAAGCGCAACCCACCGGTCTCACTTCGTCTTCCCCGGCTTCCTTCCAAAACGTCTCTGCTATGGATCCCCAAGACGTTGTCGGCCTGTTCGGAGCGCCCGGCTGCGATGGCGACGGCGACGGCGCATCGTCCAAGTTCTTGCACCCCCTCCACACAGAACAACTCGCGAATGGCTTTGGCGCGCCGGCCATACACAGTGGCTTGTGGCAACAGCCCCAACCACAACAATCCGGATCGTCTCCCGAGCAGAACCTTACCGCCCAGTTCCCTGGCAGCGCACCCCAACACAGCCCAGGTCCGCATATGGAACCTGCCCACGGTGTGGTACAGGACCCACTTGTCGACACCGGCATCATGGGCATGTTCGGCCTCGAGCCTATGGGGTACACCCACGCGGCATCGGCCTCGGCCTCGATACAGCCCGCCCCCGCCTCGTCTGTCCCGGCGCACTACCAAGCACCGTTCGCACAGGGCACCGCAAGCGGGTGGGACGGCACGACCGGGTCCAGCGTGTTTCCAGACGGCTCGTTGTCCGAGTCGGTGTGGACGAACGCACCGATGTTCTTTGGGTGAGTCCGGCTCGGCCTTCTTTCGCATCCCACCCCCCACCCTCCCCCGACTCGGACGCGCCTCTTCCTCTTCCTCTTCCGCTTCCGCTTCCTCTTCCTCTGTGACGTGCTGGTGCTGACCGTGTCCCGGTTTGGGTTCGGCTAGATGGGACGATTGGGGGACCTTCTTCGGAAACGGCGATAGGGGCGAACCCGGAGGTAGCAACCGATCGGGAGGATGATCATGAAGTGGTCCGTAAGATCTCGGGACACGGTGGTGCAGCTATGTGCGTTCGGACGGCACCCCGACGCGCTCGCGTTTTGCCGGCGGCGGTTGGCATGCGATCGACCCGATACACGTCAAAGCATGAGGCTTGCAGGCGTATCCCGCGTTCAACAGGACGGGCAGTACTAGTTAGGAGTACATTCATTACTTGCGTGCCGCATTAGTAATAGACAAGGTTCGCGCAGTTGACTTAAAAGAGGTAGAAGCGACACCTGCTGGCTGCCGTCCAGGATATGCATCGGCACAGCTCCGTGACAAGGCAATAATGCAAGGTTTAATTTTGTGGCGTGTGCGTGGTCCGGCATGATGAACGCCGCGCGACCTCTAGAGAAGAAGGGGACAGCGGGAACAGCAGTCCTGCTGATTCAAGGGCTGGGCTCAGGGAGAAGTACATATATGTGTATGTATATTGACCCCTTGTGACCGCGCTCGGGTGTAGCGATCGAGAGCCTGCGGGCTGTAATCTCTTCGGAACCATAAAGCCTCGTGGCGAGCCTTCTCCCGCACGATTGGTATGCGCGGCGAATGTTGGATGGAGACGGGACTACCACAAGGGGCGCGAATTCGAAGCAACAACGGATGGTGTCCGTTCGTGATGGAAGGGGGAGGTTCGGAAAAGGATTCTCATATTGAGACACTGATGCGTAGGGCCGAGGGCGTACCCATCGCGAACCAAAGGAAGAGGACCATACCGTCGCATTGCAGCGCCATGTTAGCATACACTCCGCAACGACACCAGCAGGTAAGCCATACGTCCCAAGCAGCCTCCACGGGACGGGGCCGGAGATCCCGAGGGCGAAGAGTCGACATTATTATCCGCACCGAGCTAGATCATGGATGCGGCGTAACTTGTGAACCATCCGAGGGCCATAGGCGTTCCGAAGCCAACAACCGGAAGCCAATCATCTAGCGAGAGTACACACGCACATCAGAAGAAAAGTAAGGACAAAGAAGCACTCCAGCTACGCACGTTGACGTGTCTCGTTATGGTGGCGGGTATGAACTTCCGACGCACAGAGAAGGTTCGCCGCTGTCTAAATTAGGCTCCACACAGCCCGGTCCCACGGCGCACGCGTTCCAACGTGTATCCTTGCTCTGCTGCCATAAGGCTCTCTAACACGTCGGTTACCATCTCGTAGAATATGTGCTATCACTTAATCGTCATGTGAGTGGCGGGAGCACAGAGAAGGGGTATGGTAGGGGGCAGTCCCGTAGGCAGTGTAAATGGAAGCGTAACTGCTCAAGAGATTTAAGCAGCGAGGTTGGGCTGGGCAGAGTCGATCGAGGGAGTGATGACCACGCAGCTCTAATATCGGAGTAGCCTCGGACTTGTGTAGCGGCCGGAAATACCGAAACCTCAAGCTCGCTTCCAGCAATCTGAGGAGGATAGGAACACGATCAGAGCCTGCCCCTGCCCTATTTGGACCGGTAAGGGAGCGCCATTCCCCCCGTTCAGGTGTTGTCGACGTCAATGCAACAATGAGTTGATAGGTAGTGCTGCGTGCCAAACTCAACTTTGGGCCTTGCGACCCCGCTACTCCAAGATCGGGGATATACATTTCCGATTCGGGGCTGGCCTGATAACCACGGAGTTACCGCGGTGGTGGACGAGATATAGATCCCCACCAAAGTAAGGAAGCATACAATATCGGATCCCAAGAATCCGGTAGCGACGAATCGCACACCGAACATCCTGAAGACTGCCCTCACAAACTCGTCAATGATACGAACATTCAACCCCGAATGATCGAACTTTAGACTCTACGCTCCGACTCCGACGGCTGTCTCAGGCCGTTGGTGTAACTGCCGTTGGCGGATCGAATATAATATGAATCCCTCATCGAGACTGCGGGGGTTGGCTATGCTTCTCCACAAAAGGATATTCGCCTACAAACTCCGTGTGTAGGGAAATCCGCGATAGGCATCGGGGCCCGTGCACGACTGCGAAAGTGTTACTGTGGGAATGGGAAGGCCGTTCGTCCCCCGCTCCATGGATTTGGCACAATGATGATCCCACCGCCTGCCGCGAGGGAGATGACTCGATAGTTGGATCTATGGCCTCACTGTTCACAAAGAGTGGCGGCCGCATGCCATGTCTTCGGATCGGGGCACTATGCCGGAAGGACGGCTGCTTGACGATAAACCCAGAACCCAACGCCGCCTGGCTGTAGCACCGGACTCGAAGAATCAGCGTCGGCTTCCAGCTACGCCGCTGCGGGCTGGCAGTGGGCGCCGCCCAGGTTTGGGCCCCCGATCATACCATTTCCGCGCCATGAGCAGTGAAGAGCAGCGATGATCTTCGCGCAACGCGACAAGGCGACGCATAGCGGCCTTCAAGAGGGACTACATTTGGTTGAAAAAATGTCTTAAAAGTCAGATCGCAATAATTGGGACGGGAGAGACACCGCAAAGGTCTGCACATCTGGTGGGATGCAGCTTACACTGCGACGTTTATAGGCATATCTATAGCACCTACGCCCAGCAGCACGGAAGCGGCCCACAGCACTTCCGGAGCCCGGTGCAGCCTTGTTCTGGAAGTGATTGCCTCCCTCGATGGTGCTCAATTTTGGCGGGATTTGAATCTCATACAACATGCCACATGGCCTCTTATTTCGGGAAAACACCCGACCTAATATCAACAGCCTTGCCAAGTGCAAAAAGCACAAATCGTTAGAGTTTTACAGGCGCCCATGAGGAGCCACCACGACTTCACGCTACAGCATAAGAAAGAAGATCGGGGAAAATAGCAAAACGACACCACGGCTAAAAGCGCGGGATGTCCGGTGAGATCTGACAAGGAAGCAAGACAAAATGGCAGAAGTACGGCGGGCAACACTTCCGGGGCATCCATGCCATTCCAGCATGGTTGCCACAGAACTGTTTCACCTGTGTACCGGCCGCCCGACATGAAGAGTGAGGGCAGCAGGGCGTACCTGGAGAAGACTGCGGAATACCGCATGCTGCTCTTCTTCCAATAGTAACCCGGTAATTGAATTTGTTTTTGTTTTTGCGGCATCGCGAATGCGTCCTGGGGGTCTGCGTGTAGTATATAAGTCGGATACGTCGTTCTTTGGAGGCTCAGGGAACACTTCAACTTTCCTCCTCTTGGCTTGATAGCGACTCGTCTCGACTACTCCCACATGTGTTTCAACCTCGTCACCTACAAGGAATGGCGCTGTGGCTGGCGCGAGAACACGGGAAGGCACAACAACGTAAGTCAAGGATAAGCGAGCCACAATCCGGACGGTGAAGCAACCTCTGTCCCTAGATCGACTGTGGTCGTCCGATTTGCCCGCTCAGCAAGTGTCATAAGGTCGAACAGCATGATTGCAAGAGGAGCTGCGAGGGAACGTGAGTTTCAAACCATCTTGAGCATCGCCAGAAACCTTGACGTACAGGTTTGCGTAGTCAGACGGAGGATCGCCACCTCGTCATGAGCACTCTGGGGACGATATGTACCCAATGCCGAGAGGCGGGACGAGGGCCTGGCGAGCACCCGGGTATCGGAGGTGGCCCGAAGGTCGATTATCTCATCGCCAACTACGGCCCGACCCCGGGCGCGTGGTGAATGACCTGTGAGTGTGTGCAACACGACATATCGAGCCCAAGGGCCCAGTGTGTTCGCACCGTGGTGAAGGGGGTCATGTGTGTACAGTCGATGAGGTTGCCAGGCTTGGGCTCCGTTTGATTCCAGCGATCGTTCTTGATTCTTGTGCTTGACATGTAGAAAAGCAGGCTTGCGTGTTTGTTGAATACACTTCCCGTTCCACTAAATATATGCATCCGATGATTTCCAGACCGCGGAAGCTGTCTCGTCGAGCGTACGACGATTTGATGCTCCGGCACTTCTCAGGCTGCTGGTGAACGAAAATGCAAAACCTGAATAAAATCCTGGAACCCATCGTACCAAGGTATATGTGCTTACCCTCAACACAGCGGCAGGAACGCCTTTATAAGACAAAGGTCTAGCCCGTAGACGATGGTTTGGGGCCAAGCTTGGGTCCGAGACGGGAGTCGCGATCGTCCAGTGAGACAATAGGCGCCAGGTCACATGCACAAACGCGTCTTGAAGGAACAGTGTCACCGACCCTACGCGTTCTCGTTTCCCCCCTCATCGACCGACGACCTCTCGCCTCTGTTCTCCTCATCGCTCATACCCGTCCGAAACACCAAGGCTACCGCCGAAGGGACCACAAAATCCTCCACACTACGATCATGGCGGCCACGAAACACGCGATCCATCTTGTCCCGCCACTCTTTGGACAAGGCGCCGTGGATGACTTCAAAAAGTCGGGCACGACGTTAGCGTTCGCGCTCTCTCCAAGGGACCTTTCTATGGCTGTATATGCTCCTCCAAACGTACGGTCAGCAGCAGAGTTTGCGTACACGCTGGCAAATCAGATTAACGGCCAAGAACAGGTTGACCCCCAGGTTCTCCGCTCACGAGACGCCCCACCACCCGGGAACCAACAAGTCTACTTTGCGAGTTCGCAACAGGCACCCTTGTCGGAGCGAAGAGTGGTATGTTCATCCCTTCGTTTGTCTCGCGCACACTAGCGAACTGTTCCCGAGTTCGTTACAGACATGTCGGTCATTTTCGCTGCAGTTCAGACCTTGCTCAAGGCCTCCGCGGCGAAGGACGTACAATTGTGTGTATCTTTACAATCCCGTGCACGCTGAGCACTGCTGAAAGCGTGTAGACTCCAGAGTGAAGACGGTATGAAGGCCCTCAACAAGCTGGCTAACGATTATGTGAACTTCTGCAAGGAGTGTTGCATGTATGCGTCCGTACGTCCAGTCATACCTTTCGTATCTGCATATCCCTGAGTTTTGAATCACCGTAGCGCGAGATTTCCCGTCCAGAACCGCTCCAGTTCGATGCAGAGCACTACCGCAGACTTTACACCTGCTTCTCCCTCTTCTCCGTCCTCTACCTCCCTGAGCCTGGTTTTGAAGACGTACCCGTCGGAGACGAGCTCATGGAGTGGCTGAACACGCATTTCATCGAGCCGTCCACTCAGGAAGGCGACGACCTCAGTAGTCAAGAGCGACCTTGGGAAGATGCCGCGTTCTGGTCATATCTGACAAGGTAAGTAAGTCTGCTGCCGGCCAGTCGTGGGTTGTCAATGCTTAAATCTGCGGTCGCATAGGACGTCATTACGCGGGCTGTCAAAAGCGTCGGCATTCTTCTTGGACGTCTTATCGAAGCACCCGTCCACATATCTTCAAGGCCTTGCGCAACAACTATCTCCCCTGCTCATCGACCATCCCCGCCTAAACCACTTCAATGCGGAGCGCGACTTTGCAGTTGCATCTCGGCGATGGAAGGGCAAGGTGAAAACGCTCCGTATCGAGCTCGACAGAGTACCCGAGAGCGAGAGAGAGGACGGTTTCGAAAACTGGTGGGACCGGTTCAGCGACATCGTCGGAATCCTCGAAGGCCGCGAAGATGTTATCAAGAAGGTCTGTGTCGAGCTTGGCGCCGATTGGAAGGAGGTGTGTGCGGCGTGGGGCATTTTCGTCGACACCCGCCTACGAAGACAAGACCTTCCGTGAGTTTTCTTCAAACGATCCCTGTGGTGCGCCTCGGCTGAGGCTTCCCCGTAGCGAGGTTGTCTCCCAGATTCTGGATGAAATGCCTTCAGATCCAACAGACCTTGAAGATATGGTCCATTCGTCGCTCTTCCTTGGGAGGCCTGCGCAGGCGCTTTCAGAAGCCGCACGACTAGACGTCTGGCTTGCCGCCCATTTCGCTGATCTCATGGAGCCAATGGAGCTCATTGACGCGGAGCCCGACGAGTTGGTCCTTTCCCGCTATTTCGTCTGCCCACGCGCTCACCGGCCGCTAGCTCCGAACTCACCCTGCGCCAGCAATACGTGCTCGCCTACGCCGAATACCTCCGTTCGGATCCGGCATTATGGCGCATTACAGTTGACTACATGTACTCATGCGGCGATATCGGGAGGGACATGGGAGATCAGATCCTGATGCGGGTGCCTTTGCGTTTGAAGCCTCCCAAAGGCATGGAGACATCCGGGGAAGAGGCGGCTCGTATCCGCAGTGGGCAGCTGGCTGGCGCGCTGAAGGACATCCATGAGACGTGCTTTGAATACCAGCGGGAGGAGATCCGGAGGCTGGTTTGCAAGGTGCGCGACTGCTGAGCGCGGGCTATTATTGGAGAACGAATGCTGATGAATTCGGACTAGGTCGCGGCGCAGACATTCATTCAAGAAAAGGAGTACGGGCTCGCGATCTCGTACATCACATCCGCCGAGGACTGGCCAGGCCTGGGCCGCGTAGTTGACCTCGTCCTCGAGGAATACGTCGTGCAAGGCAAGTAACAGCACCCACCCTTTGGCTCCTGTATCTCCCTCCGTTAACAAATCCATCCTGAACGCTGATCTCGCATCACTTATGGCAGGTCCCACCAAGTTTGCCCAACTCGTCGCTAACATCGCGCCCTCTCTTCATAACCTACCCGTGGACTCGGCGGCACGACTCGCGGCCCCAGCAGTTTTCCAGCATCGGCTGATGTTCGCCGTGCGGTTCGCCGAGTTCCACCAGCGGCGGGCCAACGGCGACCCAGCTGGGGCGGCGTCTGACCTACTCACCATGTTCCGCGAGGAGACCGCGCCAAAGTCGTGGTGGGCGGTCCTGCTGTGTGACGCGGTCGAACTCTTGCAATACAGTGCGTCTCCCTCCTCCCGTTCATCGTCTTGCAAGACCTCACATGCCAATCCCGCGGCCTGGAACAGACGACACGATGCTGTTCACGTCCGCGGACGCGTGCCTCCTCATCCAGAAGCTCGAGGAGATCCAGGTCCGCGTCGGGCAGGGCGGCGGGGACGACTACCTCTCGGTGCTCGCCCGGATCGCGAACGGGGGCGAGAAGCACGCGATGCAGCGCCTGCAGACGGTCAGGCTCGCGCTCGCCCGCTACTATGCGCGGTGCGGCGCGATCGGGGTGGGGGGCCGGCCGAGCGGGTGGAACTACTGAACGTAGACACGTGTAGCCTAGTAGGTAACCCCAGCCGTGTGGAGGACGCTTCTTGTTCGTGTATTGTATCGCTGGTATCTCCGGCCATTCAGCCAGGTGCCCGTGTGGGACGGTTGGTATGTATTGGAAAAACGAACGGTGAAGATCAGCATGAGCGGTTTTGGCCTGGCTTTTGGGGGAGACACCCCGTTCACTTCGGCTTCATGCTAACGCATCCATCGAGCATGAAGCAGCGCCGGCGTGCAGTGCAGGCGTGCCCTTCGAATTCAATCTAGTCAACAACGGACTCACACCAGCTGATTGCGCATCCGGTTTGCTTGCGGGTAGTATCCTTGGGAAGTCAGGTTGAGGGGATGAGTTTCGACGTCATTGAGTGGTCATAGTCCCTTTCCCGTGCGGGGACGATGTGTTCACGGGCCGATCTTTGCTGCGGTGAGGGTTGAACAGGCTCCGGGAATCGCTGTCCTGGCTTCTCCTGGCTTCCGGATCCCACGAAGCCTTCTCGACCTGGTGTGTTTGTGCTTCTGAATCTAATCTCGTCCGCCTTTCCTCCATCCAGAACAGGGGATGGCCGACTGTTCCACCGTTGTACCCGTTATACCGTACCGTAATATGCATCACGACGGAACGCCTGGAAACCCAACGTCCAACCGCGGCATTCATCTAAGGGACTTATTCAGACGATAGATGCACGCCATATGACGGATAACAGGTCGAAGGAAATAGATTACAGTGTACAGTACAACATAAAGTCAATACAAAGCGACCATACAACGATAATCTAAGCACCGAAACCATAAAGCGTGCGCCCTGACCGCTTGAGAGCGTATACGACGTCGAGCGCGGTGACAGTCTTGCGCTTGGCGTGCTCAGTGTATGTTACTGAGTCGCGGATGACCTGAGAGATATCGATAAACGGTCAATTGCTACGCGAAGGGCACGAATACGAGTGGTCACTCACGTTCTCGAGGAAGATCTTGAGAACACCACGAGTCTCCTCGTAGATGAGGCCGGAAATACGCTTGACACCGCCACGGCGGGCAAGACGGCGGATAGCGGGCTTCGTGATGCCCTGAATGTTGTCGCGGAGGATCTTGCGGTGACGCTTGGCACCACCCTTGCCGAGACCCTGCAGGAAAATGGTGAGCATCGGTTACGTTGGGTGGTTGAGTACAGAGAGACTTACCTTGCCACCCTTTCCACGGCCAGACATTGTTAAAGTAGGTTGTTGTAAAGTGTGAGGAGTGCGAAAAACGCAAATGCGAGCCTGATGAGGCAGCGACGACGATGGAGGTGGTGGGAGTGTTTGAAAGTGAGGGAGGGAGAAAGAGGCGCAGAAGACGGGTACTTAAAGGAACGCGGGCCGCGTCGGCACGTGGATCAAACCTTATTTTGTTGAACGCCAACAACGCGTGTCACGTGAGTGCTCGACGCGTTTGTTGACAAGCGCTTAGTGACCGCGCCTTTGTATAAGTACGCTGCCTCTTGCACACCATGCCTCGTATCTCGCCATCTGTCTCCGTCATCTTCGCCAAGCTTAAACTCTCTCACACCCCCCACTTATCTCCCACTATCGACCCTTAGCTATGGCCCGCACCAAGCAGACCGCTCGCAAGTCCACCGGTGGTAAGTCCAGCCTGTCGACACTTCATTGTGGTTGGGTGTGCTCACCAGTCTTCTCAGGTAAGGCACCACGTAAACAGCTCGCTGCCAAGTCTGCTGCCCGTAAGACGGCTGCTGTGAGTCACTCATCTTCTTTCGAATCGTTCAACCGTTCCTTTACTGACTGGCACGTCAGGCAACGACCGGAGGTGTTAAGAAGCCCCACCGCTTCCGGCCTGGTACCGTCGCTCTTCGTGAGATCCGTCGGTACCAGAAGTCGACGGAGCTCCTCATCCGCAAGCTTCCCTTCCAACGTCTTGTTCGTGAAATTGCGCAGGACTTCAAGGTTTGTCTCTATTACCACCTCCGTCCATCGTGTGGTTCTCACCTTGGTGTGTAGACGGATCTTCGCTTCCAGTCGTCTGCGGTCATGGCTCTTCAGGAAGCTTCTGAAGCCTACCTTGTCTCGTTGTTCGAGGACACCAACCTCGCTGCCATCCACGCTAAGCGTGTCACTATCCAACCAAAAGACCTGGCGTTGGCTCGCCGTCTTCGGGGGGAGAGGACGTAATTTAGGCCTGCACTAGATTGTTTATTGTTTCTGTTTTCCCATTTGTACGAGTAGTGTAGCAGTATCGCATTTCTTTATAATTCACTCGCGTGTGTACCCGTTGCTGGAAGCAGGGCCTTTGTCCGGTGAGAGGAGAGCGTAGACGATGATGACGTCATCGGCTGTGTAAGGTTCATTTCGATTGGGCGCTAAATGGCATTGTATCCAGCAGTCGCATTGTCCTTGCCTTTCTCAGACTCTACTCTCCTGCTTTTGTCTGATCCCCCTTCTTGACTCGCACCCACAATGGTAGTTCAATGCTCGGATGTGTACCCCGGCGATGATAAGGGCAATTCCCTGCTCAGGATAAAGCGCATATATCGGGATGCGAACGGCGCGTGATCAAGGTGGTGGTAGACTCGGACTCGGATGCCTTCGCTACGGTGGGATGTCAGCCTCAACAGTGGATGGATGGGATCTGGACGGGATGGAATATCTGTAAGACAGTCTCTGTCGGGTTATGGTGAGCCGCCAACGTTGTAGTTGGATCCGGATTATCCTTGCCTTGCTTCATCATCGAAAAACTGAACTCCAATCCATCGTATGATACGCCATCGAGAGCTCGCCGCCAGACTCCAGGTTTTCGCCCTTCATTACCTGGTTTGAGCTTCCGGGTCCCACATGGACCCTCTTTGTATTTGCTCCATTATCGTGGCCGAGACTGACATCGCGTCCTCGTGTTTCCAGGATGAATCGCCGTGTACCGTTCCTGTTCAGCGCACGGGGGCCGAGCGAAGTCAAGAAGCAAGTACTCTGCCGCCGCCGGCCAGTCTCACTGGCGCGCGCATATGCCCTCTTCAGAATATCCAACCACACGCAGTAACGTCCTGAAAGTTTTTCGCCTTCCCCAAAACACCCCCAACTATCGCTGCGGCGCGGTGCGATATCGTGAAGTTCATGGAGGGGACGAGTGCGAGACACGCGGTCTCTGAACCCATTCATTTCCGTCCTTCACCGGCACCCACCCGCTCCCACACCTCCCCATTTACCCGATATGGGAAGTCGTGACACATCCAGAGGATACGGAGGTGCGGGGTCACTGGTCCAGCCGCTGAGGTTCCTGAGCAGATATGTTTGTGGCGCTCGTGCCATGCTTCAGGCGAAGAGCATATGTTTCCGTGCGGACACACAGGATCCCGGTTTCGAGGTGCAGGAGGGTTTGGTGATGTAGGGAAGACTGGTGTTGTTCAGGGTCCGCCCATGGCGAATGCTGAAAGGTTCGTCATTTTGGTGAAATTTCTCGACTAATGTTCACGTATCACACAGGAGGCCCAAACTTATTCAGTCCTCACGCACTCGCCCCAATCCCGTTTCATGGCTTCGTGGCGATCGAGGCTGGAACGACGGCCGATGGCGCTGCGACCACAACGTTGTATGCGACCTCGTTGCTCTCAGGCTCAACGGCGGCCATGGTAGATGTGCTTGCCGTTAATGGATCCCCCATACGATCATGCTGCTCGCGGAGCCCCTTCCGGTGTCTCTTCGCATTCTCAGCGCCTTACCACCTCCTGCCTGCATCGACGCTGGCGGACTTGTTTGCGCGAGGCAGCCACCATCCGGAACACCCACCCCTCCCTGTCCCTGAACCGGAAACATACCCAATCTTCGTCTGCGACATTGCACCCCCAACGCCCTCCCGGTTCAGCGCAAACCCTTCGCGAATCTCTCCCAGACGGCGAATCGCCTGAGCCCTGATCCTCCCGTAAGGTTTCAAGGACGACCATGGAGTCAAAGCGCTGGGTTCCACGCTAGGAAAAATTCCGCCCCAGGTGTTCCGAGGTACCGCGGTTGCACTGTCGACAGCTGGCCGGAATTGCACGATAGGCAGCTTCTGTTGTTTGATCAGCCCTGCATACGAGCGTGTTCAAGCCGTGGTCGTTCGAGCTCAAGGATCCAGGACGTGTCACGAGTCCTCGTGGGTATGTATTGGCTCCGCTCATAGCGCAGTTGACGACAGCCATGGCGGAGTCAGGTCGATTTATGTGAGCGTTACCCGGTGGTACGGTCCGTCGAGAGGCTGAGCAATTGTGCAAACATTTAGTTTCCCTTCGCCCTGCGTCATTCGGCCACCTGCAAGCCGCACCCCAAGCCCGGCGATGATGGCCGCTTAGAAGGGGCGTATGCAGGCTCTAACCTGCGACAAGCTTTGATTTGGTCCGCTTGAGGAACGCTCATCACGTAGAACATGTCCTTTATGGTCCAGCGCAGTGTTCCGGCCGCATTCACTATTCACTATTGTGGGTGAGTATACATGCCTCGCATGTATGGTGTCGGCGGGAGCGTGCTCACGATGACTACTCTCTCCAGGCAGGCCTCCTCACCTCGTCATTCCGGGGTCTAAAGCTTCGTAATATGCTGTGAAGAGATCTGTGGACGTCTGATCGTCGAAGCGGCGGTTATTCGAGAAGTACTCGCATGCATTAGTGTCAGCGCGCCAGCTTGCGGGTGCTTGGACGGAGTTGCCCCATCGAACAGGTGCAGCGCTACCCACCCCCCTCTCCGCATCCTTTATTCCCCGCCCTCACCTAGAACCTTCGTGTGCGTGCACGGTCCTGAAATCCTACCCCCGTAACTTCCCTCCCCCTTGCACCTCCCCCTTCCCTTCCCTCCCACATAATGCGTCTCAATCTGCTTGAGGTCTAGCCTGTGGACCAGCAGCTGGTCACTTTTACGTTCGAGATAGGATGCACTCTTCTGGGCCCACGCCTTCGCTGATCTTCTCTGTCGAAACGAGGACCTTTGAACGATCAGGAAGATGTAGGTCTATTTCCGTCATGGTGATGGGGCTCCGCACGCAACGCTGAGCCCTGCGCAGATAAGCCCCGCACCCAAGGGACGTGCGCGCACTTCGTGATAGTTCCCCGATTTTACAGGCAACCCGAGTACGTGATCGAAGATGATGGAGGCGTTCGCGGGTCTGATGCGCTCCATTTGTGTCGGGTAAGCTTGACATGATGTGGTATGTCGGCGCTCTGTCAGTCAATGCGGGAGGTCTGTGGAGGTCACCGGCTACCCCTGCATCCATGGTAATGGCGCTCTTGGAGGAAAACACGAGGTTTAGGCTTGCGAGAGCTTGAAATAAGACAACCGTGCGTACGCATTCACCGCCGCCGCGAGATGCAACGAACTAACGCGGATTCTTCGCGGTGATTTATCACTAGCTTCCCACAGGCATAAATCCCTCCTCAACCCCCATCGCTCGAAGCTACAGTTCGGCTTTGTCGATGCCGATTCCTAATCAGGAGAATTACCGCTTTTAGGGACGGACAACGACGAAGAAGACGTGCGCATCATCCTTTGCGTCAGAGGGTACAGCATACTCGAGCTTCAGCTTCCATTCCTCGTAGTCGGGAGGAGCTGCACGACCCCCGGCGTCCCATCCCGAACATAATGTACGAAATGCGTCGATGGTGTTCCGGGTGTGCCGACAATCCTGGGACCGGTCTTCGGATCCGCATCAGTCGCGACGGGGTGTTGGGCACGATCGGATACGTATGCGGTATGTGAACACCAGGGTCGCGCGACCATTCGAAAACGTCAACGCGGAAGCAGCCTAGAACCCCCATGCATGTCCGGGGGACAGGGTTTCTCAGGTACGTAACGAAACAGCAAGTGCGCTTCCACAATTGGCACCAACGGATCACTTGATCGTCTCTGTATACAGCGAAGAGCGCTTCTCATCGTATGGATGGGCTGGGAGGGCACGTCATTGGGTAGTCATGGACTGTGCTGGCGAGCTCTTTACGTCCGCTGAAACTTCGGAGCATGTTTTGGCAAGCTGCGATAGGTTGCACGTACATAGCCGATGGGTAGGCTTTTGCAGCCGTGCTGGCCTGGGGGAGCTTCCTTCCACCAAGGCAAGTTTGCGACGGGAGCTTTTGATGTCCGATTGTACCGCGTAAGTGGAAGCCAAACTTGGATGAAATCGGACGCTGACCGGGGATAGTACGCGTATTTCTTCCTTTGCTCTCAGTCTAGGTGCGCATGGGACCCTGTGTAAGCGCATGGGCCCTAGCAAGAAGTATGTCAATGTCCTGCTCGGTGAGCTGAGGTAACTCGTTCTCCTTTTACGGCTTCGCTGACGTCGTTATGGTGGTTTGAATATTTCCATTAGATTGAAGGCATTAGTTCTGGCCCCCAGATTGTTATCACCATGGGAAGCAGGAAAGAAGCCGATGGTGTCAGCGCCCGGTCTTCCGAGCAGAGATCTCACGGGTCAAGACAGACCCGGTTAGTGTTGGTAGCGCGAGAAACACAGGAGACAATGATGGAAGTGGCCTCTCCTTATTCGGTACAACGTGGCCAAAGGTTGTGTGCTCGTTCCGTCTCTTAGTCGGCAGGACATGTCAGACTTCCCTGGATTCCAAGCATGAGTCGTGGAGAGGTCGTTGGAAATTGATCGTAAACGCGGCGGTGATACCACGCATGACGTCGCCCAGTCATGAGAGCGTCCACGTCCTGACCGATAGTTTGACACATGCAATCCGTCTACGGTGTCTCCTAAGGCGCATGGTCTCTCGCCACGCCGGCTAAGCTGACGATGGTATGGGCCATTCCCGAAATAGAGCGCTCTACGAGCAGCGGAGGGAGACCGGTCAGAATATCACAGAGGAATGACTGTTCGACAGGCCAGTTTGTCCACTCTGATCATGGATCACCAGCCAGCTGCATGCCCCAGCAAAGGCTATGGACGGGTGGAAGGTCGTGATGCCCTAATGGGCCTTCGCGGCTCGTACTTGCAACTTTATCTTCAGCAAGATCTTGCCAATTCCCTAGGGGGCAGCAGGACACTCCAATGCCCATATAACCTACACCGCGCCTCGAGTATGCAACAGCCCTCGTTCCGCCTCTCAACTCGCAATCTCTCGTCGCTCGCTTTGCATCTTCGTCAACCAGAGCAGCTCAGGCTCGAGCTCGAACAGAGTGCCGTCCCTCGTCAATTGTTCCGCCACAGCCGCACGCAACTACCCGTCGCTTACCGCCCCAGATCCCGATCACACCGATTGAATGCAAACGGACGACGTCGTGAGCCCCTCTCTCTTTCCCTCGCCGACTCTTGGGGGCCTGACTACCCCCTCCACCCCCAGTATCGAGCGACGGCCCCGACAGTCGGCGGCTGGCACTCCTTTGAATCTGGCCCGCTCGCAGGGCGCGCCGTCCGCGTCTCCCTCCAGGAACTCCAGAAAGCCGACCATGGACGCAAGTACGCACCTTCCTCTTCTCTGGCTCCCGCGAAGGTGCTGTTTTGCGACTCCGTGCTGATCGTGGTCGTGATAACGCGGTCTAGATACGGTCGCAAGGACAAGCGGCCACTTGACCCGCCTCCCGTCGTACAGATGAAGTGCTATCAGATGGCGCGCCAAGGATCGACGGAACAGGGAGGACGGGAGTTCGACACATATGAGTAAGGTTTCAGCCCCCTTTTAATTGTGAATCGGCTTTGATTGCTTACAGCGAATACCTGACTTTCGGCTTTCTCTGTCATGTCGACCTCTTTGTGGAGGTGAACGAGCCCACCCCACCCGGTTCAACCAGGCAACAATACCCATTCCAACCCAGCATACCCAACCCTATGAACGACACGCAATGGTCGTCACCTGTCAATCGTAGCTCCTTCCCCAGTGCAGACTCGTCCGGAATGTCGTATGGTCCGGGGGTGTCTTCCATGCCGTTTGATGTCCGCTCCGCCCCACGTCCCGACTACGGCCGCACTGTTGACCTCTCGACGAATCGCGGACACGACCCTTGGAACATGCGGTCAAAGCCTTACATGGCCCCTCTTACGGATAACCTGTTTGGGCATCATCGTTACTCGGATGAGAACAAATGCACGGAGCTGCTGTCAGGGGAGACCGTCGTTTCCTGCTCATTGGTGGAGTACGGTGGACGAAAGGCGGCTATGTTCGCGTTTCCGGTGCGTGCCTCCCATGGGTTCGGCGGCGTTGCGCCAATTACTCGTTCGCTGAATCTTCTCCGACCGATCCGCAGGACCTTGCCGTAAAGAAGGAGGGACGTTTCGTCCTCAGGTATCGCGCGTTCAACATACAGAGCAGGACCCGGGACGATGGCGTCGTGAGCGTCCTAGCGGAATGCTTTGGGGGCCCCTTCGAGGTCTACTCTACGAAGTCATTCCCGGGGCTCCAGGCCTCGACTGAGTTGACCAGAGTAAGTTTCATCTTCCCATCCTCCATTACGTGTCGATCTAACGCATGTGCCCCGATATAACAGCGCCTCTCGCTCTCGGGCGTTCGCCTCAACTCTCGCCAGAAGGAGCGCCGCGGCGTGAAGCGCGGCAGTCGTGGCGGCGACTCAGACACCACCTCGTCCCCGCCACGAAGTGCCCCGCACGCCGCGCTGTCGGCCCGAGTCTCTACCGCATCCGTGCGGAAGCCCTTCGCGCTCCCCGCGGGACCAGGCATAGTGCCTTACCCCACGGGCTTCCCGCCGGACTTCCCGTTCTCGCACCACGCGCCGTCATCGTCCGGCTCCGGAATGCCTGGGCCCATCGCAGGCCCTTCCCGCACACGCTCGCCTGTCTCCCTCCTCGCCTGGACGCGGATGGGGGCCGATCGGGCTGACATGCGCGGCGGGGACTCGTGCTCGACGGGCACGGAGGAGGAGGGCAGCACGCACTCCTTGTGGTGAAGGCGCGGCGTGCGCGAGGCCGCTGCGCGCAGCTGCGCACGCCCGCTTCGATCTTTCGGAGATCGACGGGTGTGGGTACGGCCGCCCCCCGCGCTGGTGGATGTGGAATGTGGTTTTCCGTTCCTGCTCTTCATTCTCATGGTCCGTTATCCGCGCTCTCAGGCCATTCATTTCCCAAGCACCGCCCTGTCGCGCGTCATCGTCATCGATCTCGTCACCGTCGTGCCCTCCAGTTGTCGTTCCGTCTCGCTTGCCGTCGTGTTCGCTGTTCTTGAGCTCTCGAAGTATGATCGCACTTCTTATGGACACCCGGATTCCGTTGCACATCGTTGTTGTTACCTAGATCGTAGCATGTACTATCATCGTTTATGCCTTGGTTCTATCGACGCTGGAGTGTACGCTATTGGATGCCACTAGAATGGATAACGATATTTGATACCACTTTTGACAGCGGGGAATCGTGCCTAGCTATAGGGCGAAATGCTATTTAGAAGACATGTACATGACTGTTGGTTCCACAAAACGGCGTGCATACAATCAGACCCGTCATGGAGATGACACGAATAATGTACAACGTACACCCCCGTCCACCAACGACACTCCATAACAGTGGGTAAATCAGAATATCACATGGAACAAATACAACGGGGCCCGCGCCACACACAGCGACCACAGAAGCACCACCGCCAACCGCACAACCGCAAAAAGTCCACCAGCCCCGTCCGCTGACTTGGAAAATGTCCGATGCAGATTCAGAACGAAGCCCCAAACCACTGCTCGAACACAGAAGAGAACCCACCATGCCTTGATAATATCCGCATTGCGACGCGTCCGAGCCACCCGCGACCGTACGTGGCGCGAGGCTGGTCCACGCGGCGGCGCGTCGCCATTCAGGCAGACGGAGGCTTCCGCACCATCGCCGCCCACAGAGGGCTATGCCACACCCGCGCGAGGCGCGACAGCCCCCTGGGCCGGCGGGGCTCGCCCGCACGCGACTCTCCAGCCGTCCGGAGTGCGGTCCCGGGGTCGGCCCAGCGCGCGAGCCCGCGCGCGAAGAGCGTCGGGACGTCCGCGGCCCTCCGCACGAGCGGCGCCGCGCGCAGGCGGAACGCGCCGTGCTGGACGACGGTCCCCTCCCCCAAGTGCGTGGCATGCACCTCGACGCGCGCGAGCGCGGAGAAGGGCTGGAGGATCTGGTGGAGGTCTGTCGGGGAGGGGCTGACGTTGTAGAGCGCGAGGGAGAGGGTGCGGACGCGCGCGAGTGCGCGCGTCGCGAGCCCGATGTGGCCCAGGGAGGGGCGCGCGCCCGGCTCCTCGGCCCAGTGCCAGGTGAGGGTGGCGCGCCCCGCTGCGTCGGACAAGCTGAAGAGGTAGTTGTTGCTGCTGCTTGCCTGCCCTCCCGCGTATTTTTCCTGTGTGGAGAAAGAGGGAGGGTGGCAGCAGGGGGAGAGGGCAATGTACGCGAGGTTGACGTGCTTGGCGGGGGCGAAGAGGGCGGCCATGACGGCGTCGTGTTTGAATGCCGGGAATGTGGGCGTGTGGAAGTGGACGTCGAGGACGGTCCGTGGCGTGATAGATGGGAGCAGCTTGTCGAGAAGCTGTTCGACGGCGTTGGTGAGCAGGCCGTCGATGGAGACGCGCTCGAGCCGCGGAAGATTGGGCGCCGCCATCTTGACTACATCATCCGGGAGGACAGCTTGGTGATCTCCGTGGTTGATGATGGCGAGGTTCCTCAGCAGCGGGGTGTACTGCAGGAAGTTGAGGAGCGTGCAGGTGGATGGGGCGCGGCTGGTGGTGATGCTCAAGTCCTCGAGGGCGGAGAGGACAGGGAAGAAGCGATCGTAGAGGTGATGATATGCCTCTCTCTCCAACGCTAATGCATCGGGAGTGAACGGGAGGTTGACGGCGCACGTCATGGTTTCCGGGTGCCTTGGGTTGGGGACCGCAGTTGCGTTGACGTCGATGGACGCGATCCGGGTGCTGTACCGGCCGAGGACCTCGCCCATGGTCACACGGGCTTCCTGGCCGTCTGGGCTCTGGAGGAAGAACATCTGTGATGGATCGCAGAAGAAGATACTCATCCGAAGAACAGGATGGTTGGTATGATCGAAGATGGGGGTGAGGCGCACCGTATTCTCGGTCACCGCAGGCTTCGACGTGGTTATAATGGGGCTGTGGCATGTTATATCGGACGCGCAGTACGTCGTCGGGAGATCCACGTACGGGATAGAGGGTGTCGGTGAGGAGGGACGGGAGCCGAGGGGAGGCCAAGGCTGTGATAATGGGGAGGTGGACAAGTTGGGAAGCCGGCTCTCCTGAGGTGGTCCAGTGGGCGGAATGAGTTTGGCATGAGAGAGCCCATCTCCGACGGCCTCGCCACTTCCGTAAGGCTCTGGGGTGGCGAAGGACATCATTGAACGGATAGCCAGGATGACCGAGGGTTGTCAGAAGTCCGTAGGGAGCTGGGTGGAATTTCTACCGATGGGATAATGCGGAGGGAGTTGTGTTGCTGGACAGAAAACGAAGGAATACGACTCACCATTATATACGGCGGCATCTATCGGGGCATATAGCATTGTGGCGCTGGCCTTGAGGTCCTTCGTAGATGGCTGTGGGCGAAGGCTGGACCGAGGTGGCAAGAGTTGGTATGGTATGCAAAAGCATAGTAGATTACTCCTGCCCTAAAAGTACAACACGGATAATCAGAGAGATGCGGGTTTTTTGACGGACAGATCGTGATTCGTCGCGGCCTGAATGTGTGAGAAATGCAAAGCTAGTCCACGGGACCTGCAAGAGGAAAAACGCCTGGGCCCTGTCAAGAAAGACCAAGACGCACAGAGAAAGTAAAACGGTAACGACGGATGGGACGGGCTCCTTTGTTTGGCATGGGAATATCGAATGGTTCCGCAAATGGAGAGCGGGGAGCAGTAAGGGATTTCTGTCATGGCGGGCTTGGAATCCACTGAGCTTCGGATACACGAGGTGAGGACGTGCGGAAGTGCGATCCGCTGTCGAAAAGATACCGGATGGCGTCAAGTCAACACTACATGGAATAATACCGCATCGATATACAATACAAGTGGCGGTGGTTGGTAACCGTTAGCATATCGGATACACGTCTAAAGGAAGACAACGTACCCGATGGAACAGACGTGAATTGAGAATAAGAACGACGGCGGCAACGCAGTTGTGAGACTTGTTTCACGCTGCTCTTCCATTCGAAAGAACAAGGCACAGTTAATGGGGCCGACATGAGCCCGGTTCATATAGGAAGGTCCCTTGGTGGACCCACCAACGTCTACAGAGAGTTAGAGTGGGAAGGTCGCATGTCCCACGCACCTGTTTGGAGTCGAGACCTCAGTCGGGGGACTACGTGCCGTGCCATGAAACCCGAGGAACAAGCAATCCACCGCCCCCGATTTTCGTTATGCTTGTCCTGACGACCGTCGGCGCGGAGGCGAAATGTGTCAAGGACAAGCGAGCTCGCGCCCAGTTGCCAGCCAGCGCATTGGGGTAGCGCCCGTGGTCCACAAAAGGCTGTATAGACGCCCACAGCCACGAGCGCGTTCAAACTCCGCAAACGCGGGTTGCAATTGGACAAGATCAACGACGTCAACGTCAACGTCGCAACATGGCCTCAAGCGCGTCGACACAGGCAGGCAGCAAGAGGTGGACCTACTTTCATTCCGCCCTCCAGCTCGCCATACAGCGTTCAGCACACAAGTGGACGTGAGTCCTCTCTTATTTGTGGGTGCCCCGCAGCGCCACTGACCGTAGCCCATATGCCAGTTATGAGGACTTTGCCGAGTGTTTCTCCCTCTGGTGCGACGAGCAGCCTGAAAATGCGGCTACCATCTTCAATCTTGTCTCTGGCCGCCTTGAATCGTCTATCACGGTGTGCCTGTCAATATTTACGCGTTAGTTGCTCATACTCAACCACGAGCGGAGTAGGAGAATTGCGAAGTGTTGTTCAAGAAATATAACGTGAAGGAGAACCTTGACAACCTCCATGCCGTCGTGACGGCTGCACGCGCAAGGAAGCAGGCGAACTATGACAGCAAGGACGTTTGGCGCGAGGACCTGCAGCCGCGTGCAGCCGTCAGGGCACGAACGATCCCCCTCCTCGAGCACGAACGCGATCGCTTGCGCGCCGAATTAGCTCAGGTATTTCCCAAAGCATCTCCCCGTGTCCTCAATATTGCTCATCTGCTCGTGGTTTTAGCTCACCGAAGAGAATTCGGAACTAGAGTCACAGATGCAGCAAAACGTGCGTGCCACAGAGGAGGCCGAGCGTGATGCTGCAAAGCTTCTCGACGTTCTCGACAAGGTGACCATTGCACAGGTCTTTTTACCTCTACGGATGCTCATAAAGGATATAGGCACTTGCGAGATGGGACAAAATTCCACTAGATGATCTACAGTCTTGGACGCTCCAGACGGCGGAATCTGCCGGGAATAAAGCTTAGGGTCTCAACGCAGGCGGTCTGCGAGCGGACGCTTTTGAACTTACGTGTGTGGGGGAATTGTGACGAGCCTAATGTATCAACCGCATTCGTTCATTTGTGTCATCCGAATGTTTCTCATGGAAGCGATGAATCAAGTGGGCTTGTTGCCTAAGAGAAAGAAGGATTCTGAGAAAATGACTCTCTGTCGGGGAGTCGAACCCCGCTTTCGCGCGATCAGGTGAATGACAGGCGCGTGTACTAACCGATATACTAACAGAGATGGTTTATATATTTCAATATCAATATGTTAACCTAATACTGGCTCAAGGCGCTGATGCTGATACTTTGGTGTCGTAGTACTAGAAGGGGTTGCGTCCTCGCCTTTAACCATGACGTCTCCACAGTCAGCGAACTTGCCTCCCCACAACCCTCTACAACGAGAAGGACATTTTCCTCCGCCGTTCGGACTATGGGGACACCTATCGCGCCGTGCAGGTATCACTCCACCTAATGCGACGTCGTCCAGCAATGCAAAGAGCACGATGCCTGCCATCGCTCCACTCGACAAGGCCGGAGCTTCCACTAGGATTCTTCTCCACGATACGCAGGCACATCTAGAGAAGTTTGCCGAGCGCGTTATCCAACTCACCGCTGGAGTCGCCGATGCGAAGCGGGAGCTCGTCGCGGTACAGAAGTTGTATCAGGAGGATCATGAGCAGCTGGTCGAGCGAATGATTGGACTCGGTGCGTACGCTGCAGCTTGAAATACGTCGAGCATTGGGGGCATGAAGTCTTTACTTCCTAGCAAATCGGTGCCAGACTGAGCTTCAAAGGACGATCGGGACGCCAGCACAGTCGTCAGAGCTTCGTGATGCCTTGAGGGCCGTTGAGGGGCTGGGGGCTCGCTTGGAAGCATTGGATAAGAAAGTGGATATGATGACCATGGTCAGTCTCCTCGCACCTATATGCTGTCATGCTCACCTCTTGCATCCGCTCGTCTCTAGGTGGGCCAAACCCAGTTGCAGGCGCTGCAGAATCTCCAGGATCAGCAAGGGCAAATCCTCACAGCGCTTCTCCCCATCTTGCCTCTTTTACAAGCCGTGCCACTGCACGTTGAGAGCGCCCGCGATAAACTCATGGACGCCGTCTCAGACTCGAAAAACGATGTCAAACTCCGGATCGCCGACTTTGAGGACCACGTCAAACAGTCGCACAAATTTCTAGGCAACCAGATCAGGAGCTCCGTCCCGCAAGGCCAGGTCAAGCCGGGTGCGCTTGCGTTGCGGCCTCATGTCCACGACTCTCCATCTGAGCTGCGGCAACTTATCTCGACTTCGGCTGAGGCCGTATCTCCTGCCGACCGCCTGGCTCAAGGAACCCCCCGCTTTCGATCTGTATCTCAGAAACGTCCTCGATCTGCTTCTCCTAGCGAGGCCGGCTCTGGCAACCCCGCAACGTCTCCTTCGGACAGGAAGAAACCACGCTTCGGCAGATCGTCTGGCCATACTGTTGCTTCTCCCGCGCGTACTTCATCCCTTGTGTCCAAGACTACCCTGAGGCGCATACACACACCCACTGTCTCCTCCGCCGCACCACCAAGCTCAAGTCATGTCTCTCTCGACGTTTCACTATTACCTGCTGTTATGCGCCCTTCCGATCGACCAGTCAGAACGCCTCTGGCCGACCTTGACCCTCGAACCCCTAACACCACGCTGAACCCCAGCTCCCCAGCCTCCATCGCTTGTTCGGTTCCTAAACAACCCCGCGGTTCTCGGTCCACGCTCCATACTCGTCCTAGTCCTAGTCTTACTACGCAGGCTGGCATGGCCCCTCGAACGTTCTCTACGCAGTCCAATCGTACCCAAGCACAAACACTCGCCCCTGCTGCTGCCTCTCTACGCTCGACGATATGCACCCCACCGCCCACCAAAGCCGCACCCATCACGCCCGGTAGCTTCAAACTGCCCCTTCCGGCCCTTGGGCTCAGCAGGACCACGACCACGACCGCGACGGCCACGCCGCCGCGGCGCACCACCACAACCATTACCACCACCCTGAATCGCAGCGCCTCGTCCTTGCATCACCCCGCCCTCAACCTCAGCAACGAGAAAGTGCGAGCACGGTCCTCCAGGACCTCCGTGCAGGCCGAGGCGAGCCGCATTCGCACCCGCACGCCGCCCCTCGGCCTCACTGCTTCTTCTCGCGAAGTGGTGGCGGTGCACGACGCTCCTAACGGCTCCGCGCATGGGTTCGGCGTGGGCCTCCCGGTGGGTGTGGGTGCTCGTGGTGGCACGCCGAGGACGCCGCGCCTGCTGGGGGATGCGAGTAGGGGCACGGGCACGAGCACGAGGGCTGCGTTGCCGCCGCCGCCACCGCCACCGAGTGTGGGGAAGCCGATGAGCTTGCGGGATCGGCGGGCCATGCTTATGCTGCCCGAGGATCGACTGGTGCGTGGCGATTCGCTTGGGGTCGAGGTTCGAGGCTGTTCGTTGACGGTCGTTCATGTGATTGGCATAGCGGGATGAAGGGAAGCGGTTCATACCGCTTGACGATGAGGAGGAGGATGACGACGACGACGACGGCGGCGTGGAGTCGGCTGGTTAGGGTAGGGTAGGGTAGGGTAGGGTAGGGTGTATGCGCGGTTTTGCGATGGTGTCCGCCGCTTGTGTCGTCGTCACGGAGATGGGCTATGAGTGCCATGCTGTTTTTATTCATGGCGCATGGATACCTGGTATCACTGAAGCACTCGAGTTGATGTTAAGTTAAGGTATAATATCTTCGCGGGTCTGGTCGGTCATCCACCCTCAATGTCACGAAGTCGCTCGCACTGGCAGGGTTCGATTGAAGCACCCAAGGGCCGCTCAGGCTGACATATCATTACCCTGGCTTTATTTTCTAGTCCACGAACTCATCAACACTCGAGCAACGCTCTTTACTACGTGGCGGCTTTCATGGATTTGCACAGGAAATCCTTGCGTTTCGGCTGGATAAACGCAAGCTAGCACTATTATCCTCGTGTGGGGGAGGCCAAGCTAAGTAGCCCTAATCAGGATAACCGTTCCGCCACAAATACCCAGCGAACTTATGAAGCTAAGGGGTCCCATCTTAGCCACTGTGCCCCTGTCTGCAACTCCATTTCCTAAACCGTTTTCGGAATGGGCCGTGCGTCGTGCGTGGATATGCATATAGATAGTTTACATCGCCGCTGCCCGACTAACTGTGTATGATGGGCTCCGCGGCTTGAGTCCAACGCTAACTCCGTATTCAACTGCGTACATACGTTAGCAAACGTGGTCACGAATCGACTTCATGATCAAGTTGAGCTCTCCACCCGCCTGCTTGTTATAATCTTTCCATGCGAACACGAATATGAGAGATTACACGTTCACCGTCGAGGAAGTACATTATTAGAATACACGGTCAACTATTGTACTACTATTACTACTACGTTCAGAAAGACGAGGACGAAAAAGGCAAAATCCAGTTCTATATATGCTGCATAACACTCTACCCCTGCTAAGCTGCAGTAGGATCTAGGTCACCAATCACGATATCCCGAAGACTCGGGAGGGGTACTATCCTCGCGCTCGCGCCGAGTCGCCGCCGTGGATCCGGACTTGCGCGGCTTCCGCTGGCCCGGCGGAGAGCGCACTCGCTGGCCCTGGTCCGGGCCCCGCCGCCCCGGCTCGCGCTCGTAGCGGCACTCGACGCCCTGGTGCGCCGCGCGCCGGCAGTGGCTGCACGCGGGCTGCGCGCCGTCGCACTTCATCTTGCGCACGCGGCTGCGTTGGGTGAATGTCAGTGACTCGGATTCGTCTTCTTTTGAGTTGTTGGGATGGCAGTGGAGGGGGGGGGGGGGAGGGACGAGGGGAACTCGGAACTTGGAACTTAAACTTACCATCTGTCGCAGGCGACGGCGATCCGCTCGCGCGGCGTGCCTTGCATCGTGAGGTGCTGAGACCAGTCGCGGGAGCGGCCCGAGGGATCTCGCCCGGGAGGGTCATCTGCGTCGTTTGGGTATGTGTACGCCGTGGACTGGGGTGGGTATGCGGAGGTGAACGAGCCGGGGTATGCCGTCGGGGAGCCCGTGTGCGAAGGGGGGTACAGGAACACGGGGGTCGATCCCGGGTTCGCGTTGAGCGCGGTGTGCTGCACCGAGTACGGGTCGTACGTCGATGTGGGGGCCTGCCACGACGTCTGCTGCTGCTGCTGCTGCTGCTGCGGGTACGCGCTTGGGTATAGTGCATGTGCATTGGTGGTGTTGGGGTACGAGCCTTGTGGTGTTGATGTCGGGTATGCGGTCGGCATGGTCATGCCGTATGGAGTCGCGGAGTACTGCATGGATGCACCTGGATCGGAGTACATGTGCGGGTCCATGCCGTACTGCTGGGCTGCGTGTCCGCCCATCCATCCGCCAGCAGGATAGGAAGGCTGCTGGGCGTTTGGTGGATGGGAGGAACGATCGTCGTAGTAGTAGGACTGCATGGTGGTGTTGGGATTGTCTGTGCTACAGAAAGATTTGGAGGATTGGTTGATTGGTTGTATCGAGGATGGATGTGGTGTCGAGTTCTACTGTTGACTCGAAGGGGAGACCGCGGCCAAGTTTTATACCTTGCTTTCAGCACCGCCTACCGTACATCTCTCGACCTACTCGATCTCGGTCTGTGCATCGATCTTCAGCTATGCGCTCAGCGCGGTATGCCGGAGAAAGCCACAGAAAGTTCTCGCCGTGAGTAAGATGCCTTCTGGGGCCTTGTGCATTCGCCGACAAGGGCGCTGCGCGCGGAGACACAGACGTGTATGCAGGTTACGTCGGGGAGGACTCATACCGGTCGCGTATAGGTCATGAATCAACCAAGATTATGACTAGATGCATGTGTTGACTCACCGATTAGGGGGAAGGGTACCATTGGAAGGGTACTAGGCGCTGCATGAGCTGACGGCGCAAGGCCCCGAAGTCCCGTACGAATGTCGAGATGATGCCTCCCGGCGGAAGTCAACAGCAGCTAAGGACTATGAGTTACTATGACTCAACTCATATGCATCGTGTTATGCACAGTAAATGGCAAGTCAGCACCTGCCACTGCTGGCCATGGGCTAACGATGATGCACAAGTCAGGTGAAAAAGACGCCAGAGCATATTAACCCTCTCACCTGCATATACACAGGCACGATGCATCGCATCTTTCAGACCATGTGATAGAGAAACCAGAATCACCGCCATGAAGCTACGGCCGACAAAAGCGATGTGCTTAGGCGGTCCCGCCTTGTCGAAATGCCAAATGGGGCAGCGTCGGGGAGGCGGTGCGTCGTCGAGTCGGTGGTTCGTTAAGCGCCTACCGACTGCCACTGTATAGTACGGTCACGTTGCCATCCGAAGGTCGTGGACCTGAACGAATTAAATGACGTAGAAGACCACCTGCATCACAGGATCGTGTGTACAACCGGGCAAGTGAGGTGGTACCTTACCTTGCATCCATGCTTCGAGCACTGCTCGCGGCAGTAGTAGTATCTGCGCGTGATTCTCGGAATCTAAGGACTGGCAAGCGGAGACAGAGCGGACTGTAGCGTACTAGGCGGTGAGATGTGGAGTTTCGTGGCCGCAGTCTGAGTCAGCATGCTGGCCTGTAAAGACCTCGCTGAACGATGAGCCCTCTCCGGCGAACTACCAAGGAAGGAAACTCACGTAGCTGCATCAAAACAACTCACTCGAGCCCTCCGATTCCCGGGCCCTCTCGTACCTGCGCCGCGGCTAGACAGTGCACCGAGCGGTGGCAGAAGACGATACCTGTAAGGCAAGATATGGCGCCTCGGAACACGCCCAGCTAGGCTGTCGGAATCAGCTGCTCGCTCTGTGGGTGCAGGAGGCATATACTTATATGTCCTCCATCCTCTTTCTGCCCACGCTGCGCAAGGACGGCCTTCTTCGTTTTGCCCTCACGCATCGCCGGTGTGCTTGTTCGCCCGCAGTCACATCTGAAGACTCCCGGCCAGTTGGCTTCGAGAGCCAGGGGCGCAAGGCTGGGTCTGAAGGTATGTTCTGTGGAACAAGGCGTGTATCAGATTCGCATCCTCGCAACGGCACTTTGTGGTGGACTTAGTGTAGGAAACTGATCTGGTCTGTGAACTCACGCTGCGCTTCTGTTCCGCCCAAGACGTTCACCTCGTCAACCCGCGGCCGCTCTGCCAGTGGTGATGGGTATAAACCTGGAATCATCGTCTCGTGCCCATCCCGTAACCCCCCACCGGTCTCCTGCGGTGTGGGGGTGCGAGTACAGACGGATGGATACGAGGCCAGAGAGTGTGTGCAAAAGGCTTCATGTCAAATGTTTCAAGCAGCGGTCCAGTGGCCGGCGCCTCGCTTCCTCCCCTTTGAGCGGCGAGCGGCAATTTGAATGTTGAGTTTCGGAGTTATCCGGGTGACTGAAATCGGGGTTAGGGTTGCATTGTTGCTGTCGTCGCCGTCGTGGACGATCATGATGCCTTCTCCGATCCCGAACTTCAACTACATATGTACATATGTGTTCCTAGAGCTCAACAACATCCGTCGCGCTTCGTGTTCCAAATACTCAATGTCGAAGAATGAACGACGAGCTTAGCCTAAGTGTTCTCGCTCTCTTGCACTGCTCGCTTCATTCGTCCCTCCCTCCCGACACGCCTCGTCCCGCCCTCGTCTTTTAATGCAATGGACTCGTGATTCCGTCCAGCAGTGGCCGCTGACCCCAGCTATCACCCTTCGGATCAAGGAGTACCACGATCTCAAGGGCAAGTGGGTCTACAAGCGTATTCTGAAGGAGCAACTCAGGCTCCTATGGTAGCATCAAGGACTTGGTACGTCTCGCTCTCTTGTAACATCCCGATGTCCGGTTTTGAACTTCATACAGTCATAGAACACGTGCTGCTGTACCACAGGACGCAGTAACACAACATTTTCAACTCATCACCGGGCTCTGCGTGCCGGAAGAGGAAGAAAGCACCTCGCCGTTCAACCAGGCGTAGGCTGGCGAGAGCCAGAGTTAGCCACCCCACCAACCCCCCTGTGAGAAGCGCGCCTTATGGATGCAGGACAGAGAAGCCACGCGCGGGAGATGACGGACGCCGAGCGCAGGAACGATCTCGCCACCAAGATTGACGTCCGTGTGTATCTGATCATACGGTGGCACGATTCAAGAGAGCTAATAAGGAGACGTTTTGCAGAGACCATCCGCGGGCACTTGGCTGGCTCACATGCATCAAGCGTACGTATACGTCTCTTGACATGCGTGACTCGCCGCAGTGGACATCCCGTGCGGAATTAACCAACATCCCCGCCCGCGTTTCCGGTGCCCGAGGGCCAAGTTCAAAATCATGCAAATTGCCGACCACTATTACTCGGTCGGCGTCGGATCGTGCCCCCACCATACCGTAAGTCCAGCCAACTTCTAATGCGCATGCTCGACATCGAAAAACGTTACCTCGTGGTGTTCATGGGCGACCGGCTAAACTAACAGACGACTTACCATATAATCTCATCGAGCGCATCCCAAAGGATGTATATGTTCGGCACCTACATGCTGAAGGTCGCATTCAGCAGAAGCGTAGGTATTCCCTGGCCGTATGCGCCACTTCTCTCTAAGTAACCGTCGTCAAAGCTCGGCGGCCCATCTCCTGACCCTCTATTAGTATTTGTTGGACTCTGGCGCACACGGTGGTACGGCTCCTCGACAGGACCAGATTGTTTAGTTATTGTGTACGCTCCGATTTCCTCCTTTCCCGATGTTTACACATGCTCATGGTGTTTTCAGTTGCATCTAGCATACGTTCAGTCCACAACGGAGCGAAGCGCCTCGGAAAACGTTTGACAACGCCAGGCGCTCCTCATGCGGCTGCGGAGAACAGGACCAGCGTGGCTGTGCATCAGCGGCGAGGTAAGTCCTGCAGCCTCTGGGTGATCAACCAGCTGTGCTGCTTTCTGATACTTACATGCGGGTCGCAGCTCCCACCCGGGTCACGGCAAGGTCTGTTCCCGATATACGGCACCCGGAGTATGGCGAGACGGACCACGGGGTCATTACCGGTGTGGTTCTCGTCGGCGGCCCCTTGCTGTTCGAGGGTGCCATACGAGATCGTTGTGCCACCCGAGTAGGGTTTCCATCACGAATGGACGGGCAGGTCGTGATAGGGTAAGGCTCGTGGTTGCGTGCACGGAGGATCCGGGGCAAGGCACGATTTCCGAAAACGCGACGGATGCGAGGCTTGGCGCGGGGATGGAGAGATACTAGATAGAGATATGCTAGCTATGGCCAGCTGCGTTTGTCGGAGATGAGGTGGTGGAAGGTGGTACGGACGCGGTGTGGTAGCTATGCACAGGGAATATATTTCGTTGTATGAGAGCGCAAACCTAACCCACGCCGATCGTCACCCTGTAGGAAGGATAAGGATACTATTCATTCTTGCAAGCCGGAGTACTTATTGGGGTGCGAACGTCGCGTCGCCTCCGCAAAGCCGCTTGTCCGCCGGGACCGCCATACGTCCCGTTTGATCGTAGCCCCCAAGACCGGGGAAAGGGATGACCAGTTCTGACATACTTCCCAATAGGCGAGCACTTTCGAGGATAAACGGAGTCAAGCGTCTCGGAATGGGCGGGCGAGAATAGTGGAACGAACGAATGCATTCAATGGGTCGGCGTCGGGGGAGAGGAACCACAAAGGTGTGGGGTGGGAAGCAGACTAAGGGAGTAAGCGAGTGTAGTATCGCAACATAGCATATAAGGAACGGTCTCAGTGGTACAGTACCAAGAAGGAATCCTGCTCCGCGTTCATGGGAAACGAGCGAGGAGACGAGGAAACTAATATCGTAGGGAACGACCAATACTGCCGCGGAATGCGAGCGAGTGCTAAGATTAGTACGATTGAGGGACGGAGGATCAAGAAAGAAAAACAGATAAACAACCATCGGGAAATATGTATGGGTTTTCTACGTCTTCAGAGACACACCCCAAAGTACGAACGAACGATTTCAGTGAGGGTAGTGGACAAAGGCGACAGGAGACGCGTCGCGAGAGTGCGGAGCGTTGATGAGCCCCGCTTAGTCGGAGCCCTCGGAGGCGGCCACGGCGACGGCGGGCGCGATGATGTTGGTGATGTTGTTCGTCTCGTTGTGGACGCTGATCGAGGGCGACGCGATGGCGACCGCCGACGGGGTCTTGCCGCCCTCGATCAGCTTGTCGGGGGAGCTAAACCAGCGGCTGGACGAGACACACACTTCAGCATGCCACGCCTCTAAACATGGCGGAATGGATGGAGAAGCTCACGGGATGGGGATCAGCGCGAACTTGCCCTTGTACTCGACGCCGAAGACGTGCAGGTCGAACTCGACCCACAGCCACGCGTGCGGGTTGCACGCGTCGCCGCCCTGCACCCAGAAGCGGAGCGTGCCGTAGATCTCGGGCACGCCGATGGCCATGTTGATCCCCTGGCCACAGTGCAGGTCGCCCTTGTACGTGCCCGCCTTGACGGAGGCGAGGAGCGGGTACCTGACGTTCACGGTCACCTGGTCGAAGCGCGAACCGCACTCGCGGATGTCGATCTGGCCGGCGAACTGTGAGAGAGAGGTGAGCGCATGAGCGATGGCGGGGGGGGGGAAGAAGCGCGTTATGAGCCTACCTCGACGGCGAGAGGACCGAGCGGGATCCCGATGTTTGTGTTGATGAACTCGTGCTTGCTCCCGAAGATCGGGTACTCGGCGACGGCGAAGACGTGGTACTTCTGCCCGCCGCAGTCGCTGTTGGTGGCGATGGCGTGGTGGATCATGAGCCACTCGTGCACGTCTACGTTCGGGAAAGTTAGCGTCGTGTCGCAAGCTATCGGAGGCTCAATGCCCACTGATCATCGTGGGGCAAGCCACTAGAGATCGTGCAGGAAAAAGGAAAGAGCATTCGTTAGAAAAGCTTCACCATGGTTGTACTGCACCATGCATACCGAAGAGCTCCGAAGAGCAGGAAGTAGGCATGGTGGGCTTGAGGATGCAGGACATGGTTGTCAATCTGAGAGAGATGGGGGTAGGGAGGGAAGCGTGGAGAGTGAAGTGAAGTAGAAGTTATGTTGAGTCAAAGGTTGCAAGAGAAGATCCGGGTTGTGGAGTCTGCAGAATCTGAGTCGGTCCTCTGCTAGGTTTTATACACAGAGCCCGGCGTCCATGGTCCAGCTTGAGTCGTCGTATAGTAGCCAATCCAGAGAGCCACGTCCTAGCAGCTCGGGAAGAGAGGTTCCCCGCACAGCAGCGAATTGCATCTACGAAAGAGTGAATTGGACACGAACAATATGTCAATGTTCCATGCTTGACGCACCGCTTCTTTCGACCACCGGGTTCAAGGATCAGTTTCATAGTGAGGTTGACGGACCCCGGTTTGGTGTGGATCAGGAACTGGCTTGACGGCAAGACCGGTAAACGAACAGCTGTCGGGCAGTAACGGGAGTTTGTTCGCGTGAGCCGGGTAGCTAGGAGACATGCGTTCTCATCCCAAATAACAACAACTAGCAAGGAATGACTGGTCAGTGTGCTTATTTGGGTCGCTTTGTGCAAAACAATCACTGGCACGCACTCGTCTACGAACCTAAGGAAGCACATTACGGACGCTGCAATTGAGACCCTATCCAGATGACCAGGAGCCCGGAGCCAGTAACGTTGAAACATCGGTGTGCATATTGAGACCATAATGTGAGACGGGTCTCTATTGAGAAGCGGTCTTTCGCGTGTAGCGACGTCCTCGGTGAATGCCACGGGGCCCGCTAGACGAATGTGCTGGCGACGCAATTGGATTATGTCAGTTATGTAACGACGATATCGCCGAACAGTGGGATTCGGACGACGCACATCTAGACTGGATTCGGGCGAAGGCTAGTGTGAGCGTTTCCTTCCGGCTCCGGTGTTAGGTCTACCCAACCATTGAACCGTAGAACGCCATCCCTGTATCGACAACAGTCAAGCACGGTGTATTATCCTCCCGCTAGTTGGAGAGGAAAAAATCGAGTATATCGGGTGCCTAGGAATAACGCGTCAAGACTCGTTGAAATGTGTCACCGTCTGCTCTTCCTGACGGGATTATTCGCATCGGACCTCCAAGGTCCGGGTCCACTGTGCGGACTCTCTTGCGCCCAATGTCGCTAGTCGCTAGAAGCCGCGCACGTTGATGCTTAGCGTGGCATCGAACTTGGAAGTGGCATCCGACCAGCGTACCCCGCAGTCATCGGACGTGGACCTACATTTACCGCCTCCGGTGCCCGCCCCTGGGCGTCAACTGTAACGTCAGCGAAGCGACCGGTCCCAGCCGCGTGATTCTCGTGCTTGGAAGTTGGCGACGTCGTCGAGGAATGGAACTATGCAGGTTGGGCTGGAAGACCTGAGAACCGGAGAAGACCACGAGATGTCAGCGGAGAGGCTCCGTCACGGTGGGCAGAATGTGTACCTATGATAGTGCCATATCGGGTCCGAGTCGCCCGTCATCGTGGGTGACCTAACCACGCGCTACGCTGTCCTTCACCTTCAATGTCTGGAGAGGCTGTGCCCGAGCTTGCTGTCGAGCGGACCATGCCGTTATACCTGGAATTGCAGACGGGGTTACCATAAGCCTGTCCGTGCGCAGCAACATTCAGTAAAGGTAAAGTAGCGACTCGAAAGGTGCCTGCGTGATATGAACATATAGGTATCTGGCGCGATACTTATGATCCGTCCATCTCTGGCCGAAAGTTCGAGCAGGGTCCCTTACACGTCCTGCAGTGTCAAGCTTGAAAGCTTGGACACTGGCAGGCCATGGGAGACTCGTCGACCGGGGGCGAGACCGCCGTACTGACCAACGACACACGCGGGCCTGCAATTCTAGAGCGAGGATAACCCAAAGCGGACTGCGATACCCATACCCACCGCTGCCTTGCTCTTGAGCGTTCTCACTGCATCCCAGGCCCTCGTAACCAAACGCGATGTGCAGCTGAACGGCGGTCACACCTTCCCGCGCGGACTTGAAAGTGCGGCTGCTGCATTCAAGGACATGCCGTCACGGTCGTGCTCAACGGGGGAGGGCCCCGGAGACTCGGACGCGTCGCGTGGGCGAATACTAGTAGGGCTGCTTCAGGGAGGGACCACTGGCAGAAAGCGTGTGCATCTTCGACGTGTTCAAGATCGCTATTGGGAAGGAATAGTGCGCTGCAGAGTTATGGGCCCATAGCGATGAGAGGCGGTGCATTTGGAACGTTAACGAGATCGAGTAGGGGAACGTACGCTCCGAAAGGGACGTGAACTGCTGGCATCCAAAGTAGGTCGATTCCCGCAGCATCGAAGGGTGCATGGTCCGGTCTTACCCAACAACCGCAACTTAAGTTTGATGCGATAAGAAGACATCCAGAATTCGAACAGTCATGGCTGGAGCGAAAACATCATGATGCGAGGTCATCAAGACCAAGACGTCCAAGACGTCCCAAACACCGCTTTCGCACGGTCACGCGGATGGCAGTCTTCTGAATCACGGTCCAATTCTCTGCACCTCAGTAGAATTCGCCCCTTTGCCTTTGACTCGGGATCGTCGTGCGACTCACGCAAAAACGAGTCGATACGTTAGTAAAATACCCTGTAAATCGTAGTCCTCCGCCAGCCTGTCGCAATGTAACTGCTGTCCGACGAACTGTCCTCTTGCCACACTTGACGACAACCGTGTCCGGAGGGCCGCTCACTGGCGCATCGTCAGTGTCATGTCAAACCTGTGGAGGGCTTCCTCAGAGGCCCAGCGGCCATTGGCCATGAGTTTTATTGTCTGCATGCATATACCGCTCCTTCCGAGTCGCGCGAATTCATTGCGTCTTCAACGCACTCACCATTCAAGAGAAACAGCCTGCTAATCCTTCACGCCTTATGATTTACTCTCAGTCGTATCCGAACGACACGACACTTTTGAAATATCCTGTGAGTCAATGAGCGCATCTGTTCGCGCATCCCCCGGCCGACTGATAGCTTCTTACAGGTAATATGGATGTTGTACGTGGCCAGAAGCTGTGTGCGACACCAAGGAATGCGTGACAGCTTGAAACGAATGTATTGCACAGCACTCGAGGGATCGGAATGCGCGTAAGACAGAGAGAGCCGAGGGATCAAACGAGGGTAATACGTTAACATACTATAAGGCATGGTGGGTGTCTGGTATGACAGTACCAAGAAGAGGGCCAACTCAACATCTACGGGAAATGAACGATGAGCGGGAGCAGACTAATATCGTAGAGAACGACCAACGGCGCACAATGCGAACGGGGGCCAAGATTAGTGATGAATAACGGAGGGAGGGAAAGAGGGCAAGGACAGACAAATAGCCATCGGGAAAAAACATGTATGGGTTTTCTACATTTTCAGAGACACACCCCAAAGTACGAACGAACGATTTCACTGAGGGTAGTGGACAAAGGCGACAGGAGACGCGTCGCGAGCGAGCGGAGCGTTGATGAGCCCCGCTTAGTCGGAGCCCTCGGAGGCGGCGACGGCGACGGCGGGCGCGAGGATGTTGGTGATGTTGTTCGTCTCGTTGTGGACGCTGATGGAGGGAGACGCGATCGCGACGGCCGACGGGGTCTTCCCGCCCTCGATCAGCTTATCGGGAGAAGAGAACCAGCGGCTGAACAAAGGATGTGTGAGCATCATGTGCTGCTGGGAGTCGAAGGACGGAGAAGCTCACGGGATGGGGATCAGAGCGAACTTGCCCTTATACTCGACGTCGAAGACGTGCAGGTCGAACTCGATCCAGAGCCACGCGTGCGGGTTGCACGCATCGCCGCCCTGCACCCAGAAGCGGAGCGTCCCGTAGATCTCGGGCACGCCGATGGCCATGTTGATCCCCTGGCCACAGTGCAGGTCGCCCTTATACGTGCCCGCCTTGACAGAGGCGAGGAGCGGGTACTTGACGTTCACGGTGACCTGGTCCAAGCGCGGACCGCACTCGCGGATGTCGATCTGGCCGGCGAACTGTGAGAGGGAGGTCAGCGCCTGAGCAGTGGCGGGGGGAAGCGCGTTCAAGTGAGCCTACCTCGACGGAGAGAGGACCGAGCGGGATCCCGATGTTCGTGTTGATGAACTCGTGTTTGCTGCCGAAGATCGGGTACTCAGCGACGGCGAAGACGTGGTACTTCTGCCCGCCGCAATCGCTGTTGCTGGCGATGGCGTGGTGGATCATGAGCCACTCGTGGACATCTGCATTCGGGTGAATCAGCGTCTTGTCCAGGATCCCTTGTAGTGTCAATGCTCACTGATCATCGTGGGGCAAGCCACTAGTGAACACGCGAGGAGTGGGCAAGGCACTCATCAGAAGGACCTTCAGCATCGTCACAGTAGGCTGAATCATACCGAAGAGCTCAGAGGAGCAGGAGGTGGGCATGGTGGGCTTGAGGATGCAGGACATGGCTGACGATGTGGGTTGAGAGGGGAGAGTAGAGAGTGAGTTGAATCGAAGGTCGCAAGAGAAGATCCGGGTTGTGGAGTCTGTAGAACTGGAGTCGATCCTCTGCCAGGTTTTATACGCAGAGGGCGTCCATGGTCCTGTTTGAGCCGTACAGTGGAGTCTTCAATTGGATCTGGGAAGGAGTGAATTGGTGACGAACAATATGTCAATGTTCCACGCTTGACGTACCGCTTCCTTCAACCTCCGGGCCTAAAGGAGTTTCGGTGATGATGACGGATGTCGGTCCCCAATTAGGTGTGTGTTAGAAACTGACTTGACGATAAGACGGGCAGGCGAACAGCTACCGGGAAAATGGCTGAGATATGCGCATCTGCGCCGGGTAGCCAAGAGCCTAGGCGATGCCTTCTCATCGCAAATAACAAGCGAAGAATGGGTTGTCAGCACATAGGTTTAGGTTTCGGAGGCCTCTGCACAAGGTAGGACAGTAGGATTCAGCCTCACCCACAGAGGCAATACGGGACAGACCGCGGATGCTGGAGGAACACTAAAAGATATGAAGGACCCGTAGCTAGCGAAGTGAATGCGCATATCGAGGACACAAACGGGAGACGGAACTCTATCGAAAAAAGGTCTTCGTATGTCGCGAGTCCGACTCGCGACGTCTGCGGCGGATGCTACGGGGCCCGCTAAACGAATGCGCTGGCAAGACAATTAGATTATGTTACTCAATGGCCAGATGGATTCGGACGACGCACTAGATTGCATTCAGGCGAAGGCCGGTGGGAATTTCCCTTCTCCTCCAGTTCTACCCGTGCATCATGAATAACGGGTAGAGAGCATCTGAAAGGTGTCGATGTCTGCCTCCTGACAGGGGGTTGTTCGCGTCGGTCCTCCAAGGCCCGGGTCCACTCTACAGACCCCGATCCTGGCAAGACCCTTGCGCCCAGTGTCGCCAGTCACTAGAAGTCGCGTACGTGGATGCTTAGCGTGGCATCGAACTTGGAAGTAGCGTCTGACGAACGTACCCCGCAGTCATCGGACATGGACCCACATTTAAATTTGCCGTGTCCGGTCCCGCCCCTGGGCGTCTAATCTCCGCCACCAACCGGTCACAACCGCGGGATTCTCATGTTTGCGACGTCGTCGAAGAATGGAACCGTCAAAGTCAAGGCGATACTCGCAGATCTGAGAAACCAAAAAGCATCACGGCCCATCTTCAAAGCTTCCGTCACGGTGGGTGATATGTGCACCTGGGTCGAGGTTTTCCGTGCGACGTGCGCCATGGGCGATAAGGCGGCCGACGCCGTCCTTCTCCAACGTAGCATACCGGAGAATATGAATCCTAAATTCTTGATGAGATATCATAAGCCTGGCGGCGCGTAGCAATGTTAAGTAAAAATGCCTACCCGAAAGGTACCTGTGCGACGCGAGCACACACGTATAGGCGCGATATGATCCGTTCGTTTACGGCCGAGGTTCGAGCATGGGCGTGGCACATGCAGGGTCGAGCTTGGAAGCTTGAATAGTGACCAATCATGGGAGACCGGGAGCGAGACCGCCGTAGTGACGAGCGACAGGCAGGGTCTATACTTGCAGAGTAAAGGTGATCCAAGATGTACTGCAAAATATCCCGAAGGAGGGACTCACCTGAGAGCACTTCTTCCCTGCCAGTGTTGCTGTTATGAAGTTTTTTCTGCTAAGCTCATGACTGACATCATTGGGGTGCAAGGCACGATGCCGAACAACGACGCTGCTGCCGGACTTGATGCATTTTGAGATTAAGAGACGAGTAATGCTTGCCCACTGAGCCGTTTCTCCAGCATGGGCTTGATGAGCACACAGACAGCGAAAAAGGATGCTCGGAAGCATCTCTATTCGAATGGCGATGAATGGCAGTGATACCTTTGAGGACATGCCCCGTCATCCTACGACGCGGCGGGGTGCTCGGTGCCCGCATCCTCGCTCGACGTCGCGACCTCTATACTCGTATCCATCTGCGCGTCCCCGCCCGACGTCGTGCCCTCCACGCTGCCCTCAATCTTCTCCCCAAGCCCATCGAGTAAGCGCTTCAGCTCCTCAGCCTCCTGGTGGAGAACCTCCACGGTGGGTTCTACGCTGGCAGCCGCGAGGACCTCTGTTGGCTGCTCGCGGAAGCTGTGCTGCTCGACGGCCTCCCGGACGACCTCGCGCCACGTCTTGCCCTCCTTGCGGAGGAGTTCGCCCAGCTCGTCCTTTATCGCTCTCGCTGCGCCCGGGCCCTGGTAGCCGAACGCAGTGTACAGCTGGACTGCCGCTGCACCCGCCCGGGCGAACTCGAGTGCATCCGCTCCAGAGGAGATGCCGCCGCACCCGATGAGTGGGACCGAGGCAGGGAGAAGGCCGCGGAGGGTACGGAGGGTGGTCAGGGAGATCTCCTTCAGCGGGGACCCAGATAGCCCACCCGTTTCCGACTTGTTCGCTGTGGAGAACGAATGGAAGCAATAGGGGCAGTGATGAGGGGCGATGAGCGTGAAATGAAATGGTGGGGGGAGGGGGGGGGTACGTACGATCTGAGAGAGACGCGGGCCGCTGGACAGTCGTGTTGCTCACGATCACGCCGTCGATTCCTCCAGTCGCAAGTACGGCTGCCGCTACGTCCGCGACTTCGGACTCTGACAGGTCGGGCGCGATCTTGAGCAGCAGTTTTGGTCGGTGGGAGTGGGTGGACAAAGCAGTGACCTCGTCCCTCGCGGTGACTACGCCACCAAGAAGCTCTTGCAATACTGTCCGACTCTGCATCCCCCTGCGAAGACCCCACTTAAGGAGTTTCCCGTAACTTGAACCAGAGGAGGACGTACCTGAGACCAGGGGTATTTGGGCTAGAGACATTTACCACTAGGGCGTCGACGTATGGCCCGAATACGTGTACGCCAGCCACGAAGTCGTCGATGGAATCCTGCGGCGACGACTTGTTTTTGCCCAGATTCACCGCAAGAAGCGCGCCCGAACGTAATGACGCGTGTTCCTGACCGTGTAACGGGGACTGGTTGGTGGGGTCGGAACCGTAGGAGAACAGGGTAGGAAGGCGGGCACGAAGACGTGAAAGGACGGCGGTGTGACCGTCGGAAGGAAAGCCATACCGGTTAATGACAGCAGAGTCGTCCGGTAGATGGAAGACACGTGGCTTGGGGTTCCCGGGCTGGATTGGTCGAGGGTTGGTGGACCGTGACCTCACTGAAGGTCGAAAGGAAAAGACGGACCTGAGGTTTCGGTGTCACACTCCCAACTTCTACCCAGCTAAATCCGAGATCAAAAAGACCTGCATGCCTCTTGAGGACGGCGAAAGATAGCGGAATGCACCACGGTACGCACCGTCTATGGCCTCTCCATGCTTGTCAAAACCGGCAGCGAGCCCAACGGGGTTCGTCAGCTCCTCACCCCACAACTGCAACGTCCACGAGTTACGACACGCCAAGCCGAAGGCAGCAATGTGGGCACGTACCTCGACCTTTAGGATCTCGTCATCTGGTACTGAGTCGCGCGGCGCGAGTCCCGAACTTAAGACCCGGACTGCAAGCTTGTGACCCGCTTCCGCATCAAGGGTATGGCGTATGACGGGGGTCACCACATACTTGTGTAGAGCTGCTCGGCAGTCGAAATAATAGACAGCAAAAAGACCGGTCGACAGGACGAGTAGGGACGCGTAGGCGGTTGTCCGGCCCAACGAACGAGCAGGCTGTTGAACTGATGTTGAGGCGGCCCGACGCAAGGAATATATCCCGGGAGGGCCAGCAGAGAGAGCGAAGCGAGCGATGGCTCTAGGAGGTGCAAGGCCCAGCCTAGTGAGCATGAGGGCAACGTGAACGTTGTGGACAACGACGCCCGTTCAAAAAACCGCTGGTGACGCAGGATGGTCTGTAAGCAAAACGAAAGCTCTCTGTCGGGGAGTCGAACCCCGCTTTCGCGCGGTCAAAGCAATTGGACACGAATGACAGGCGCGTGTACTAACCGATATACTAACAGAGACGTGCTTCATAGACCCTTTAATTATATACCTTATGCTTAACTCTAGGCGACTCATCAAGCTGGAGCGACGACCTCAAGCGAGACACAACACAACTGTCAGTGCGGCCAGGCTCTCCTCCTTCCTAGGTTTCAACAAGGAATTGCACAAACCCTAGCTTTCCTCTTACACTGGGGATATCAACTACACAAAGGACACCTTGTCCATTGTGTGTGGCAAGGGTGCTCGGCGTGCCACCGCCCACTGCCTCTGCTCAGTCATATCCGATTCTCGACTTGCGGTGGGTGCTCGTGAACGGCGCTAGCTCAACGTCCATTCACCCGAGTACGGAGAGGTACGCGGTAACTGTATTTGAAACGTATCTCTGTTGATGTATCAAGTATGATTATAGATTTCAGGGGGTTCGGCCACTGGCACCGGCACCGTCTTGACCTCGTTGTAGTCAAGAAGACGAAAAACCAGAGAATCCTGCAGCGTCCAGAGCCCAGCCTGCTGAACCCTTGACTGGCTGCCAGTGCTTCGCACGCTCTGATGCTTGCTTACCCACTAGTTCATTCACTCCAGAGAGCAAGTACTGACGATCTACAGGCCTAGATGTGTCGATCTCATGAAGCTATCAGGGCCAACGAACCTTCCCTCCGACCTCGTAGCCTTCGTTCGTAAGTCCCTTCCCCCGTTCACATTCAAGAACGGTGGGCACACAAATTCAACGGTCAACTTCTCATTGCAGTCTACGGTCGCCGTTTCTCACACACTGGACACCTCTGGGCTGGAGGCTTTTATTGCTATTGGATCCTTCGTTTCTTTGATATATTTTCTTTCGTCGTACCGATACTGCACAGCTGCCAAATGACCCTTCCGAGTGACTTGCAGTGCCTCTCTAATTCGTTCCTCCACACAAAGGCTCAAATTTTGCACGATCATTCCACATGGAAACCTCAGAGTCGTGGCTACAAATGTGCATGAGTGCGACGTCGTGGTACAAGGTTCTCAACCGTTCATTGGGCACCGTTCTTCAAGCATCCGGTGGCCTATTCCCCGGTGGCCATTCACCTTTCACGCCATGCGACCATCTGCTTTCACTCGTGCGTGACCTTGGTACACGATGTAGGAGCCTCCGGAGTGATGCATTCCGGATCGTGCCTCGCGATAGAGCTCTATGCCCAAATTGCCCGGGCCTGCGATGACACTGTCACCGGGTCGTCTCAGTGGATCAACACATCCGTCGCTGTCGTTTTGCCCTAGGAGCATCAACAAAGACGTTGGAAGTCTTACACTACCCCTTCCTATCCTCTTCTTTTCACCTGAGGCACTGCTTACCAACACCGTAAATCGAGCGAGCGCTTGTACCGATACCATCATGCGCCCGCTTCCATTCCTGATGCGCGTTCAAACCACATGATAAAGGGGGGAGAGAAGGCCGAGGTTCGAAGCTACCGAGTCGGATCAGGGGTGCAGTACCCTCTAGGAGGTCCTGCAACTTCTTACAAAGAGATGAAGTATAGTTACCGTGGTCGGTGCGACGGGGCCCGTATCCACATACGGCTTTCTCGGAGCCTTCCTCCTAACACCGTCAAGAACCAATGATAGACAAATGCATCACCCACGATATGGTCGGAGGCCGAGGTTGCGCAGGACGTGGTTTTACTTAGCAAGTACGCCGAAATGAAAACCGCGTGCTTGCCGGGTGCCATAACAAAAACCTGGCGCAATCGGCGGCATGCACAGGGCACAAAAGGCTCACCATCGAGGAGGACGAGCTGTTGCCGCGTTGCCTAGACGAACGGCATGCTGCGAAGTGTGGTAAGCTGACAGATCGTCGTGCGTATGCCTTGTGGTCGGGTAACGCATCAGACGGCGTTTAAGTTACAGCGACAAATGGCTCGCGGGAGCCTACTTACATTCCCTGTCGCGGGTACTTGTGTACGTACGCCAACGGTAGCTCCAGCGTCTATTTAATACCGCACGAAACGGATGGACGTGAGGGCTCACACCTCGCGAAGTTGATGGATGTGGAGGTTCATTTTGTACGAAGCGGATGAACGTGAGCCCATGGGTCGGCAGAAGATAAGCTGTTGCTCGAGTGGCACAAGTGCCTAACATTAAAATGGGGCGTATGGTTGTACGGTCTTCGTGGTGTAATCGGAGTGGTGCAAGCAGACCTCTCGGTAATGGCGTTGGTACTTTGTCGACGTGTTGACGCTTACACGTGCGTCTCAAAGTGTGGTATTCGGAACGCTGAAGAAATGTTCTCAGCGTCAACAACTCACTTCTGGCTGATCATGGCATACTAGTTGGGGTTCGCACATGATGGTTGGTATCATCTGTAACGGACAGGTCAGTTGGAGCTGGAAGGCATTGCATGGTAACATGGCCAAAATTTCATGATAGACCGTTTCCTGTCTGGTGATAAGTAGCTTTGGCACTGGCGACACCCGCGGCCCGGAAGTTGCGTAGGAAAGGTTTCGACGAGACGGTGCCTCGGCGCTTCTTGCAGCCAGCCTCGGCTTCCTGATGGCTCTCCCAGTGGTGGAGGATGTTGTGAAATTAGAATGCCTGTTGTTTGGAAGCGGCGTGAGCTCAACCGAACAACTTCTGTGATGCCTCTAGAAGGCAAGCCTTTGATTGTTCCGACACTCATTCCTGAACACTTTCAAGGTTTTCCCTTGCGAGCTGAATGCTCTGGAGTCTAGGAGAGTCGAGTTTGATGCCGGCTCGCGGTAGAAATTGAAGGTCCCAAGCTTGTACGTCAGCGAAGCTTCTTTTGGAGAGGGTTGAATCAGGAAGACTTCCCCTCGTGTTCCTCACTGGATCAATATGGTAACCACTCCCGATGATCTGGTATTGCTTCCACCAATCGGGAGGGGACGCATATTGGGTTGCAGTGTGACGCTGGCCAGTGTTCTGGGGAGACCTTCGAAAGATACGTACCGGATCTCGTCGACAATGTGGGAGTGCACAGGTTTATTTACATACGTCTTGATGATGGGAACACGACTGGAGATTATCGCCGGTAGCAACGTCCAAGAAAGGGAGAAAGGTTCAGAATGGAGGCAGATCTTCAGAAAGACTTGCAAGGGGAGGGAGAAGGCCTAGGAGCGTGTTCGACGGCGAGCACCGGTCCAAGTTATCACGGCGGGCGCTGGGCGCTTGATACGACGGGCGGACAGCCACAGAACTCGCATGGCACAGCCGCATATGGTAGGAAGAAGCGCCCCGCTCAAATCGGAGTCAGTCTGAGCCAGCGTGGCCGCCGCCCTCTCTCACTCACCCATCACAGCATCCTCTCTTTCCTCACAGCGGCTGGCATCTGCGCAGTGGATACCGGCGATTGAGCGTGCTCTCCTGTGAATCACCATCACCGACATCTCTCTCTGCTTTCCTTAACGATACATACAAGACCGACCGAACACTCTCGACAGACCCGGCGGTGCAAATCCACTGTGTAGCATCGGCTTTGAATCCAGCCAAACTCGGCGACGCATCTCTCCTTGGCGACGTCGCGACGAACATACTTCATCTCGCTCCCAAGCACGCAACGCCAGGCGCGGGGAGTTGTATTGTGGACCCTTGGAAACCGCCCTGGCCGCACAACTCCCACCTTCTTTCGCTGCGTACCTGTGTGAGTGATCCTGGGCCAGAATGTTCGCGTGCCATTCAGCTGACCTGGAATAGGACCCCATTGTCGAATCTTGGCCATCGACCGGCCTGCCTCGAGGCTCGATGTCAGCGACACCCCATCGAGAAGCACAGAGCAACAACGGGCAATAATCCCATAGGTGAGTGGGGAAAATCTTCGTCTAACGTTAATCCTGCGGGCTTTGAATCCGCGGCCTTCTGTGCTGTGATCTGGTGCTAATCGCCGACCAGAAATCATGCGTTGGTCACGATACGAAGCGGCGCCCCGGTGTGGCACTCCAGGGCACTCCGCCTGAACGGGTCCGAAAACATGAAGACATGACGCACATCATTGGTTCCGGGGTCCTACATCCTCATTGTGCGATCAGTTGATTGCCACTTTCCCTCAAAGGAATACTAGTTCACACCCCACTTCTCGTGGGGCTTGGAGGGGGGAGTTCAAGCCTCTCCCCCCTCCAAGCCCCAGCTGTTTCGTCGTGTTGACCTCCTTGCTTCGACGAGTTTCGAAGGCAATTGACCATCATCTGGAGAGGGTGATAGAATTCGATGGTTGTATTCGTTTCGATTTCGGCCGAGGGCAGCGGTCGTATATCCGCTGTATAACGGTACCTTCTCCGGGTGGCGTGCACAGCCTTGGGTTCCCGTTCTACACGGACTCCTCATCTACTCCTTTCCCACAGAGATCTCCATCCTCGCATGCGTATGGCACATTACGGGGCTCATGCCTGCCGTTCCAAACCCCGGACATTGCCAGCTCCGCCGTTGGCAGACGCTTCTCCATCAGGCAACATAAAAGGTTCGTCTTCGGACCTTCGTCTTATCACGGTTCCCAATGGCTCTGACAGTTCCATCATTAGAGAGGCCCTTTGCCTGGAGAACGCGTCAACCTTCTTTGTGTTCACAGGAACTTCCTCACAGCGTGCGAGCGGTGGGAAAACCCGGGACTGGCTGGATCATGTTTAGTCTGATCACGATGTGCGATCTTATGTCATTGGGGATTCGGCACGAATTTGTCTGCAACGAGCACCGCTTCGTATCCTGAGAAGCTGCTGTGCGGAATCTCCGCAAGATACATAACCAGTTAGTCCTTTCGCCCCTGCCACTCTCCAGTAACTAACGCCCCACGCCCCAATTGCCTCCCCAGCCCCGCTTAACCTGCCAATATGCAACACAGTCATCCGTACGCGAGCTCCTCTAGCATGCCCCATCCTAACTCCGGGGATTATGTCGTCTCGTGGCTCGATGCACTATCGGTCCAAGGATCCGGCTGGCTTCCCGAGTTCTACTCGGAACCTCCTACTGCTAGGCCCTCGCACTACACACCCGACACGCGTACCTTCGTCGACCACACTTTCGATCCCTTCACCCCCTCTTTCCACCACGAATCTTCGGTTATGCACAATTATCATCAAAGTCACATCGGCGCCCCCGTGATACACTCAAATTCGCCTGCAGACCCATTATACCACGACAACGTCTACACGCAGGTCGTGACCCATAGAATTCCCTCCTCAGTGTTCTATGAAGAACAATCGCCTCCCCTTCCCCTTGTCCAGTCTTTCCTAGACTTCGGCTTTAGCGACGCGGATTCCCTTCCATCGATCTCGTCTTCCTCCTCTACGACGGACAATGAGAGTGTCTCGGCGAGCGAATCCCGGCGCCGGCAGAAGTCCAAGGTCGCCCTTTCCCCCGACCAACCCCTCACCGTCGACGGCAAGCCCCGCGAACGTGTGTACGTCGCGTGCGACCGCTGGTAAGCCTTCCCTCCTCTGTGCCAGTTCTCCATCCCAGAGCGTCCTGACCCGTTCTCGCCCACAGTCGTTTGCGGAAGCTCCGATGTGATGGTGGGCACCCGTCGTGCTTCAACTGCGAGCGCGTCGCCGACCAGGGCGTGCTCTGCTGCTACGAGACCGCCCCGAGGCGGCGGGGGCAGGACAAGGCACCTCGCATTCGCTCTCCGGTCGGGCAGAGGAAGCCGCGCAGGCCCGCGGCTCGCAAGACACGCACTGCGCGCATCTCGTGAGTCGGTTAGCTGAGTTCGCGGGCTGCAATGCTTTCCGTGCTAGGTACGTCGTGTCCTTGGGGTCGTCTGCCAGGGCATTTGGGCTGACAGTGGGCGTCAAGCTCAGGCCAACGCACCCCGCAATATGCTACGTGCTTCGCGACGCGCGAGCTCAATGTATCCCGCGTCCCGTTATGACTCTACGGTATAATCCCCTGCGGTGTCAACTGTCGGACTTGTAGCTTGACAGCGCTCGACATGAACGATTACGGGCGGATGGGTTATTCCAGTGTATATATGATATGGTTTCCCTCTCCTTCCCTCATGTATTGCCAGTCTGTGGTATTATTATAGTTTGGTACTGTATTTCTGGGTTACTATCTGGAATTTCCCCCAACGGCTGTGCCTTCCTCGAGTCCGAATCGCACGGACTCGACATCATTGCGCTGCGACTTGATGCTTGTCCGTGTAATCGAATGGCGGCGGATCACTAGTTGAATTATTATTTTGCATTGTTGTGGTATATGCTTGTGCGACGATATGGGTGAGTACTTTCATGGCACTTTGTGGGTCTCTCCCCGAAAAGAGTGGATGACTGAGTCGGGATCACCACCGACGGTTACTAAAAGCGGGTTGGCACAGCCACCCCGCCGGCGTCAACTACCGACGATCTTTCAAAACGAGCCTGGGCGTTCAACCCAACTTGAACCTCCAACATCTCCGTCATCCCTTCCAACTTTGCCCCGTTGTTCTCATTCCTGTGGTTATAATTTAATAACACCGCTTTCTCTTGCCCGCCTGTGCAAACGTCTCCGGAATGGCCGCGAGGCAGGTGCGTGCGAAGCGCAGACACTCAAAACCCACCATCCTCACCGTCCATGCTGATTTCTAGGCGTTCTTGGTACCCATGGATACGGGGCTTGTGACCACAAGGTTCAAAGGTTGCGGTGCTTGGACGGATGCCTTGGAACAGCAATCGCACCGGTAGATTTAGAGTGGTTTTGCGATGCCCCACCGCTGCGTTCGGCGACTTCGAGTCACTCAGGCTCAAGCTTACTGGAATCGATCCGATACACTACAGTCATCGCATTAACGTCCACGTGGATCCGCACGTACGATTTTATTGCTGCCGCTGCAAGGAGGATCAGCACCGCCAAGGGGCAGGTTCTAGCCGTCCTGGTTGTCCGGATACCCCACGGTCGTCCGAGTCAAGCCATGGACTCCATCATGGTGCGCCCTTCTTGCCCCAATTAGCGGTCAGCAACTAATCAGGCTATGTTTTTCAGGAGATATCTGGCATAGCCGGAACACGATTGACCAATTTGAGGCCTTGGCAGCACTGGAAGCCGGTTCTCGACGCCGGCTCCTCTGCCAGTGAGCGTTCTTTTTTCAGTGCGTTCACTGGATGCCAGCTGTCAGGGCTCAGTCCCGTGCAATCGGACTCATTTTATATTGCGTAGTCAGGTTGTGTGTCTATAACCAAGCTAGTGACTCGTGCATCCAGACTAGGGAGCACATGCCAGCACGAGCCTCACCGTGACCACGCCGACCAGGAGTCGCCCGCCGAGTCCGCCGCAATCGACAGGAGATCTACCTCACGTTGTGCACCGCGTTGTATTTGGAAAACAAGTCCTGCGGAAGATTTCTTCAACGGCCATTTAGTGAGGATTGCGTTCAGGGATGCAAGGGTGATAGGCAAGGTCTCCCGAGTTATTGACGTGTGGTTGAGGACTATCCGTCAACATGTGAACGGGTGGACGGTCGTCGTCTTCCTTCGAATCCGCGACACCTATGGCACCTATGCAGCAGAGCGCAAGACGTCGAAGATTCATGAAGCCGCCCGTCTCGTCAGCGGTCTCAGGCCGGACTCGTGTAGTGCCCACTGCCAGTGGCGGGGAGGACTTGACCCTAACCGTCGTCACAGCCTATCTCCCCTACTAGAAAATATCGGAGTATGATGCACGGGTTTGTGCAGCATACTATTCGGATTTTAATAGTCTCCTTGAGATCCATATCGTAGTCTCATACCAAGACCGTCCGCCTCCGTCCGCGCGTTAGCGTGGACGGAACCTACAGTAATCCATATCGTGCTCCCTCGATGCCCACTCCCCAGTGGAGTCAGGCTCCGAGCCACAAGATGAGGTACAGCCACGGGCCGGACGGCACGGGGTACCCGTACTGCCACCCGGAAAACACGGAGCCCTTGCGTTTTCATCATCACAGACACACTGTGTGACACAGCCCTCTCACCGGCACCGGCCACCGTCACTGCGTCCTCGCCAGTCAAGGCTCAGCGACACCATACAGGTCCATGTCGGTTGTAGAAGCTATCTCAAGTTTCCTCTTGACGAGTCTAATGTACTAGGTGCGACGGGTCACTCCTCGACATCTAGGTATGTTCCGTAAGGATGCCTCACAATTTAGATACTAACGTCGGAAATGTGTTACGAACCGAAAGGTCAAATCGTGCAGGAGGCGGTTGGTCGGCCGCATTTGAAAGTCAAAGGCACTTTTGGTGGGTAATTGACACGGCGTTGTATTCTGCGGATATTGAACAGCATTTTTAGTTCTGGCACCCACTGCGGACGTCGACCTTGGAGACCACCTTGATCGCTCTGAAGTAAGGCCGTCTTCCACATCGAAACATCGAGGCGTCCGCTCACATGAGGGATCAATACCTTCCGGCGCGTCAAGTGACGCGGAAACCTATACGAAGTCGCCGCCGTTTACGATCGAGATCATCCTGAGGAAGCTTTCAAGTTGCTCGGAGATACCGTTAGTCCAGGTGAGATAAGCACTTGAATCTAGAGCCTCGAGTACTGAACCCACGATCCATTGGGCTCATCATGATATCCCACTTCCCTATGCAAACAAAATGCGATTGTACAAGCCAGATGTGGTCTTGGGCAGCTCATAGGAAGCTGCCGCCGATCGGAAGGCCGAGCTTAGGATATAACTCCGCTGTGTCGAGTGGGGCTTGGAAGGTGAGGTTCTTGCAACAGGTCATTATAGATGAATCGTCAACATTGCACTCAAATTCACGAACCTAGCCAAGTCTTATGATCGGAACCATAGATGACAGCATTGGGATCCAAATAAGACTCAACCGCCCAGCCCGGTGGGTTTCAATGACAGTCATTTTCATCCCACCTCAGGTCGCACACGCTTTCGAGGGTGAAGCCTAGAAACTGCGATCGTGTGGCTGGACAACAGTGCTTCGTGCACAGCTTCCTCCCCTGTCACCGTAGTCCAGCCGACCAAATCTAATCGCAGGTACGTACTGCTCTACTAGTTGGCTCGGCCCGCATGTATAGTCATAGTGTCTGAACGACATATGAAGGCTACAAGCATCACGGAGACGTCGATGTCTACAAAGCTGGCATGTCACTGGCCCCTTCCCCAGGCCGGAACGTTCCTCGCCGGTGGCCTTTGCTGCATGTTTTACCCGCTGTGTGCCACTACTCTTGATGCGTTTAGATGGCGCCTTCGTAAACCGCCGATTCTGGCACGGACCTACAGCTTGAACATCCCAACTTAACAAACGCTCAACACCATCCACATATCGTCAATCATCGCCTCGAACACACCGGTGTCGTGTTCAGGCTCTCTATCGTACTGGCCCACGAGCAAACCGGTTCCCAGCCAAGACCGCAGTGTTCTTGAGGACATGACTGCGCTCAGACATCCAGCGTAAGTACATAACGCGTTCGTTGGTGTCTGGAGTTCGTTGCTCAAGCTAACACGACCGTACCTCCCCGACCCTCAACGTACTCCGTCCTCGCTTTTCCTCCGCGAATCATGCAGAACAACTACCCTCACGGCAACTATCCCGGTCAGTCAACATGGCACGCTGGAAGTGACAATCATTCGTGGCGGGAATCCGTGGAAAACGCCACTACGTCCCTAGACCCCGATGTATATTCCGACCGGAATGGCTATCCACGGTACCCAATCGACCCCAGCGTCCCTAGCTATCATTCAGCAGGTCCAGACCCGTCTGGCTTCCAGCAGGGCCTTCAGGCGGCCTATGCATCTGGGATTCAGCCAGGGTCCCAAGCCATGTATCACGCCGCGCATCCCCAATTCCCCTACGCGACACCCGCCGATCCCTACGCCACTGGAATATCGCGATCGGCGTCCGACCCGGGAGCGGCTAGCCAAACAGCCATCTCCTCAGCGTACTATCCCCAGCATGCCCGGCCTCTTTCTCCCGCATATTCCGCGCAGAACCCGAATACCTCCACGATGAGATACGCTCCGTTCCCTCCTCCGGCGCCCTCCACGATGCCACATGGCGGGAACGACGGCAGCTCCCGTCAAACCCAGTCGACTCGCCGCGAACACCCCGTGCAACCCCTGACTGTGGACGGGAAGCAGCGCGAGCGCGTCTTCATAGCTTGCAGTGCCTGGTGAGTCATTTTTGGAGAGCCTCTCTTTTCGATCCCCCGTGCTGACTTGAGCTGGGTCACAGCCGCCGCCGCCGAGCCAAGTGTGACGGGGCCAGACCGTGCAACAACTGCCAGCGCTACGGGGAGGAGTGCGCGTACGATCCGTTCCCTGTCCGCCGTGGGCAGGACAAGGAGCAGCGCATCCGCTCGCCCGCTGGGGTGCGGAAGCCCCGCAAGTCCGGATCCCGCAAGGACGACGACGACTACGACGAGCACGAGGCCGCGGGCCCGCCGGGGTATTACTGAAGACTCGGCGGCAGGCTCTGCGCGTGCGTTGATACAAAGGTGCGAGATGGCATCTAGGGCACGGTCTGTTTGGGAGACTGATGTCTACGTTTCAGGTTAGTTGCGAACCTGAACGCGCACGGTTCCTCAGGTTCCTTAGACGATCGGAACATTCTTTCTTGATTCTTGACTGCTCTTCTTGCGGGCCCCCTTTTCTTGGTGTATCACCTAGAATTATTTCTCTTCTCGTTGTAATATCTCCTCGGAATATGCTAATAGATCTCCTCAACATTTGGTGGCATGCAACCGTACTTCAAGGATGAGAGCTTCGCCAGAGGAAGATCCTGCGTAGTGCCAATCTACCGTGGGATGATGACAGGAGACAGCTACCGAATCCCGATGCTCCTCCGTGGCAATGAGCCGTTCACAGGGCGTGGCGGTGTACTACACGCGATCTTCGAAGCGAAGGCTTTGTGGCGTTCGATCATCATCACCAGAGGGCTCGTGGCCATGGCTCCAGCCGTGGACGCATATGTCCCAAATCGCCGTCCTTACACCGGGGGCATTGTCGGCGAGGGGATGCGGGACGGAAAGTTTAAGTTTTTAGCTTGCGGACAGCCCAGCGGCCAGGGGGCTTGCAATGTGGTGGTGGCAACTGCCAGTGCAGCTACCGTTCACCACTGGCAGTGTATGGCAAGCCGCAGTCTGCCAAGCGCCGCTAGTACCTCATGGATGTCCGGGCTTCTACTATTAACTCTTCGACACAAGACCTCGTTGCGTAGGTGTAACCGTCTAAGAGGTCTCGACCGCACGCGGCCCTTCACCAGTGAGATGAGCTCAACTTGCTGCAACGGTTAAATATTATCCTGAAACGGACTCTGTGCGGGGAAACAGACGATGGAGGCGTACAGCGACCTCAGTGCTCTCTGAGGGCCCCCTGAATGCGTGTATCCTACCAAAACCACCCCGGCTCCCTTGCGACTTGAGGCTCAAGCCCACGTGGAATGCGACCCTGAACGTTGAACTCGAAGCAACGCGTCAACCCGTGAACACCGCAGACCCAATCCGTCATGGGCGCGGAGACCATTGACAAATTCGCCACGCGTCGTGTCGCCATGATGTCGCCGGGCGTACTGTCTTAATTGCACCTAGGCTGCGCCAACTGGGGTCTACAGGCCCGCATATATACGGCACTACATGTCCGGGTCCGCGCGTGGTGGTTTGTCAGCCTTATGTGTCCCAGCAAGGGGTCCGGCCTCGGTGTTTCGCCGCATAGCGTGTGTGCGCGCTGCGGATGTTACATAGGCATCAATACCGGCATGCCGCGCGCGAACGACGTCTTCCGGTGACGAAGCGAGCTCAGTTGCACCGAAAGGCGGACGTCCGAGTCGATGTGAGTGTGAGATGGGCTTCTGCGTGCCAGAAAAAGATGGGGACAGCACAGAGACGTCCCCATACACGAGAGCCACAGAACCTGTTCATCGCAGCAATGTAAAGGACCGCGTTACTGCCATGCCAAGCGTGTATGTAGGAATTTGAGAAGTGCGGGATAAGCACACCACTGCGGCGCGCGCGTGCAGCGTGGCAAGGAAGGGTAAGGAAGAGGGTCCGGTTTGATTTCGCTACAGGAACGCGTTCTCGGGTTCGTGATAGACCATCTCAAATAAGCGAAGGAACAGTCGGTTAGGAATCACAGCTGGATGCAAGAAAGGACAAAGAGCGTGTGTGCTCACCAAGTCGGGGGTTAGGGCAGTGTCCGACACAAGGACAAATTGAGCCACTCGCGCCACTATGAGAAGCCTTGAGGCCCGGCCGCCCTTTCTTTCGTGCTCGGATCTTGCGAACTCCCTGAATGCTGCACACCAAAGTTTTAGTAGCAGAAGCTGTGATGGAGCACACAAATCCATGATACCCTTCCAGATGGTCGCAACACCCAGACCAGCGTGGCCACTGGCAAGACGATGGAAGCGCCTGCTATCTTCAAATCGCGAATCAGCTGGTGGACAAACATCGCGCTCCACGGTTGAAAGCGAGACGTGACGAAATGAGATGTCTATTCTCTTAAGACTGGGCGATTCCGGAACAAGTTTCACTCGCTTGCTTCTTCGACCACAATCACAATCAAATGCCCAGTGTGTCCTGAAACGCTCGAACTCAAAAACTGCCCCGCAGCGTGCTCTCGTAGACCTAGTACAGCACGTAAGCCCGGACAATAGCAAGGCGAAAGAGTGGACGTCACACTTGCCTTGCCTCCATCCTCGAGCTGCGGCTGTGCGCATGTGGCGTTGGTGAGTGGCCCCCGCAGTGGCCTACGCGCTGCGCGAGAGCCTCGGAGAGGTTTTGAGTTCCCGGCGTTCCATAATGAAGGGCTCTTGGCCTCGAGCGCGCGGCCGTGGAAATGTTGTTGCAGTATTCCGTTCAACGGGGCGTCACTATTCTGGCAAGGGCCATGACAAACCCGGAATGTATAGAGGAATTAGTGCCATGGAGACGAGTCGTTCGCTGGACGTGTCGGGGTGGGCGAAGGAGGCCTGAATATAGAATCTGGAATAAGATGCGATAGTCAGCCGCAATCAATGAGTGTCACTTCGCGTCGCTTGCAGGTATGAGGAAGACGAAAATATAAATATATTATGCGCAGCCATACTACGCTCGTAGGTGTTTGCCAAAGGCTGCAGAAATAGTACGCCACCTTCACCGCGAGCCGCCTCCGGGATACAAGGGAGGAAAAGTAGGGCGTGGGGCCCCATAAGAGCAGAACTGCAGAAATGAGATGAGAGCCCAGAAACGTGTCGTCCGAGTCCAACGGAGACGCCAGTTGATGCGCAGCAGTGGTTCGATGGTTGGCGCGTTCCCTGCCAGTGTCAGCAAACATACGGAGGCCACGAGCCCAGACGATAAGGTCAGGCGACGAGAAACAGCTTAGACGATAGAGAGACACATCAAGCCGACCATCGGCGTCGCAGCAAGATGGCTCTGCCACACTGACAGACCGGACTGCGGACGCGCTCCTGGGTATGGGTAATGCGGTAATCGTGCAACCACCAATTGGTGTAATTGGGGGCATGAGAGAGGGGGTAGAGCCTGATATGATAGAACACTGATTGAGACGAGGAGACGTTTATAGAACGGGATAGTGGGACCTGGGGATTCGTCAGTTCATGTATTCTTGTTCACAGGGCTGAGCTGCGGGTGGTCAACTGTTCGGCTTACTCCGACGACGGCAAGGTTTTCGAAGCAAACAAGAACGATGACGAGGCCGAATATCCTAAGACGGGGGAGTGCGTAACGAAGGCAGAGGATGCAAAGCTTCTTGGCGGATGGTTAGGGGTTGGTTGGCCGTCTTGGAAGAGCCCGAGTGACTGGAGCCGGGCTGATGAACTGTTGGAGAGTGCCAACCAGGATCGCCGTCACGTTTGAACATATCCATTTGCAAGTACCGCGATGACCAAGGCCGCCAAGCAAGCATGGGCGGATGAAAGGGATGTGTAGGCGACAAGCAAGACCAGCGAGCCGCCAGGTGAGGGAGAGGATGAGAGCAGGTAAACGGCAGGCTGCAGATCATACTCAGATCAAGCTTTCGAGGATGGTTCCGCTGCGGGCGTGTCATAAGATGACTCAGCATAGCTTTTCGCACAGTCGTGTTCAGAGTGTTTGCAAGAGGTTTGTCTGGTGAGTGTTATACGGGTATGTGCTGGGCTTGGAAGACAAGGATTTGTTGTGCTTTGGTTGTCAGCTTGGAGAGGCTGAGAGCGAGTTCCAAGACCAGGCTCTAGGCCCCCGGCAGACGCCGGACGAATGGTTGCGGGGGCTTGGCTGATCCTCGCCTGCGGATCGCGCGGTGCAAGCGCTGGCCAAGAACGCAGCGCCGAGCGTTCTTATTTCCCCTCACCTTCCTCCCCACCCTCCCCGTCCTGCTCGCCCTGCTGGATACCGCCCTTCTTTGGCCTCGCATATACCACTCAACCAGCAGGGATCAACAGCTCGTGGATAGTGGTGCGCGCGGAGCCATTCCTCAGTGGAGCACCGGTACCGCTCTATCCTTGGCCTGCCGCGCTGTGCGCAGCACCTCCTGCCTTATACTTAACTCCCTCCGCTCCCTCCTTGGCCACCCACTTTTCTCTCATCAACTCTCATTCCTCTTCCCCACGCTCTTCTCCCTCAGGCCTCCCCGCCCATGCACCTCCTACCGCATTCTCTCGCTGTCTCATGTCTGTTGCTCTTATTCGCCCCCGAGGGTCTCGCCGTTCCGCAGCCAGCTCCGTCAATACCCCGCTCAATACCGCTTCTTCGACGGAGACCAGTGCACAATGGAACTGAGTGGCTCAAGAGTCAAAAGGACTTGCTCGAATTCAAGTACGGCACCAGGGGCGCCCAGCAGAAGCGTGCGAGCGGCTTCAACCTGTGCGCATACACCCTTCGCATTCTTCGACTCTATCCTTACCCTCTGCTAGCCTTACCAACCAGGGCGCAGACTCGAGCTTCTATGGCTCAATAGCAGTCGGCACTCCCGCCATATCTTACGACGTAATTCTCGATACCGGCTCATCGTGCGTATCACTACGCTGTCACCCCCGTGCCCCGCTCACACACCCCTAGAGACCTGTGGCTGGCTGCCTCTGACGGGATCTCAACATCATCAGACGGCATCCCCACCTTCAACCCTAATGGTGAGCCCTCGTCTCCCGTTCTTTTCCCTACATCTGTTGGCTTCCTGTTGGGCATCAAGACTCGCACAGTTGCTTGAGTTCCGTTTGATTCCCCGCCTTGCACTGCGCTAGCGAGTTGTGCACACGGATCCCTGTATGCGCATCACTCCACGTAATGTGGTCCGTTGTGAATGCTTACCGCTACATCTGTTAGTCACACAATTAACATCAGATGCTGACCACCTTCCAAAGCCTCTTCAACGTTCACCGATTTGAACACTGCGTTTTCCATTAGCTATGGGTCTGGCGCAGCTCGTGGTACTCTGGGCCAAGACGTCGTCCAGATGGCAGGATTCGAGGTCCGTTCACAATCGTTCGGTATGTCGTTCCAGATTTCAGTGAAAACCGGATTTCGTTGACCCTGCCCCCCTCCCCCGACCTAGCTGTTGTCACCCAAATTTCCTCGAACCTACTGACTTCCCCCGTGTCTGGGTTGATGGGTCTGGGTTTCCAAACCATCGCATCGTCGGGAGCGACCCCTTTCTGGGAGGCGCTTGCGAACAGCCAAGGCACATTAGACGAACCTCTCATGGCGTTCCAGCTTACGCGGTTCGTCGACGACTCGCAGGCGCAGCAACTTGAGCCCGGAGGAACGTTCAACCTTGGTTCCACCAACTCCTCGTTGTTCACTGGCGACATCGATTACCAATCCATTCCCAGTGGCCAAGAGGGTTACTGGATACAGGAGCTCACCGGTATGTCCGACGGCCTTCGCGTGCTTCTCTCGCCTAATAATCTGTTGATCGTTACTCCGCTTCGTAGGGCTCGCGGTCAACGGCAACTCTGTCAGCCTCACGTCCGGTTCCGCGTCGTACGCCGCGATCGACACCGGCACCACCCTTGTCGGCGGCCCGACGTCCGCCATCTCTGCGCTCTACGCTCAGATCCCCAATAGTCAGGCACTCACGGGCGAGAACGCGGGCTACTACACATACCGTACGTCCGCTCCGCAGCACCCGTCGCTGCGCGACCGTTACTGACCCTGCCCCACTTCTTTTTCTTTTCTCCCTTCCGCACTGTTACCGTTATAATTATAAACCCCCTCGCGACGCGACGCAATAGCGTGCAGCACGAACGTGAACGTGACGCTGCGCTTCGGCTCGTCCTCGATCTCCTGGCCGGTCTCGAACGCGGACTTCGCGCTCATGCAGCTCTCGTCCACGACCTGCGTCGGCGGCTTCTTCGCGCTCGACACCTCGGGCACGTCCGCGCCGCCCTGGATCGTCGGCGACACCTTCCTGAAGAACGTCTACGCGGTCTTCCGCGCGGACCCCGCCGCGGTCGGCTTCGCGCAGCTCTCGAGCACCGCGACGGCCATGAACGGAAAGAACGGCGCGGCGCCGAGCCCGACCGTCGGCAGCGCCGCGGCGACGGTCAGCGGGACGACGGCGGGCACGGGCAACGCCACGAACCGCTCGTCGACGTCGAACGGGGCGCGGGCGGGCGTGCAGCGCGAGGGGCTCAAGGTCGTCGCGGCGTGGGCGGCCGTGTTTGTGTCGGGGCTCGTCGGCGCGGGCGGCTTCCTGCTTTGAGCTGGGCGCGCGTGGAGCTCGGGTCGCAAGCCAAGTGAGGTCGAGTCGAAGCGGGTGGAGGACGCAGACGCGCTTTGGACGCTGTATAGGTAGCGAAGGAATCACGTAGCGTAGGGACGTTCTTGGAATACAACACTCGCATGGACGCTTCTCGTCGTTAGTCGAGCAATAGTATACCACCTTGACTTAAAGCCAACCTTGATCCCCAAGTTGAATATGTCCAGGATGTGATGAGTTAAAAGTTTACTTTCCCATGAGGGAGAGCGATGAGGTTCGGAGCTCGGGATGGTGGGCGGCGTGGACCCTTCCGGGTCGCGGCAAGAAAAGGTGGACCACGTCGGAGCTCTCTGTCGGGGAGTCGAACCCCGCTTTCGCGCGAACGAGGTTTATGACAGGCGCGTGTACTAACCGATATACTAACAGAGAGATGTAACATGTTGTAAAAATCTATATAATATGGCAGTCAAGGACTCTCATGGCTGGCCCATCCAGGCAGAAAGCGGCTCCAGCCTCGCGAGACGAGGAGCCATGCATAGCCGTCTCCTCTGAACTACAACATTAACAGCCAAATTAACTCGTGTTCGCCATATTATGGAACTTGAAATGACAAACTGTACGTCTTCACTGAACTTGCCAACCGCCAGCCTGTCTGAAAGAATCCAGCCACTGCCGTACTACAACACACCGTCCACTGTACGCATTACCCAAAAATCACTGGCGGTCACACCGCTGCGCTCCTGTCCTCGCTTGGCGTACGCGTGCCGCAAGACGCACCCACCACCACCGTGCCGCCGCTGCGAAATTCGACGACGGATAGCCCAGGCCGTGGCGGAGGCGACTCCGAGTCGTCCTACATGCATAGACGAACCCTCCGTTAAAAAACATAAACAGCGGATTCGGATGTCGGGATCCGGATCCGGACGAGCGATATTACGCACCGAAGGAACGGCGTCGAGGTCGAGGTCAACGACGTCCGAGTCTGTCAGCGCGAAGCCGCTGAAGCCCCGGGCGAGGTTCTTGTGGCGGAGGAACGCGCGTGAGTTCAAGCTGTGTTCCGGGTCCCCGGGACCGCCGGGCGTCAGCCTGCTCCAACTTGAACTCGGGCGGAGACGCGGGACTTGTGGGGGGCGTACTTACCTTCCCAGGAACGAGTTTGCGTAGACTGCGGGGAGAAAGGAGAGAAAAAAACAGGCGAAGCCGGGCCAGGTAACTTATGAGTAGGCACAATATGATCATTGGCGCCACCAAGGAGCGCACCGTACGTTTTGCCCCCATTTCGGACAGACCGAGGAACGCGAAGCTGCTGCGCAGCGAGCCGTACTGGCCAGTGGAGAACGGACCGTAAGGACGACAACTTTGCGGGTGCTGGCTAACGAACGAATGCAACTTACCACGATCACGGAGACGACGGAGGTGGTGCTGCACACGGCGGCCCGGGCCGTCAGCTCGCTTCACGAGGAATCGTAGAAGAAGAAAAACGTACGCAGTTGCAGCACCGGTGTTGATGGCGTACAGCGTGAGCATGTTGGCGAGCGTTCTCGACGCCCTGGAGACCGGGACGAATGTGTCAAAGTCATCGTGAATAGAAGTGATCGACCGGCGGATGTTGCATACCGGGAATATTGGTTGCGTCCCCGCAAGAGATAGGCCGAGAAGGTGATCGCGATCAGGAGGTCCGCGAAGGCACCCAGACTAAGCGACAAGCTGACGATGGGCTGAGTGCATCCGGTGAGTAGAGTGGCAATAGACCTCGGTTTGAGAGACATGTGTACCAGGGTGTATGATTGCGCTTTAAACTTGCTCCACAGACCGAAGTTGAGGCTGTCGAAAATGTTGATTAGCCCTGTCCAGAGAGAAGACGGAAAAGTAACATACACGCAGAACGTTCCGGCTAGCCCGAAACCTAGGGGTTTATTCGATGAGTACTAGGCAGCCGCGTCGATGTATTAGGACATGACTTGCAAAATCTAGAGAAAACTATGAACACCTGGAGTAGGGCGTCAGCCACTGCAGTTCTGGAAAAGATTGCCCCTAACATACGAGGAAGCTCGTAAGTAATCTTGCGTTCCTGCTGACTGTTGGGTGCAGTGATGAGCCATTCATGTTAGCGCATACAGGCACTGCTGGTCACGGACCGAACCAAATGCGCCTGACATAGATCCTAGTAGATGAATGAGTATGGATATAACGGTGGCGATGTGCGAAGAAAACTGACCCCTCGACTGTGCTTGAAAGAAGCACCTACATGGATTCATCAAGGACTGAGAGGTGTTTTGGAGGACGGGGAACGTACCTGCGTCAAGACAATGGCCTGCAAGAAAGGGGAAGGTTGGAAAAGATGAGGACTAGGCAGGATGTAAAAATAGCGACTTACACCCAGACTCCTAATGGGAGCCATGGAGCGTTAATACTGGATCTGTACCGCGTCTGACGGAGATGCGGATGCGGATGGACATACCAATTAAGATATCTCCACGCACTAACATTCCCAAAGTTCGCGATTAGGTAGTAATAGAGGAGAACTATGCAGAACGCGGTGTGCGACGTGTCCAGGAAGCTACGGTGAGAAGATGAGTCCGTAAGTGGTCGCACACAACATATAGCCACTTACAAGACCCATATCACCTGTAAGAAGTCAAAAGTCGGCTAGACGATGCGAACGGATGGGCTTAATGACATACAAGACATTTCAAAAGTGTAGTGTCGTTCGGATACGACTGAGAGTAAATGAAGGCTTGAAGGATCGTGATGCCATATAGCCTGTTTCGTTTCCCTTGAATGGTGAGTGTGTTGAACACGCTACGAGGGGGTACATACATGCAAGCGATGAAACCCATGACCAAAAGGCCTCCTAAAAAGCCCTCCGCAGGGTTTGACATGACAGTTCCGGACACGGTTGTCGTCGAGTGCAAGAGAGAGTCTCAGAGTTCGTCGGACAGGAGTTACTGTACTTTCAAGGCCGGCGGAGGACTACGAACCTACGATCGAATTGTCAGTTACTAACCGTGACTCGACGCGGGTACGATCGACAATATTGTACCGGGTGTGTTTTACCAACATGGCCATCGAGTCTCGACCATTGGACGACGCGGATCCCTCAAAGGGGCCGTTGGTGATATCTGTGGAGAGAGTCAAGAGAGAGTCCGATCAGTCTGGGCATCGACCTAATAATAACCGTGACACCTCCATCATCCGCATGACCGTGCGAAAGGAGAGTTACGGCGCTTGCGGATGTGTTGACCGTGGACTCCGAGTCGACGTCGGACTTGACGTCTGACAATTCGACATACTTTTGGATGACCACTGGCCAGCCACGAACGTTCTATCTTGTCCTATCAGTCTTTGCGGTTGTTGGGTAACACTGTGCCCTTCGTTGCAGGGATGCCAGCAGCCCGCGTCTCTCTCGGAACAGCGTACGTACCTCTAAGATATCGTTCCAAACGCAACACATCTCATCGCTATCCCATAACTCAGCGCACCATTCCTTCCCAATAGCCAACACGTCGAGGATGGACGTGCTTTCTGGTCTCACCCTGAAGCTGCCTCTCTTTGGCCACGCGATGCGGCTGAGGCTCCCCCGTGGAGCCCGGCGGCATGTCCACTGGAGCGGACGCACTCAAGTCCGTGCGGTAAGGCGTGACTGCCGTTCAACTGCACATCGCGTTTGGTTATCAGGGACCCGTGGCAGTGAGAGCGCTCAAGAGAAAGTCAGCTGTGCTCCAATAACGTAGTCGGTTCAATTTTATCCGTTCTCCGTTCTCCGCGAGGAAGGCAAGACGTGGCATGAGGTTGTCCGCGGGGATATCGAGCGATATTATGATAGCTTCCTCGACTCGCAGGCGCTCCACCAGACGGCCCTAACTTAACGGTCCTAACGCCCGCCAGCTCAAAGGCGTTGTGAAGGTCGTCCTCTAGCAAGCCAAGGAGCTGAAACACCTGCCTGACCGGTTCGAGAAGATGGTCTAGGAGTGTGTATGTTCGACGCTGGGCGGGGATACGCGGGTCGATACGAGTGTGGGGGCGACACTGGCAGCGTCGAGCGGGGATGCGACTCGGAGCATCCTGCACCCGCCAGCGTCGTAGGACGGCGTGCGTATCCTCAAGGCATCACTGGTGTCTATCACCCTATGAATAGAGTTAGTCGCGGACATCCGTCGTCGTCGTGTCTATGCGCTCATAAAACCCAAACCGGGGTGATGGTCCATGGGGCAGTACTACTCGGCATCCCTTCTCGGACGCCATTGGGTCCGGGTGCAACGCCTGCTCGACACCATCCTCCGCATCCCAATGACGTGTAGTATCAATTGAGCAGGAGATATCTGCCAAGAGCAACGTTGGCAGGGAAGAAATGTTCCTAGGTGAGCCCTTTCATCTGGATATCGCACTGGCAGTCCGTTTTGGGTTATCCTCACTCTGGAATTGCAGGTCCGCGCGGTGTCGTTGGTCAGCACGACCGTCTCGCCCCCAGTGTCCCATGGTCTGCCAGTGTCCAAGCTTTCAAGCTTGACCTTGCGGGGCGTGTAAGGGTCCCTGCTCGAACTTTCGGCCAGAGATGGACGGATCATATCGCGCCGGATACCTATATGTTCATATCAGGCATCCACCTTTCGAGTAACTACTTTGCCTTTACTCAATGTTGCTGTGCACGGACAGGCTTATGGTAACCCCGTCTGCAATTCCAGGTATAACGGCGTGGCCCGTTCGACAGCAAGCTCGGGCACAGCCTCCTACATTGAAGGACAACGTAAGTACGACGTAGCGCTTGGTTAGGTCACCCACGATGGCGGGGGACTCGGACCCGATATGGCAGTATCATAGGTATACATTCTGCCCACCGTGACGGAGCCTCTCCGCTGACATCTCGTGGTCTTCTCCGGTTCTCAGGTCTTCCAGCTCGACCTGGATAGTCCCATTCCTCGACGACGTCGCCAACTTCCAAGCACGAGAATCCCGCGGCTTTGACCGGTCGCTTCGCCCGCGTTGACGCCCAGGGGCGGGTGGCACCGGAGGCGGTAAACGTAGGTCCATGTCCGATAACTGCGGGGTAGGCTGGTCGGATACCACTTCCAAGTTCGATGCCACGCTAAGCATCAATGTGTGCGGCTCCTAGCGACATTGGGCGCAAGAGAGTCCGCACAGTGGACCCGGACGTTGGAGGTCCGACGCGAATAACTCCGAATCCGTCACCGGAATAGCAGACATTGACACCTTTCAACGAGTCTCGACGCGTTACTCCTAGGCACCCGGTATGCTCGATTTATTCCTCTCCAACTAGCGGGAGGATGCTCCGTGCTTGACTGAATTGTGTCGATACAGGGATGGCGTTATACGGTTCAATGGCCTAGCCTTCACCCGAATCTAGATGTGCGTCGTCCGAATCACACTGTTCGGCGATATCGTCGTTAACTGACATAATCCAATTGCGTCGCCAGCACATTCGTCTAGCGGGCCCCGTGGCATTCACCGAGGACGTCGCTACATGCGAAGACCGCTTCTCAATAGAGATCCGTCTCACATTATGCTCTCAATATGCGTACCGATGTTTCAACGTTACTGGCGCCGGGTTCCAGGTCTTCTGGATGTTTGGGCCTCAATTGCGGCGTCCGTAATGTGCTTCCTTAGGTTCGTAGACGAGTGCGTGCCAGTGATTGTTTTGCGCACAACGACCCAAATAAGCACACTGACCAGTCATTCCTTGCTAGTTGTTGTTATTTGGGATGAGAACGCATGTCTCCTAGGTACCTGGCTCATGCGAACAAATTCCCATTTACTGCCCGGCAGCTGTTCGTTTACCGGTCTCACTGTCAAGTCAATTCCTGATCCACACCAAACCGGGGTCCGTCAACCTCACTGAAACTGATCATTCAACCCGGTGGTCGAAAGAAGCGGTACGTGTAACGTCAAGCATGGAGCATTGACATATTGTTCGTCACCAGCTCACTCTTTCCCAGATGCAATTCGCTGCTGTGCGGGGAACCTCTCTACCCGAGCTGCTAGGGTGTGGCTCTCTGGATTGGCTACTATACGACGACTCAAGCTGTGTATAAAACCTAGCAGAGGACCGACTCAGATTCTGCAGACTCCACAACCCGGATCTTCTCTTGCAACCTTCGACTCAACACAACTCTCACTTCATTTTCTACCCCCATCTCCCACATCGATAGCCATGTCCTGCATCCTCAAGCCCACCATGCCCACGTCCTGCTCTTCTGAGCTCTTCGGTACGCTTTGCCTACTGCGACGATGTTGAAGGTCCCTCTGATGAATGCCTTGCCCACTCCTTGCTCGTCCTCCAGTGGCTTGCCCCACGATGATCAGTGAGCATTGTCACTGAATCGTCTCAAGACGAGATGCTGATTTTCCCGAATGTAGACGTGCACGAGTGGCTGATGATCCACCACGCCATCGCCAGCAACAGCGACTGCGGCGGGAAACAGTACCACGTCTTCGCCGTCGCCGAGTACCCGATCTTCGGGAGCAAGCACGAGTTCATCAACACGAACATCGGGATCCCGCTCGGTCCTCTCGCCGTCGAGGTAGGCTCATAACGCGCTTCCCCCCCCCGCCATCGCTCAGGCGCTCACCTCCTTCTCACAGTTCGCCGGCCAGATCGACATCCGCGAGTGCGGTCCGCGCTTCGACCAGGTGACCGTGAACGTCAAGTACCCGCTCCTCGCCTCCGTCAAGGCGGGCACGTACAAGGGCGACCTGCACTGTGGCCAGGGGATCAACATGGCCATCGGCGTGCCCGAGATCTACGGCACGCTCCGCTTCTGGGTGCAGGGCGGCGACGCGTGCAACCCGCACGCGTGGCTGTGGGTCGAGTTCGACCTGCACGTCTTCGGCGTCGAGTACAAGGGCAAGTTCGCGCTGATCCCCATCCCGTGAGATCCTCCGGACGTCGGCTCCCGGTGGCTTAGGATGCTCACACGTCTTTTGTCTGTTGTGCAGCCGCTGGTTCCCCTCGCCCGACAAGCTGATCGAGGGCGGGAAGACCCCGTCGGCGGTCGCCATCGCGTCGCCCTCCATCAGCGTCCACAACGAGACGAACAACATCACGAACATCATCGCGCCCGCCGTCGCCGTCGCCGCCTCCGAGGGCTCCGACTAAACAGAGCTCATCAACGCTCCGCACTCTCGTGACGCGCCTCTCGTCGCCTCTGTCAATCACTCTCACTGGAATCGTTCGTTCTTAATTTGGGATGTGCCTCTGAAAATTTAGAAAACCCATACATATTTCCCGATGGTTGATGATCTGTTTTTGTCCTGATCCTCCCTCCCTTACTCGTACTAATCTTGGCATTCGCTCGCATTCCGCGACAGTATTGGTCGTTCCCTACGATATTAGTCTCCTCCTCTCCTCGCTCGTTTCCCATGAACGCGGAGCAGGGTTCCCTCTTGGTACTGTACCACTGAGACCGTTCCTTATACACTATGTTCAAGCTGCGATACTACACTCGTTTACTTAGTCTGCTTCCCACCCCACATTTTTGTAGTTCCTCCCCCGGCCTCGGATACCGTCGTATTGAATGCTCTCCTTTGTTCCACAGTTCTCGCCCGCCCATTCCCACTGGGCGTCATCCCCCACGGATTCAAGTTGCGAAGTATGTTATAAGTTTAACTAGTCACCCATTTCTCGAGTCTTGGGCCACAATAAAGCGGAACATACGATAATCCTGACAGACAAGGGGTTTTGCGCCGGACGAGAGTCGGAAGCAATTTCAGAATGTTGCAGCGGCACATAAGGATGGGAAAGTCCTTGAGGACGGTAGGAATGGGTGAGCGCCTTGGGCGCCCATGCCGTTCGCAAACGTCTCGCCGCTCTCGTAGCCCTTGAGAGCTTCATGACTCTGGAACTACGGCTGACATGGTGCACTTGCAGTGCCACTCGATCTCCTCGAATGCGGCCCCGAAGTTGAGAACAAGACGAATAGGGGAATAGGGGACTTGCCGTTCTCCTGGCACATCTTGCCCAGGACGTAGTCACGGTGCTGCAGCTCATTCTCTTGAACATCGAAGAGAAGGTCCGAGCCACAAGCAAACATCGTTTCCCGGCTCGGGGGTGGTCGAGCCTCCTCAGGGCCCGAAATCATGATCATTGCCACCGAGAGATTGGGCTATAATGGGTGCTTAGCAAGGACTCGCCGCCAGGATAAAACGGAAGATCGACGGACCCACAATGTCAAAATTTGCTTCACAAGGTCAACACCCGGATCTTGTGAGTATTGGACATGATAATATACTCAACAGCTTGCTTTCTGGATACATAGTACCATGTACTCCAGTACGCCACAGATCCGAATACTGATCTTCCTGTGCACATCGTTTAGGTTGCGTCGTGGCGACCAGGGGTCTCCACAGGGAACGAAGTGGTTTGAAGTACAGTACGGTACCAGCTGTGGATCCTACACACCTATGCCTTAGGCCTCAGGCCTCTGGATTGAGCTCCACGCCCCTCCAAACGGACGTATACCACGACCGCCGACCCGTTTCGGGATCCACCCCTCCCGTCATGTCCTCCCCAGTCCCAACGGGGAACAAGAAGCCGCTCCGCCTGTACACCCCCTCCGCGCTGGGGTCCCCGACGTTGAGATTCACCTCCTGCTTGAACCCGCACTGGGGCGGGCCGTCGGGCACCCCATGCACGCCGTACGGAGCCGCGCCGAGGAAGTACCGCGTGATCGCGCGCACCATCGTCTCCGCGACGCCCTTCCGCCTGTGGTCTGGAGCCACATACACATTGCGCACGGCGATCGTGCGGGGCGTGGCCCGCCCAAGGACGGCGAACGCTGCTGGAGCGCCGTCGGGCGCCGCTTCCCCCAGACGGACGAGCCACACGAGGCCCGCGTCGGCGGGGCCCGTGAGGTTGCGGACCGCGTCCTCGATGGAGATGATGCCGCGCCATGGGGACGTCAACTCGAAGTGCTGGTACAGCACTGCGACTGCGGGGAGGTCCGCGCGCGCAGCGCGCTCGACGCGGTACGGCGGCGGCACCGCGGGTGGGGGCGGGAGGGACGCGCGAGTCGCGTAGGAGACGCGGGAAGCGCCGAACGTGCCCAACAGGATCTTGGCGGATACGCCCTGGGCGGCGAGGAGGGCCACCCAGGTGTGGAGGAAGGCCTCGACGGGCTTGAGAGGCCCGATGATCTTGTCGAAGTTGCTCGGGGTGGCGAGCGTGGCGAGAACGGAGGTGGCCAGGAGTGTCGTTGCGGCGGCGAGGAGCTCGGGGTCTGTCGCGAGCTGCTCGTCTGCGGGACAGGGAGTGGACATCATCCATGCGAAGTCCTGCTTGTTTATGGATAGTGTAATTCTGGTGGTAGAACGAATTTGTGGTAGAATGGGGCGATCGGTAAATTCACAAAAAAAAAGACTAGATAGTTGTAAGATACCCACAAGAGATCCTCTCCCCGGTAGATGGCGAAGACATAGGTCGGAATATCGGGCAGCTGGCGGCTTGATATTCCGCTGAGGAAGTCCCACAAGGACCCGATCCCAAAGTTCATGAAGCTGTCATCATAGCCTTTCGTTGTCTCCAGATACGTGCGCGGGTCGTCGAACCGCAGGAAACGAAGATTAGACATAGCCCGAGGTGAAGTGACTTGGAGCTCCGGGGGCGGGTGTTTGGGTTCAAGTTGATCGTGGCGACAGTCCTCAGCCACTATTTAAACGCACTAGCAGACGCCTCTATGGCCCCATCGAGTCAGAACATCTAACGCGGAAGCGATGACTCGACTAACCTGGTGTATCAGAAAAAACGGATCCGGCACACCTGGGAGGATTTTGGGCAGCTGGGCTTATCTATGCTCATCTGCGTTCAGGAAATATATTGATCACGGCCCTTGAAGCACTTACGAGATCTCGACGGGGATGCATGCCCTTGTCACTGGACGCGCGCGTGAACGCGTGCATGTAGTACGACATCGATGTCGGTGGAGGTTCCCCGACTGCGGGACATGGAGGATGTGGAAGGGCCGAAGGGCCCGGGGCGCGGTCGGCACGAGAGGTGGCGTGTGAGTTTATGACGTAAAAGACACGTGATACTCTGTGTCGCCGATCCATCCCAAAGACCCTCTTACTTTTCGGTATTCCCGATATACTTGTATTCAGGTCGTGGATTGGGTAGGGGGGTCGGGTTCCCGGCTAGCGATGGGATATTCTGTAAGTCTCGCTCTATATTCCTGGATTAAGCTCATCATCCGACTCTGTAGCATCTCAGTCGATTAGGAACTAACCGTGCAATATACTGCGACAGTGCTACGGGATAGCACATGCCGTGGAATTCGGTGACAATTTGATCTCTGGATGTGCGGCGACTAGGTGAGCATGAGAAATCCTCCGCCAGCTTGTTGAGTGTTGGGACCTTCATATCGTATCTTCGGTGTAGCCCCTGCCATTAACGCAACGAGGGAACGACGCTGAAAATACGAGTAGAGAAGTGGCTGTTCTCGCCACATAAGCAGCACATCGCCAGCGTAGATTTACATCCCCTTTGGAGACGGGTTCGGTCATACCCTCGGTGAGAAGACTTTCTATCCCCGGATCCCTCGCCACATCTCATCTCCCTAAGTACAGGTTAAAGGCACTTCTCAACCCGGCTTGCACGGACATTTCGCAGTAATTCGGCGAGAAAAGCACAGCCCCGGCGCCCGCGTGTGTAAGTTTGTTGCATTGCGATCTTTTCGCTGTTCTTGCTTTGAAATATGCTGACAATGCTGGTGCAGAGGCAGTGGCAGCGCTGGCATAGTCGCAAGTTAAGCTCTCTGAAGAGGGCATAGGCCGCTGAAGGAAGCTCGCCCACATAGAACATCGCCGTCGGACGTAACATGCCGCCCATGTACCTCCGAGACGGTTGTTGAATGTGCCCACTAGCGGTCCGTATTTAAGAATACCAGAGAAGCTGGAACGACTCTGTGCCTCTGCCTCTTTCCCTTCCTCTGTTCTACATCAGCATCGGTAAGTACGGCAAGGTTGCTTATGTGGATCCCACTCATCGTCCCATATACTCAATACCTTATATGTGCACAACAGCTCTCTAATTTTCAAACTAGATCCTAATCAAGATGAAGTTTTCTACTACACTCTTCGCCTACCTCTGTTCCGCTGCGACACTCGTTACCGCGTCCCCTACTGGCCAGCCCTATGTGAAGATGCTCACCAAGGCCTCTGCGCGATCCCCGGACGGTGCGATATACTGTGAGTACTGACGCATAATCACCGGAAGTTGATGCCTGAGCACCCACACGCGATGCAGTCATCACGAACGACCCGGACGAGAACATGGTGGTTACTGCCAGCATCGGCTCTGACGGTACTCTAGTGCGCATATATGCATGTTCTCTTCGAGACATATGAATTCTTATGCCCAGATGCAGAGGCTCGACAGAGCCGTCGCTGCCGGCGGTCGTGGCCTTCACGGACAGACTGCGAACGGTAACACGGGACCAGATGGGCTCTTCTCCCAAGGCTCTGTACAAGTTTCAACTAAGAACAGGCTGCTCGCGACGGTGAACGTGAGTCCTCTTCGCGTCGCGCCACATGCGTCTGCTGAAACCGGCGCGCGGTGCAGGCCGGTTCCAACACGGTTTCGCTGTTCACGATCGACCCCCGCAAGCTCACGCAGATTACCCCGCTTGGCGACCCCATCTCGTCTGAAGGCGAGTTCCCGCAATCTGTGGCTTTCAACGACGACGGAAGCCGTCTCTGCGTTCTCAACGGCGGAGCCATCAACGGCGTCAAGTGCGTGTCCTCGTCACCTGTTCGCCGTTCGTGTCCGTGCACTTCCACACTGACGATGTGTACTCGTCCGCAGCTGCTTCTCTGTCGACACGAAGCGCGGCCTCACCGCGCTCCCCAACACCCTCCGCTCCGTCAGCTTCAACCAGACGACCCCAGCGAACGGGCCCCCAGGCACCTTCTCCCAGATCACGTTCTCCGAGGACAACACCAAGCTCATCGCGTCCTACAAGGGCGCGAGCGCCCCTGGGTTCCTCCTATCGTGGGACGTGCAGGCGGACGGCGCGCTCTCGAAGGACTACACGAAGGTCGCGGTGGACGGCGCGATGCTCCCGTTCTCGCTCACACGCATCCCGGGAGAGAACGCGTTCCTGCTGACGGACCCCGGGCGCGGCTTTGAGGTTGTCGACCTCAGCGGAAGGAACAGGGGCGCGGCGACAAGCGTGCAGGGGAACGGCGCGACGTGCTGGGGAGTGCGCAGTGCGAAGACGGGGAACTACTACACGATCGACGTTGGTGCGAACGTTATTCGCGAAGTTCATCTTGACGGAGATTTGAAGGCGAGCGTCGTCGCGGTACGTGTCTCGTCATTCCAGCGCTTGTAGTTTCTGTCATCCTGAACGATGTGTGGTGTGGCGTTTAGACGTACACGGTTGCGAACGGTACCTCGCCGATCGACCCGGGGACTGCTACTATCCGCGGCAAGGAGTAAGCCCGTCTCTGTCGAGTCCACGACGCGGTCGACTGACCACACGTTCATAGCTACCTCTACGTCGTTGGTGCTGGTGCTGGGGTCGTTGACGTGTTCTCGCTCGATGGGCCCGCGAAGGCGAAGGACATCGCTACGGTCGACGTCATCGGGCCTGCCCGTGCTGCTGGTCTGTCCCTCTGTGAGTTGTTTTCTCGTTCGTTCTTCAACTTGAAGTGGCTTATGCTGACATCGAACTGTAGCGGCGGGGAACCTCCAAGGCATGGCCACCTACGTCCGCAACTAGGCCCGTCAAGCTACCGCTAGTGTTGCGATTGACTCTATCTTTCGTTAATGTTTCTATTGCCGTGGACTTACGCCGAACGATACTCGCTCTCTGATAGAATATTCTTTTCATCTATACGTGCCGGCAGGAGAAGATGCCGAAGGCCAGGTCGCGCTGAAGTTCCAGAGCGATCACGCCATCGACCCGGGGGCTTGCCTTATTCGCGGTAGGCGGCACGGTGACCGGGCTTATCCTGTCGCGCACTGGCAGATTGTTCATTCTGCATTGACCCGAGCTCCAGAGGGACCCGTTTCTGAACCCGATATGGAATACGATGACTACCGCAGAGATACACTCTAGAGACGGGTGTATCTGACAAGCGAATGGTGTGTAGTCTCGCTCTAAGACTGGTCCGAACTTCCTGCAGTGTGAGTACACGTCCGTGTTTGAAGCCTTCCAACTATTGACACGCTTGCTTGCACAGAATGACCAGTTGTAACCGCAGCCGAATGTGCTCTTGGACGAGGGGTACTGCACACCGACAGCGTCGTGGACGGCCAAGTGCACATGCAGCATCGCACGCGCTGCTCAAATTGCCTTCGGCCGCCGCCGCGGAGAACACCGTCTCGTCCTACGTATGCAGTGGCCGCGCGTGGAGGCCGTGGCGTACATCTTTCCGTGTCTTGGTTCTAACTTCTGTCCGTGACTTGCTTCTCTTTTGTTTCCGAGTTCTTCTCCAGTACCACGATGTCTCCACCCCGGTCGGCTCCTTGGACGAATCTGAGTAAGCTGAAATGGTGAGTAAGCTGGGTCTGACTGTGCTCGTCCCATCACTATCGAAGCTCATCAGTTTCTAGATGTTGCAATCTTATGATCTTGCTCTGGCTTTCCCAAGGGCAGCCCCCAGCATTCCGGATGGTACATAAAGGCGGCGTATCTATCTCGCTGGACGCATCTCCTCCTACATACTTGTTCCATCGCACTAGCACGCCATGGCTGAATCTTCGGAACCAGTCACGAACGTCGAGACCAGCAAACTTTTCCAACCCATTCGAGTCGGGGACGTTACGCTCGCCCACCGCGTAGTGCTGGCACCTCTCACACGCTCCCGTGCCAACAAGCATGGCGTGCATGGCGACCTCGCCGTCGAATATTACTCTCAGCGTGCATCCGTCCCAGGTTCGCTGCTTATCTCCGAAGCGACATACGTCTCGCGTGAAGCGGAAGGGAGGAGCCCGAACGTGCCAGGTGTATGGAACGAGCAGCAAATCGCGGGGTGGAAACGCGTGAGTGTTTTCTCAGGAAGGCGCATGGTATGTTGTACTCACACCCATCTCGATATGTGGCAGGTGGCGGATGCCGTGCATGCGAAAGGCTCGTACATATACATGCAGCTGTGGGCCCTCGGACGCGCAGCGCGGGTCGGATACCTTCGCGAGCAGGATCCCGACTACGCTTACGTCGCGCCATCGGCCGTCCCTCTCGCTGGCTGGGACGACGTTCCCAGACCTCTGACAGTGGAAGGTGTGTGTCCGACCCGAGGGCTCTTCCGGAACTTGACCGATGAGTAATCCTATTTATTTTTCAGAAATCAGGGAGTACGTTGCAGCATGGGCGCAGGCCGCACGGAACGCCGTGTTCGGGGCGGGATTCGATGGCGTCGAGATCCACGGGGCCAACGGCTATCTGATCGACCAGTTCACCCAGGACATCACGAACACCCGTACGGATGAGTATGGCGGTTCTATTGAGAATCGCTGCCGATTCGCGCTGGAGGTGGTTGGTGCGGTGTGCGAGGCCATTGGGGAATCAAAGACGGCCCTCCGCCTTAGCCCGTGGAGCCGCTTTCAAGGTAGGGATGATTAATTGTCCGGTCGTGAGCGCATATCCCTCGACTGATCGGTGATTGTGCAACAAAGGGATGCGTATGCCAAACCCTATTCCGACTTTCAGTTATCTCGTCTCTTGTCTGGCGAAGGTCCATCCGAATCTGGGGTATCTGCATGTCATCAATGGAGGCTTCTCGGGAGACGTGGACGATGGGGTGACATCCGGACTCGAGGTCTGTCTATCCGGCTTCCATTGGTATGATTCGCTGGACTGACGTCATCATCGATCATCCTCAGTCCAACGATTTTATTCGTGAAATCTGGGATCCAAGGCCACTCGTCACCGCAGGTGGCTACACCCGGAAGACAGCGTTACGAGCTGCGGAGAAGACAGGGCAGCTCATCGCCTTTGGAAAGCCGTTCATCAGCAATGTCAGAGCATCTCCTCGCCCTCATTGACGTTGGTTGACCCTGTCTGTTTACAGCCCGACCTTCCGCTGCGGCTCCTCAAAAACATTCCGCTGGCAAAATGGGACCCAGCCGAGTTCTACACGCCTGAAGCGTCGAAGGGTTACATTGACTACCCATACGCTGAATGACCTGAAAGCCAGCGCCTCAGAAGTCCCCATGTGTAATTCGAACGAGATGTTGTATCAACCTGCGTTGAAGGATGGAGGGGGTGCAGGGCGAAAGTTAATCACATATACGTCGGGGGGGAGGGATTGCCGTGCGCGTACAGCGGGCGATTGCGGGCGACCGAGGGTTCGCAAGAGGACCGCAGTTCTAGACTCGTGGAGCTAGTTGGGAACGTTCCCTGGTCCGGAGTGAACTAGTACCTCCAGGCCAGGTGCAGGAGACAGGGCTGCGCTGGACGAGGTCGAGCGGCCCGAAATCTCTAGGCATCGGATGAGGGTTACCGTGACCGGGGGAGATTTGAGCAGAATACACGATACAGACGGTAACTTGAGTAAACCCAAGAGCGTTGAATACCGAACCAGCTTAAAGGCAGCACGACGTACATAGTTTACAAGGACATCCTCCCATAATGATCCTGGAATCTATCCTACCAGTCTTTAAGCACCACATTCGACACAAGGTCTTTCAGCTGAGGGAGATACTCCTCCAAAACTTCCTTCTCCACATATGCAACTCCTCCAGTCGAGACCCCCTGTCCGCGCGATATCGCAAACAGTGGACGAGAGGATCCAAGATCAGATCCACGGGCAGATCCTGCCACACCCCCCAGCCGTCATTGAGAGACAGGCGCTTCAGCTCTCGACAAGCTATCTGTTCAGCGTCATTTACTGGACCCGAAAGCGAATGTCGGAAATCCCAAATCCGGCTTTCAAGCGCTTAAGAGGACCGAAAGGACCGGAAGGACCGAGCGGTGATTGTTAGCGCTTATAGGGCCGGAGAAAACTTTCAAGTGCACTTATAAGCGCGCTCGTGAGACTTACAACGTCCCTTAAGAGCGTCCTAATTAGTTCACTCAGTAGTATGTTATGAGTACCCTTGTGAGACTTATGAGGTTACTTATTAGATATGTGGTCCTCCGTTGTAAGCTGGCTTATAAGCCGTCTTGAAACTGTTCACGACCTGCAAAAGATGACTAAGCAACTTGCAAGAGGCGGTCTGGTTTAGCGAGTCCAGACTCTGGTCATTAGATAGGCGCGCACTTACACATTTGTTACGATACTTACTTTACTTTGTTGACCGTTGGAAGCTGGTTGTATTGATTCATTACACTCGACATTTACCCTTTCTAATTACTATTGGAGACCGCCTCTTAAACTATCTATCAGACCATTATTAGTTCATTAGACCGTCAGGTTGATTTGTATAAGACTTACTTGTGGACAGACGGGGAATCGAACCCTTGCGCGCGCGTTGAAACGGGAGTACTAATACATGCAACAAAACCACTAGGTTACAGAGCCGTTGTATACCTTGTATGACCATTTCTTATGACCCCTTTTTTGTGCTTATGAGGGCTTGTAAGCATCGCGCGGCGCTCGGGTGGATGGAAGGACTGTGAGCAGGTGCTCGTTTATTTCACATTGATAACCTCTATGATCTATGGGACGTAGTATGGGTGTATGCGGTGAGTGGGGAGGCAAGATGGGACATAGGTAGACAGATGAGGAAAAGAAATCTAAGGAATCTATGCTGAATGACGACACTGGCGAGGTGCGCGACAACGTTCCGAACTTAGAACAAAGCCGCGAACCTTACGCGCACTTAGTAGCGCGGGCCCGGGTGGTGCGGACGGCGGGCACAGGAAGAACGACCTCCGACGGGCTAGCAGCGTCCGAGTCGACTTCCACGGGCCCAGCGGCGTGCTTCTTGAGGCTCTTCTTCGGGCCGTGCTTCTTCTTCGCGTCCTTCGCACCCTTCTTTGAGACGACGGCGCCAGCGGTCTCGCTCATCTCAGTCTGGGGGGCAGCCGCAGCAACGACGCTAGAAGCGCGAGAGGACGAGGCAGCAACAGGGGCTGAGGAGCTTCTCGAAGAACTGTAGACTAAACCATGTATCAGCAATACGAGATGGCGACACTAAGAAGGTGGGCTTACCAATCACGCCGAGTTCCTCATCGCCATCTGTCATTTCGCCAGCAGCCTCGTCAGTCTGCTCCTCGAAGTCGGATACCTCGGTGATATCCGAGATGTCAAGTGAGGGCTCGGACTCGGAGCTGATGATCTCACTGAGGCGCGACGCGCCGGCGTCGGCCTCTCTCAGGCTCCTGAGGTGGGCTTCAAGGATGTCGTCGTCGTCGTCCTCGGAGGCGTCGACGTTGATGACAGGGCGGACGATGTTCTTGCCTCCGAAGAGTGCGCGGCGGAACCAGTGGAGTGTATCGACCATGGACGGGAGGTCGGTCGCCTTGACGATCCACTTCTTCGCCCACCAGTAGCAGTCGTAGTAGTTGATTCCGCTGTTCTTGCCAACAGCAGTGAACTCGCGGTCTGGCGCACACAGGAAGATTCCCTATCAAATAAAAGTCAGGTATCGTGAAACTATACTGGACCGGGCGTGCTTACAAAGGTATAGCCAAATGCGATGAGGCCGGGTGTCACATCTTTGAGCTGCCAGATAGCGTGGTTCGTGGGCGGCGTCCCACCAGTGCGGTCCAAGGAGAGCGTGCTCGGGCCGTCGAGAACGCACCGAAGGATCTGAAAATGGGTTCAAAACACGTCGCATTAAAGCCCAGAATGGAAGCGGCTTATGGAAAGAATGATGTCGGAACGAAAGATCACCGCGTAGTCCTCAACGCAATCGGGGAAGGCGAGAGGGGAGAAGAGGGGATATTTGTCGCTCTTCGGGTCAAACTTGAGGTACCGCATGACGCGGGTGTCCGTCTTGGGAGCACCCTTCTGGAAAAGGGACTGCTCGAGACTGAAAATGAGGCCGGCGGTGCTGCGCAACCGATTTACCGAGGAGTACCGAATGTCCTTGAAGCCGCGTATAAACTAGTTGCAACGTATAATGTATGTGAGAAGGGTGATATCAACTGAAAGGGAAATGGGAATGGCGTACCTCAGTCTGGAACCTGGGGGCGCTGTGGAGAACGGGATGGAAGTGCTTCGGCACGTAGTCGAAGAGATCAGCGCGGGCGGCGAGGGCACAGAGCTTCGCGTCCTTCTTCTCGAAGAACGACGGGTCGTCGGGGCGCAGGTCAGGCTTCTCGAGCGGTGCCGCGAACCATGACTCGATGTTCGGAGACCCCCAGAGATGGCGCGAGACCGCAAAACCTTTACCGAGCTGGTAGGGGTCAGGGCCTCGGTAGTCGTCCTCTGGACCGTCCTCGCCCTCAGGCTCAGACTCGTCGTCGTCCGAGGCTCCAGGGGATGGAGGAGGTGGTGGCGGTTGGGTATGGCCCCTCCGCGCCTTCGGTTTGGTCAGCGCGTGAAGAGTCGCCTCGAGCTCGGTGAGGTGCTCCTCTAACGCACGCTTCTCCTCTTGAAGCTGGCCGTTCTGGAGCTGAACGTTCTTCAGGACCTGAAAAAAAGGGTTAGAACTTAGGGCGTAAGCAGCGATACAAAAACCTTACCTGCGAGATCTGTTCGATTTGAGATACTGAGCTCATCACGGCGAGTACTGCAGACAGGGTCGTCGAGGGAAGGGTGAGCGCGTAGTAGGTAGGTGAAAGCGGAAAGAGATGGTCGAGAGTAGTGGAGAATGTTAGAAGCTCGAGGGTGGTGGAGAATGTTGGAGGCTCGAGGGGTGAGTTCGAACTGGAGTATTGTGGGTGAGCGTGCAGACTTTTATACTTGTTGAGTGGGAAATCCCGGCCGACGCACCACCAAAAAGAGGGGTGACCGAAAATCTCTGCGAAAATGGTTCTGTGTCAGTAACACGGCACGCTGATGCCCCGACCGGGGCCTCGTGTATGGCGTGAAGAGAATGAAAGCGAAAGGAAATCCACGCCAATAACGGCTGAAGCGGGGAGGGTCGAACATGCGGAGCACAGGGGCAGGATGATTGAATACAGCAAAGTTCGATAATGGCTTACCGAGGTGATGGTGAGGCCCTCATGCGTGGGGACTGCCAGCATGCGGAGGAGGAGCGAGGAGGTCGACCAATCATATATAGCGTGATTCATGAAGGAGGATTGTTAAGGCCAAAGGAATCCTACAATAGCAATAATGTAGCCAACCAGTGCGATGTACCCGACAGGAGAAAGCCTTTCCAGACTGACTTGACTGCGTCTGGTGCCCAGCCCTAAAAAGAGTTAGTGTTCGTTAGCTTAGAGTGAATCTAGTCACCATTACACAAGATCGAGGCTGCGAATTGCGTGATACAGGAGATACGGAGAGAAGTCAGGGTCAGAACTGAGGCCAATTACGAAAACACCATGCAACGTGCCACCCAACGACAAATGCCACGATGCAAAGCACGCAACGCTGCAAGTCAGTTGGTAGGCACAGAAGCTAGGAATCAAATTACGCAGAAGTCCATGCCCGCCGTGTGAATGGACGGCGGGGACTTTCACAAATCCGATTGAAGAAATACGCGTGATTCCAAGACATGTCAATGTATACATCTAGTCAGCTGAGTGTGTGGGAAAACATGTTGCGATGCACATGGCACTCCACGAGGCAGCAAAAACAAGAGACATAACCTAGCGAGATTGTCACCTTCTCACAACGGTGAGAATGATTCTGCGAGGAAGCACAAATGTCAGCGTGCACCGTTCAAAGCGGTCGCCGCCGCTTCAGACTGAGATAGCCGTATCTACGAAGAAAATCGGCACCAAACCATCTCAGCGTTCTCATTCAAAGTTCGAAGCTATGGTTGAGACCTCCCCTCCCCAGTTTATGCCGCACACCAGCGCCGAAACAGGCTCGCGCCGGCTGGTGAGAAAGAGGCCGTCCTTGGTATTGACCTAATGGTACACGTGCACGGCATCGTGGTGGGAAAAGGACAAGAACGATCCAAGATCCTTCCAAGGTATTGAACACCTGAGCACAGAGCGCGGAGAAGGCCCGCCGAGGATGTCACCAGGAAGGTGAGCATGATGGTGTTGTATGGATTGAGGGTCTGTGCCGCATACTGACTCAGACGGGGTGGCGCAAGGTGGCGCAAGGTGTGGGAGAGCATGACAAACGTTAGCTGCATCGCGAATCTCAGCGTCCTCCACGGTCGATCCGTCAAGGGTCTCACCCGCGATGGCCTTCTCGTCGCTGTCCTCGTTGTCGACTTCCATGTGGGAGTTATCGCCGTCGAGACGCTTAGCCATGAGGACCTTGATCCTGCCCACGGAGACCCCATTCGGGAGTGTGGGACTGGGATTAGGACCAGCAGCCCCACGGGTATCGATCCCTATGACACCGCGAAGGACAGCGGTAGGGCGACCGTACTCGAAAAGCAAAGAGATGTTGATGAGTGCCATCATAATCCATCCCCGCTCTTCGACTTGCTCGCCGTCTGAGGCGAAGGCACCGTTAAGTGAGCGCGTGTATATGGAAAATGAGACGCCAAACTGACCTCCGACCTGGAGCATTTCTTGGTAGCGCTTTAGTACGCGTTTGAAGTTGTCGAGCTGGATGTTGGTGAACAGCATGTCGCGGAGAAGCACAAACATTGACAGGCGCGTGTCAGGCACCTGGCAGCACATCCGTGCCGTCGGAGACCACATCACGAGCACGGAATCGCGCGCAGTGGAGAACAGATGAAATGAAACCATGCTGAAAACACCATACACGTATCAGTAACGTTTGTGGCGTACACGCATGTGGCAAACCCAAACCTCTTGACGAAATGGGAATTGCCATGCAGCTCCTCGTCCGTTCCGTCCTTATCGTGGTTCAGGAGGTCGAGATGGTGTTGCAGCTTGCCCGAGTTAGGTGTGATGATTTGCCACCAACGCTCCTTGTTGGAATCGAGCTCCAGCCACGCTGCCTCTTGACCGACGCTGGGGATGTTGTGCATATGGATCGCGGGGACGCCTGCAACCGCCTCAGCCCCGATGTCCATCTCGGCTTCTGATGATTGTGGGTAATCGTCGATGTGCGCGGGTGTAGGTGGAACAGCGTTGGACGGCGTTGCTGGTAGGTGAGGGGAGAGTGGACGCCGGGTGTTGGAGGACAAGAGGTTGTTGGTTGCCACCGCGAACACCGTTGGTGTGTTGCTCGAAGTGTGGGTCCCTTCGATCAATCCGCTGACAGCCATCCAATACCTTGAAAGGTCTCCCAACGCCTCCAAAAAGGCACCGCGGTATTGAATGAAATTCCTCTCCTCGATCAGCTCGCCGTAGAAGACATACGAGTAGTTGAGGAATTGCTGCAAAACATGGGTCAGAGAACGCCCACAACACGAAGCCAATTGACTCGCCTGGAGATACTCCACCGGAGCAACCAGCGAAGTTGTTGGAGGGCGTGCTGCATGACGCAAGGACTCGAGCAGATGGCAGAAGGCGTGCGACCACAGGTGAATGACGAGGTTGTACCTCTGCGGGATGTTCTTTAGTGAGATGGGAACAGTAGGCGCCATGGTCAGGGCGAGCATCTGTCGTATGTTCTCGGCGAGTCTAATCAATGGTTTTGAAATCAATCCCCCATAATGACATAAAACGAATGAGGCTCACTGCTGGTGCTCCCAAATGAGCTTGCACCACTGCTCCGATTCCCCCTCCTCGCTCGTGGCATCTCGCCCAGCGCTAGTGCTGGCGGGACGCCCCTTGATGAGGACACCGTGCCGCGCCGCGTGCTCCCGATCACGGTTATTCCCAAGCAGTTTGCTTTCCAGATCGCTGATCATGCGGTAGATCTCCTTGAGTTTGCGTGAGCAGGCATTCGCGCTGGACGCGCTGTCCTCGGTCCTCGGACCGCCGGGATTTGAAAAATTGAAGAGGGCAGAAGAAGCGGAAGACGAATCGGTAGCGGAAGAGAGCGTGAAATTTGAGGAAGTAGTAGATTGAGCATGAGATACAGTGGACGTTGATGAGGTGGAGACCCAGTCGCCTGAAGACTTGGGTGTCGGTGTGGGATGGCCAGAATTCGGAGGGCTGCTGGTGGCCACGGTGGGGACACAATGCCGGTTCTGAGTTGAGAAGAGGACTGCGTCATGCTTGCGTGGGTCGAAGAGTTGTCGGTGAGAATCGCCGACGCCTCTTGCTGTCTGCTCGGACTGAAGGACTCGGGCGGGTGTCGCACGTGGCGAGTGTGAGGAAGAGGCGGTGTCGGACATCGCATCGGGATCGGCGGTTATAACGGAGCAACGGATAGGATCCGTGTTAGGGTTGTATAGCTTACCGGGACTGTCGTTCGCAGCAGGTTGCATGTGTGCAGCCCGTGGTGAATGTGGGGAGACCTCCAAGTGGTGCGAGAAGATGTCCGCATCAGCGTCGATGTGAGATAGAGATGCCTCGGAAACGATGATGTTTGGGCTCGGGATGGGAGGCACATGGAGTCCCTGTGGCGAAGAAGGGCGCGCGGTGGAAGGTCTGGGCGTGGATGAGGTGGGCTGTGAGGGCTGTGAGGGCCTCGTGCGGGGTGCTGCAGTACTGGGAAGCGAAAACTAAAGATGAGCGGGCTCGCATACGTTCAACAAGGGCGGACACATACGCTTGCTTTCGCCTGAAGGCGATAATCCTGTCTGCTATGTCCGGCTGCGCGCCCTCCCTCTCCTTTCCTTTCCTTGAAACTGTTGCGATTTTGGTGCTTGTCGGCTCTTGCATGAGGAGCAAGGGAGAGGAAATTAAGAAGCGTGACGAGCTCGAGAAATAGGCAGAGTGTGGAAGGCGAGTAAGAAGACGAGTGGAGGAGGGAAGGAGGATGGGTGCTGCACTGAGGAAAACATAAAGATGGGCTCGCATATGTTGAACAAGACGATGCCATAAAATTGGACGCATGTACTTTTCAAGATGCCCACGACACATCACGACACGACACCGCTAGATCCTCCTTCGGCCGCACAAGTGTTGGCTGGGAGTCGGAAGACGGATAGCCCGGAGAGGTGATTCAGAGCAATGGAGACGAAGAAGGAAAATGGTGGCGTGTGGCGAGTCGAGAGCCAAGTGACAGGTGGCCGCGCGTGGGCAAGGTGTGGACAAGATATTGGTTAGGCGTACAGTGTGGGTGCTCCGAGACAGACCTAGTGGCGGTGTTCGTCGTTGTGGTGCACGGTTGAAAGTCAAAGTGATCTGAGCGCCTGCGTCAAGTCGCGATCTGATCTGCACCCGCCACCATGCTCGGGCACCACCGATGGACCTCTCGACAGAGGGACCGAATCGAGAGCTCCCTTCTCCCCTTCCTCAGCATCGCTTCCCCGACATTATGGGCTCCGTTGACATCCCTTTCGACTCCATCTGGTGCCCCGTCCGCTCCCGCCAGATTGTTCCCAAGCGCGTTGATGTTCCCATTCAGCCTCGCCCCACCCTCGCTCCCCGCTCCTCCAATACCACCCGTACGCACAAGTTTGCCACCGTAGCCTCTGTACTTGCCGCTGATCCCTGTCCACAGAGTGCAAGAAATTGCAACACCCGGATGGCTCCTCCAGCCTCAATTGCGACAAGACCGTACGCGACATTCGTTGGGACCTCGTCCATAACACGAGTTGCGCGGAGCCTCGTAGTACGATCAAGCGTTCACATGCGAAGAATGTTATTCTAGGTACGACAATGCATGCCATCCCCGCCCCCAAATCTGCGCCGGTCCGCCACCGTGTCGTGATCGACCAGACACCTGCTTCTCTCTACTGCTCCGATGAGTGCCGCCTCGCTGACATCCAGTCCTGCCGCAGTGCCATCAATATCAGCTATAATACCGGCCAATCTGCTTCTCCTCTTTTCCCTCCCACCCCACCAAATTCGGCCCCCAATGTACGCGGGTCTCAGAATGAGAGTAACTCATGCCCCACTGTCCATGGGTCTCAGAACGATAGCGATTCGAGCAGTGCGTCGTTTGGATTGGATTCCCCAACTTCACCCTCCACCATCTCCTCCAATGCCGGCCAAACCTCCCCACCGAACCATGACCATTGCGTGAACGCGTACTTGCGACTTTCTGCCATCTACGGCTTTGCACCCCTTCCTCCGCCTCCACCCTCCGCGCCCAAGCCAGCGGCTTCAGCAGAGAGGTCTACCTCTCATCTCGAAGGCGGTATCCTGTTGGCCGCACGCCGCATGGAGGCTGCACTGTGCACCAAGACTGTAACATTTGTTTGCGGTCGCCCCATCCACAGTGACCCTGAAGATGACAACAAGCCTATCCCGGGATGGACAGACGGTTCAAATGCATGGCGGGCAAGCACCTATGGCATTGCACCTCCCCGGGACTTCACTCGTACTGATCCCGACTACGCTGCCATTCGCGCATATAGCTCCTACGTCGCCACACCTCACCGCTCACGTGGCGTGCATTCAGCTCTAAGCGATAGCAAGCCCGCAACCCAAGCCAAGACTGGCGGCTCATTGCCCCATTCTTCCCCCCGTCCCATCGATGCCTCCACCCTGGAGCTCTACCAGCAATACTCAGCATCCCTGACCCAGCGTTTCCAGTCCCGCCAACAGGCTTCGATTTATGCCCGCGGTCTGGGTCTAGCCGCACCCACTGGCTCCACTTGCACTCGCATCGTCGTCCGCGAAGTGTCCCTCCTCATGCCAGGCGCTGAGGGCCGTCTTCTTGTTCCCGATGTTAAGATGCGCCGTATCAGGTGTGTCTCCGCCACGACGGCCGGTGTCATTGAGACCGAAAGTGGCAACAATGAGGTTGGTGCTGCACGTGCGCCCGCTCCCTCGCTTCCTACCACCAGTAAGGTCAAGGCTACAAGTAAGTATATCCATTTTCAGGTGTGCCAATAGCAACTTAATGTCTTTACCTCTCAGCACGTCCACAGAGCTATGCGTCAGAAGTATTCACATACCCCATTATGCGGATTGCCCCGAAGAAGGAGAAGCATCTCGAACGGAGGCTGGTGGGTGGTGTCGAGTGTGATGTTGAGGTCGAGGTTGAGGTTGAAGAACCTATCAAGCGACTTTTCCTCTTTGGCGGGGCATGTGATTAAGTGTGGTGAGTTATTCTGTTGATACATCAGACGGCATTGTTGTTATCCTATCTACTACTCTGCACATCATTATACATACCATCCATTGTCACCATCTAGATACCTTGCATTCACCATCCTATAGACATCATTCATGCTTTCATTCATCTAGCTATAAACCATGATAGATTTTTGCTTTGTGTTTGTTTTGTGTTGCTTTGGTTGTGCTTGTCCCATGCTACTACTGGTGCTACTATGTAATTACTGAGGCTTCCCTGTCTGCATTTCCTTCATCCGCAAAAACATGTCCGCATCCACGAGATCATGAACAAAGTAATCTGATGGCTTCCCAAAATCTGGTACCAATAGCGCACCCCGGATGATGGAATGCACTGAGATAAACTCAGCCTTTGACCGGGGCTGCTTACGGACTCGGTAGAACTTGAGATCCTGGTCCTTTGATGGTCGACGAGTAATGGGTGCATCGTAAGGCTGGACAAGTGCGATAGGATACTCTGTGCTGCCAATAGTGCAGGTGAAGATAAGAATGAGGCGGGCAAAGATGGATTTCTCCGGGGTCTTCTGTATGAGAACACAGTCATATTGAGGGCCAGCCTTGAAGAAGTTAGGGCTACAACGGAGAATGTCTGTAGCCTGCTTCCAGTCGACTTTAGATTCATAGTTGACTCGCAGTAGTCGATGCTCTGTAATCTAATAGAAAAACTAGTTAGTCAAATAAAATCTTAGTAAAGTTTATACTTACTATAAAGTCCTTGCCCAAAGCTATTGATCCACCATCAGGAAGTGGTATGTTGTTGGATTGAAAAGTAAGAGTCAGATATTGTCCAAGCCTTAGATGGAAGTCCTGGAAAGCAAGGTCCTTATTGGCAAGTTGATCTGACTCCTGGACCATTTTTTCAGTGCTCTCAAATTCTCCAAGTGATTGAGGGGTTTGTTTTGAACCAAGCTTGAAGTGGCCTCCTCCATCTGCTCTCCATTGTGCAAGAGGATTTTGATCATCTCCAAGTTCTTCGACCTGGCCTGCCTCTGCATCCAAGTCTGACTCAGTCAATGCTGTTGCTTTCCCTTTCCCTTTCCCTTTCTCCTCTAACTTCTTTACTGCCATTTTGTAATGGTGCTCATCAAATTGATCAATAAGAGCACGGATGTGAGTTGACACATAGAAGGCATGATCAACATTAAGGATCTAAAGCTATTATAAGTATAAAAAATACCTAAAGTACAAAATCAAAACATACCTGTGGTGCAACATCCTTAAAATTGGTTCTAAAGCGATATATCTGCTTGATTGGACCATGGAGCTTCTCATTGGGCTTGGTGTTGTAGTTGCGAGTAACACCTTTACGCTCAATGTCATCAAAGACATGCTTGTATGTGTGGGCTTTTGGAAAGTTCCAATTCTTGGGTGCTTCATTGGTTTGTGCATCCAGCTCAGAATAGCTCTGTAACCAATGTAAGCCAAAATATTGGTTTCTACTAATTCAATCCTTACCTTAAGCTGGTTGCCAAGCCTTAATGCAGCTCGACGTCCTTTGACTAGACGGTGATCGGTATGGAGTTGAAGTCCAACGTACATGTCGGTGTCAACATAAGCACGTAAAACACGAAGTAGTTGATAGCCCAGAGGACTATTGGTCTGTGTAATGACTGGATGTGCAGCAAATAGAACATTCTAGTAATGATTAGCCAGATATTAAACTAATCAATTAAAAAATGGCAACCTTGGAAATATGTTCATATTTGCTTCCATCTGTGAAATGAATATTCATAACCTCATCAAAATGATCAAGGCCACTCCAGCGAGGAATATTCCTGAAGCTAGAAATTAGAATTACTGTAAGTCTCAATTACTATAATAACAATTAAAGTGGCACTATACTTGTTGTCCACTTCTGCTATGGCATTATTGGAGATTTTTGAAACAAGGCTCTTGAATACATCCCAAAGATGGTGCCCAAATAGTCCAGAGTGGAAGGCATGAAGGCGGTCAAAAGACAAGGCCTGATAGGGGTCAGAGTTGTCCAACTCTAGGTAGGCATTCTATAAATTAAAGTCAGTGTACATTAATTCATTATAGAGTTCAATTTTACATACTTTCACTGGGCGAAGGCTCCATTGTGAGAGAACTACCTTACTATCCTTTTTGGTGCGTTGGCTTTGAGCTTCAGCAAGGATAAGTAAGGCTTTATCTCCAACACGAAGCTCATAGTCCTCCCAGACTTTCATAAGACATTCACTGGGGACCAGGCAGATAGGACAGGGAAATAGTGATCCAACCCCTTTGATCAGTGCCATGAAACATCTATAGAAGGCAATTAGTAAGGTACCAAAATTTGTAGATAAGAACTAGATAATTACTGTTCTTCATAGTCAGCTGATAGAATTATAGCCCAGAGCCACAACCAATGTTCAACCCCATCACCACAACGGTGGGCAATACCAGTCTTGGACTTGTCGCGAATGGGGATCAGAACAATGCGATTAGATTCATGCCACACTTCCCGCTTGTGGTTGACAAATCCAATCTTTCCACTGTTACCAGCCTTCTCTGGAACCTATAATAATTTGTTAGTAACTCTAAGATTATATTAGGCTTTAACTTGCAATGCTTACTATAGGAAGCCAGGCAACTATTCTGCCACCACCAGGACCATTACCATTGCGGATATGAACAGGAAGATGTGGGCAGCGTGCAACGACTGGATATCCCTTAGCTGTGCCAAATGAAGACAATCTGGTCTTGTCAGCATAGAGGATAAATCCAAAAGGCTTGGCCCCTTTTGGAATTTTAGACTAGAAGATAGACTGCCTTAGCAAAGTCTAAACATATAAATACATTTACTTCCACAGACCTGCATTTCCCACATTGCTTTGGCAGTGACAGGCTCATCAACTAGTTGCACCCATTTTGCTCCATCAAACTTGGATAGTTTATAGGAGTCGAAGTCCATCTGCGAGACAAGGTATGGGTCACGAAGGAGATCCTGGCCATAATCCCAAAGGTCTCGAGCCCAGACATCATATGTGACTGTCTCCTTCTTGTACACAGTGGAGATGGTATGCTTTTGGAACTAATACAACATTGAACATTGAGCACCAACAACAAAAAAAATATGCACGAACAGGGGTGACCATCTTGTAAGCATTGTCCCAAGCCTGTTGGATGTCTGCATGTCGGGTGAATGTAAAACTATCCTCGCCACGTAGGACACGGTGGAAGAGGGCAAGAAGGTCATCGACTTCCTGCTTGTTCAGCGACACTTTGAGAGCAAACTCGGAGAACTCAAACTCGGCACGAGATCTAAAGGGCCACCAAGGCCGCCTGTTGTCCTGAGGTGGAGGCACGTCCTCCCGGCCGCGAACAAACTCATGGAACCGGTACACCTTCGTCCCTTGACCACTATTTGGGTGGTACTCTACCCGGAAATCATCCAGCTGAGGTTGCTCATGCCCGGAGACAGGATCTACAAGAGCTATAGTGACTAAACATGCGCAAATGTACATGCACAATTATATGGGACACACTATGGGGACGTGGCGGCACTGGACCCGGGGCCGAGGAGCTCGTGGCATGTGGGTGCGCCGGCACAGCCGGGACAGACGATGACGAAGCCATTGTATTGTTGGTAGGACGACCAGCAAGGATAGGATCTGCCACCAGTCCATCGACAACAGCGGAAGGGAAGACATCCGGCACAATGCTGTCAACATGATCGTCTGGTGCCGAACAGCCATTGCGTCAGCGTGCGTCGGGCACTAATGAATGAGCAAGCAACGAGGACGCACCTACTAATGGCGGTCCTAATGCCGCCGGTATCGGTGCGCCGAATTTTCCATGTTCGGGTCTTGGGACGTGAGACGCATAGGGACCAGATTGGGGCCTGATGCCTAAGTCGCCAGTCGCCACATTGAGTAAGGGCTGAGGGCGCTGAAAAATAGCGGGAAAGCATAAACAAAACGTACCTGCGTCAATAAAATCAACTGCTTCCTCTAACTCTCTGTTACGACTGAGCGTCGAGTAAAGATCAGGGATATATACGAGACGAGCAGGGACGTCGACGAGCGCTTGTGCAGCGAGAGCGGAGCAAGGCTCGACGGTCAGGCTGGAGACAAGTAAGTGTATTGAGCGAAGTATACTACAAGCGAAATACATCGGGGCTTACCTGGAGACAAGAGGTCGAAACTGAGGTCTCCAGGTAGCAAGGGACAGGTGCTATATAGGTGAAATAACAAAGGGATACGCGAACAATGGGTAACTGTGAGCGTGGGAAAGTAAGGGATAACAAGGGATCTGGAACAATAGCGACAAAGGGAACAATGGGAGCTATTGTACTAAGGTACAAGGGACGGGTTTACAATACAATGGAGAACTGTAGGTACGACATAGGTAGTAAACAGTCCGGATAGAAACCGACTCTAGGTGTAAGGAAATGAAAACGGGGCGTTCGTAACACTCTCCATCGAGATCAAGTGACTCTGCACGGGTGGGGGGATCTACATTAAGACATCCATACATCAGCGCCGGGAACAGATGGGCGTAGAATCGCATACCTGTATTGAGGCCTGCAAGTATGATCAGTTATCCTGCAACAACGCTAGTACAGTGAATGTCATGGCGTACCTCCGGGTTTCTTCCGCCTGGATTCCTCGAAAACCGCCTCGTCTAGGACTCGCGAGAACCTTTCCCGGCACTTGCTCTGGTGCTGCACCCAACCCTGCGCCCCGATCCACTGTTCGCACAGGTTGCACAGCCGATCTTGAGCCTTCGCGCGGCCGGACTTGGTCAGAAGCGAAGACGCGGCCCGTGCATCGCTTGGTCTCTCCGGTTGAGACGTACGTGACCGTTTAGCCTTTTGGGCTCGGGGTGGCATCTAGGGGAAGGTCGCGATTGAGTCCTCGATATAGATGGATGCTTTGACTTGCCTCAGAAGATCTTATCCCAGGTACTTCTAGATAAGTTCGGAACCAACAACACGGAGGAAAGTGGCTGATGTTTGGTTGGCGACGGCTTTGGCGAGGAGCGACGAGATTCAACGTCGGAAAAGTACCTGCGACGGTTCACAAACATTGATTAAATGCAAAAGAAGACGCATCACCGAACGTACCGCGGAGGAACAGTGAGTTGGACGTGACGGCTGGACGACGACGAGAGAGGCACGACAATGGTGGCGAGATGGTGTCCCGCTGGGCGGCTGATAAGATCGATCTCTTGCTGATGAGTTGCTTGAGGCATTGCCACACGGCAACTAAGTGCTTGTAACGCCGGCGCTCCGGCTCCGAACGACCCCGCCTTTAATTATCACATCGAAAGCCCCTTACAACCGCTTATAACATCAGGTTAACGACTATAAGAAACTGTTAAGGAACTCGGAAGTGGCATATCAGACGCTCAAAAGCCGAGGCCCTTGCAAGGCGATTTTCAAATTTCCGACAAAGCCTCAAGGGCGGAATATAACGTCGCTTCAGCGTCGGCTTCGAGCGAGAGCAGAGAAGGGAAAGCTCGGAAGAACCTAGCCCAAGCCTCCGCGTCGATGGCGGAGGAGTGGTACCCCTTGATCTCCAAATGCGTCAACGGCGCAGAGCCGAAGAGTGCGAGGAGGTCGGTCAGGCTGTCCGACAAGTAATACTCCCAGTCCAGCGCGGGGGAGCATGTCAGGCTGAGTTCTACGAGGGGCGTCTCACCCCGCCTCGGCTTCGTTGGGTGGCATCGAATGGAGCATTCCTTGCCCATAACTTTCAGCCTTCCCCATGTAACCGTTGGAAGTCTCGGCAGCAAATCCTTGAGGTTTGGGGGGACGATGGCGCGGAGGGTCGCGGTGCCGCCCGGTGATGCTTCGTCCAATCCAACCTCAGCTGTTACCGAAAGAGACGCCAAAGGGGCAACAAGCCGAGAAAGGAGTCGCATCGAGTGTATGGGGGTGTGATTATCGAGGTGGATGGAGGCGAGGGACGAAAGTGTCCGCGGTGAACCGACGCTTTCGCCGTCGGAAAGTTGATCGAGGAAATTGTTGAGCTCGAGGTGCTCAAGCTCGGGACAATCTGACAACAGCTGCACGAACTGGTCGTAAGAAGATTCGAAAGGGCACCCCTTCAGCGACAGCTTGTGGAGCCGAGCATAGAACAACGGGCCTCTTGGGATGATGGCGTGGGCGAGTCGGAGGGCGCGGAGATTAGGGAACCGTTTGCGAGTAATCCCCAGATCTTTGTGAAAATCCTTTGGGGCCCGCGCCTCCCCAGCGATGGTATGAACCTCCAAGGTTTCCAATGCGGGCAGGGTGTTGTCGTGAACGATTTGCAGTGCGTGCGGTGACCAGAATCCCAAACGGAGTGCTCGAATACGGTGGCAGTGGGACCGCAAAAGGAAGGCATGTGTCTCGTTGAAGCCAAAGGGGAATGAAATGTCGATGTTGGCGTCGCCAGATCGGGAAAGCGCAAGATCCATCCAGTCGTACGTTTTCCCTACATCGATAGTCCGCCACAGAGCTGGCGTCGCGCGCGCCACGTCACACCAGCGACGGCAGACGAGCATGAGCTTCGTCCACGCAGTTCTCGCCAGCCCGAATTCGGGGACTCGAAAAGCCTCGTCACCTTCGTCGTCCCCCTCGCTCGACCTTTGAGGCGGTTCGCTGAAGTAGGCAAATATGTTGAAAAGGATCTCGTTCGGAAGCTGAGTGACCGCGAGCGAGCGGTTCCAGCGAGACCTCAGTTCCAGTCGCTCTCTCCAGATTTCACTCTCTTTGATCCTGAGCAAGTGCAATCGTTCCTGAATCTCCCTGCGGACGTCATTAAGAGGCGGAGGAGCAGGCTGGCGACGGTGGGCCTGGGACCGGCCGACGTTGACGGTGGGGTGCCCGAGATGAACTTGCGTTAAACCGTTACTCTGTAACCGTGCAAGAGCGCATTCGATGAGGGTTCGAAAACGCTCCGATACTTGATAAGTATAATGATGTAGTCTTGAGTAAATCACCTCCTTAAAATTTCTCACGCTATGACCGTCCGCCATCAGCCGTTCCGCAATTGTACTTCTGTTACCTCCGTAGAGTACAGTGTGCACTGTGACTGTGCAGTCCTCGCTGGCTCCACCATATGTCCACGCCATTCGCCCTGCAGTATGTGGAGGCCCTGATCCGAAACAAGACAGCCACACGTCGGCGCATGGAATACTAGCGACGCACTCACGACGCATCCATTTCGACATCCTGTACACCCTCTCTTTCCTCGCCTCCCCCTTCCTTCTTCTCTGCACGCGCCTCTCCCTCTCTCCCTCCCTCTCCACCCACACCCTCCTCCCGCGCCCGCTTAACCTCCCGACCCCCGTCCACCCCAGCCTCCAAGCCCTCGCCGCCCGGGCTCGCCTGCTTCTCCAGCCCCTCGCGCTCGCGCTCCTGGATCTTCGCGAGCAGCGCCTTCTTCTTCTTGATGCGCCCGAGCTCGCGCTGCGTGAGCCCCTTCCCGCCGTCCGCGTCGGGGTCGAACGCGGCGGCCTCGGAGAGCGAGTCGCGGATGAGCGCGTCGTGCTCGGGGTCGACGTGCTTGGGCATCGAGGATAGGTCGGAGTAGAGGTCGAGTGTTTTGAGCTCGGCGGGGGCCGCTGGAAGGTCATCAAGTCAATGCAGACTCGGATGAGCGCGCAGGGCACGTGAGAGATGGGGGCAGGGTGCGTACCCGGTACGAGGCATTTTGAGTTAAGAGCGCGGAGCAGTGGCAAGTCGGCGGTGGACTCGGAAAGCTGCAAAACGATTGTGAGCCGAGCCGGGCGGAGAAGCCAGGGAGGGACGTACGGTGCTGCCATGCCACGAGAGTAGACGAGCAAATCGTGGACTCTCCGAGGAGGATGTATGCGCACCAGCCCATTCTGCGTCGAGTAATGTCCATACATCACCATCCGGCCCAACAGTGAAGTCGATCACAGGGACAGGGAACTCGACCGCGAGGACGGCCGATGAGGGCGATGCACTCCCCTCGGGGAAAGGTGTATAGAATAGCGCGGAGGCGCTACAGCTCGTTAATAACTCACGACGGAATGAATAGTGAAAGAAAGAAGCTCACCCGACGACGCTGAAGACGATGAAACGCCCGTGCTCGCCACGGTCCACGGATCGAATCTTATGGACGACGAAGACGAGCACTGTGTCCTCCGTGTTGAGAGCGGTGTCCTGGCCCTTCTCTTCTACAGGTGCACCGCCGTCTGCTTCTGCCATGGGTTGGTCTCTCTGCTCCTCCTCGGCTTCTGCAGTCTCCTTGCCCTTGCCTTTACCCTTGCCCCGAGCCCTCCGTCCTCGTCCCTTTCCCTTCCCTTTCCCCTTCCCATTTTGCGCCTCACCATCCTGGGCACCTTCCTCATCCCCATCCTCGTCGCTCCACCCCCGCTTCCGTTTCGGTGCCTTGACCTTGATATATGATTCCGCGACGTCGAAGACCGGGATATCGGCGAGAAGCTTGCCCGACATCCAATCCCACACCTTGAGGACCAGGTCGCCGCCCCCGGAGATGAGTGTAGATTCTTGGAACGACGGGATGTGGAGCGCAGATACGAATCTACCCAACGGCGATGTCTAGGCTTGCGGGGACGGGAGGAAGGGGGCAGGAGGAAGAAACGCACTTTTCGTGCCCAAGGCAGTATCGCTCCACGTTATACCCCTGGGGATACCAGCTCACGCGGATGTGCTCGTCGCGGTCGGCGGTGATGATATACTGCTCATCCGAGGTGAGGAGGAAGGTCGTCAGGAGGGACGCATGTCCCAGCACCAGCGTGCCGTTCGAGGGGTTTTCGTGGGCGGTGAGGGAGCCGCGTTTTGATGCGCCTGGGGCAGGATCGGACGATTCGGAGGCGGGTTCGGGGTGGAGTGGATAGCTATGGTCGCGTTGGGTGGACGGGATGAAGGCGGAGAGTGCGGGGCTCAGGCTGCGACTGACCTGAAAACGTCGCCGAACTTGTCGCTGACGACGATCGTCTGTCCGTCGCGGGTAAAGCTGAGTTCTGTAGGTTTTTTCGGGAGCTCTCTGTCGCACCAGGAGGGTGAGCATGGGCATGAACAGAGCGCGAGGGGCGCTCAAGCCTCATACCTCTCATTCAGTAACTCAAGGGTCTCGGTCACCTTCCAGACCTTGAGCTTTTTATCGTCTCCTGTGGTTGCCACATGTGCGAAGGCGGTATCGACAGCAACACATCGGATAGGTCCCGACTTGGAGAGTGATGGCTGTAGGTCAACTTCGAGCTGTGTTGTGGATCGGGCGAGCTCGCCGTCCCTGGCTCGGATGACCTTAGTTGCGCAACGTAACGAAGCCAGAAGGAAATGGCGCACTGAAAATTTAAAATGGAGTAGTGGTGACCAGAGACGACGAGGACTTTGTCGAAATCAAAGACGAGATGTTTGCATGGAAAAGACGACATCACCGTACAGTCCTAAGACGGTTTCCAGCAGACTGTAAGTAGTTGCCGGGCTGTACTTAAATAACTGATATGTACTGGTATAACTTTACTAAGCACTGCCAGCTTTCTTACCAGATCCTCTTACAATATTGTAAAATACATGCAGCAAATACATCTCTGTTAGTATATCGGTTAGTACACGCGCCTGTCATTCTACTGGTCGCGCGAAAGCGGGGTTCGACTCCCCGACAGAGAGATACTGGTCGGTCGGTTAGCCGCTTTTTATTCTTCCTATTTTCCTGGACCATAGAATTCTGCTCATCAAACTGCCAGCGTCCCTGTAGCCATCTCTATCCCTACATAGCCAACTACCGTCCCGGAAGGACTAGTAAGGGAGCAAGTCTGTGGCACCGGAGCTCAGTGGCAGCGTGAGAAGCATGCCCGGGCGCCCACTTACTACGTCACGTACTTATACTCAAGTTCGAATTCAGTCACCTTCAAGTACTTACGCAGCTGGGTAACTTACCTTCAACGGTCTACTGGGACTCTGGCGAAGGTGCGTTACATGCACCTTTAGATTTTCGTGCTGATATTGATTTTATCATGGGTCGACGTTCTCTGTCCCTATCCGATGATAATGGCAGCTAGAACCGAACCAGGACTTCGAAACCAACCACCAGTGGTGGCCGCATTGCGCGATGAGTGAGCTATCACGACCTGTTGTCTTGGTGAGCGCTACAGCTACCCTGTTTTCCCATCGTTTTTGGATCCTAATCAAACGTATCGTCGCAGGACATGGGTTTCATACAGCCTGACCTCGAGCACAAGCCCGTCGTGGTCGACCCTACGCAATCCGACGATCACCCTCAGGTGCCTGCTCCGCCGCCCCTCAACGGTATTCGCCAGGAGATCCTGGAACGTTTGGACATGCTCGACGTTCAAGAGCGTCAAATCATCCGCGAACGGCTGGATCTGAAGTCCCGCTGGAACCGTTCGCTCATGGTCACTCAGCTCCCGAATGAGATCCTGATCACCATCTTTGTGTACTCAAGCGCACTGCTCCCATCGGCGATTGACGAGGATGATGGGGACTACTTCAAGTTGGCCCCGGAACAAAAGGAGTGGACGAAGCTCATGCTCGTCTGTCGTCGTTGGTCCGACGTGGCGCGCGCGACCCCTGCACTTTGGCGCACCATCGACGTCGGGAAGAAGACAGCCTGGATGAAGCTCTCGCTCGTCCACTCCAGCGACGCCACTATCGATGTCTCATTTTCCTCTGACTTCGGTGAAGAGCACGCTGCCCTTTTGGAGCCTCACTGCCACCGCCTCCGTTCCCTCCGTCTGCGACGCTTGTCACCAGCTGCACTTCCGGTCGTCCGCGACGGCTTGCCCGCGCTCGAATCCTTGGAGATTCTCAACAGCCCCAAGGACAAGTTTCTTATCGAGAGAATCTGCGCCACGAGTGGTTTGGAGATCACCCGCGAACGATTCCCCAACCTCCGCACCTTGCAAGTCTCTTACACCGCCATTCCAACAGACCCCCTATTCTACGCTCGGCTCTGCAAGCTGTCGCTGAATGGATGTCCTTTCAAGTCTTCCCTAGAGCAGTTCATACAGCTCTTAGCAGATTGTCCCCGTCTCAGACACATCGAACTCGCCGATTTTCTTCAACAACTTGACAGCGCCGAGAACGTCGGAACGCCGCGACCCTTGCCGTCTCTCCGCTCATTGCGCCTTGATAACCATATTCCCATGCACTCAACACAGTTCCTCACCCGAATTGTCATCCCCACGGCGTCGCTGTCGATCGCCGCCAATATCAATACATCCTATGGCGGCGACGAAGAAGACGATGACACCTTCTGCGCCCTCATACCCCGAAACCTCTGGAGCTCACTACCGCAACTTTCAACTGTGAGATGGGCCAGGTTGACAGTTGTGGATGAGAAGTGTATCGTTGAATGCCACCCATCGATACCAGAGCCGGGCGGGACGACGCTCGTCAAGCTCACCCGAACCGAACAAGATTGGGACGGTGGCCTATGGGAGTGTATGGACGATTTCCTCGCACTCTTCGGGTCCGTTCCGTTGACGCATTTGGAGACTTTGGGATACTCCGACAGCACTGCCGGCCCCTTGGAGAGTTGGACTAGGGTCTTTCGGACATTCTCCTCCCTGGTGTCGCTCGAAGCCGACATCGTTGACCCGGTCCTTGAAGCCTTATTTGAGGCTTCGCTTACGAGCCCCTTGGACGGGCCGGTCGTTTGTGGAGGGCTGGAGCACATGACTCTCAATGGCGAGTGGTGGAGCCCGGAGAAGGTCGAAATCGCTTTCGATTCTCTCATTCGATGTCTTCTCTACCGCGCAGGTAGGGGTTCTCGACTGAAGGAGTTGCATTTGGAGCTCCGTCAGAAGACACAGGTCACTGTCAGAGAGAAGTATCTCCCCCAACTGGAGGACATTGTGCCGGACATTGTGTTTGGAGATGCTTTCGAATAATGAGAAGCAGTGCTAAATAACCACGTCAGATTTTGCATCATCATCTCCCTGTTGTGGTCGTTGAATGCAAAATCTAGACTGTCGGATCCATTGTGCTGACGATAGAGCTGATCGCGCCAGCGACGTCCGCCGCTTGTTCAGTTCCTTGAGTTCACTATGAGAGTCCGGCGGTAGCTATGCATGCAACTTCAACCACCCCTCTTGACCGCGACCGTTTTGCAAGTACGTTGACTTTGATCTGTATCCTCCTGTGGCGCGGCACGCTGACCCAACTTCAGCTACAGGGAACATGATTCTGGGCTTTTTTGAGCGGCGATGTCAGGGTTGCTGTAACTGGACAACCTGACGTCGCGTTAGATCTGGTGCCCTCAGTGCCTGGCACCGCCCATTACATACGTCCTGGGCGCAGTCGGCGGTGAGAAGGTGAGGTCGATATTCAACTTCGTGAGCGTTGACTTAGTTTATTTGTTGCTGTGGGCGTTGCGCGCGAACTAGTATAAGTTGTAAGTGATCGGTACGGTCCAAGCGTTAGATACTGAACCCTCCCCAAACTCTCTACCAGCACTTCTTCGCCTTCCGTGTTTTCGACACCTTGGGTCTATCCTCCAACCCCCAGATCTTGGGCGGTTTGATAAAAACTAACGGTGAGCCTAGGACGATCTAGACCTGCATCTATTATAATACTCACTACGTACATATCACAGATGCCACCATTCATTCCAGGGGAGATAACGGATGCCATTATATCGCTTGCATGGCACGATAAACGAACATTATGTGCCTGCTGCTTGGTCTGCCAAAGCTGGTTACCTGCCAGTAGGCATCACCTCTTCTCTACCATCAACCTTGCCGAAGCGACGTATGACAAGCTTGTCGAGCGGGTCCTCCGTCAGCCACACATGTGCGCCTCTCTGACCTCGGTATACGAGGTCAGGGTAGTTCGTCGTGGAAAACAATTCGGACTATCCCCCGGAGCTCCTCTCGCGGAAATGGTCCCGCTTTCTATATGACTTCTCGGGGCACTTGCCCAATCTCGCCGAGATCACGCTATACGACGTGGACTTCCGTGCTCACTCGTCCCGTTCGCACCTCGTAGTCTCGAACTTCTCCGGAGTCCGAACCCTTACACTGAGTTATTGCAAGTTCCCCTCGTTCCACTGGCTGAGACGGGTAGTCGAAGCCCTCGTTGGATTAACAGAACTCGAGCTCCATTTCCCTCAATGGGGCCGGTCTTCTCTACCCGACCTTCCGCCTCCCATCCCACAACTACTTTTCTCGCCTTCGCGATCACATCCTGCGTTACTCAGTCTCTCCTTAGGGCTGGAAAATTGCCACGAGCTCTCCTACCCTATCGTTGAATGGCTTTTGCATAGCCCATCGCATTCGCGCCTACGCAGTGTGGACCTCAGGCTACTGCACGGGGGCCGCGATACACCACTCTTTACCAGCTACACCATGTTCTTGGCATCCCTTTCCCCTTCGCTTTCGACCCTTAGTTTGCCAGCTTTCGATGTTTTCGGTGAGTCGCTGCCCTCGTCCGTCTCCGAAAATCTGGTCTGACTTCTTCTTCTCGGGTGCAACTTGCAGGTACTGTCCCCCCACTTGCGCATTTCGCCACCTTGAACAGTTTGCAGATCGACTTGAAAGACCCCGAGTCGGTGGGCGACAGTCGGTCCGGATGGGAGCTCGTTTCTCGCATGCTCGGCACCCTCCGTTGCCCTCTCCAACATCTTGCGTTCCGCATTACCAAAGGCCTTGATAGTTCAGGGATTGCTGGAGATGCCAGTGGAACTTCGACATCGGAGATCTGCCTCGACGACTTGGAGCTATTAGGCCCCGTGCTTTGCCAGAGCGTGACATTCAGCGCCTTGGAGGAGGTCTTGTTCATTGTGTGTGTGCGCTCATACGCTGGGTACGATGGAAAACTAAAGCAGCAGGTGATCTTCTCATGCGAGGACATAGACTCCGGAATACGTATCAAGATTCCGCGCGTGTACGCCCGCGGCTGCGTACAAGTTCGGTTCATCAATCCTTATACATGACCGCGTTAGTTCAATTACTGAGATCGTCCACGTCCCGTTGACTATATCCCTGTGCTTACTTCGGCATACTTGAACGTTGACTGTACTAGTCATGATTCGGGAATGCCATGTTCGAAAGCATGTACAACCTATGGCCATTCACATTCCCATGTCCATGTACACCACTCCTTCCAGAGGCGACCTGGGATAGCTAGTGTGGTAACGGTAACGTAAGGTTATGGACTAGCACGGCGAGGTATCAGACACTGCGACATACGGAGTCCTTGTGCCCTCAGACATTACGGACACTGCCGAAACAGGGCAGCCACTCGTCCAGAGCCAATTCGAACAGGCCCAGTCCGGCGTAGAAGGGTTCCTGGGATATGGGACTATAGAACCCCACCGTCTTGAAGTCCGTATGATTGGCGTCGGGAGTCAACAGCACCCGGAGGTCGGAAGCGTGTACCATGTTCGCATGCGTCAGTCCGAAGAACGACGGGAAAGCGGGCTCGACGTTACAACTAAGATGAAGGAGGTTGATATCAGGGCCGACAACATTAGAGAGGCGGGAGTATGTTTTACGTACGCAGGTACTGCCACGTCCGGGGTTCGTTGGGGCGAATTTTCTTCGATGGAAGCTAGGCCCATGGTCCGCCATGGGTCGACTAGGCAAAACAAAAACATCAGCTGACTCCAAGTCGGGCAAATACCTTGAACCACCCACATTCACCGTTCGTGAACAGGATGTTCGAAGGGGTCATATTCCATCCACCGTACTTGTTGATGTTCCCAACTGCAGGTGCCGAAGGGAGGCCCTGTGGGAACGCTGCGTTGCATTCCTCTTGGAAGAGCTCTAGTGATATAAAGGACGTTTCGATCGAGAGCGGGTTATTGGGGTCACCACGCTGGTAGAAACCTTTGTACGAGGATTTTACAGAATGTGAAACACCAACGTAAAGCAGAAGCAGGTAAGGCGCACCATACTCCGAACAGTACTGCCACATCCAGGATCGGTCCGCTATGGGATCGTCGGCGTTCCCGGGGATAGCAGCGTAGTTTACTTGCTTGATCCCCGTCAAGAAGGCATCGAGCGCGAGATCGATCCCCTGCGAAGCCGCGATCCCGATTTCAAACGGCGTCGCCGTGAAGTTTTGGGTCTCCGCAACGTTACAGAACGGTAGAACGGAGGCTGCGAACCCATAGTACTGTAGATATGCTCAATTGTACGGCCATCGTCAACGTTGCTACCAAAAACGACCACATACCTGATAGAAGTTGAGCGGGTCCATCAGCACTCCTGCCGCCTCCACATTGCTGGCGTTTGCAGCCTGCTCCCTGGTAATGTCGTCGTCTCTCGCGCCAAGCAGTTTGAACTTCAAGTCCGCCGCCTCCGCCGCCGTCCCATTCGCGAGGGCATCGTCCACAAAACGCGTCACAGCAACCCAGTCCGCCGAGCAGTTCCTAGTGAGGCTACGTTCAGCAGCTTTGTAGTACGCCGCCATGTCGATTTGCGCATGTACGGGAGCGGACGATGCCCAGACTGCGAATATAGTCTCAGGGTTACGGACCCGAAGCAAGGCTCCGCGTACTCCAGGATACGAGCCCCCAAGCCACACCCAGGGCGTGTTCGATGGATGGAGAGGGTTTCCCGTAGTTGCATCTGGGGCACTCGACGTGTTCGCGGAGTCGAAATGGATCGAGGGGAGGGTGAATCTGTTGGCGAAGTAGACGACGTCCTCCAGGGCTTGGTCCGTGGTTAAGAACTGCCACTGTTCCACCGTTGTATTTTCCTGCTCATCGTCCATGTCAGACATACAACTTGTCCAGACAAGTAGAAGGGGGCATACATTGATGGGAAACGGAAGCGAGTCTCCGTAGTACCGATGTTCCCACAGGATTGCAACTCCGTTGTATCTCTTCGCGAGCCGCATTGTCGCAGATAGGCCATGGTATTCCTACAGCGCACCTGGGTAAGTCAAGGTCGCGGGACAAAATACATCATGGCCGCACCTGTAAGTAGTATGGAAGGAGTGGCTCCGCGTCTTGCTCTCCCGAGTCAAACACTATGCTCCTTCGACGTCAACGCTGTGGCACGCAACTAAAACCTGAAGGGTGACGTACGAAAAACAGGTCCTCCCGATTTGTAGTACGTGTCGTTGACCCAGTATCGGTTCTTGAACGTGCCGCTCGCGTTCCCGAAGTGGTCCAGAGGCATCTTCTCGCGACGGTAACTCAGCGTTGCGCATCCCAATAACTGGGACAACGGCTCACATCGAAAAATAACGCGCCATTCGCGGCGATTTCTCCTCGCCGGACAGGGGACAAGTGCTCCTGGAAGCGCAAGCTTGGTGGTTTCACAAAGGCGGCTCGCGCTAGAGCAAGAACCGAGAACCAGCACAGCAAGAACAGAGGACGCTTTGTTAGTGCCATATTGTAGAGCCGAGTTGTTCCTCCGAAACGAGGGCATGGTTCTTAAATATCCAGCAGTACTTCTCGCCCGATTATACTGTGGCATGCGCGGAGGAGCGACGGAGGCGATAAGACAGATAGCATGACCCTGCTTCGTGAGTTCGCGACTTCGTTCATACGGTACACCTACCTTCCTTCAATCGCAGTCGGTGGCCCGGCTGATGCCGTAGCCCGGACGCCCCGTCTCGTATTCCCATAGTCAGGGTTTCGCCGACGTCTGCAGTGACGTTCGTTTCGCCGGCAAGATGATCCCGTGCAGCAGTTGGAATTCTCATAGCGTAGTATATGTAGGTTAGTTTAGCTCGATGTATTTGGCGCGCCGGCCACGAGCGGCGATGTCGTACCGCTCTACCTCCCAGTCCGCCCAATCGAATACTGGGAGTGGATGCGCCTCGGTGTTGAACACCCAGTGATTGAGCGGAAGAAGGTCCTCGTCTGTAAAAAGGAGATAAAGATATTTGAGCCTGTGGAACGCAACATGTTAGCACAGGAATTGTGGTCAACCTGAAGGATCTCGTTACGTTTCGGCGGTGAAGAAGCTGATGCAAAGAATGTTCAGCGGCACTCTCGCACAGAAGAGATGGCACTCACCTCGGCATCTCATCCTTGTGCCGCGCAGGTGACTCCAGCACAGACCACAAGCTCGCGTACCCACTGCTCGTCCTCGCCTCCTTCTCGATCGCCTTGAACACCGCCCACCCGCGCTCCCGCCACGTCTCGTCCCCCGTCGTCCGCCACATGTAGTAGAAGCTCTCCACTGTCTACAGCACGCCATCAGCACCCCTCTGCGTATCAAACCCTCTCCATTCATGACTATGCAGGGACGCACCTCAGGTCTTAACAGATACCCCGTCTTCTTCACGCGATAGTCCGTCTCCGCATTGGAGCCTCTCACCACCGGCACGTTCCTGGTGCCCGGGGGTTGACTCCCCGGGCTCCCCTCCTCCTCCCACTCCGCCAGCGCGTCCAGCCACTTGACGTTCTGCCCCGTCCTCCCCGTCGCCATCGCCATCTCGTCTGGCCCCAGCCCCGTCTCGCTGTCCGCGTACGTCATCCAGCACGTGTACGCAAGCCCTTGCGCGGCCCACTGGTGCAGGTCGCGGTCGCGCGGCGCGAGCGGGAGAGTATACGCGCCGAGCGCGAGCATGCCGGGCAGGAAGCAGGAGAGGTGCTCGAACGTGTGTGAGGGCAAGCCGCGCGAGGTGTCGGTCACATAGAGCAGGCCGCGGTTCGGGGTGACGTAGAGGAGGTTGCGGAGGATCGAGGCGACGTCGCGCGTGTCTGAGAGAGGACCATGTTAGCGTGTGGAGAAAGGAGGGGACGACAGAGAGACGTACAAAGATCAAGAACTTTGTACTCGGATTGTCCGGTGAGGAGATATTGCTTGAGGAGATACTCATGAGCGCTATCGGCGAAGGCACCTACAGAGAACTGGTCTAAGAGAACGAGAATTAGGCCTGCGTACAAGGTCGTGGGCGGCACAACTTGCTATTTGAAGGTTTCCCGGTCTTTGCAGACCACTTCGTTGGGAACATGTCATCTTCGAGCTCCGCGTCATACATCAACTTCATGATGCGCTCAACCTGGATAAAATAACATTAGATGAGTAACAAGTCTATGGCCGCTGGAAAGATACCGGCCGTGTCGAAGTACTCCTTCCGGCCGGTCAAATGCGCGAGGTACTTGTACTCCACTTGACAGCTGAGGGCTTCTGCCCACAGGATTTCCGAACCTGTCCACCCGGTTCGTGTCTGGCCACTATGGCGAGGAGATAAGGTATAAGACTTCGAAGATGGAAGAGCGATACGCACGTCACAGTGTTCACAGCGTATATCGGCAACCCATGTGTCGTGTTGAAAGCGGGCAGCAGCATGGTTCCAAGATCGTCTGCTCGCGCCAACAAGATAGGCTCCCCTGACAGAGCATATGCGGAGAGAAGACCCCCGAGGTAACGAATGACTGTCTCAAAGAATGGTGCGTACTTGCCCTGTCATTGCGAGTTCGTGTGCAAGCTCGTTACGTCTAGAATCGACTAGCCCTCACCTCGTCCAATGCGAAGGTCATGTTAGCGATGACTGGGATAGAACGATCAAACTCATCATGGAGCCCCATGATGAGCATCGTGTCCAGGCTGTCGACCATGGTCAGACGCCACCCATTGAAGCTAATCGTGTTCTAGGTCAGTTTCGCAGAGCCCTACCGCACGTCCGTCGCGCAACCACTCACTTGTTCACGGACTCGTTGCTCACAGGTTTCAGCTCATCACTCGAGCCTGCGTACTCCAAATATCCGCCATACGCGTGTTGGAACGCTTCCCTCACTGCATGCGCGCGCGGCGACCACTTCGTTTTCGGTCGGGGACCTGGAGGTGGCGGTGGGCGGAAAGGCGACGCAGGCGGATGTCCGTCGTAAGGGTGCGGGTAGTGCGGGGGTCCGTCGAAGAATGGGAACTCGGAATCCGAACCAAATGGGTATAGGTTATGGTCGGGGACGCCGAGATGCATCAAGGCCCAGAGGAAACATGTTGCAAGGAATGCGACGGGAATGAGTCGATACACACGTCTTGTCCTAAGGATATCCATGTGTCCCCAAGTAGTGAAGTTGTTTTCTAGTAAAGCGAGGGTGCTTGATCCTAGGAGCGTGCACCTCGGACGTTACGAGCAGCAGACGGAGGGAGCTAGAGTCAGGTCCTAGTCATGAAGAGGTACAACGTGGAAGGAAACAGTCGACGAGAAGGAGACGAGCGTAAGTAAGGATTGCGAGTCAACGTCAGCGACCGTGGCGGAAGTGAGTAGGTCCCAGGATGGTGGACCGTGCCCCCTGTCGCGCGCCGTCGAGGTTCATGGCAGGCACGCCGCCGATGCTGGCAAGGAATGGCAGGGCAGGGATGCCAAGGAATTAGGGCGGACAGCCACCGCCGAGGATGTGCCTTCCGCCGAAACTCTCTTCCAGACTGCTCCACTCCCAAGGCACCACGTTGTGCCATCTGCTTCCGACGACTCACGGAAACGTTCGTGAGTCTTTCAAGGTCAACTGCAGCGGCCAAGCAGTTCTATCAATCCTAACAAACATGAGTGCCACTGCAAGGAACGTTCACAGGATGCAGGATGTTGGACACACTCACGAAGGCCGTAAAGGCGCCGAAGAATGGCCGGTGAGCCTGAGAGGCTGAGACCGTACGTCGGGCGTCGAAGCTGACTGACTATGGATACTTCCATGGCACGTCTCCATAGAAAACTTGATTGCGATTTTTCCGAAGTCGGCGCATGCTGAAGCAAACGCTGGCGAGAGAGTGCCGAAGCCGGAGGATCAGAACGGCCCTTAGTCGAGTCTGGACAAACTAGAAGTTAAAATAACCCCGCCAGCTGGTTAAAGAAACGCATATACCGACCTTAAACATGCGAAGACTCACCCGCTTGACTCTTGGACGTTCTTTGACTCCTCATACCATGATGGATAAAAGCAGGATAAAAGCAAAGGACCTCTCTGATCAGTCTGTCAGTTTTCTGCGCAGTGCGCAGTTAAGTCAACCAAACCGCACCGGTTCATTTACGCGATGCCGAGCCGAATCGCCATCATCTCCGTCGCAGGCGCCTACTGACTGAGGAGCAGGCCGACAGTGACTCCGACTTCGGACATGCACTGGCAGCAAGCTCACATTTTCCCTTCCCGTCTCTTCCTTCCTTTCGCTCCTTCCGTCCACTAGATGTCGGCAGACGCGGCCGGATCGTCATCAAAAAAGTCCCCACTCCCCCCGGGAATGGTCCTCGGGCCTGACGGGAAACCATGCAAGATCTGCACCGCGTTCCGGCACTGGAAGCCTCCAAAGGACAAACCCAAGCAATCTACCTCTGCCAATGCAAATGGCGCATCGTCGTCTCAGCAGAAGACCGCCGCCATGATGGCTGCCTTCGCGTCTGGGACTGGCTTCTCCCAACCCCGGTCGCAAATCCAGCCCGTTGAGCCCGAGGAGCCCGTCCGCCCAGCGAACTGCCCGCCCGACGTCGAGGAGCTCGGGCGTGCGACGTGGACGTTCCTTCACACGACCGCGGCGTACTACCCCGAGAAGCCGTCGCAGACGCAGCGCGTGAACATGCTCTCGCTGCTCCGCGCGCTGCCCGTGCTGTACCCGTGCTCGAGCTGCGCGCAGCACTTGGGCGAGAACATGAAGACGCGCCCGCCAGACGTGAGCGGGCGCGGGGGACTCAGCCGGTGGTTATGCGAGCAGCACAATGAGGTGAACGAGAGGTTGGGGAAGGAGAAGTTCGAGTGTACGGTCGACAAGCTGGACGAGCGGTGGAAGGATGGGCCGAGCGACGGGAGTTGTGATTGAGTGAGTGGGTAACCGGGAGTTGGTGTCGGTGTGGATGCGAGGAGAGTTGGAGAGAGGGAGGAGGAGGAAAGACGAAGAAGTGAGTGTTCATCTCATCATAGATTTGTCAAGCGTTGCAGATCGTTCAACGAAGGTCGGTATCGTTCTGCTTTGGTACACTCTGCAATGCTCCCCGCTCTGTATCCAAATACTATAATGTGAGTATATCGGTTAGTATCGGTTAAAATGCGCAAGGTGCTGCATCCTACTGACATTGTGGCCAGTCTTAGACGCATTTATATTGGATTTTTGAAGGGCATCTTACGGACCTAATACACAACTACCCACTACTCGATGCATGCTCCCACCTCATCGCTCATTGAGAAACGACGATATTCATACAAACTTCATATCTCGCCAACGTTTGTGCTGAATGCCTCACAGCTCCTGTATCCTCGGTCCATCTATCTTTCCCCCGTCAAGCCGCTTCACTTCTCCCCCACCGCCGTTCTGCCCGGTCTGCTTGGCCTCATTCTCAAGCATCTTCACGCGCATGGTCGCTTCGTCTGCGAGGACCCGCCACATCGGCCCTGGTGTACCAAGGATATATGCCGCGTAGAACGTCAGCTTATGTACGATGTGATTTGGCTTCGTCTTCCGGGGGAGTCCCGATGTTTGGGGGTCTTCCTTGCTGTCCGGTGCCTCAGTGAAAAGGGTTGCCAAGTCAGAGAGGACACGCAAGGCGTTCGCGCTAGGATGCTCTTCTAGACCGGGTGTTGGGTCACCTTGGGGGGCCATTATTGTTGCGGCCGCGGGCAGCAGAATGGTGGCACTATCCTTCAGCAACAAGGAGAACAATTGTGGGTTTACATGGTTCTGCGCGTCAAACGTCAGCCAAGGACCCAAAATCACGATGGCGGATACGCACAGACGGAAAGCGCGACCATAGGTCCGTTATCACCGCCGAAAGGGATATGTGGACCATTGTTGATCGTTTGTCTGCGAGGAAGGGTGCGAGGTTGGATATGGACTGGCGCACCGCGGCGCGGTCTGGATCTCTGGACGGAAGGCTGGAGAGGGGGGAGACGGCGAAATGGCGAACCACATAAGCATATGCGATGCTGTATGCGTGGAGGATGGGTCAGCGTTGCTCATGCAGGTTAGGGCCGGGTATCTCGTCCTCACCACAACGCGCAGATGTTGTACAAGAGTAGGGGGCCGTTCACCGCGCTGGTCGCCGCTTGTTTAGCCAGCGCTTCAGGGATTGCTATAATGGATGGTTTTGCGCCATGGTTTCGCTTCGTCAGAGTCGGAGGCGCAGACAGCCCTGGAGGACTGCCAGTGGGCCGCTCGTCGGATGGGGACCGGGACCCGGGCTCCCACCATGGCTCAACTTGAGCCTTTTCCAGTTCTTCGCTTGCAAGAAGTTGTTGCGCGAGCTCACTGTCGGGGTCATTCACTGCGCGCATGAACTTCTCGCGTTCCTCGGGGGTGAGCGCGGCCCAGAGTTCGTCGTACGACGCTTCGTCTGTGCATGATAACTCAGTCCGGTACCGCGCAGGACAAAGGAGGGATATACGCACCCAGGTCTATGTTCTGCATTCTCCGCTGCAAGTCATCCGCGCCGTCTTCGTCTTCATTATCCGAGTCATCTAGGAGCGGGCTGTCGTCCAGAGCGTCCTCCTCGAATCGCTTAAGGAGCTCCATCATCCTCCGTTTCTCCTCCGTGCTCGCGGACGGCGCGGTCTTGACATCTAGCTCGACCTCTTTGCGGTAGAAGGACTCTGAACAATCGCCGTGTTTCTACAAACATCATTGTAGGCTCAAAGCTTGGAAACACCCCAATGCAAGAAGGTAGAAGCTCGACTCACCTCGGAGCGAAAGCAGACGAGCGAGCAATATGGTATGTTGCATCGCGGGCATGTATATCGAGAGAACTGTCGTCGACAACTGTGAGCCTCTCAGGAGGGGGTTGAAGGCATCGTAAGTAGAGGCAAAGGTACTCACATCGCACAGGGTATTGTCGACACGGACTCGGTTTCTCGCGAGCTCGACGCAATGGTAGGCTCTTCTGGATGTTCCTCCGCCATTATCGCGAGATATTTTCCTCTATCTTCGCCTTCGATCGCGAATATTTTCCAAAGGTGCGAGGACAGACGGCGAAAAGGCGGGGTGGGCGTAGTGGTGGTCTGGTGGTGGTGGTCGGTCGAGGAAGACAAATAGATTTTAACCCTAGCATAGGTGTTAGAAAACGCATCGTGCGGCGCCTAATGCAACCCTCGTCGATTGTTGGCGTGCGGCCACCACCAAGGTTCTCAACCAACCACCACTATGAGTTTCAAGAAAAGGTGAGCTATATGCGCGTTTTTGTGCTTGTATACATGTATTCTGATGCTAGGATTCAGTAAATTGGAACTCCTGATTCGGGTGCGGTACTCGAATCCATTACCTGCACCACCATGTCCACCAAAGCTGCTCGACATACCCACCGACCCCATGCGCTATGCGCGACCCGAGTTTTTGGACGACATCGCCGCCTCAACACCGTTACCAATGGTTGTGGATGGAGAGCTGGGGATGCCGCTCGACCTGTCGCGGTGGGACTGCCTGTGGGAGGAGAACGGAGACGACTCGGGTGCGTGGTTCGAATTCCGTGCATCTAGGGCTCTCAAGGCTGACGGACCCCGACTATTTGCTGGTTCAAGAACTGAACCCGGACCCCAATAACCTCCCCAAACTCGACCCAAAAGACCAGTTCCTGTTGGGAGATCCTGCATCTGCTGGCCCCGTCCTCGGAGCCGGCCCCTCCTCCGGAACTTCAACACCGTTGTCATCCGTCCCACACGTACCGTGGCTACGGAAGACGGAGTACCTGAGTCGAGATGGCAGCATGCGGCCTAGTGTCTCGCAAGAAATGTAAGCCGTTCCCCATCCTCGCGCGTTTTCGTATCCCAACCGGCTCCTTTACCTGTCGACTCTCTCAACAGAAAACAACACAACGATGTTGTGATAGACGTCTCGCACGACGCCCAGTTGCGCGACATCGACGCGTCGTTTGCCGCAGTAGAGAACTCGGAGCTCTCGGCACTGCGGCATCCTATACGACCGGAGCTCACAGCCGTGGAGGCGTTCGAGATCTTCCCAGATGCCGATATCTGGGCCAACGCGTACGACCTGTTCAGGTTCTCAGAACGTCCCGGAGACAGGCCACCAGACGTGAGTTTCACTGCGTTGCGAGCGCATATATGCTGACGACTTTCCCGGCCACACACAGATGGACGACCCCCGCCTGGACTGCGCGATCCTACGGCCAATGGAGGCCGACGGGGACCACTTCCTCGCGTACTACCTCACCAAGGAGGACGAGGCCGCGCTCGAGTTCAAGCAGGGCCGAATGGCGCGCCTCCCGGGGGACGCGCCGCCAGACGGCGACGAGCCGACGTACTTCCACTTCGTCCGCGACTACGAGACGGTGAAGGTCGAGCAGGAGATGCCGAACGAGTTCCTGCTCGTGCTCGACGAGGGCACGGACGAGTTCGAGACGGACATGCGCGGCGGCGCGCCGAGGCCCAAGGGCGCGTACTACAAGAACATCGAGCGAAAGATGCTGCTTAAGAAGAAGCGGGTGAACGTGCGTGCTGCCCCCTCCCGTCCCCCCCTATTGGTTCGTTTTGCTTGACGCGTGGTGTGCTGACGGGAACGGATCATGCAGACGTACGAGTCGTACGGCGACAAGTGGGACGTCGTGAAGCTGACGCACACGCCGATGAGCAAGGAGGAAGAGCAGGAGCGCGAGGAGGCGCTTGCCGAGGTCACCGACCCGCTTTTCCCCCTCGCGCGGGCGGACGCGGACGCGGACGCCGATGGCGAGCTCGACGACGCTGCGTTCGGCCTCAATGGCACGTCGGCGGAGACCGCGAACGCAATACGGCAGGAGGCTATTGACGTGTTCGGCGAAGAGTAACGAAAGGTCGTCCTTGGATGTATCGGCACCAGCGACCCCGACCTGTGTTCCTGCTTTCGTGACTCCGCGCATGTACTGTACGTTCTTGCTTGCGTTATTTGCTATCAAGTTGTCTTCGTGTTATTGGGATTGCATTCAAATCTCCCATCAGTAGTGCCACCAGATCCTAAACTGGTGAGGTACACAATCGTGATACTACTCGTTAGGTTGGTCCCATCGCTTTTGAGCTACGAGATGAAAGCTAATAATTGATATATACCACAAGATAACTGTACTACTGTTGCGAAACAGTGGGCGAGCTCCTTGACATAACCAGAACTTCACCACGTTCGAAATGAAGTCCGTCATGGTGCGGGGGGATAGCGAATCCCGATGCCGGCAATATGGCGAGGGGGCTACAGAGACCCAGCCCATGCACCCTCCTCGAGCGACGTCAGGGAATCTCCATCCCCCGGACCACCTACTCCCTCCACCCGTGCATGCTCTCTGCTCCAGAGGGGTGTAATCTCAGCTGAGCTGAGCGTACCAGGATCAAGTAAAAGGGGTCCGTCGTCTGGCATCTCCTCTGCCCACTGTCTGAGGGCCGTCGTAACGTCCATGGGCTCCGTGGTAGCCTCGAATTCGAAGGAGTCGTGATGACTCATCGGGGGCACGAGATCATAACGTCCAGGTTTCGGGGGCGACAAGGGTGTACGCAGGATGTCAACCGCGACGCAATACTCAGAGTACCACACGAGGTTGAAACCAAGGCGTAGCGTCAGCGGGGCCCCGGTGGGTAGAGTGAGTGGTATGTCTTTCCTGGGCAAGTGGCGGCGCCAGCCTCCCAATGTCAGATGCCTCGCGTCCCAATTGACAGTCGTCTCAAGTTTGGCCTCTTGGGCCGCCATCTGAGCGCCTTGAGAGCCACAAAAGGATGACATCGTGACACAGGCTTGGAAAGTCAGCTTCTGCCGAGGCCGCGGACCCGCCTTGAAGTCGACGAGCAGGTTATCCGACTTTGCGCTTGTAAGCAAGCCAGACTCAAGTTCGGGGCGTGCGGACGGGCCGAAATCGGGCTCGCAGGAGCCTGTGGTTAGGAAGTGGGAGTACTCGATGACAATCGCAAAGGCGGCATCGACTTGAGAGAGGGTGAGGCGATGGCAGGAGGGATTGCTTTCACCGTTCAAACCCTCCGAGTGGACCTGGTATCCCTGCGCCCGTAGAGCACGCTTGACGTGTCCGGGTAGCGTTAAGCCAACGCTGCCATGAACACCGTCCAAGGTCAAGTATGGATTGTCCACTTGCCCGTCATCCAACAGCTTCAGACCGGAGCTCTCGGGCTCGATGTCGATACGCAGATAGTACTCGGCCTGCCACGCGAGGTCGAAGCCAAGGTGGAGAGTGAGCAACTCTCCAGTTGGTGTGGCGAGGACGACTTGCTTCCCCTCTAGGGTCCACCGCCAGCCTGAGGTAAGCAGCATAATATCTCTCCAGATCACGGCGTATGGACCGTCCTGGAATGTTTCAGAGCCGTCATCGGGGATCGACGATTCCAAGGTGACACGGGCGACGATCACGAGTGCTTGCGGCGAGTCCGGTCGAGATGCATCACTATGGAGGGTGTGGAAGTATTTGACGACAATCGAATAGTCGGGATCGGTGCCGCTAGAAATGGTAAGAGAATGGGAATGGAAATCGCCGATGTTTGGACCGAGTTCGAGATGAACGGCATAACCTTTCGTGTTCAACGCTCTTCTAACCGACCCCGGCAATGTTAGATTGAAGACCTCGTGCCGGGCGTTTAGCACCCTCGGAAGGTTCTTGAAATCGGGACGGAAAGACTCGCCAGCCACAGTGCCGGTGGGCGCGACCTCGACGCGAACGTTGTATTGGGATGGAGCCGTAAGGTCCAGCCCCAGCCGCAATGTCACTTCGTCTCCCGAATGCGCGACGAGGCGTATGCTCCGTCCCGGGAGAGTCATGGTCCATGGCACTTCGTACGCCCAGGTGGCGGATGTGTAAGGTGAGAAACACCAGATGGTTGCGTCGTTCCGGAGAGCCTCCACTGATTCGGCGGAGGAGAGGATCCAGACACGCGCCTCGATCACCACGGCGCTCCGGACTAGCATGTGGCGGTAGTGAATGTGTATATTGAACGACTCGGCATGAAAGAGCGTGAAGGAAGAGGTATTGCGATGGTGCTCAGTCGGAGCGAGCACGTGTGAGATGGCGTACCCGCGCCTCTGGAGAGCACCCCGAACCCATGTGGGAAGTGTTAGGTTCAAGGTGCTGTTCTCCCCCTCGAGGTGTCGTTCAGCCACGGATGGCTTGGGATGAGGGAGATAGACGGTCTTGCCTCGAAATTGTGCCCTCGGAACGCGCGAGAAGTCCTCCGGCGAAAGAGTGAATATGAGAGCGTTGTGGCGGTCGGGTACTCCGGAGGAGCTGGGTACATCAATCCAGTCCGGTACATGTAGATAGTCCATGTTGGCTAACTCGTCGCGGCGGAGGTAGCATAGCTTTCCCAGAAGGTGCTCTGCATCGTCTGCGTCCTTGCAGGCAACTTGCAGGACGACGAGGTACCATTGCACGGTGGCACTCCCAACACCGGTGATGGTGATGTGGGCATCCAGGACCTTCAGAGGGAGGAGACAGAGCTGCGTGCGGATACCGTAGGGAGTATAGGTATATTCTCCAATCGGGAGTCGTAGGGATTTGACGTAATCGCCGATCGCGCGAACCGTCCTGCCGCGGGATGATTCAGAAGAGGCGAATGAGTCGGGGGATGGTGCAAATGGCGTTGCGGAGTGCGTACAGTCGACACCAATGTGGAAGAGCTCTGGGTCCTGTGGGATGGGTAGACACTTCGAACCCCAGGCCAGCAGGCTTTGGTCCGGAATCCGTTGCAAGATCTCCTCCTGCAGCCTCTGGAAGGCGTACTTGCCCTCCCCGTAGACGGTAGGCATCGTGATCCCGAAGATACCAAGCAGCGAGTATGCCTCATCCTCGTCCCGGGCAGTCGCGCGCCCGGCTGCCCACCGCATGCGCTCGGCGACGCTCTCGTCGCTGAAGGCCTTCTCGTGCGTCAAGACTTCGCGGTCGATATGCGTGATACTCCGGATTACGTCCGCCAGCCCGTCTTTCGTCCCGAGGCCCTCCCAATCCTGAGACAGAAAGACGACCACGCCGGGGGCGACCAATTCCTGGAGGGTCCATCCACGCTTGAACCATCGGCTGGCCCGGAACTTGGAGCCCGCAGCCCTGACGTTTTCGTCGGACGGCACGTCCACGAGGAAGGCGTAGCAGACCTGCGCCCCACGGTACCACTTGTACATGGAGTTGATCGCCTCGGACAGCTCGGAGCTGCTTGTCTTGTCGATGCAGGCGGAGTCGATCCAGATATAACGATAGCCGTCACGACGCGCGATCTGACAGGCTCTCCGGATCTTCTCCGACAGCCCAGAATCAGGGGCCCATATGCTGGAAATGCTGAAGGACATCAAGGCTTGGATCATCGAGATTGCGAGGGAAAAGCAGAGCGGCAGCAGCCCCAAAAACATTGAGCCAAAAGGACGACGCTCCTGTAACGGCGACCCGGGTCGCCTGGAGACGGTAGAGGTGGACTAGGGCACATGGTAAGCATCCAATAGGCGTAGCCTGGAAGAGGGCAGAGATCACGTACATAGAGTCCACATTCCTTCTGGATCTTCAAGACATCCTGGTAAGGCTGCTCTCCGATTGGGGTTGTTTCCCAGGTATGCGAGAGAATGGCGTAGGGGGGAATCTTCGAGAGGTCAAAAAATTGGACAAATTCGCCAGTTTCTGTGTCAATCAATCGCATCGCATAGAACTAAAAGTCATCCATGTATTCAGTATCGATATCTAGTCCTTAAACGACGCAAGCAGGACGCACCGTTTACGGAATATCAATGTTCAGAACCAGGGATGCACACACTCTTCGGGGTGAGTTTATCAGCCACTGGGCGGGAGTATGTGTGTGCGGACACCACGTACAGGGGCATAGGGTTGCAAAGGGGGTATTTGAGAAGTGGTGGGGGGATGCGAAGAGATAGCGGCGTGGTGCGGGGGAGGGGGGACACAGGAACTTAGAGTTTGGCTGCTAGGGCATGCGATAACAGTCAGTACACCATGATGCAGACTCAGAGAGGATTATGGCTCCTAGAATGTTATGTAAACGTCGGGGATACCGAACTTGGGCAGCGCATCACACTCAGCGGGACCAGTGCCAGTGGTGCCTCAGCGTATATCGGCGCCGGCACTGCGCGGCATTAGAAGCACTAAGCATGGGGTGATAGGTTACATTTTCCCATGCATGAGGCATCCGCTTGAATCGAGACTTCCTATCATACCCGGGCAAGCGCTTGGCCGGTTGTGACTGGCGGTACAAGCTTCGGGGACAGCTCGGCCTGCAAAGCGAGAGCGAGAGAGAGATGTGGAGGGCAAAAGACTCCGGCGCTAGCCGGCCTAAAACGGATCCGGAGTTTGGAAACCTATCATAGCACTTGACGCCAACGGGACGAGCGTGAGTACGCCTTCTTTGAGTTCTTAAGCCAAGGGTCGACCGCTGCTTACCATGGTCCGTGAGGACGTTACAGCTAACTACGGTATTGTAGCGCGGGATACGGACACATAGTTTGTAGCTACCATCTCCTGAAACACCGCTAGGTGCCCATCATGGTTCATAGAAACTGGCAGTTTTGGAATCATGAAGAGGGCCCGTGTAGGTTGTCAACTCCATAAAATTTGTTATGGCGACTTAGTGGATCGCGCATAGCAGCGTGGTCGAGAGAAGAGCAAATAGGCTGAAATGCGGTGTGGTATGTATTCGCCAGCAAGTCGATGATTGAATACGTGTGCATATAGTATGGGTATGTATCCAAGGTTCAGGTATCCTTTACTCTTGCTTCTCCTTTCGCGCGTCGCCGCCGGAGGTGATGAGCTTCTGTACGCGGAAGGCCATGTCGAACGTCATGACGAGGGGCACGAGGAAGAAGGGAATGTAGCTCGAGAGAAGCAAGAGGCGCTGTTCCGAGGTCACAGATAGACCGGTGGAAAGAGCCGTTGGCGAGACGGGCGTGGAGAGAATGACGGCAAGGCATGGGATGGTCGTGGTCGTTGTAGAGGCGGCATATATGAGCAGAAGGATATAGATGGACGTGGTGCCTACAGGCGTAGATGGGGCGGGGAGGACGAATGAGGACGACTGGAGTTGTGAACTGCGAGTTGGTGAGGCTCACCTCGCCAGAGTCCGCGAAGCCCGATGATGAAAACGGGGACTTGGAAGAATCTAATACACGTATGCAGGGGATATGATATCAGATATCTCAGTCTTAGACAATGGGGCAACACCCACGCCTCGAGGAGGAGAAAACTTCGGAACCACGCATATGCGTCCAACTGACCCTGCCCGAAGAAGCCCATGGCGCTCCCGATTAAAGGATCATTGGACATCTCGACGTAGAATTTTGGAAGATTGGAGATGGCGGCGGGGACCCATGTCTTGGGATATAGTGCTTGGATATCGATGAGGAAGGACGCAGGTAGGTGGATCTGAGTCGGCGAGTGGTTAGAGGGTGCCATGCACCGCGATACTGCCAGCGAGGAGGATAGAAGGGACTTACAGCAAAGAAAAGGAAGTAGACAAGGTCGCGAGTACGGCAGGAAAGAGGCGTGCGAGGCATTATGTGTAGTCTGCGTAGCGTAGTCGCAAGGTTAAGCTTATAGTGTGCAGTGTCGCATGTACAGGTGCCAGAAGCCTCAGCAGAAGGTACGGTTGTCGGACAACCTGAACACGTCTCGGCGCCTACGCGTCGCGTCTCATCGCCGACGCGCGAGGTCACATCGGGCTCTAGTCACACCTCGAATCGATTCGGTTCAATTGTATCCCCTCGCCACTCAAGTCACCAGACGGTGTAAGGACATGTGTCTTTCGCCCAGGTTTCTCGCTCTCCGCCGCCCGAAGCTTCTACCCGGGTGAAGACACATCCTATCCCGACTGGCTTCAACACTATGTGCAGGTGCCATCAGTGTGCCATCGCCTTGACAGGTCCTCTGCGTGTGGAGCGCTCAACACGGGATCTGCCAATAGGAGGGATTGGCCGAACGGTTCAAGCAGGATCGCCACTGCGTTCGGAGGTACATCGACGGTCAAGAGTACTCCGAGTCCAGTCAGCAGAGGAACAACGGGTGCGAGGTGCGAGGTTGGGCTTCTACAAGCACCCACAAAGATTTTCATACCTTAATATCAAGGGGTTCAGACTCAGGCTGTTGCGTCCTGTAACCGATTAAATAACCTCGATTGTGGACGGGTAGCCGCAGTGGGTATCACAAGTACATGGTAAATATGGCTGGACATGTAAAAGTCCAAGTCGTCAGGTATATCGTTAAACGCTCCACGTTCACCTCCATTCCATCTGCATTCGTGATCGTGTTCTTCCGCCCCTCGAATCGTGCCGGTACGCTCAGCACGGCTTGGCGACACCGCCGCCGAGGCAGACGTTGCTGATCGTCCACATCGCGCGGCCGCCGCCCGCATCCTTGCCGTTGATGTCCGAGTGGAACGCCATGTTGACGTACTGGTCGAGCACGTTGATCGCGGTCGCTCCGCCAGGGCCCGCCGTGTTGAACTTGCCGCTATACGCCAACGACGGCTAGTCAGCAACAGCTCACTTGGAGGGAGGGAGAGAGGGAGGGAGGACAACGACGAGGAGGATTATGACGAGGCTCACCTGGTGAGGAACGGTGCGTTCGGGGCCTGGACCTTCTTGAAGGGCCCGGTGACGCTCTGGGAGACGGCGTACGAGATGTCGTAGTTGAGGGTGCTGTATACGTTCGACGAGAAGAACAAGTAGTACCCTGCACCCCAAGATCCACCGCACCGTCAGCCCTTCGTAACTCGGAACCAGCAAGAAAAGCACGCACAGCCGTCCCAGTAGACCATCGACGGCGCCTCGACAAGGCCCCCGTCGATCGGGTCGTTCGTGATGAGCGTCGTCGGCTCGCCGATCAGGTCGTACCCGTTCGCGCCGACGTGCTGGATCTTGATCGGCGTCGGCTTGCTCTCCGAGTTCCCGTCGACCTTCCACAGCACGTACAGCCCGCCTCCGGGTGCCTCGAAGCCCGACGGGTCGATCACGCCGCCGTTCGCGAGGTCGCAGATGAGCGGGCTCGAGTTGGGCGTGAAGGGCCCCGTGGGCGTCGACGCGGTCGCGACTCCGATGCAGTGGTCGTTGCCTGGGCCGCCCTTGCGTTGCGCGGTGTCTGTGGGCAGAAGTCATACTCATAGTCAGGGACACAGCTTCGCGGAGCGGCACTGCCACTCACAGTACATGACGTAGTGGCCGGACGAGATCTCGCGGACATCGGGGGCCCAGACGGCACTGCATGAGGCACCATCCATCATCACCCGCCGAGCAAGGACGTGCGTATTCAACGCAGACAACGGCAGTGGGGGGTCAAGCAGTCAGCACCGTTTCAGTGGAATGGAATCGCAGCTGTAGACTCACCCATCAGCCCAAGAACCCACGCTGCTGAGCGCGTTCGTTGGAGAGCTCCACGTCTTGAAGTCGGTCGACTTCGACATAGGGACGAGGCCCGAGCCGGACGATGTCGAGTACGCATACCAGACACCGTCCGAGTTGCGCATCAGACCGGGGTCGGGGAAGTCCTTGTTGATCGCGGCGCCATTGCTGACTGTGCGCTTGACGGGCGTGGCGAAGGAGAGGGTGGTGACAGCACCGAGGACGGTAAGAAGGGTGACGGGCAACATCGTGGTGATGGGATGAAGTAAGGGGCGTAGACGGTCAAATTAAACCCACCGACCAGTCGGGGGTACTTATAGAGAAAAGTATTGGAAAGAAGAGAAGAGCAGAAGGCAGTTGGAAGACAATGGACATGGAACGAAGTCGAGGTTTAAATACCGTGACAAGACTTCATGCGCCCAAAAGATCATCCGGAGGTGCAAAACGAAGAAGGTACGTCCACATGTATGCATCAGACAGTGATTGCTTCTCGCGGCTGCGGGACTCTGCGGGCCAGGTCTATCGAAAATAATCGAATTCATTTCATCAGGAGTAAATCCGGAGGCAAATGATGATGGGAAGACGGAAGGCACGAACTGTTGAGCTTGTTTTTGACATATCTCGTGGTGTATGTGTATGTTCCTTCTTCCTCTCCCGTCGTAAACCCGCGGAAAGAGGGAAGCTCATGACCTCATGGTGATATGTTCACTTCTGGGAATAGTGACGACAGTGAGCAACAATAATAGCAAAGCAAACATCAGAAGACACAGTTGCAGAACTGGACTGACGACGCCGGATGAATCGATGACCCACCAACCATCATAGTCATAGATAGTCATGCGTCATGTTTGCGTTACGGCTTCGGCCGGGTCGCCGGAAGCACATCCGAACACTGCCATTTAGGCTAGCGTTTGACCTGGTCAATCATACGAAAGTAAGTGCTTAGCCTAAGCATCCGAAGATCGCACAAGCAAAAGCTCCATCATGACGCAGCATGACGCTCCTTGGAACCTCATGGGATTGCTTGGGCATCCATGGTTCAAACGTTCATAGCCTGCAATCTAGGCAGCGGACAGCATCCCATTGATCCGTGGAGCAAGCGAGAGGACCTGCGTAAGTGAGCACTAGCTAGAAACCCGGAATCTCAAGGTTTACACGCTTGTTTGTGATCCAGATCCAAGGATGGAGAAGGTAAGGCGAGAGTGAACGTTTGAACCCTCGACCAATTCGACCCCAGCAGTAGTGCCGATCTAATTATACCTTACAATATCAATATCAACACACGCATGGGCAGAAAAATGGCAGCAAGTCACTCACTAACTACTGAGAGGTTCGCCTGGCTCCGGGATGCACTGTTATGCTGTTCAAACTGTGCAAAAACTACATAAAATGAACCCAGATAATGCAATTTATCTCACCTCGCGCACTTATTTGGCACTGCGGTCTGACAGACATCGGTCGGGCGTGCTTTGCATCATCTGCCGGTGTTCCGACTTGGAAACTGAGAGTACTACAGAGCTAGCGGCTTCCTAGTGATGGTATAAGTGGCCATCATACCCCAAGATATGATGAAGCGGGGGCAAGTAGCGTCCTCGGCGTCGACGTTGAGAGCTTCTGAGCAGATTCATAATGATATTGTGGTATAAGTGGACTGGGGCCGTCACGAGAAACCCACGAGATGAGCCTGCTGAGGCCTGCTGAGCGCTGCCGAGCCGGACGCCGCTACCGCGTGGCCGAGGCTTGATCGCCGACTGACGTGTTTTCTGGCTGTAGAGATGTGGCCATGTTGAGGTCTTCGAAGGGCAGGCATCTATGTTTAGGGTGGACTGCAGTGGGTGGAGCATTGCTTGAGCTCAGAGCTTACGCCACGGGTCCCTGTGATCAGAATCAGTGCAGTACTTGAGTGCTCCACTTGCTCACCTAGGCTGGGGTGGAAGCTGGTGGAAGGTCCGCAGTCTGGTCAGTATATGGAAGTTTGCAGTAACAAACAAAATAATAAGTAACTGTCAGTGAACAACATGGTGACCGGGTTCAACGTGGATTCAACGCTCCTCCATCTTCCGACGATTTGCCTCAGCAGCATGCGTATAGCTTGCCAAGAGTACGTACTAATACGTACATGTACACACATGGCAGTTGCTAGCCAAGCCTGCTGGCGCTCACATTCTGGAACCCGCATAGAAAGTTGGCCAACCTCAGCTGCTTACGTCGATTTTGTCTGATTATAAGTACAGTAGATACCCCGAAAAAAATCGTGATACATCACCCTTCTGCCCAACGATCACTCCCCAGTCCCAACCTCGTCCCGTCTCGCTTCCCCGTTCACGCTGGCCACACGTCTAACCCCCCGTGAAACGACGACTCGCACAGTCGCACTGCACACATAAATGTTGGCATCACATCAAAACGGACTCGGATTCCGAGCGGGAAGCACGCCCCGACTTCGACTTTTACATAATCCTGGACGCGCCACGCGCAGGATCAGTTCGTGGTCGCAGTCGTGAAGGGGGTGTTCGCGATGCCGATGCGGCTGTTGGCCGTGTCGAAGACCGAGTAGAAGCGCTCGAGGAAGGTCATGCCGTTGATGAAGTCGAGGCCCTCGCCGCTCGGCGTGCCGATCGAGCCGACGATGAGGTACACGCTGTTCGTGTTGCCACCGATGGCCGTGTTCAGCGCGCGCTGCGAACCAAAGGTCAGCATGGGCTCAGAGTGCAGTAGGATTGAGAACAAGGCGGCAAGTGAAACAGGGTGCGGAGAGATCGGCGAGTCGCGGGAGAGAATGAATTGTCTCCGGAGAAGTTAAGGTAGAGTGGCGTTAGAAAAGAAGGCCAAAGGGGGACTTAAGGGCGAGAAGAACCCCGAAGGAAATGCAGGCCCGGGTGCGGCATGGGGTGAGCACGTACCGGCCAGATCTGGGCGTTCGGGGTGAGCTCGAAGGTAACCTGTAAGACACATGAGGTATGTCAGTGAAACGTTTCCATGTGCGACAAAACGCAAGAAGCACGCACCCCGCCGATGGTGAAGAACAAACTCTGCAGGTTTGCGAACTGCGCGGTGGTGAGGCGGAGGAGGCCCGTCGTCCTGTCAGCGACGGCACCCGTGGCGCGCTGGTACCGCGTGAGCGCATCTACGTAAGAGCATCGGTTTCCAAGGTGAGCCCATACTAAATGTACACAACAGATGGGTAGGCGTCGACGTGGAGCACGCACCGGTGGCGATGAGGATGAGCGTGGTGCCCGTGTCGACGATGCCAGCCGTGGAGGACAAGATGTTGGTGGACGTGCCGTACCTGATGGACTGGTCGATGCCGAAGAACTCCGAAGCCGGCGACGTCCGCGTGAAAGGGCTGCGTCGAGTGGCCAGCAGTCAAATTAGAGGGATGGTATCGATCGACGTCAGCGGTGCCCCAAACTCAGAGGAGTGGTCATGAGCGAGAAGGGATGGCGCTTACACGAAGTTGATCGAGCCGGAGAACTTGCTCGAGTCCGTGCCGCCGAAGGTGAGCTCACCGTTGACGATCTCAGGCGAACTCGTGGGCTCGAACGAGACAGAGACCAAGTCCTCAGTAATGATTCCCTGCGCGAACAGGTTGTCCGTCACTGGCAAGTGGATGAGCACAGCGTCAGTCGTCCTTGTCCTCTCGTGGGGTGCCGCAGTAAACGGTCTCACCGGTCGGGATGGTCGTCCTCGTGTCAGGGGAGAGGGTGCCAACAGTGAGGTCCACCGGGCCGATGCTACACATCCGGAGATTGAGCGTGGGACTGCGGCGTGGGGGACAAGGGAACGAGGACAAGGACGGGGAGAGCGTACCCGACAATTCCGTCGACGCCATCGAAGCCTTCGGAGGTGGTAGCGACGCCGATCGACTGGCCTGTGATCGTCAGTCCCGATCCGAGCGTCACCGTGTCGGTGAACTCAGTGCCTGCGCCATAAACGTCAGTGTTTTTGAGATAGCATGGGCACATTGGAGTGTCGTACCGGAGAAGGAGCCGGAGCCGTATGTGACTGACTACGATTCGACAGGGTCAGTCACGACGATGCGAGCTCGTGAGGCGGAGGCGGAAAACTCACGACGGCGTCGCGCGTTTGCCGCGTGGTTGAACTTTGCACAAATGACCTGCCAGCTCCGACCCAAGTGTTCGAGCTTCCAGTGTCAACGAGAAGGGAGTCTAAACGCCCGCATGTCAGCGACCTAGAACCGCAGATCAGGCAGGAAGCATACACGTTGTCGCGGGACTGCCCACCCCAACCTAAAGTGTGGTCGAGTCAGCGGATGTTATGCGCTCTTGCCACTGCGCCTCCTCTTCGGTGCTCACGTTAATAACGTAGTCCACCGCCTGGTTGTCTGCGGGTACGCCAATGACGGCGTCGGGAGAGAGCTGGGAACCCGAGAGGCGGGCGTTCGCGCGCGCGACAAAGTTCTTTGCCCGCGCCTGGTCCCGTGCAAGGAGCGTACCCGAACCAGTGAGGTTGAAGCGCTTGGCCATCGGGATGCGGATGAGGTTGTCGCGCACTTGCACGACGGGCGACGCGTTCGCGGTCACCACGAGGGTCACCGCGAGGAGGAGGAAGGAGAAGAGGACGCGAGCCATGTCTAACGGGAAGGATGGAGGTGGAATGGAAGGGGGAAGAGACAGAGGATGTCTGAGCGGGACCTCCACAAAGACTTGCAGACGGAGATTCGATGGACCTTAAATAGTGAAGGATCTTGTGGACATCCTGGCCGTGTACACCGATGTCGGATCCTTTCCTTACGCCATGTCAGGCACCCAGAACGAAATGGCGAAAGGTCATGGCCTCGACGGAGAAGCATCGTGGGACCCCGGAATCGAACTGTTGGACTTAGCAACGAGGCATACGGAATCTTGCCGGAGGCCATGGACAAGATATTGCACACAGAGAAGCTGAGTTATGTAAGGATGAGGTTCGAGATTCGAGTCTTGACCGAGCATTACATGCATACTCACCGAGACTATTGGGACCGAAGGGATTCCATCTCGCCCCTCCCCTTGTACAACCTCTGGGCATCAACGGGGAGGTGGAGGCGAGCTCACTCCGAAGCTCCTAGAGAGTCGGGGGTCCTGCAATGAGCCCTTCATAGAAGCAGAGGAAGCATGTGGCCATACCTGGCAGAGGGAACACGAGTAATTTTAACTCGACATCTGTGGGAGGAACGCCGATTCGAGTAACTGAACTGAGAGAACTCTACCAACCGGCGCTGTGAGCTTCTCTGGGTCCCGTGAAGGCATTGGCGTGGCTACGCATGGACAGCTGGAGACGTGAGCAAAGATGATTATAGGGACACAAAGAAGTCACTGTACCTCACAGATGGATAGACCGGGGCCTTTGTTGAATGTTTGTGAGGTGTAGTTCAGCTTTGTGGCGCTCATAGCGAAAGGTGCCGCTGACGATCGATGAGGTTCACATTATGGCATTCGACGCCATGTGGGCCACCAGGCTGTGAGAGCCCGAAACAACACAAGAATTCCACCGGACAACAACGCCAGGGAGCCCGGAGAACATAAAAGGGTTGCGCAGCGACGCGAGACGGTGTGTGAGGTCCAGAGGATCATCCATCCACACTCTGTCACAAGGCTGGGTTCAAGGACAGACGATGATTCGATGAATGCCTTGGTGTCGAGTGCGTGTATTCGATAACTGCAAAAGGACTCCCGTCGAACCACAAAGATCCGACGGCCTGGCAACCGTCCGATGGGAGAAGAGAAAGCGAGAGGATCCGGGTGGGAGGGACGCTTCTCATACGGTCACGCGGTGTCCGAGAGAAAATCCAATCCATCGGCGCCGGAATACAGATATGGCTTGCAGGGTCTGATGATGCTGTCAGTCGCGATAATAGCGAAAGCTCAAGCTCGTCATGGCATGATTTCGTGTTGTTTGACACCGAACTATACGGCAGTCTTTCGCTGTCAGAGATTTATTTGAGTGCGGAAACTCGTTGGATACTGCCGACTTGTCATCCCGTGACGATTTCTTTTCCCAAAGTGCCTTGAATGAGCAAGCACCGCGTTTAGCTGTAATGGCCTGATTCCGAGTCGTTTATGGTGGAAAAGAATAGAGATCAGAATACAAGGGACTTGGATGTGATGAAGACCTACTGTAAGTGAATACAGGTCAGCGCTACGAAGATAGTCTTGGTTAAGAAATCCGTTGTGCGTTTTAGAACACGGACAGGATCCAGAGGAGAAAAGACCTGGTAGATCGGAAGCAAGATGATCATGGTCGCTAGCGCTGGTGGGGCTGCAGGCAAACACTGTAGGCGCCCAAGCAAACGATCGTCGCTCTTGCCGTTGGCCATTTCGAAGGCTTTATCTCGTTTCCCCTAGCTATATTGTTGGATCCGCCTTTTCTTCCAGGAGGAAGGCTAATCCCAAACAACATGTCGTACCGCAAGACTGCTGATAATGATAATGCGCTTTTCGTCGAGGACCACAGTATTCCGGAATAAGCAATCCTTGCGCTCTTATCGCGGGCCTCGCATTGTTAGGCAAGATTGTTTTCGTTCGAGGATGCATATCAGTGGTGTATTAGAGTGGGGATGTGGGTACGTGTATTAGGTCTATGTGTATACTCACGGGAGAGCGTCGACGATCTACACAAAGCGCCAACGAAACGCTTCGGAGTCTACTTCCGCTTCAGCGTAGTTCCATATCCGTGAAGATAGAACGCTGCCGGAAGATCCCAACTCCGAACCGAGTACCAGATCTCGGCGCCGTACTTGTACCATAAGGCGCCGAACAGCGCCCCGCCCAGGTGAGCGAAGTGGTCCAGGTACCTGCCGCTCAGGCGTCAGCAACTCGTCGACTAAACCGTCAGGGAAAAAAGCAGGCCGCTCACTTCCATCCGCGAAGCACGCCGATGGCGTCGAGTGCAACCAGGGCGAAGAAGCCTGATTGGATGTTGATCGGGATCCATGGCGGGATAACAAACGTGATCTCCGCGTCAGGAAAACCGAGGGCGGTCACGGCGAAGAGTGCGTAGATGGCCCCGGAGGAACCCAGGGACGACGTTCCCTCGGAAGCTGCCGATTTACCAGCCGCGACAGCAGCGCCCTCGGCCTGAGGGTGACCGAAGACGCTCCCAGCTTGAGATTAGAGGTAAAGGAAGAGGACCTTGGAGCTGCAGTTGCGTTCCTCATTCGTGTAATTAGTCGCGGGTATTGCCAACGGGCGTGGCCGATGTGAGAAACGAGACCGGAGAAGAGACCAGCTGGAAGTGGACAGCAATCAATGGATATACTGTATCAGAAGGAGGGTGTGGTGTACGCACCAGACACGAAGAGTGCAAGTAGATGCCACTTCGGCGATGGTTCCGAAAGCGCGCCATGCTCTTGTTCGACCTTCTTGAATTGCGTGATGAGGAATTGACTCGCAGCCGAACCTAAGTTATCGATTGCATAAATTCCGGGAAGCTATAGTCATTCAAATGAGAGCAAAAAATACTCACCAAAACTCGCGAGCGCCATGCAGTTAAACATAAGGTGGAAGATGCCCTCATGGCTGGTAGACCATGATCAGCGCTCAGGCTTAAGTGTGGAGACGGAACACAAGCGGTAGCATACCTGAACATGCTCGTGAAGAGTGTGTAGGACCGTCCAGACAAGGGATTGTGGGCGAAGCTACGCATCATGAAGGGCCCCCAGCGAGGTACGCGCCAGGCCATCCATACCACAACATTCGCCGCGCCGATCGCCCAACACATGCGTTTGCCTTCCGTAGCGTTCAATACTGGCTGGAATACTTGCACATATGACCAGGTGATCATCGCCTTCATCGTCTCAGGGAGTTGATCCACGGACGACTTGAGATTGGCAAGCCCCGCTTGAGGCGCTGAATGACGCATATAGTCGGGAAATGTGGGATGAAGAGAGAGTTGAAGGACTTACGCGGCCAAAAGTGAAGTATTTTACTCGTGCCAGCTCTTCGGAGGTTGGTGGCCTATTCTTGTCATACCCTCCGTGTGGGGATTGCCTCAGGTGAGCCCACCACTTGAAGAGTTCATAGTTTGTTAAGTGCGCTCCCACTGCAACTGCCCCGATAGTACCCGCAACTACGAACTACACCAGTCGTTGGCCAAGAGCGTGAATGGTTCAAAGGGGCCTCGTACCAGGACTTGGTTTCGTATTGGTGGCTTGCGTACGGCATCAACAAAGGAGGGGAATGGCTTGGATCTCGCAATCTCCTCCCTGAACAGCGGTGTTTTCGGCGGGTTAGCATTGACAGTGCGTGGTAGCCATCGGTTAGGAGTAAAGGAAAGCGAGCGTCGAGAAGAGCGACATGGCAGCGACCAGACGCGAGGTGAGCGTAGAGTCCAAAGCATTCCGGCGGCTGCGACCACGCCAGGCGCGCACCTTGCTTTTCGCTCTCGCCGTCATCGTCGCCCACGCTCACTCGCCCGGCTGCGGCTGCCAGCCACGCACGCTTCGTGCCGCAGGATATTTCAAGGCACCCAAAGAGATATTCTCTTCGCGGAAAGAGGAGAAGCATGTTCAACTACATTTTCTTCCTGCGGCCCCCACCCACCCAAGTATCTCCGTCTGGTCCAGTAACGTTCACCCCCCAGCTTGCAAACGACCTCCGCACGGAAGACTTCGCGGGCGAAGAGGAGATCTTCTACTCATGGTCCCTCGTGAGCCCGAACATCTCCGACTCATACCCCGCCATTACCCCGCCCCAGAAACTTACCGTATGGAGGTCGAGCAACTTCAAGGAGTTTTCCGTCCCCCTCCCTCCCCGTGTGCGCGACGGGCAGGCGTACAGGCTCGTCCTCACGGCGCGTCAGCACGCGCGGGCGCACATCATCAACCTGGCGGGGCGCGATGTGGGCGAGCGGCCTTTTCCCGTCATGTCGATGCCGATCGTACTGAGCTCGCGCGCCCGCGCTGGGGCGCATGCGGAGAAGCAGCAGTCGATCGAGCGGGTGTACCGGGTCCCGCTGCAGGCAGGGAAGGACGGCTTCCTCACGATCCGAGAGCAGACGTCGTTCGATCTGGATAAGGTATATATCTTGTGTGGCTGTATGCGCGCCGTTCGCCTGGGCTAATTTCGTAGACGCGTCGCGCAGAAAGTATGGGATAGCGGCATCGGGCTGAGTTCTTGGCTTGTCGAACTGGCGCAACAGAGCGCTCTAGGAGATGACGAGCATCACCTTGTTGCTCGCGCGCGGGAGGCGCTGTTCTCCTCTACGAGATGTAGAGTTGCTGAGCTCGGTGATCAAATAATGTCCGCCTGGTGCTGCCAGGATCATTAAACTAACGATTGTTCCTCCAGGTGCTGGAACTGGTATCGTCTCGCTGACTGTTGGTGCACTACGGTCCGCACAAGCCACGCATGACGACGGATGCATATTCACAACGGACCTTGGTAAGAAACAAATTACATTATATCTATTTCTACTTTCTGATACGTTGAGGTCGACAGACTCTGCGCTCCCTCTTCTGACACACAACATCTCCACAAACGGCCCACTTTTCAAGGAGCCCTTCCGACCACAACCCCTTGCACTAGATTGGGACGAGGAGACGCTCCCCAGTGAAGTCCTCGCTGTCGAGGGTGGATTCGATGTGATCATCATGGCCGACGTCACCTATAACACCACATCCTTCCCCGCGCTGGTGCGAACCCTTTCCTTGCTTCTCAGTCTAAGTCCACCAGGCTGTGCTCCGATCATTATCCTCGGGTACAAAGAACGCGATCCGGAGGAGAGGACCCTTTGGGACATGGTGAAAGGCATCGGCGTATCACTTGAGCGAGTCGGAGCAAGGATCGGAACTGGGCGTGATCCTGTGGAAATATGGTTAGGAAGATACGAACGCTGTCCGCCCATCTGAGCTTGGCGCAGGATATAGTGCGTGGAATTTTTGTTTACGTTGCTGGTTCGAACTGAGTGTGTTGCTCTAGGAAAGAAATAGGTTCTGCGACATCTATGTACAGTATTCCTTGTTGGCACAAATCGGTATCACCAAATGCAGTGTCAACGGACCCCTTTTACAAGATACTGTATCAGCGTAGGACTCCATGCTCGGCGTTTCACCAACCATTGCAGTACCGCCCTGGCGCTCTGCCCGTTGTGCCCCTCTCCCCCTTTTCATCCGGGTTCAGCCTGCGTGGCAGCACACTGCGAGGCAAAACCTACCGACCCCATGTTCCGCGTCCCCACGTTTCATTCCAGACTGGTGGTTACGTCCATGGAGCGATGTTTTATGATCGCGGCCCGGGTATTGCCTTTTCGGTTGCGGTGCTCGTGGCGGTGGCCATACCCCTCATACGCATCCAGCTCGCTGTATCGTTCCGGCGGAGGGAGAACTGTGTAAGTCTTCCTGCAGTCTATCATGCTATGAAGGGAGTGAATACTTTCTAACTTATATCCTTTAGCTACTTGGATGAGCTTCCTATATGGCGGACGGATCCATCCAGGCATCGACGATTTCCAAGCTTTAACACACGTGTCTTCGGACGACCCAAACAATATGAAGATGGAGACTAGAGGATGTGCACGAGCAGCGCTGTGTTTGTGGAAGACAACGTAGGCCTTTTCGCAATGCGGTCCGCATATCGGACTCATCCTCCCGTCTTCGGTCCCCTCTCTCGTGCCGACCTAGGGGCGTAACCCGCCTCATGGCTGGTTGGCTCCGCGACTCCTTCCGCTGCTGAAGCACCAAGTCCTTCACAGCCTAGTGGTCTTGGGGTGAAAATCCCGAAATTTCGTCCAAGTCCAGCGAGGTATAAAAGGCCCCCATTCTCGACGGTAAGGACCTCAGCCAACAACCCAGTTCCTCTCACATACAGACACACATACCAACTCACCTATCGCTATTCTACCACCCAACCACCCTTTCAACATCATAAACATGCAGTTCCTCACGCTCTTCGCTGCTGCCGTCGCCGCCTCCGCCTCCTTCGCAGTCGCGGTTCCCACCGCCGACGGTCAGAACCAGCCCGGCCAGCCTGGCTGGCAGCCCAACAAGCCCGACTGCGGCGACAAGTGCGGCGACTGGGGCCACAACGGTGGCGACCACGGCCACGACGGAGGCAACTGGGGTCACGACGGCGGTGACCACGGTCACGGCGGCGATAACGGCAACTGGGGTGACAAGGTCCGCGTGGGCTTCTCGCTCAACCTGAACCCCGGTACCCCCCTGGGCTCGCTATCGTGCGGGAGGACGTTCAACAAGAAGTACCCTCGTAAGTCGTCTCATTTCTCTGAGATGCTAGATTAACTTCTCACCTGCGTTCGCCCTCCAGAGTTCCACACGCTCGGTGACCTGCCCACTGCGCCATTCTACGGCGAGGTCCCTGGTGCTGGTACGTATCCCTTTCTTTTGATCTAGCTATGCGCTAGTAACTTACTCGTCTACATAGTCGACTTCTCGCCCAAGTGCGGCTCGTGCTGGAAGCTCGAGTACGACGGCAGGGAGCCGATTTACATGATCGGGGTCGACAACGCGGCGCAGTTCCAGCTCGGCAAGGAGGGCTTCGACAAGTTCGCCGGCCGCACGGGCTTCGACCAGGGCAGCGTCATCCCTTGCAAGGCGACTGAGGTTTCGCCCGAGTACTGCCACCTTCCCCCGGCCAAGAAGTGGTGAAGCTTTACAGATCACTCGTTGATATGATGGATTCTTGGGGCCGAGTCGAGAACCTGCTCAAGGCGTATGGCTTGTTTGTTGTCACATTACGTTGTTATATTTATAGTGGATTCTCTACGTCATTGAATCAAGTGGTTGTTCTTTGAAACACCTCGTTCGTATGTCAACCACCAAGTTCTGGCGGATGCGTGCCTTCTAAGCGAGTCATGCATATGGACCGTTGCATCCAGGAAAACAAACAATTGGTGTTGACGTATTCTTGATTCTTTTCCATTCAGGCGATAGTTGTGACACATTCGATGTGTGACACGCTCAGGCTCAGTCACCCGCGCGCGCTCTGGGATGATTAACTTTGCTTTCTGAGCCTAGTCCTCTCCCGCCCGTTCTCAGGTTCTTATCGTCACCGCTTTTTCCCATGTTCAAACGTACCGCCAACAGGGCATTTCTTGGCGACAATCCCTCTTCGGTGCCTTTCCTGGTTCATGGGTGCAGTACTGCCAATGGAGCGGCAAGTAGTATTGTTTGTTCTGTGGCGCAGTTGATGAATGCAAGGGAAGGGTAGGCCGTTTGTGTCCAGAAGGACACTCTGACCAACTGTTTGCCTGTGTTCAGTACTTAGATACTGACAGTGGACAGTCTTGGCGGGGAGGTACCTAGGTCCTAGAACGATCAAAACATCAAACATGCATGCGGTCGCGTACAAGAGGCCACACTGGCAATCCGCAGATTCCGCTCGTCGACCATACGTGCTACCGGATTCATTGCGCGTCGAGGGGTTTCGTGGGTGGTATTTAAACCCCTGCTGCTTCGTCTGCCTTCCTCAGCCCATTGACCTTCACGACTTCGCGTCCTCCCCGCTTTTTCTTTCGTACTTCCGTTGCGCCTGCTGTTTTTTCACTTTTTATTACCCCTTCACCGCACGCAACATAATGATTTCCGTGACTCTCCTCGTTACGGTCCTCGGTAGCATCACTTCCATCACCTTCGCGGCGCCGGCGCCAGCGACCTCGTATGCGACCAACCACATCAACGCCAGAAACTTGAACCAGAGCATTATCCACCAAGCCGCCACCAACTACTCTTTCCCCGACCCCGGCCTCTTCCACCTCAATGATGCAAAGGACGCATGGTGGGCGTACTCGACCTCGAGCAGCCTCGGCCTCGTCCCGATGATCAAATCGACCGACTTCAAGACCTGGAGCAAGCCGACGAACGTCCTCAGCAGCGTCGGTTCTGGGCCACAGGGTGAGCGCAAATGTGTTGAATTAGATCTTCATGCTCTCGACGGCGCTGACCGCGGATCCCCTTCCCCTTCCCTTCGTTCGCGTTTGCAGTGCCGTCTGGGCTCCCGACGTCCGTCAGGTCGCGGACACAGAGTTCGTCATGTACTGTGAGTATCATTGCGGTTATAGCTCCTCCACCGCGTTCCACGCGATCTCGGCCATACATGCTATGCCCCATCCGCTAACTACATGCTGTGCCGCCCCTCCACAGACACCGCGCCCCGCAAGGGCGGGCCGAGCAACGACCACTGCATCGGCGTGGCGACCGCGAACAGCGCCGCGGGCCCGTTCCAGCCGCAGTCGAAGCCGCTCATCTGCGACCTCGAGAACGGCGGCGTGATCGACGCGTCGGGCTTCCAGGCTCCCGCTCCCGGGTTGAACGGCACGCGGTACATCCTCTGGAAGGTCGACGGGAACTCGATCGGCAAGTCGACGCCCATCAAGATCCAGGAGGTGGGCGACAACGGGTACGACCTCAAGGGCAAGCCGCTGACGCTCATCACCAACGACTCGAGCGACGGCGGGCTTACTGAGGCGCCCTCGCTGGTCTACTGGGACGGATGTAAGTCCTTCTTTTTTTTCTTTCTTGTGCGCCCGCCCGTTGAGGTGGCGCGTGGTCTGGACGTGCGCTGACGCCGCCGCGGCGTTGTGCAGGGTACTACCTGTTCTACTCGACGCACAACTACAACACGCTCGGGTATGACATCAAGTACGCGGTGTCCAAGACGCTCAACGCTCCCTTCAAGAAGGTCGGGTCTTTCCTCTCGAGGTAAGCCGCGCCGCTGTCGCCCCCGTCGCCACTCGTCGGGCATCCCACTGACCCGATCGTCCGTTCCTCTGCGCATATAGCGGCCAGCTCAAGACCGCGGGACCCGGCGGCGCGACCGCGATCAACGTGGCAGACAAGTACGTCAACATGGTGTTCCACTCGGACACCAACGGCAAGGACGCCCAGGGGGGACGCGAGATGTGGTCGATCAACAACCTCTGCTTGAGCAACGGCATCGCCAAGACGTGCTGAGTGCTCTCCCCCACTCCTCCGCCCTCCAGGCCCTCCAAACCCCCACTCCCACTCACGCTCCGGCTTCAAGTTTTCGTGTTTCGAGACGCATATACCCCCACCAGCGCTATCCTTAGTGGGGCTGGTTACAGTGATACCGATGAACGCTCCTGATAACGAATTTTTTCAATGATAATTTGTGTTGGTTTTTGGGCCGGCAAAACTTGTTGTGTTTGTGTTCGTCGATCCGATACCCCCTTTTCGCAAAATGGTATCGCCGGACTCTTTTCGTTTAAGAGTCAGTTCTGGCATCTGCTTCTCTCATCGCTCATTCCATCAGTATACCCGGGCTCGTGACTACTTGATACAAGGCAACGCCGTCCTTTTATCACAGAGGTCGAATATCTACGACTCGGATATCTGTCATCGATCGTAGTATCCCGGACGCTGATCAGCAACATTGCCATTCCTTTTATACCAGTGTCTTCCGCAGCCATCGTGACCCTCTCAGAATCTCCGTTACGTGCGAAGCGCGTAGGCTTGTTGAACCAGTTGAAGTGACCGCTGATGCCTGTATGACCGCGGGCGATCCTCGGAGTCTGCACGAAATAACCACACCGGCGTGACGCTAGTATTAGTTACTAAGTTGTGACGTGGTAACGACGACAGAGTAAGTGGAGTGGAGTGAATTTACAGGTGGGTGCCTCGATCGAGGTGGAGCTCCAGTTAGATGGTGGCGGTGGAAATCGCTCGAGGATATCGAAAGCCAAACACAATCAATTGGCGCTGCAAACGGGAGGCGGGGAGGCGGGAGGCGTGCTGCGGACATCGCTGGACATCGGGACTCGCCGGGAGCAACATCCGCATCAGCGCTAACCTCAAGGACGCCGGAGCCGGATGCACGTAAGCACGCCATCTTATCAGATATGCGCGACGAGCGGCCGCCAGAAGACCTTAAGTTCTTGCCGACGGCCCTCGCCCGCTCTCGCTCCGCCACCGCTCTCCGCTTAACGGTCATATACCCGCCCTTGCGACTGACAGCGCACGACATCCTAGACGACACGTATACCTTACACCTTATACCACAGCCTGCACGATGTCCAGCGAGAACACTGAGCCCATCCCCGTCCCTCCTCCGGCGACCGACGCCAACGCTGCTACGCCTGAACCCACACCTTCAGCCACGGTGACGACTGCTGCTGTTTCTGAGACGGAAGCTACGCCCGCACTGACTGCACCAGAACCCACACCCGCGCCCGTGGCAGAGGCCGCTGCGAATCCCGAAGGTGCGTTCCCAGACTAGCTGCTTCTGTGTGGGATACTGACCCGTGCTCTTGTCATGCCACTCTCATATCGCTATTATTCCGACCGATTCGTGTGCTGCGCTCGTGCGCTGGTCCGTCCTCGTGTTCGTGGGTGTGCCCGGGGCGTGCCCGGCTTGTCTTACACGCTTGACCTCGCATCCACTTACACATCCGCACCTCCTCTAACCTAAACACGTACCGCGATGTCCGTCACAGAGCCCAAACCGGCGGAGCACAGCGTCGTCACAGAGGAGGTCAAGAAGGAAGATGACGAGCCGCAGAACGAGCTGACGAAGAAGTTCACCGAGGACGAGTGGAAGGCGGTCAAGGAGCTGCGCGTACGTCCCTCCTCCTCCCTCCTCCTTCCTCCCGCCTATCCCTATCCCTTGACGCGTCTCTCACATCCCCCCCGGTCTCCACAGGCCCAGCTCCCGAGCATCTTCGCGAAAGCGTACCCGGACACGCACCCCTCCCCGTCCTCGATCACGCTCTGGGGCGTCGAGCTCTCCGCGACCGCGCCCTCGGCCAAGGGCTCCGTGATCCTCGCCAAGTTCCTGCGCGCACGCAACCTCGTCGTGGCCGACGCGGCGGACATGTTCGCCGCGACGCTCAAGTGGCGCGCCGAGGTCGACGTCGACGCGATCATGCAGGAGGAGTTCGACCAGGACGTGTTTGGCAGGCTGGGCAAGGTGTACGGGAAGGATAAGGAGGGGAGGCCGGTCGCGTGGAATCTGTATGGGGAGGTCAAGGATATGAAGGCGGTGTTTGGGGACACGCAGAAGTTCATTCGGTGCGTCTCTCCGTCTTTGTTTGCGGCAGTAAAGGCGCGGATGGCCGGGGTTTGAGGGTGTTGGGGAAGAGCAAGGGCGGGTGCTGACGCGTTCGTGCACGCAGGTGGCGGTGCAGTTCATGGAGCAGAGCATCGCGTTCCTCGACTTCGAGACGATCGACCAGATGGTCCAGATCCACGGTGCGTCCGCCTCGCTATCACTTCTGACATCGGTATTCACATCGAGCCTTTGCTCCCCGGGGCGCCATGTTCGCAACAGACTACGAGGGCGTGAGCATGACGTCGCGCGACGCGTCGCAGAAGGCGGCGGCGAAGGAGGCGACGGCCATCTTCCAGAGCCACTACCCCGAGTTCCTCGTGCGTCCCCTCGTCTGCCTCTTTGCCTCAGAGTCCGCCCGCTGACCTTCTCCCGCGACCTTCTCCTCTGCTCCACACCTTATCGCGCCGCAGTCGCGCAAGTTCTTCATCAACGTGCCGACGCTGCTCACGTGGATGTTCTGGCTGTTCAAGCCGCTCATCTCGGCCGCGACGCTCTCGAAGATGAGCGTGGTCGGCACCGGCGCGAAGACGATCGGCGCGGAGCTGTCGCCGGTCATCGACGTGCAGGAGCTGCCGAAGCGGTATGGGGGCGAGGCGGAGGATTTCTGATTGTCTTTGTCGAGCTTGACCAGGCGAGATGCCGTGCGAGAGCACCTCGTGTTAGGTGCGATTGCCTCGCGGGCTTGGTGCGTCTCTGCATTGATTTAGAGCGATGATTTGAATACGTGTACTATATAGTTTTGGTTCTCATACCCGCGCCGTCTACACGGCTCGCATCCCCCTCCCTCGTTCATTGTCACGTGCTTCATCTTGCTTTTATCGCTCAATTCTATCCATTCGCTTCATCCCATATAACAGTGACGCACGCAAAGCACGGAGGATGCAAAAGAAATAGAAATTATTAACTAATGAACAATAGAAATACAGCCCGATACAAGGATACAAAGACGATAACAAATCCCACACTCCTTCACGTGCGCTCGCCGCGCAACCGGCGGGCGAGGCGAGGTCTTTGGGCTGGATGGTGACGCGCTTGGCGTGGATGGCGGCGAGGTTGGTGTCCTCGAAGAGCGAGACAAGGTACGCCTCGGACGCCTCCTGGAGTGCCATGACGGCGGAGGACTGGAAGCGCAGGTCGGTCTATTCAAACACCAACTATTGTTAACATCGGAAGCGGAAGATACGAAACTGCAACGGCGAGACTCACCTTGAAGTCCTGCGCGATTTCGCGGACAAGACGTTGGAAGGGGAGCTTGCGGATGAGGAGCTCGGTCGACTTCTGGTACCGCCGGATCTCACGGAGGGCGACGGTACCAGGCCGGAAACGGTGGGGCTTTTCACACCACCGGTAGTAGCCTGAGGGGAGATACGTGCTGGTGAGCGACGCGTTTCCAAGTGACGAAGGGAAGGGAGAGGAAGACTTACGGCGGCGGTCTTGCGCGCCTGAGACTTGGCAGCGAGCTGCTTACGCGGGGCCTTGCCACCGGTGGACTTGCGAGCGGTCTGCTTAGTGCGGGCCATTGCTGATAGTAGTAGTTGGTTGGTGGTGTAGGGGTGGTGGTAAGATTTGCGAAGTGTGTGGAAGGCGGGTGGCTGGAGGTGGGGAGAGCGCTGTGGGCGGGTAGTTATATAGGGGCGCGGCGCGCGGGCATCACGTGCAGACGCGCGACGCGTTTAACGCCGATCAACAAGATTAAGGTTCATGCACGTGACGCGCCACAGACGTGCCTCATATAAGCGGCCTCGGAGCGGACCCTTCTCTCATCCCATCCCCCGTCTACTTCCGCCTGCCTGCCACTCCTCTCGACTCCTCGTCGACAAACCACTTCGCACAACTTCACCAAACCAACCAACTACCTTCACAAACATGTCTGGCCGTGGAAAGGGAGGCAAGGTGTGTTAGAACTTCCGCGATGTGAGGGGTGGCCTGGTGCTGACTTATCTCTCTTCGTCGTTCTTGCTCGATAGGGTCTCGGAAAGGGTGGTGCTAAGCGTCACCGCAAGATTCTCCGTGATAACATTCAGGGTGAGTCTTCGTCTTCTTCTTCTCGGTGGGCCAGCAAGGTCGAGGCGGCATGGGGTTGCGTCGACCGTGTGGAAGGGGGAACATCTAGCCACAGCCTTCGAGCACTTCTACCCACGCTGTGTTCCATTGCTCCCTCTGCCACTTCGATCTCAAGCTTCGGTGCTCCATGCGATACATGGGTTGTGGGCTGACTGTTTGTTTGCCTCAGGTATCACCAAGCCTGCCATTCGTCGTCTTGCTCGCCGTGGAGGCGTCAAGCGTATCTCGGGTCTCATCTACGAGGAGACCCGTGGTGTTCTCAAGATCTTCCTCGAGAACGTGAGTTTCTCAGTGGCGTTGGTGTCTTGACTGCGGTAGACTGACTGATGACCTATCTATAGGTCATTCGGGACTCCGTCACGTATACGGAGCACGCCAAGCGGAAAACCGTGACGGCCCTCGACGTCGTGTATGCCCTGAAGCGTTCTGGCCGCACGCTCTATGGGTTCGGCGCATAGAGGCGCGTCTGTGGTATATATGTGTCGGACTTTCTTCGGTGTATTATTATTTAGTGTACAACAGGAGGATGCGTAATGGTCGCTGTCTGATGCCACGAAGGATGCGCGTGATTGAGGCGTGAACAATCTCGGAGCAGTCGTGCTTGGGCTCGTTTGATAGCCATTCAGTCACGCCACTCATCCGAGTCTATTTCGACCGCTTCTCTTCCTCGTCGCCGTCCCTCGCCCAATCGACCTCCCATCTCCGTTCACCCCTCAGTCCGCGCAGACTGTGGGAGTAGGTTCAGAGTCTCGCTAATGTCTTCATTGACCTTAGATTGGTGTTCCTGGCTGTGGTGCTTGTGTAATCGCTGGCCGCGAGGCGTTGGGACGTCTGCGATTGCGATTGCGCGGCGGCTACGGTGATTTCTCTGGGGTTCTTGCGTGCGCGACGTATCGCTCCACGTCGTTATATAACCCTCCATCCGCCTTGGGAAGTCTGCAGGCCCCCGTTGCCGGTAATTCTCCGTCCTTGGTCCATTCTGCTGGCCCCGGGGCCCCACGTTCGGATCGTACCCTTCCCCCCGCCCAACCACCGGTCCTCGCACCCCTCGCGCGCCCCTCCGCGGACCCGTCAGTCACACTGCTCACCCAATCCCCATCTCTACCCACCCGGCCAGTTCGCGCGAGCCCACCCACGCCTTTAGACTCGGTCGCCCGAATTTCTGCAACGATCTTCTTTGCTTCTTCTTCCCCTCCTCCCTCTCCTACTACTTCTCCACTCCCTCATCTCCAGACCCTCCTCGTCCCTCGCCTTTCCCTCTCATCACCCTCTGCTCCAACAGAGCTTCACGACAATCCTCGGCCACGCCCAACAGCCCCCGCGCCACCATGGCCATCCAGCTCCCGAACGAAACCCTGGTCACCATCTTCGAGAACCTCCCGCCCTCCGCGCTGACCGTCGTCGTCCGCGCGTCCTACCGCTTCCGCCTCGTCGCCGAGCGCATCCTCTACACCTCCGTCATCATCCAAGAATCGCTCCCACGCGAGACCCCGACGCCTAGACACACCCACAACTGCGCGTCCACGCTGCTCGCCCGCCCCCACCTGGCCGAGGTCGTCCGCAAATTTTCCATCCGATGGCAGACTGACCTCGGGCCGCGCGACGAATACCTCCCCGCGGTCGCGCCCGCACTACACGTGCTCAACGCCGCGCTCCGCACGCTCTTCGCGCTCGAGCAACTCGACCTGGCTATGGGCCTCGCCGGCACGTCCCTCGACGCGCACGCGGTCCTCGACGGCTGCGCGTTCCCCGCGCTGCGCGTGTTCGCACTGAGCGGCGTCGGCCGCGGCGCGCTCTCCCCGAAGCTCTACCGCGGTCCCCCCGCCTCCGCGTCGCTCGCCAGCTTCCTCGCGCACACGCCCTCGATCGAGGCGCTCCACCTGCTCGACAGCTACGAGCCGCTCGCCCTCCCCGCGGGGGCGCTCCCGGCGCTGCAGGTGTTCCGCGGGAGCGCGATCGCGGCGGCGGGCGTGCTCCCCGCGCGCCCCGTGCGCCTGCTCGGGCTCGTCGGGCACGAGTTCATCACGGAGCGCGACCTCGAGCGCATCGCGCGCTCGTGCGAGCCGATTCGGCGGCTCGACCTCAGCCTGATGAGCGTCACGCCGCTGTTGCTGAGGGACATCTCGAGGCACCTGGGCGGCGCGGTCGAGGTGCTCAAGGTCAAGCTCGCGCTCAGGCATACGCTGCACTTCGCGCTCTCCGGTATCGTAAGTACCCCCACTCTCTCTCTTCTCCTTTCTCCTTCGCCCCCGCCTGCGTTTGCGTCCCGTCCTTACCTTCACCCTTGCCCCCCTCCGCTCTTAACGCCCCGCCCCGCCCCACCCCGCCCTATGGACGCCGACGCCCCGTGCTGTCCGACCCGCCAGAGCCTCCTCGCGGGCCTCTCGCCCGTGCTCGGCGCGTTCCCGGCCCTGCGCCAGCTCGACCTCTCCCCGACCTCCGTCGACGGCGTCGGGCGCGGCAACGCGCTCGAGGAGAGCGCGCTCTGCACGACCTGGGCCCGCGCGTGCCCCGCCCTCCGCCACGTCGTCTTCCCCAGCAGGGCCGAGTGGCGCCGCGACGATGACGATGTGGAGGCAGGGGGAGGGGGAGGGGGAGGGGGAGGAGGGGCGGGGGTGTGGGTCGCCGACCCCGGCGCTGGCGCGACGGTATGGACCAGGCATTAGGATCGTATGAGCGTGCGGGGCGGGTGCTTAGTTCTGGTCCGTTGGGTCCGTTTCGGCCTGCTAGCATTTACGGCGACGATGGTCGTGACGACGATGGGGAGGAGGAAGGCGGGCCTGTGGGTGGGGTAGGTTGGGGCTGTAGATCAGACAATTGAGAAGTAGGGACAGTGGTCGAGGTCAGGGAGGGACGGGGAGGGGGAGGGGGGGAATGGTCGCCGGACTTCTTCCAAGTCTGTACGGTACGTCCCCGGCCTCACTCGCATCGTATACGCTGATACGAAGCTCTCCCCCACGCACAGGTCCCCGAGTCCCCATCGCACATTGCACGCCCACGCTTTCAGTTTCCCAGTTTTTCTGCATATTCCACGGGCAAGGCCCGACAACGACAACGACAACGACAACGGCATCGCAACCACAAACCGCAATCCAATGATGTATCATTAGGCTCACGCTTACACGTACACGCACGGCACCCCCACATTGCACAGTATTAGTATTTATGGCACGCACCGCACCGCAAGCACCGTAATTTCGCAAGCTCTCGGCCGCCGTTGAACGTCCTTGCCCAAGGCCTCCCCGCTCGCTTCCACTTCCACAGACCAGACCGATCCACCCGTGCGGTATTATGAATGAACGAGCCCGTGCCAGTGACTGCGCTGTACACACACCACAAGTCCTAAGTTGTGTGGGTCCGTTGTGTGTCCAGGTTGTCCGTCATGCCTGCTCCTAGAGCTTGAGAATGACACGCCCGGAAACGGAAACGGAAGCGCACCTCCGCGTATGGTTCGGGACGCCCTCAGTGCTCGATGACGACACGCCAAAGAACCCCAGGAGCGTCGGCAATGCTCTTCTGGTCCGACCCAGGGCACGGCTCCGCTACTTAGTAGCAGCTCGCGGGCGGAGTAACAGGAATCGCCGGGCGGAAGTGATCGAAACCACCATTGAATCGAATCGCGTCGAGTGTCAAAATATTTCGGGGGGCCGGAACCAATAAGATAGGATTGCGAGTACAAGCGACGGCGACGACGAGTGTCCAGAGTATACAGTCTTTGCACTGGCGCGCGGAGCCCGCTCCGGGTCCGAGATACCGCATACCGCTAGGGCAGGGATGGGGGTGAGGGTGAGAGATGGAAAGGGCAACGTCAGGGGAGGGAAGGAAGGAAGGGAGGCATATGATAGTACGGAAAATAGTCTGTAAGCGATACAGTAAATATTGGGGGGTATACACATAACCGATGCATAAACAATCAATCACAAGGGCGTAGGGCAGGACGCGGCTGGCTATGGAGGCCGCGCGCAGGGCGATAACGGCGCAGCCAGTCGCCGCGGCCAACGGTGCTGGATCAGGATTCGGACGAGTGAGGGAAGGCCGTCGTCTACAGCTCTTCGCCCTCGTCCACGAAAATGTCGGTGTAATGCTCGAGGATCGTCTCGACGGCCTGGAGGAACGCATGCACCGATACGCGATACGTGATACGAAGATGAAGCGGCGGGACGTCAGCGAAGAAGCTCCAGCGCAACCCCGATGATCTCACGTACCTTGTTCTGCAGCGATGCGTCCGCCATGCCGTTCATCGCGCCGTTGAGCCCTGGCTGGCCCTGGCCGAACAGCGTGGGTCCGAAGACAATCGCGAGGTTCTGCACGGACATCTGGTTCTGCACCTCGTGCTGGACGACTCTATTGTGGGGGCGGGGCGCGGGAGGAGGGGGTGAGTAAGCGGCGGACAGGACGGAGAAATGAGCAATATAAAGAGTGGGGGATGACTGACTTGTGTAAGTGCCCCATGAGGTACTTGAGCGTTGAGTAGTTCGGATCGGGGAGGGCGTTGACGCGCTCATGCAGTCGGATGTGCCTTGCTCGCTCGTTCTCATTCCCTGCACCGTTAGGTTGACGATTGTGATTGGTTGGGTGTAGGGCGTGACCAGAGTGGACGGTGGCAAAGTTTTGGGAAGCGCACACAAAAGAAGTTGATGAGAATCGAGTATACGGAGAAAAGACAGGCACCTACTCGCGGCCTCCATGAAGTCGGCATGCTGGCTCATCGTGAACAGCGGGTCCGGCAACTCGCGCAACCACAGCTTGAGCACACTCGTGACGTTGCTGATGTCAGACGTCCACTCGTCCGCCTCGAGATTCACCGAGTCCAGATCTGGTGCGGGGGATCAGCATCGTCATCGGACCACCAGCCAACCAGCCAGGTTCGAACGGAAAATCCGCGAAGCCCCTCAGGGCGTCACGGCCGAGTCGTCAGGCGCTCCGTTCCCAGGCGCGAGTTCTAGGCGGGAACGTGGACGCAGCAGGAGATCTGGGAGAAAAAAACGTACCTCGGTCGAGCTGGTTCTTCAGCTTCATGACCTTGCTGTGCGTCCCCCCAACACGGTAGATGCCCTGCTGGTCCAAGCCGTACTTCTCGATGACCTCGCAGCACTTGACGACAATTGGGGGGACCTCGACGTCGTCCCGCACCATCTGGTCGGCAAGGTTCAGGCCGAACGTCGGCCGCCCCTGAACCCTGTCGGAGAGGTGTGTATGCGCGAGGCTCGGCGAGCTGCCCGGGAGGTGCGTCGGGATGGGCGGCAGCTACAAGGGACGGGTGCCGGAATGAATATGAATGGACGACGCGTCAAGAAGGATGAAGGTGAAAGGACGAGACGAGACGTACGAAGCCTTCGTCTTGGGGGCCATTACGGCGGGGCCCGCGGTTGTTCGCGCCGCCGTGGGCGTAGACGTACGATTGCATCCATATCTTGAAGTCGGCCCGGTTGTCAATGGACTCCATCGTCGCCTTGAGACCGAGAACTGCACCCGAGCTGTAGATCTGCGGGAAAAAAAACAAACGCTAGACTGCGGATGACGTACCATGGTCTTCCTGAGGCTGAAGAATCGTCGCTTCACCATGTATGATGCTCTCGCATAGGAAAGCGTATCGAGACAGGTGGTACTGAGTGCCGAGATCGATTTCGTCTACGCATTCTTTCAACGCCTATGAGAGGAGAGGCATTAGTCAACACGCGACAGGCGCGCGACACGAGGCAGGCGACGACGCACCCGAAGTATTCGCGGTAGTTGGAAGTTGAAGTATTCTTGTCGGATAGTCTGGGTATCAGTCACCGCCTTGCGGTATGCGTCGGATGCGCTGGACATGCGCGCCCGGATATCGTCTTCTTGTCGTTGGATCTACAGCGTACGCTCGCTCAACCCTTCTCATCCCGCCAAAGCAGCGACGCAACAAAAGACGAAGCGATAGACGTACATTCTGTGGATTCCGGCCCTTGAGCAACATGCCTCCCTTGGCGACTGCCTTCCCGATGACCCGCTTGCCACCAACAGGGGATCGGCCCTGCATAGCGTTATCCTTCAACGACTCGCCCTCCTTCTGCAGTAGTAGCCTTTCGAGTTCCTCTCCGGTCATGTCGAACCTTGCCTTGGTCTTCTCCGTTAACGATTCTGATTCTTGTAGCGCGCGCTCATAACGAGTTGCCAGCTCTTTCGTCTACGTTGCATGACGACGGAACAAGGTAAGACGCGGGGACGGGAGACGAACGACGATCAACGGGAACACTCACCACTTTCCGGTTCTTGTCCACCTCTTTCACCAAGTTGTTGAGCTCCTCACTCATCTCGTTTAGCCTCAGCGCAAACTTTAGTCGACTGTCCGCCATCAGCTCGTGTGTCCTCATCGATGCCGCCCACGCAGTCACGAACGACCTGGAGGTTCACGTTAGCCCACTCGCGGTCGAGTCGCACCCACAAAAGTGAAAGCCAAACGTACCCCGCCTTCCCCTCAGTCGCCGCATACTCGGCCGTTGTTGAGCGTGCGAGCTTCTGCATTTGCTTCCCGTACTCGTCCTCCAGGGCGGCGCGTCTCTTCAGGAATGCTGCAGCTTCCTATACGGCATCATGCATGCCCTCAGCAACCACGTCCATTTCGGGGCGCATCGGGACGCGGGGCACAGGAAACGGCCGCTCACCTTACATGAGGCAATACTTTGCTTTATCCTGTCCAGGAGAAGGGGCACGCCGCACTGGGTATCGCGCACACGCACAGCACGACCGAGCGAGCCCCATCCAAGCATGAAATCAGCGAACACGACCCCCAAACGCACACGGCCAAGCAGGCCAGAAAGAAAGAGATCGCTCACGTCCGTCTCGCACAGCGCCCGCAGGATGTTCTCGTCGAAGCTCGGCTCGACCAGCGTCGCCATATCCGTCGCGCTCGCCGGCCCCGGCTCCCCATCGTCGCCCATCCCGTCGACCTCCGACTCGAGGCTCATCCTCGGCGGCGCATACCCGTGCCCCAGCTCGCTCTGCGCGCCCATCGCCATCGCCATGCCCCCAGCCCCAGCCCCAGCCCCAGCTCCAACCCCGGCACCGATCCCCGCCATCGGCCCTGCCGCCCCGATGCCGTCCGCCCACCTGGTCCCGGAACCAGAACCGGAGGCGAACGAGGGGCGCGTGGCGCTCTCGACGCTCGAGCGGCGGTGGGGCGAGGTGGACTTCTTGGTCGGGGTGGGCGGGGCGGGGGCGTGCGTGTGCGTGTGCGTGTGCGTGTGGCCGTGACTGTGTTCGTCGAAGAGCTGCAGCGTGGGATGGTGCTGCTGATGGAGGGACTCGGAGGACGGGGCGTAGTGCGGCATGCGCCCGTTCGTGCTCCCCGCGCCGTTGCCGCTGCCGTTGCCGTTGCCGTTGCCGTTGCTGTTGCCGTTGCCGTTGAGCGCATGGCCGTGGCCGACGTCCGAGTCGCGGTCGCGGTCGCGGTCACGGTCACGGTCCGTGGGTGTGCCGTCCCAGGACGGGCGGGGGTGGAAGCCGTCTTCGCTCATGTGGGGATGGGATCGCCTCTCGGGGCAAGCTCAGGCCTCGATGCGAATGTGCGTGCGTTCTGGAACGAGTGTATGTGCCTTGGGTGCCGTAGTGCGGGGGGGTGTGTTCTTCACCCGGCGGACGTTGGACGGACGGGTTGCTGCGCTGCGTCTAGCGAAGGGCTTCTCAGGTCGAGGTGGTGGTACGTTACCGTAACAGGGGTGGGCAGGAGCAGTAGTAGTCTTTGTCGGGCTGGCCGCGGTGCTGCCCGGGGGCAGAGGGGTCGGTTTGGGCGTAGAGATGGGGCCGTCGGGCTGCAGGGCGAGGGAGGGTGGCGTCGTCGAGAGCGGCGGGGGCCAGGAACGGGAGAAATGAGGAGACGAGAGGCTGCGAGTCTCAGTCTGTCGGCGTCGTTGGCTCAGATCGTCCTCGGCCTGCCCACGCAGATCTGTCTGCTGAGGTAATCACGGTGGCCTATTTACGGACGGCGTGGTTACCGCCACCGACGTCTTTCGTCCAAGCCCTCCGTCAAACCTTCAACCATCGAGGATCCAAACAATGTTCGCACTCGCACATGGCCATATATTCCGCCACCGTCCGACGTCTCCGTCCATGCCTCTGCCAGTTTTTGAATAGCACGATGCGGCGTTCACAGAAGAGAAGATCATAAAGCGTCAATCGACGGCGACCCCCGACTGCAAGCGCACGAGGCGAGTATATTTGCTCGCATCTATGTACTTTTGATCACATCATCAGTAATTCGTACACGGCCCTTGGACGACTTCACACTACATACACACTCGTGCTAGGTTAGTGGTGCAGGTATACGATGTGAATGGCAAATAATGATAGCGATGTGTGGGAGCGGCAGCAAATGAATGAATGAATGCATGGTGTCAATGGTGGGCGTAGTGCGAACTTCGAAACAGACTGTCCAATGCGGTAAGCAAAAGCAAATTCAAAATCGATGCGATCGACCACAACAGGCCTCGGCATCATGATCGTAGCCAACGAAAAGCGCGCTCCCGGGAGCAACCCCGGAGCCTGGAGCTCAACCTCAAGCCCAGCGGCCCAGCAGCGCCATGATCCCGGCGCCCAAGATCATGCAAAACAGCGCGTACGCAAGCTTCCCATTCGAGGCGTGCAGCATATCCGTGTTGAACAGGAACTCGTGCGCCATGAGCTGCACACAGCAATCCTTTCGTCAGACAAGGCGAACGACAAGTTCAAAGCTCGATACAGCACGCACCTCGACGAGACCGGTGTACAACAGGATCCCGGAGCTGAACGAGTCGAGAACGCCGCTCACGATGTTCGCCGTGTTGCTGTTCGGGTTGTACGTCGTCCGCACCCCCAGCCCAGCAGCAATCCCGATCGGGGTCGTGAGCCCATAGAGGATCGCCGCGATCACCGCGACGTAGTTGTACTTCGGGGGCAGGCGCAGGAACGCCAGCCGCGAGCCGATACCGAGGCCCTCGAACGTTTCTGCCCCCCGCCAAACCTCATCAGACACACACGCATCGCACCACCACGACAAACCCTAAGCGACTCACGGTGGAAGATGAGCACGACAAACAGGACCGTGAACTGCTGGTCGACCGCGAGCGTGAGGCCGATGAGCACGCTGTGCAGCAGCACACCGAACTCGAGGATCGCGATGCCGATGATCTGGCCCGCGGCCGAGTCCGCCAGTGCGCTCGGGGGGTGGTGCGCGTCGCGCCCGCGCTCGACGTCCTTCTCCGAGTGCGCGTGCGGGTACGTTGTCGGCCTCCCGTGCCCGTGCTCGTGCTCGTGCTCGTGCAGGCTCTCCGCGTCGCTCCCCTTCTCGTTCACGTCGCCCCCAGCGCGGGAGAGGGCGGCGGTCTTCTGCTGCTCGCGGTCCGTCTCCGGGCCGTGCGCCGCGTGCGAGGCGAGCCCGTGGCCGTGTGCGTCGTGCACGATCCCGAGGCGTTGGAGGCGGGCGGTGCCCCAGCGGAAGGCGACGAGTTCGACGATGAAGATGGAGAAAATGCTGACCAGGCAGATGGCGAGCGGGTATGGCTGGAGAGAAGAGGGTGGGGCAGATTAGCTCATGGGTGATGATGTCGGGCAAGCGAAAATGAATAGAGCCTGTTTCCCGTAGCGTCGAGTGTCGGGGTGCGACTGGGTACTCGGCGATGGTGTGAACCTCATGTCCGCTCGGGGGTATGCCCGATGAGGGAGGCACTGCATGGATTGCCGTTGATCGGCGACAGCATCGTGGAACACGGTGACAGCCGTCAGCCCCCGGCGGAAAAAATGCACACGGTCACGAAGGCGAAAGAAACCGGAAGACTCTGTGGAAACGATGACGAACGACCGAACGACGTACATAAACTTGCCACGCCGGGTCTAAGCAGGGAGAGCCCAGCTCCTCAATCGCGGGGCCGAGCAGGTGTATTAGAGCGGTGGCGATCTGCAGGTCGATGTGTTGTCAGCGTAAGGACGGGGGCGGAGGCAGATGTGATGAACACGCACGATGACGCCGCTACCAAAGTACTTGGCCGTGTCGAATACGCCCTGAGGGATGCGTGCGCTGATCCAGCGATTCCTGCGCGCGAAGACGGGGAAGGCCGCGCCAGCCATGGAGGTGGCCATGATGATGAAGATGGACGCGATGCGGAGCCCAGTCTTGTCATTTGTGTTGCCGGTGAACGTGCACTCGTCGTCCGACATGGCTGCGTGCGATGCGGTGAGGGGGCGGGGGTTAAGTCGGGGTAGGGGGTCTAAGGTAGTCAGCTGAAGTGAAGAATGCTGCGGGTCGCTGGAGGCGGCCAGGCAGTCTTTATACAAAGGCTGAAAATGGGGGAGTGGAAGTGTGGTCAGAAAGGAAGAGGGCTCTGTGGGAGAAGGAGGCGCAGGTGGAAGGAGGTTTAAGCTGGTTGCAGGCATGCCTGCCCCCGACCGGAAGGGTACTCGGGTGTAAGGGCACTGCTCTCATTGGCCAAGCATATTCCCTCACCACCAAGGAGTACCCTCCGGGTCAGCGTCTATTCCCGAAGAGCCAATATTGCGTCAACACGGCAGGTGTATACAAGATCGCGTTTGCCCTATCCTCCATCCTGATCTCGTTTCTAACCACCGCCTTCCTCCGTCTCTTCCTGCAACATCATGGTCGCCGCTGTCGCTGAAATACCAACCACAGGTTTAAATGACCTTATCTATATCAAGGTAGCATTCAGCTGCAAAGCCGTTCCGAGCGGCTTGAGGTTTAAATTCGATAAGCTCGAAGCAGCTCGGTTGGTGGTGAGCCACGGTACATTCTGACTGTCAGGGTACAGTTAGCCATATGTTTTGCGAGCTAAACAGTCTACACTTCCAGATAAGTATGGCCGATAACATGCCATGCCCGCATGGAGGCCCTTATCGCTCGTAGCATGCCGGACCGCCAGCCGCGCGAATTCCGCATAAGGAATATGCCGGGGTAAAGATAGCACATACTGAGAGTTAGAGATAGGGGAGTTGGGGAGGGAGAGATAGGGATACCCATTTTTCTTCGTTCACCACTCATCTCAATGGCGGCGGATACTGTCCAGTTCATCAACAACTTCTCGGGCGCGGGCGAGGCGGGCCTCGCGCACACCCACTCGCACGAGGGACATGCCCATTCGCATGATGGCCCGAACGAGCACGGGCACACGCACGAAATTCTCGACCACCCCGGTGAGCATGATTTCGCTGGGCTCTCGCTCACCCCGACCCATCTCGCCGCTTCCAGGCAAGTTCGCGGAGCGCGATATGCCCGACTACGGGACCCGCAATTTCGAGGAGCGTGGTTTCACCATCGGCATCGGAGGGTACGCGAGATCTCCATCCTACCGCGCTTCTAGATCGCGTCCACAAGAGTACCTCCCCAAGCATTGACCACATGCGCCGCCTTCTGTTACAGGCCAGTGGGCTCCGGCAAGACCGCGCTGACGCTCGCGCTCTGCCAGAAACTCCGCGCAGCGTACAATATCGGTGCGGTACTCCCTCTCCCTCCTCGCTCCCTTCATCTGCGCCCGGGCCGATTCTGACGAGCGGAATGTTGATGGTGCCTCGGCGCCCCCAGCGACTGTCACGAACGACATCTTCACGAGGGAGGACCAAGAGTTTTTAATTAAAAACAAGGCGCTGCCCGCGTCGCGGATCCTCGCGATCGAGACGGGCGGGTGCCCACACGCCGCGATCCGCGAGGACATCAGCGCGAACATGGGCGCGCTCGAGACGCTCCAGGCAAAGTACGAGTGCCAGATGCTCTTCGTCGAGAGCGGGGGCGACAACCTCGCCGCGAACTACTCGCGCGAGCTCGCGGACTACATCATCTATGTCATCGACGTCTCGGTACGTGATGCACGGACGCGGACGGAACTCAGCTTGACGGCCAGGGCGGGCGGCGCTGATAATTCAAACGCGTTTGTAAATTGTAGGGCGGCGACAAGATTCCTCGGAAGGGTGGGCCTGGGATCTCCCAGTCTGATTTGCTTGTCATAAACAAGGTATGGAAGGTGCCGTTGTAAGCTGTGGGCCTGACGGTTGGCTAAAAGTTCGGATCCTGCGAGTAGATCGACTTGGCACCGTACGTCGGCGCGTCGCTCGCCGTCATGGACCGGGATGCCAAGCTCATGCGTGGAGATGGACCTACTGTCTTTACGTCCGTTAGAGAAGGAAGGGGTGTGGACGATGTGGTTGACCTGATTCTTGCGGCGTGGAGGACGGCAGGGAGCCCAGGAAAGGCCGGTCCGGTAGGAGATGAATGAGACACCAAAACATGGCTATATATACGGCGCACGTTTGTCCTTAAATCATGTTTTTGTTTTATGTGCTCCGAGCCGATGAACTTGCACTGTTGATGCATAGCAGTCACTAGTGCCAGTGTACTGTGTAGCCCGATTGATGGCATGGGCCTGGAAACAGACGCTGGAATGACGTTCAGTACAGATCAGATCTCGCTTAATCCTGAGCCCTCGGTGCACCGCGGCCCTCGTCTCAGTACCACCTTCACCGACCTGGTTGACCTCCTGCTCCCTGCTCCCTACTCCCTGCTCTTTTCCATGTTTTGAATAACACTCAACGATGGCCTGGGCGGGACACTTTCTTTGGGCTGCTGCGTATGAATGAATACACCACCAATTCTGGGGACCTAGTTGCTCTCTCCTCTGTATCAATCGAATCGAGTCATTCGAACGAGAACCAATGTCATCGCCTTCTTCCGCCGCTCTCATTTTAAGACTTATCCCGAGTCCCATTTGCGTGCCACATCGTCGCCGGAGTTCGCGTCGGACAGTACAGAGGGAACGCTGCCAGGGCGATCATGCGTGCGTGTTCGTCAGGACGGTGCGTGTCCCTCTCACCTTCCTCAGTCGCTACCGTATCCCTCCAAGGCCCCGCCCTCAGGAATCATCCCCCATTGGGTGTCTATGTCCTCGAGGAGGCCTTCCGCGTCCCATTGATCGGAAGCGCGCCGGACTTGCTCCGGGGTCACCATTGAAGAGAGCCGGGGCTGCTTCACGGCGCCACTCGTCATGAATGCTTCCAGAGGGATCTTCGCCACATCTCCGTAGACCCGTTGCACATCACGGATGGCGATTTTCGCTTTCCCGTTGGGGTCTGTTGGGGTGCAACTCGACCTCCTGCCTGCGGGTGTGCCGAGCGGACTCGACGCTGGTCAGCCATGCACGGCCTCTCTGTGTAATTGCGACGTCACCTCGCTTGTGGCATTATGACTCGTTGGAGGGGGATAAGAGGGGGCAGGTCTCGGTTATCAGACTGGTGAGTGCGCGAGTCTGGGCGGAGATGGTTGGGGGGCGAGCGTGAGATGCTGCGGTCGTGGCCCTGCTATCGATGGAGCGTGCGAGTGCGTGTGGTTCAGAGAAGCAGGCCATATCACCCAGTGCCATGTTCTAGCGCTGTGCTGGAACGGTTAGGCTTTGTGGGGATTTGATATCCACGGAGGATGTAATGGCGAAAGGTCGTTCCTCGTACGTTGGGTGGTCTCAAGGGACCACGACACACAAATCGACTCTGCGCTTCCCAGGGGCAATTTAGTGGCGTTCAGTACAAGGTTGTGGTCGCCTTCCTGTTTTGGGGACGTTACCGCGCGGTAACGTCGGAGTTGGCGAGCGCATCAAACGCCCACATACTATTTCATGAACCTCATCCACCACGCTGCATCCTTGGGGCAACCCAATGGCCCAAGATGGTATTGTCTCCTTCCTTTTGAAGCCACGGTATCGTTGCCGACTGCGAGCAGAGCGGAGGCATGACACGCTGACACTTCTGATCAGAGGCACTCGCCCCTTCACATCTCCCAAAACGACCATCTTATTGTGCAGGTAAGCTTGTGCAGGTAAGCCTCGACCAGGCGTCGGCCTGCGTCGGCTTACATGTAAGGTCGGCATTTTACCATTCGACCGCGGAACGCACGAGGAGTCACTAGTCAAATCCCAATCAAGGCGCGTATTTGGACCCTCTGCGATTTGAGTCTCATCCACTTGCCTTATGGGATCCGAATACGTCTCAATCGATGGGCCCGATAAAGGCACCATATTTTTGCGAGCGCGAAGATATGCTGCGTGGCGGCTGTACAGGGGGCTCCTTCCTCACATACTGTACCGTCGCGACCTTAGGCGACGTCCCGTGTCCCGAGGGCCTTGTCGCTGTCGCCTATTCTCGGGGTTGTCCCTTGTTTCGCCTGCGTAGATGGGCGCTTAATTGGTCGCAGGAAAAGCTTCTGGCGGGATATGCTACAAGTCCAACAGCTCATGTATCCTGGCTAGCGTCCTATCGACGGTGTCCCCGCATGTCCCATGTCCCCGAGGGGTCGTCGCCTGTGGTACCTCCATTCACACGGTCACGTGCGGGCGCGTCGCTGCGCCTAAGGTCGCGACGGTACAGTATCCCTTTGTTTGGGAATGTCTCCAGATACTTCTTCACGGACACCTGCCATTCCTGGCCGCCATTGTGCACAGAAGCACAGGGCATCACGGACACGCCCGCGCCGCGTGATATTTGGTTTCTCTCGCTTGTGGAGGCGAGTGGCGGGGCTGCCTCCGAATCCGCCTCGCGGCTCCCGTCTTGGCAACTCGCGCGGCTCCTTTGAGCTGCAATTGGAAGGAGTGGTCGGAGTGGTGTCACTGAAAGTCTGTTGGGCGGTGATATCTACAATCGTGGTGCCGCGAGGCTCTGCTGAAAGACCACAACGCGACATGCATACGTAGCGGCGCGGACCAGGTAGCTATAAAGGCCCGGAATGGTCGGACGAGGAACCGTCGCGCTGGAGATATCTTCTCACCCGTCGTCCCTCATCCACGCCTCTGACATATCCAGCCCCGAAATGCCGAAGGACACGAAGACGACGATGCACGGTGTGGCGAGGGACAAGAAAGCGAGCCCCTCTTCTCAGTGGAGAGGGCTTCCGACGAAACTCAAGGATTTGCCGAACAGCGAGCAGGTGAGTGGCATCATTGTCATTGCCCCCACAAGCCAGACTCTCATCTTTTGCGCTAGCTCTTCTCAATGTGGGCGAACGATTCCTTCCGAGCTCCCCCAGTGGTGCCTACCAACTCGTCAATATGGGATGCGAAGGACCCTTCTCGCCCGCTCCCCTTCTCGTTCCAACCCCGGACACCCATCGTGCCACCGCCGCCGGTGGCTGGGGTTGCCTTTGTCACCCAGGCCCGCGCTGCACGCTCCAAGAAGTCCAATGTCAAACAAAATCGGCCGCGAGTCCTCCGAGCATTGCATCCCTCTTCGCGTTCGGATTCATATGGTTCATCCCCCTCCCCCTCCCCCATCATCATCATCCCTTCAGAGCTCCAGCCATCTTTCCCACATCTGGCGCCGCCTTCGCCGCCTTTAGACTATCTGGCAGAGCCTCCGTCTCCCGTGAAAGTTGAGGAGGAAGTAGCGGTAGACCTTCCTCACGCAAGCTCTGTCTCTGGTTCCGAACAGGAATATGGGTCTGAGCGTGACCAGTCCTCCCCGGAACGCTCGGTCTTCTTCTCTGTCTCCAGGTCCGGCTCGCCGTCCACGTCCGTCGCCACTCCCCCGTGCTCTCCGCCACGCCGCCCTTGGTCTTCCCCCAGCGGGTCCTGCTTGTCACCCTTGATGCTTGGCGCAAGCCTCTCTATGGGGGACCTTACGGAGAGCTCTCCCTCCAGCGCCGCTAGAGCTTTCTCTGATCCTCCCATGGCGCCATCGCGAAATTGCTGTGAGGCGGTACTGAGCGTCTATGAGGTGTGCCGCCAACGCAGGCTGCCTCCGATGAACTTCGAGAAGCCTGCCGCAACATCGTCAGGGCAGGATCTACCCCGTATGGGGATGGGCCTCGTTCTTCCGCCACTCGGATCGCGACTCGGCAGACGAAGGGCGGGACTTCGACGCGTCCTCTCAGACACAGCGCCGAGCCAGGCATGCCCCATATCGCATCCCCGATGGACCGAGAGGCTTACGCAAGGAAAAGGAGAGCGGAACGGACCTCCCGCCTCTGCGTCTCTTGCTAGACCAGCTTGATATCGACGAGCAGCAGCGCGTGCAGACCGATTCGCAATCGCAGTCTCACTCCTACACCGCTCTCGCAGACAAGCTTCTCATCCCTCGGGCTCCTGTCAAGAAGGCGCCCTCGCGCCGTCTCCGCCGCATCGCGAAGATGGCGGAGTCTGCTGCCCCGGCACCGGCCCCGACGCCGACTCCTCTCCGCTCGACGCCGACTCCTCTCCGCCCGACGCTGACTCGCCCGACGGGTGCGCCTCCTTGCTACCTTGGGCAGTTCAAGCTGGGAGCTGTTTCTGGTCCTGGTGCCACGGTTACCCGCATCGCCGGAAACGGAAATCGCTCTGCCAACGCTGTCCATCCCCAGCGTGGCAGTGGGGGTCTGCACGCTTTCTGAGGGGGTTGGTTTTCGTCGTGCTTCGCACTCGCTGTCGCTCTATTTCTATTGTCCTTTGTTGTGGAACCATCGCTGTCTTCCCGATTGCTTGTCATGCTATCTTCGTTCATCATGTTGTCCTCTGTTTTGTCGTGTTCAGATCTGTACGGGCCAATGGTCGAACTATGTCTCGATATGTATCGGTACCGCTGTGTTGTTGGTGTCCGCTTCATGTGTATCATTCTCGACGTTATGAGCATAGAATGCTATTTACCAATCATCAATTGACAATAAAGCCCCCAACTTCGAGTCAAGGTCTGCGGTCAAGACCTAGTAGGAACTTGAAAGCTCGTCGGAAGGCGGCATTTGTCCGGTTCCGACTTCGAAGTAGCCAAGGAACTAAGCGCCTTCGGTGGTCTTAAAAGCCACGTGACGTTAGCCTTGGAAATTTCGTCAGGCGTCGCAGAGTTCTTCAGCTTCCTCCTCCTTCTTGTCGTCCTCCTACTCTTCTCAGTCGTCGGCCTCTACCGTCCGCGTCTATTCTTTGAACTTGGGCGACAAATCTAGACAAGTTGACTTGTTCTCGCTCGAGATGCCGGACGCACGCCTCGTCGACTCCACGGCGACCTTTGCCTCCCTCAGCCACATTCTGGATGTGCGCATACTACGAGCCCTCGCGGACATGGGATTCGCGCGGCCAACACTTGTCCAGTCAAAAGCGATACCACTTGCACTAGAGAACCGCGATATCCTCGCCCGGGCCAGGACAGGGAGTGGGAAAACTGCTGCGTACTGCATACCAATCGCCCAGAAAGTCCTGAATGCCAAGATGGTGAGCCCCTTCGACTGCACGCCTCTCCTGACCCTTGACCTACATCACTCGGGTAGTGCAATACTCATTGGTGAACTCAGACCATAGCCGAAGATGACCCCAAACGACAAGCTACCCGCGTCCTGATCCTCGTCCCTACGCGCGAGTTGGCGGAACAGGTGTCGGCGCATCTGCGAAATCTTCTCGCGTATTGCGATGAAGAAGTCCATGTGGCCAATGTTACAAGCGGGACGACTGCGCATCTTCAGAAGTGAGTAAGTCGCTCGAATGTCTTCTATTGGGAGGATGGCATTCATTAGGGTCTTGGTAGAACCGCGCTTTTAGACAACCCCGACATCGTCATTGCGACTCCCTCCCGCGCACTCGGTTTGCTTCAGTCGAAGGTATGTCGAATTGCGTGGGAGCATGGAACTTGGACTAATTTTTTTCGCAGACCTTGTCTCTGGCTTCGCTCGAATCTCTCGTGATAGACGAAGCGGATCTTATCCTCTCGTATGGGCACGACGAGGATATCCGGCAGATCTTCAGCGGTGGTTATCTGCCAAAACTATTCCAGTCCTTCCTCATGAGCGCGACGATGACGGAAGATGTCGAGACGCTGAAAGGTCTCGCGTTGAGAAGTCCAGTGAGTATCACCTGGATTCAAACCGAGTATATGCTGACCATAGGACGTTAGGTCATCCTGAAACTTGAGGAGGACGAGGATGAGGCCGCGAACCTCACTCAATACTCTGTCCGGTAAGTAGCACCCAACCGGCGCGAAGTGGCAAACCTGATCAGTCTGTCTCTCAGGTGTTCGGAGGTCGACAAGTTCCTGTTGACCTACGTCATCCTGAAACTCAAGCTCGTCAAGGGCAAGTGCATCCTGTTCGTCAACGACGTCGACCGGTGTTATCGCCTCAAGCTGTTCCTCGAGCAATTCTCGATCAAGAGCTGTGTCCTCAACTCGGAACTGCCGTTGAACTCCAGGTATCACGTCGTGCAAGAGTTCAACAAAGGCGTGTACGACTACATCATTGCCTCGGACGAAAGTTCAGGCAAGGCAGAACAAGACTCCGATGATGAGCAGGAAGAAGAAACAGCGGAAGCCGATGACGATGACTGTGAGATTGTCGCAAAATATTTTGCTGCAAATCGCTGACGCGTCCCCAGTTATGTCGACCCAGCGCGAACCCGAGGCGAGTGGCTCACACTCAGACGACGACGCCGACCCAACACCAGCCAAAGCTCACAAGAAGCGGAAAGCGCGCGCGACCTCCCCACCCGCAGAGTCCTCATCGAAACTGAAGTATAACAAGCGCAAACGGCGCAAGGGCGGGCCTGACGCCGAATACGGCGTCTCGCGCGGCGTGGACTTCGTCGACGTCTCGTGCGTCATCAACTTCGACCTCCCCGCCTCCTCGCGCGCGTACACGCACCGCGTCGGGCGCACCGCGCGCGCGGGCCGCACGGGCATGGCGCTCTCGTTCGTCGTGCCCGCCGAGCTGTGGGGCAAGAACAAGGTTGTCGGGGGCCTGGAGAGTGCGAAGCGCGACGAGGAGGTGTTCGCGGATCGAGCGCGAGCAGGGCGCGCGCGGGAGCGCGGTCAAGGAGTATCAGTTCGACATGAAGCAGGTCGAGGCGTTTCGGTATAGGATGGAGGACGCGCTGCGCGCGGTGACGAGGAGCGCGATCAAGGAGGCGAGGATCAAGGAGCTGAAGACGGAGATTTTGAACTCGGACAAGCTGAAGGTGTGTTGTGCTGTCGCCTGTCGTGGTTGGGCGAGGGGGCTGATGAGGGCGCATATAGGCGCACTTCGAGGACAACCCGCTCGACTTGGAGTACCTGCGGCACGACAAGCCCGCTACATCCGACAAGGGTGCAGCCGCATATGAAGCATGTTCCGAAGTATCTCCTCCCGCGGATCGCGCCTGTGCCGGGGGCGGACGCTGGCGTTGAGGCCGAGGCCGACCGCAAGCCTGCTCCAGGGCCAGCCGATGTTGGCTTCGTTCCGTTCAACAAAAACGCCCGAGGGCGCGGTCGTGGTCGCGGGAGGGGCAGGGGTGGTAGAGGTGGTGGGGGAGCTGGTCGTGGCGGAAAGAAGAGGTCGGACCCGTTGAAAAAGTTTAAGTGATATGTCTACAACAGCCCTACGAATTCAGTTGGCATGCCAGTGGGTCACGATATTGGTGTCTTCAAATCTGACTGGTTGTATCATGCTAGGGCCTGACGTCTGTCCCCCGGCCCTCCGGTCCCTGCATTCGGTGTGCGGTTTCCTGGTCTGTCCTGCAACTGGATTGGTTTCTGAGGAGCACAATGATGTCTGGTCTATTTTATATTGTTCGATAGTCTTCAAACCAACAGCAGCTTTCGTTGCAATCCAAGAGGATAAAACGGCCCATGACATCGGTGGAGCTGCAGGATCCATCTATACTGACAGCAGCTACAACACACATGGCACTAGCGAGTACGGAACGTCTTCCCTATACTTCAGCCACCCCGCTCCAAACTGAGCCTTCAGCTTCCCGTCCTCGACGCCACATCGCCGGTACAGCGACACGAACCCAAACAAGGACGAGATGCGCCACGACCATCCAAGGATGGCCAGCGCGGGAATGCTCTCGATGCCACATGCAGTGACGTAGCCCCGCTGCCGAAATGCATGAGGTACGCGCCGGTGGTGAGGAAGAGGATGCCGGTGTAGGACGGGTGGCGGACGTAGGCGTAGGGGCCCGCGGTGATGAGCTTGTGGTCGTCCTTGATGACGACCTCGAAGGTGAAGAGGTCCCCGAGGACGTGGTAGGACCACAGCCGGATGGACGCGCCGCAGAGGAGGAGGGCGAGGCCGGCGAGGAAGGAGGGGGAGAGCGCGGCGAGCTGGGTGTGGGAGGGAGTGGCGGGGCAAAGGAGTGGGGTGAGGGAGAGGGAGCGGACGCCTGGGTAGACGAGGAGGAACGAGTGGAGGAGGCTGGGGATCATTATTAGGGCCTACATTGGGCGGGATGGCGGTGAGCGTTGGGATGCATTGGGGTGAAGTGCAGGTCCTACTTACCCCGGCTGTGTAGGATATAGAGCGGACTATGTACTCCCACGTCTGACCCTTGTACACTGCATCGCTGACAACGCGTGGTTGGGGTGGAGTTATAGCCACGGTATAAAAACCAGCGGATGCAATGAGGGCGAAGGCTTTGACGTAGGACTCCATGGAGGAGAAGTATGGTAGTGTGTAGAGAGATGGTGTTCGATCTTCGTGGTGAGTTTGCCCATTATATAGGGCAACGGTGGCTCGTCAAACGGAACCATCGATACATCGAGAGAGTATGGTCAGAGAGTTCTACCTCGCTCCCGGACTCGAACAAGAGAAACGCACCACAGGTGGCGTCCGGCTATGATGCGCCGGTAGCACGTCCAATCCGCCACGGGATGATTCGCACACACCGTCATGACAGACGAAGATCTAGAAAAACAATCTTGCCTTCATTTCGAGAAGTTCTGTAGACAATACGTCAAGTCCGTTGCTGTGGGGTTCAACTATCTTGACACAAACTTAAAGGCAACAAATCGTGTTCCCGGATGTGGCGGGACCGGCGCGCAGATATCATTCGATGCTTAAGGAGTACTGGATGCTAGATCTCTAGGAGGAGGTAAGAGATGTTTGCGCCAATAATAGAATCATACTGGAATGAAAGCGTAATTCATCGCGTGTCGTTTTGGCACTGCCAGCGAGACCGATGTTCCATTGTGGCGGTGGACATACTAAACCACATCATCACCGTGGTTCGGTACCAGGAGTGAAGTAAACAACAAAGGTAGGATAGAGATAAGCGAGGAGAGTTTCGAACCCACTTCCTGCCTCGAGCCTGTAGACCCGGCGGCAGTACAGTATGTCACTGTGGATGAAGCTGGCAGCTAGGCGGCCGCGTCAACGATTGTCCCAAACGGGTATAATAGACGCCCGTCACCAAAACGTGGCCACACTCATCGATTTTGAGGTTTCGAATAACCTTTATTTCCTCGATGTTCTCTGGCTTATCTCTGGATTTCTCTATCTCACTGGGACTCACTCAGAAGATGAGCATTGACGACGATGGGGTCCTGCGCATTCCGTTGGCAGATGGGCAGCACACCTCAGTGCAAATTTTCCTGAAGTGCAAAATTTCCTGGAAGATTGATCGACTCTGTTGCCGCATCCACTCGGCCTTGGTCCTTCACCGTCATCGTTCTTCCCCAACCTGCCACTAGCCTTTACGGTTCTCTTTATCTCTATGGTCATGGTCTACTCGAATCCTAGGCTTACGGGCTATCACTTGCTAGACCATCCGATATTCGACCCGGCGGCTCCACCTTTCGAACCCCCCTCACGACTATCGTTAAACCGCATCCATCGCAGTCGTGCTTACCCGGAATGCTTTGCTATGAGTAATGTGGTATGAGATATCACATCACATTGCCCATAGCGGTTCATTCCTGCGTGATGTGTTGAGGCCAACAACCATCTTTGCACCCATGCCGACGGCGTATCCTATCGGACGCAGCACCGGAGGCAATACATTGGCGAAAATAGATAAGGAGACAAAGGTGAGTGTATACCAGCAGAGAGCGCGGGATGGAGTATCATGAGCTTTGGTGTCCTCGTCTGTGGCAGACGTCCAGCTGGTCTGTAAGTGCAGTCCGATGCCGTTGTACCCGACGATGGCCATGGGGGACCGATATGAGTAAGGTGGTACAAGGTACGCCTATTGCCACGTTGAAGTGGTCATAAGCTGCTGGCTATCGCTGCATACTTGCCCTGTTGCGACATCCTTCGAAGATCTTGAAGGATGGTCGAAATTTGCGCATCCAAGCGTTCGTTCTCGTCCACGCAGTTCTGAATGATGCGCGCGCATTTCTCGCCGATGGCGGCGGATGCGCGTGCCTCCGCCGAGTCCGCGCAGTGGAGGGGCGATGTGATATCCGCTGCAAAGGACTCGCAGTCGTCGAAAGGTCCGTCGACGGCCACCTCTTGTGCCGCGTATGGCTGGATGAGGCACACTGGGCCCGGCGAGTAGGTGCCCGGAACGCCACCAAAATGGTGGACGTGGAGAGGCGCGTCGGCGGACCCAGAGGGGCCGGTGGGATGCGAAGTGGCTGCCAAGGCATCCACGCTGGACTGCCTCGTCTGGTTGACAAAAACAGATGGAGAGGCGGCTGGGGCGGGCGCCAGCTCCGAGTATGAGCTGAGCCTAGGTGGAATGGGGTGCATGTCCAGGTAGAAGGCCGGGGGCAGCCCCGGGGGCGGGTTGGGGACTTTATCGCTACGGCTATGGGCGTATGCGTCGTTTGCGGGGCCCTCCATCTCGCGCGATGGTTTGTGCTCGATCCGTGCAATGATCGCGGGTAGGGTGTGCCTGGCGATAGGTTTCCTTTCGGGCTGGGCCACATGCGTTGCGCGGGATCCTTGGTTCATGTCGTAGTCCGCAGCGCCCTTGCACCGAGCCACGCTGGTGGTCGTCGTCGGATAGGCAAAAGGTGCAGGCTCGCCCATCGCCTGGTGTGGCGTATCCGATGAGTTCTTGCTCAACTCGAGAGCCAGCGCCCGTTTGCGTTTCCAGTGGCCACCTTCTGGGGAATGGGGTGCACAAAAGATCTGGTACGCGGAGATGAACGAGTCCGTGAACCATCCACTGTCCTGCCGGGTCGGCGGGGCGAAGTGGAGTCCAGGCTTGTCGCTGGCGGATGGCGGGTTCGCGCTCATGGCTCTTTTCCCAGGCCATCTCACCGGCGATTGTACATGGTCGGGAGAGGAGGCAGGCAGACTCGCGGCGCGTTGATTATGCACATCGGCTGTGGTCGGGGTTGGGTAGGGCGAGTGGTTGGGGATGGTATACCTGTGTACGCTGGCAGGAGGCGTTGATCGAGCTGCACTGTCGGGGCTTTCCAGGTTCCACCGGCGATTGGAGGTGTTCGGGGGAAGGGGCGGGTACACTCACGGCGCGTTGACCATTCCCCGCTGTGGTCGGGGGTGGGTCGGGCGAGTCGTTGGGGGGACCGGTGCCAGGGGGGTGATACTGTCGGGGCTAGTGGGTCGTGAATCGAGGAAGAATGGAGGGTGGACAAGAGGAAGAACGGAGCCACTTTCTGACGGCGAAGACTATAACGACGTTGTCCGAGGACCGAGTCTTCTGAGATGCGTGCCGGTAAAGCGCAAGATAAAACTCACTATCTTCTTCCTCTTCGCTCTCTTCTCTTCCGAACTCGAAACTTCCTCTTCGCTATTGTCCTCATCTGCCCGCGCCCTTGCTAGTGCTCTCGATATACTCTGTCGCTCTTTCCGACGGCGATACCTCTGTCTGTTCTCCGGTGGGACAGGCTTTCGCTCACCGAAAAGCGACGTCCCAGTTATGGGACAGCAAGCCCTCATTTGTCGCAACTGCTACCGGGTTCAGATGTGTCGGATTCCTGATGGAGAAAAGGGTACGCTCACCTCCGCATCGTTGCGCGCAGAGCCCTTGAGCATGTGCGGGAGTTGTTGCGGTTGAGGCAGCTCGTTCTCGGCGATATGCATGTCGTTGTGGGCCTTGGGTGGTTTGGACAGCTTTTCAGGCGGTAGATTTGAGTGGAATGCGCGAGGATGAGGGAGGAGTCGGTCAACACAACAAGGTCCGTTGTATGCGGGTGGCCAAGTGCAGTGGTGGTTGGGTTGAAAGCTGACCGTTGAAGTACAGGCCGAGGAAATGGCGCTGGTGGCCGACCAAAAACGGTGGATCGAAGCAGTAAGCGACCACTCTGGTTCGCTTGTTTCGCACGAAAGGCGCGTGGATCGGACCCGGGCTTCGGTGCTTTGGCCTCGTAGGGACCCTGATTACTGGCGGCACTTGAACAAAGCAATGGGCGCTGGCGGGAGCGTGTTGGGTTCAGGCATCCTGGTTGCTCACCGTTTACCCCCTCTCGATAGCATCCAATGGCTGATAATCAATATGCACAGGGGCGGCAAATGGCACCGAGTGGTCCTTGTCCTGAGACAGAAAGGTCAACTGTGACATCTCGTGCACGACGCGCTGGCCGTGCTCCTTGGTATTGTGCCCCGTGGTCGCGCCGGGAGTGTTATCGGTGGCCATAGTCGGATAGACTTGAGCTACGCCCCTGCTGTTCGTCTGTTGCACCGTATTGTGAAGATAGTACTCGATGGGCGTTGTCACGGTCCTCGTCCGAGGTATCCGCCGGAAACGACATTCAGCCTGGGTGAAGCCCTGGTAGGCACTGGTGGGGAAGTCCTGAAGGTCTATGCTGGTACTGCAGTGCGACGTCTTTGAGTGGGGTCCCAAGTTGTCCTAGTCTTGGATTATATATTGAAGGAGTTGATGAGGCTCGGTTGGACGGGTGACCAGGTTGATGATTGTCCCATTTAAGGATGAGTGCTGAGTGCCGGGATGGGATCGGTTGTGCCGTATCGCCGGGCCGCGACAAGTGACCATAAAGAGCAAACGAGACGCTCAAGCGTAAACGTGGCCACAACCAGGACTCTGATCGATCGAAAAATTCTTGTCGCACCTACCACTCTGCTTTCACCGCCATCATCCTGTACTGGGTTTTGACCAGATTTTATGTTGTCAGGCGATCTTCCTGGCTCACTCGGATCCTAGGATTGCACTTCTATGCCTCGTCGGAACACATTGATCATTCACTCTCTATCCTGGCGACACCGCTCCACATGACAAATCTTCTCGACACCCCTCGCCAGCATCCATTCAACACCGTAGTACTCACCAAGAATGGTTTGCTATGGGTAATGTAACTGAAGGCATCTGGTCACATTACCCATAGCAGTTCATTCATGCGCGATGCGATCCGGAAACAGGGATTCGCATCCATAGGGATATCTATTGAAAGCCACCACCAAGAATCGGGAGTAACGCAGTACAAGACGAAGGTGAGCGTATACAAACTAGATATCCACACAAGAGATCAAACGCCGCGAGCCATTGGTGGTCCCCCTCACGTTGAACATCCAGCGCGAACTGCATGGGTGCTGTATTATGCTGCACGGATGCCCAGCGGTGAAAACGGGGGCGTTGTTATGGGTGATGTAACTGATGGCCGGCTGCATGCATCGCCAAAGCGGTTAGAAGCCGTTGGTTGCCGTGTCGTGCCTTCCTTGCCATGAAGCCGCTCCCAGCGACAGGAGCAGCGAGTCCATTTTGGACAGCAAGCGGTTGCTGCGGGCGATGCCTTCCAGGGCGATACGAGCGCATTCGCTCATGGCAGTATCCAGGGGTCCCTGTTCCTCCGCGAAATCCGCCTCAAGGAGTGGCAATCCGATGTCCGCAGATAAGGGCCCGACGTTGTCGAAACATCCCTCGAGGATGTGGGCGAATCCGTTCTCGTTGTTCCCGACCTGTGGTGGATTCGGCACAGCAAGGTAAACTGGGCCTGCCGAGACGTCACCAGAGCGATGCGGGTGGAAGGGTGTCTCCGCGATCGCTGGGACGGTGGTGGTAGTTGGACGTGGTGTAGCGCCACCTGTGCTGAAGAACATGCGGTCGCCAATAAGAACGGATGGACGGATAACCCGGTCGTGCGCTAGTTCTGAGTACATGCTGAGCCTCGGCGGAACGGGGTGCATGTCTGAGTAGATGGTGGCCGGCAGCCCGGGAAGCTGGCTTTGGGCATCGACACCCAGCCTTTGAGTGTACCCGTCGTTCGCGGCACCCTCTGCATTGTATGATGGCTCAAAATCGATCCGCGCGATGACTGCAGGAAGGCCGGACCGAGCAATAGGTTCGCCGCCGCCATGAGACTGGGCCACATAGGATGCACCTAAATCCAGGTCCATATCTCGGGGACGTTGGTGGTCGGTGTGGTTGGTCGCACTAACGCCAACGGTGTCGCGTATGAACATCAAATGACCCCGAGATGCGGGCTCACTGATCGTTTGGTGTGGTGTGGCGGGATGGTGCTCCCTCAACTCTGGGGCCAGGGCTTGGTGGTCCGAGCGGCGACTGTCTAAGGAATAGGGGATAAAATAGCTCTGGTACGCAGCTATGAACGAGTCTGTGCACCAGCCAGCGGCGCGCTCGGCCGACAAAGCGGAGTGGGGTCGAGACGCGCTGTCGGTGGATGGCGGGGTCGCGCTCATACCTTGGTTCTCAGACCATTCCACCGGTGACTGCATATGGACCGGAGTGGGGAGTGTGGTCATGGTGCGATGATCACGCGCACTGGCTGGGCTGGGCAGCGAGTAGGATGGGTGGTTGGGGACGGTATGCCTATGTGCCGCAGGCTGGTGTTGATCAATCTGCACCGCCGGGGACAATGGGTCGTAAATTGACCACATGTGGTATTTACCTTGAGGGCCCGGTGTAGGAGAGTGCGCAAAAGGGGGAATCGAGCAGCCGCCATCCGATGGCGAGGACTGGAACGATGGTGCCCAGCTCTCCTCAGTGGTGTGTGGGGAAGGCCCAACCATAAAACTCACCCTTTCCTTCCATTTCCACCTCTTTCCTCCGGATCTGAAGCATCACCTTCGCGACCATCCTCACTTGCCCTCGCTCTTGCTAGCGCCTTCGCCCTCGCCTTTTGCTCTTTGCGGAGGTGGTTCCGTCGCCTCCTCTCCGGTGAGAGAGGCGTAGGTGCACCATTCAACGGTGTCCCGTTTATGGGACAGCAGGCCCTCAAAGCTCTCAGCTGCCGGGCGGGGTCAGACGGGCAAACTCCTTCCGGAGGAATAGATAGGCTCACATTGCGCGTAGAGTTCCGTAGCCTCCGAGGGAGTTGCTGCCTTTGGGGGAGGTCGTCCTCGTGGATAACCATCTAACGGCAAGTCTTACCAGGAGATCGTAAGGATGATGGAGGAACGGGTGAATGGGATATGGATATGGTTCGTATGCAGGAGGCCGAGGGGCGATGGTTGAAGACTGACCACTCTGAACAAAGGCGCTGGTGGCCAACCAAAAACGGTGTATGTGGATCGAGGCGATAAGCGACTACCCCGGATCGCTGATTCGCGCGAAGGCGCGTGGATCAGACGGCTTCGGTGCTCTGGCCTCGGAGGGACCCTGACAACTGGCGGCACCTGAACAAAGCAATGGGCGCTGTCACAATCCCTCTCGGAAATGACTGCCGCCGACACGGGTCACAATTCTAGTGTTGCAGGGTCCGGTCCGGTCCCGGTCCTGAGGGGTATTTTCAGAGGACTGAGGACCGAGGACCGGACAGGACCGGCCACTAAACCAAGGACCGGGACTGGGACTGCAGTCCTTATGGGACCGGGGAGGACTGCAGTCCGGTCCTCAGTCCGGACCGGTCCTGGACCGAATATCAGTCCGGACCAGTCCCGGACTGGTCCGAGGCAGTCCTGGACTGGTCTTCTCAGCAGTGGGCAACACTACTTGGGCCATATCTTCATCGTTTCTCGTCCGATCCACTTCGTTCTGGGCTTGTTGGATTCGTCTCATCCTAACCTTTCTGACGATCCCACACGCTGTGGGTTTGGAGAAGAACTGGCTGAGTCGTCGAGGTTTTTGGGTAGGAGATGGCTTAAGAGAGCATATGATGGGCCTGGATCTCGGCCACTAAGGCACGTACACCTTTGTTTCTTTTTGCATTGGATAGCTCTCGCCTATGGCTTTCAAACGAGCCCTCTTGGCATGCACTCTGCCCAGTGGTTCCATCGCTATACATCATTCTTTCTCTGCATTTTCATCCTTCAGTATTCTGACCGTGGCTCCCTGGATATTCCACCGCTTTTCACACGTCAAATTGCGTTGGATTCTCCCTTACAACAGCTTTCCAACGCACCCCTAATATCCCAAATTGGCCCACTCGTTGTTGCACAACTGTGCCTTCCTCCTGCCCCTCCTCCTTTATACTATCCCCTAATTTCTATCCCCCATATCTCCATCATTTGTAGGCCATTTTAGTTCATTTCAGTTATCAATCAATGTGCTATTTAGGTCTACCATTTTCGCTGCACAGATGGGTCACTTCCCATTGTACTTACAAGACACTAATTACATAGTTAGACCTATTAGCAGACTGGTCCTTGCCCAGTCCTTCGAGGTACGGAAGGACTGGTCCGGACCGGTCCTCTACCGGTCCTTCCCTTCTGCCCATGGGCTGAGGACCAGGACCGGGACCAGGGACAGGACCGAAATTTTTGCGGTCCCGGTCCTGTCCTACCACTATCAGTCCCGGTCCTTGAGCCGGTCCTAGACCAGTCCCGGGACCGGACCCTGCAACACTACACAATTCTACCGCAACGAAAACGCAGGCCGTGTTAACTTCAATGTTTACCCGTTTTCAATGAGGTAAGTCGGCCTGCGGGGAGTTTACTCGTCTTGTACTATCGGATGCACACATTTGCGCCAGCCTGAGAGTGGCCTCTTTTCTTCCATTCATATTTATAGTCACAATAAAATAGAATATCCCCGCCGGAAGTAGGTGATCCAAGGCGGAGAGGAGCACAACTCCAATTCCAACTAGCTCTCATGCGCGGCACGGTATAGGAGGTGCTTAGAAGCGTTTGAACAAGCAATTCAACTTTCCTCACTGGTTACTACTTGTGCCAATTACGCTCGAAAAGTCCAGAAAAGCCAACTAAATACGGCTTGTCTCCCATTGCGTGTCAAACACGTAGCAATATTCCAATCTTAGAATCAGTCTTGCATGCCAATAGCGAATCGAGTTCCGTAACGAAACCTGGGAGACGGCCTGACTCCAGGCGCTCCGCAGACGAACTACAAAGGCTTCCTAATCGGGGTAATTATAGTTGGAGTTGTGCACCGAAAGAGGCAAATGAGACGCCCAAAATGATCGATCATCGCAAAAAGAACTCAGACGCCCATTGATGAGCCCATCGATCATCCCAGTAAGACTCAGAGATGCATCTTCTCCTCCTCCCCCGATCTGCGCCAGCTCTGGAAAATCGTCCATCTCACACGAGTCGCCGATGGACATCCTCATTCTCATGCTGCAGCTGTATATCTTATTCTGTGCATCTCGTCCTAGCAACTGTTTCTTCAATCTTGGCTCGCTTACGATAGGCGTACTATGGGTAGTCTACAGATGGTTCCATCCGTAAACTGCCCATAGTAAACCAATCGTGGGCGCAGACTTGAGAACTTACTGTATCGTCTACTACCAGCCACAATCTACTTTCAGTGTACTTCAAGCCTAAGTCAACAACATCAATTCTGCGGTACGGAGACCCGAGAACCCGAAGCGATACAACACACACGGACCAACCACGTCATCAAAAATAGTGAGCATTTCATCGAATCCAGAGTGCTATTTCGAGAGAGGAATGCGGGGAGAAGAATCTGGGTTATATTCCTTGGTCTAGGAGGATGTGGTGTTCCAACGGGGTTATCACTGGCGAAGCCCGTACGGTGTATATGGGTAGTCTACAGGTTCTGCCCTGTTTACCCCGGGGGGGAGGAAGCAGGGCCGGGGGCGGTGTAAGGCGGGGGCCGCATTTGGGTACGCACCATCGTCCCACTGGCTTCCCGCGGTGTCGAGGTAGGTGCGGCCCGAGCGCGGGATCGTGGGCGACCATGAAGGGCTGTATGCGTCAAAGCATCTCTCGAGGCCCTGTGCGTGGCTGACTTCGCTTGCAATGCACTGTGCGCATTGGCAGCTTGCGTTCGCGTCGGGTCCAGGCCTCCCACGGGAAAGGTCGTCGACAGTCTGAGCGGCTACAGGAGCGAAGCCAGGTTCTGGAATCATCTGCCAGATGATCTCCCATGCCCTCGTCGATGCGCTGCTGGGCCCGAAAGTTCCATCCGATTGGGCAGATGGAACCGCGCCGTCGACGCCATGGTAGGGGACGCCGGATGGCTGAGTGTCGTGGTTTCCGAGAGCGTTTGCGAGCGAGCTCGACGGCGAGTTGTTCGTCACCGTATCATAGCTCAGTGGGAGGGTGTTGAGTGTTGCGCCGTGCGACGATGAAACGGGGAACGGTGGATATGCGATTTGAAGTGGAGTGACCGAGTGTTTGCACTCGTGCCCGGCAAAGCTCCGCAGGGAGGCGGTGTACCCGCTATCGAGAGGCGTATAGTCCGGGACGGATGAGGCGTCGCGGCGGGTCGAAACGGGCAGAGCAGCGTAACGAGCGATAGGAGTGCCGACCTCACCGACGTAGGGATCTGTAGTCACCTGCGGGCTGTACCAAGTATGTGCCACACCTTGCCCAGCAAAGTGGTTGGAAGGCGAACGGTCCGGGTCGCTGGGACTCTCGGGGTCGACAAACGTGGCCAATGGATAGCTTGACCTTGACGGATCTCGCGCGGTATTCAAAGCCGGATATAGAGTGCCCCGGCTCTGTGGGAGGCCGTATGTGGGGAGAAAGCCCTCCGCGATGGGAGCGTCGACGTGGACGATGGGCCCGTCGCCAACAGTGGCCTTAAGAGCGTGCTCGGTCCTGGTAGGGGAATGAATCTGCGAGTTGACCTCCCCTGTGAATGCCGGTGCTCTCGTAGGCCCGTCGACGGTTGCACGGCTCCCGACGAGCTGGGCAGCATGGCGCGCATCGTCCCTAAGCTTGGCCGCTGTCAACACCAGTGTCGCGTACCTGGGGTCCAGAGATGTGTAGCCCTGGTATGTCCGAGTCATACCGTTGGACTCTAAGCCTGTGAGGGCCACGCACCCTGCGAAGTGGTTGGAAGGCGAAGGGACACGATTGCTCGAACCAGCAGTGCCAGACGCGGCGAACGGCGCGAACGAAGAGTCCGGCGCGCATTGTGGGGCACTTGAGGTCGGGCACGGAGTCCCGTGGCGGAGGGGTTGGCGATGCGTATGGAGGTTCTTCGTTGTGTTGATGTTTTGGTCGACAATGGACTTGGTGCAGATGGGGGCGTTGACAGCCTGCTCTACCCCAGTGGCGACGTACATCTGAGAGTGCACTTGCGCGACCAACGTCGACACACGCGTGGACTTGTTGATGATTCCGTGAGGCCCCGCAAGCTCGGTGGTAAAAGGCGCATCGGGGATATGCGCGCCCGAGGTCGATATCGGGGCGGCAGACCTTGTGTCGATGTGCGTGCAGTGTTGGTTCGTATGCGTGTCGTACTGCGAGCCCAAAGCGAGATCGTGGTAAGAGAAGGCGCCTGTGAGAGCGCTTCTCCACGTCGGACACGCGCCACCTGACCGACTGGAGAGGCTGGAGAGAGACGAGCTACGGTTGCTGCTGTCCGCAGACGCTGGGAGCGTACCGTTGCACCCTGATGCGGAGAGAGCCACAGGCCGCGAGTCCACTGAGTTGTCGCAGACCACGGGCCCTTCCGTAGGGATAACGGGTCTGTGTTCACCCCGAACGGAGGGTGTCGGCGGAGAGGAAGATGCTGCTAAGCTGGGTAGAGGGGAGGGGAGGGGAGGCGGGGAGAAGACGAGGACCCTTTCCACAGGCACATACTCGGATTTGGGAGCATCGTGGGCCGGTAGCGGGCCTTCCGTCTTTCGTCTGGACGTACGCCTGCTTCTCAACGACTTCCTGGCCCTGTAGTTCTTCTTGACTACGTTGTCACGGTTGTGCCGGACTGTCCTTAGTCTCGCCTTCCCAAATAACCCCTGTGTTCCAAATTGCATCACACAGCTTCTCACCTGCGCCGAAAATGAGTTTGGATACAAATACTCTCATAGACATGTAATCTCACCACATTATCGGGCATACACTTGCGCAGCGCCACATTGAGTGAGTTCTTTTGGATGTTGTGGCCGATGAGGGGCACATTCCCGGCGAACTGGCCGATGCCTCCTGAAATTGCCATTCCGGCCGTTGGGGACGCGAGTGTGTTAAGAAGAGAAGAGGGTGTTTACAAACAGGGTAGGGGGACGTGAAGGCCTTTCGATGTTGGCATATATATCGAACACGGCGACTCGGACGGCTTGAGGCCTGGCGGGACAACGATGTGATAGGCCGTGGTGCCGGGCTCCAGGGTGAGAGCAGCATGGGAGGGCCGGGCGGCGGAGAAAAGAGAGCTGCGCACGGCCGAAGGCCGTTGATCCTATAGCTAAGACCCGTGCCCGAGCTCCGAACCTATTATCCCCCATACTAGGCAATGAAAGTTGCCTCATCCGACAGACTTTGTCTGCGAATCATAACGGCACGGCGGGTAAAGCCAGATATGTGATCTAGGGAAACTCAGCCCACCGTGCTGCCGGTCATGCCTCGAGGCTCGAGAACATACCGGGTCGCACCGCCAGGAAGAATTCGAAGGAAACGCACCCGATATTCCAAGAGAATGCTCCCATCAGTCTGGGTCGCTTATTAGCTGTTAAGGGTGTAGACCGCACTTCTCGCCCGACCCTTCAGGATGTTTCTAGCTCATGGGGGCGCAAAGACCGTTCTTAGAGGAGGTGATCGGGAGTGAACCCGTAACGCGGGGCCAATGGCGGTGTGCCAGTTTCGGCACGAACATCTCTGGTTGCTGCGCGCCTCGAGACCTTGTTCCCTTCATGGCTACTGGAACACGTGGGAATACCGTGTTTGAGTCAGCGTAGGTCAGCGCATTGTCAGTGTTGGCTTTGTCCCGTCTGGCATGCGCTCCCGGTTGCGAAGGGGCAACGATTTGGATGGAATCATCTAGATGGATACTGTGAATGCAAGCTTGTCGCAAGTGATGGCGAAAGAAATCCTCACCAAATGCACATAACTCGGGGATCGTAAGTAGTGAGTCTCGTCCCCGACTTGACTCTCCGACGAGGGACTCGAACCACTGGTCGAACTATGCACCGTGGGAATCCTCCATAACAAGTAAATGAAACGCCCGCATCCCACAAACGTCACATCGGACGGTGACTCCGTGATCCGGTCACGCTTCGATTAGCTGCCACCACAACTTGCAAGTCAAGTTCCGCTCTCTTGGATAAACCAACTCAGGAAACGGGCTGCTCTGGCTATCGCACCTCTGTATTCGGCTCTCGTACCTCAAATTTACGTTCTCGTTTTCGGACCTCGCGGCGATAGGCCTCCCGTTACACAGTGGATCATACCAAGTTGAACTCGCCGTCGCGGTGCCAGGATTCAAGGATTTCTGTGAACTGTCAAGACCCAGTTCAAAAGCGGACATTGTCATTGTTTGACAATTAAATTCTAGATGATTTATCTCGAGTCAAACAGTTGGTTGGGAGAAGGAGGTTGCCTATTTGTACTAATCGTCTCTACAGTACTGGCTCGTAGCCTGAGCGTCGTGCGTTATAGTGACGCCGGTCCCAAGTTCCGGGTCTAGACCATGGCGGCGCTAGCTGTCTTGGATGCCAGTCCATTTTGACTAGATTCAGGGGCAGAAGGTGTGGGTGTAGGTCTGACCGAGCGGGGAGTTGCGGTCGGCAGCGTAGTCCTGCGGAGCGTTGTACGCCTGGTTGGGAGGACAGTTCGACGTCCTGCAGGTAACGCTCTGGCCATCACCCGACGAGAGCTGGGTGTCGATGTTGATCGCTGTCGCACATCACATGCGGGGGTCAGCACCGGAGCGACCTGGGTGAGAAGCGAGGCGAAGGAACGCTCGCAGCACAGTCAACGTAAACACTCACAACCACCAACGTAGGACAGGTCCCAAGCAGTGCGCTGGCCGCCGTACTGGGCGCCGAAGTCGCCAAAGCCGTACTCGGAGAGGATCGCGTGCGACGTGATGCCGGCGTCGGTGCAGACGAGGCCGCCGTTGCAGGCACCGGTCTTGCAGTTCGCGCCGTTCGCATCGCAGCCCGTACGGCCCCACACGCGGATGCCCTGCCAGCGATGAAGCGTGAGTGAACGAACTGGTCACAAAGCTTCAACTGGGTAGGGAGGACTGACGAGCGCATGGTCGTCGACGTTGAAACTCGCGCTTTGGCCGGAGTCCAGCTTTTTACCGAACTTGATAGAGGGGTCGACTTGGCCGTTGACCGCCTTGCCGACCGCCAGGCCAGACAGCTATTCGTTGGGGTAGGAAAGGTGGTGATGTCAGAACATTTGTGTATATGCGCGGGAACATGAAACCACGTACTAAACTTGCATTTGTTCACGAATTTGATGGTGATGGCAGACGCAGAGGCAGCGTAGCCAAGGAGGGCGAGGAGAGCGAAGGTCTTCATAACTGGACCTAAGGTCGAGAGTCGGTGAGGGGCCAAAAGTTGGTGAAGAGAGTGTTAACGCCTTGAGGATCCGAAGCATGGTGGTTCTCTCTCTTATATCTGGAAAGGGCAGCGGCGGCTGGGCTGAAACGAACTGGAGGATATGTCATCGTCCGCAAGTGGCGTCAGCTCGAGGACGCATGACTGCACATGAGCTGGAGTAATTCGAGTTTATCCACATGGCATCGACAGATATGATGTTGTAGGTGGAAAACTTTGGCTTCTAGTCGATGGCATCCGACGTTGTTCGGGAGTAAAAGAATAGGCCACCAAGTTAGGCTTCGAGCGCCGAGTCTTTTCAATAGGTTTCTTGATGGCGGGGCAGCTGGAACTCGCTGACTACATATGGGTGCCTCTCCTGCAAATCACGGTTTGTTAGATACGCCAATCGCACCGGCCTCTGAGGACACGCACCATGAATTAATACTGCTGCAGACAGTAATTCTGCCCTCAGGTTGTAGCTCACGCCGCATAGGGCTTGACTACTGTGTGGATACGTTCGGAGTGTTCCTTCACTTTGGAGCATTCAGAGTGGGACACTTTGGCTTTGGAGCAGACGCCCTATTGAAAGCATCCATGATCCTTGAGCTCCAAATTCCGGTCGGATTGCAGGACGGAGCGCCTGGATTGATGCGCCGGCTGGAGTTGGATGGAACGGTATGGGGTCCGGAACTGGGGAAGGTGCTGAATGTCCACCTGTTCGCGCTTGCCGGAGTGAGGTTTCGGGTCCACCTGCAAGATGAATCCATTGGTGCAAGCGGAGTAAATTGACGCTCCAGACGTCGCCGACTTGGAAGCCCGCGACGGCCCACGCGTTCGTTCGTTTACCTGTATGGAAGTAAGTCAGCAACCCATCGCAGTATGAGTGCGTCGGATCTAGACTTCGGCTTACTGGGATACTACCCTCTCCGAGTTCCTTTCAACCTGGGTCTTGAGGTCCTGAACCGATTTTGATGCCAGCTCTACTGTCCTCGGGATGCGCGCGCTCGCTGTTGTCGCAGTACGCATTGAGGTGGGAGCCGGACCACAAACATCGATGCCCTCCGAAGCCGTGCACGAGACGTCAGCAGGACAGAAAGGGCTCGTGAAGCACTCCAAGCGGTCGAACCGTATAATGAGACAGCATTGATTCGACGTTCAAGGCATAACGTGCTACATTATGCATCCGACGCGGAGGGGTCGTATGCAACAGACTGCTACTAGTATTGAGTCGGAAAGCAGGGTCCTTCGCGAGAGACGATTGATCCCTGATGAGTTAGTGGAACCGATCCGAAGCGAACGCAGACAGCTCTGAGTGCGAGCTCAGTTGATACTCGGGTGCGTATGTGAAGAAACCATGACCTGTGCCATCGTGGTGGATATGGGCGTCACCGTCTGTACATGCCGCCGAATCTGCAACATAGTGCGAAGGAGAGTCTTGATGATCATGGGAAATAAGCGTATCCAGAGTCGGGAGCGCGATCGAGGGGACCGGAAAGAACGCGGGAGTCGGTAACGAAGAAGGATCCCCGAACTTCACTGGGAGAAAACCTGAGGTAACGACATGGGAGCGACTGGTGGACATTGGGAGAACTTCATGCGGGTCTTGTCCTCTGGGTAGAAGCGTCCGACGTCGCTTGCGAACGATCGCAGGTTGAGACGTCGGAAACGAGCATGACATAGGTGTAGAATGTGGAAGGACAGGCTCGAGATGGGCACTCTTTTCGTTGAGCACAGGACCGGAATCACGCCAGGGATCGGGGACGACGTCGTCGCTCGCAGAGTCCAGTTTACCACCACCGTGTATAGTGTCCATATGACCGACCTACAGAAAATAGAAGCATCAAAGTCGATTCCCCAACCGCCGGACCAACCCACTTACCGTGTAAGGGTCGATAGGTGGCGTAGGTGGTGGCATGATCGAAGGCGATTTCGAGGCAACACTGCCGCCTTCTTGGGCGAATGAAGGTCGGGGCACGGGCAGAGATGCTGGTGGAGAGAAACAGGTATGTGGCAGGCCCGGCATACTTGGTGTAGTAAGGTGCGTGAGACTTTCAGCTGGGCGAGGACGGCGGCGACGTGTAGTAGTCCATCGAACGCCCCACAGTGGGAAGTTTTCAATCTAGTCCGACTTCCGTTTCAGTCGACGTGGAGTATTTGTGGCGAAGGCACGCACCTGATTATCACAACCTGCCACAAGCCGCGCTGGGACGGTCTGCTTCGGCCCAGGGGTCCTAGTATGCATGTCGAAGGAATATTGGGGGAGAGAACGAAATATTAGATTTAGAGAGGGGGCTCACGATGCGAAAGAGCACGCAGTGAGGGGTCCTGAAGCACGCTCCCAGGTGGTATAAATGTCGTTGTCGTGTGTTATTCCTGGCGCATGAGCTCATTGGAACCTCCCAATATCACGAGTGCATCAAGAACACCCACAACGAATAATGTTCCATCGCCATCGTTGGTTGGAGGCCGCCGGTGGGCGCGTGTCGTGGCGGCGAACCTACGGTCTTATCCGAGCATGCTCCGATCTTCTGCATCCTGCTCTACGAATGATGAGCTCGCAATACTTAACTAGGCTGAACCGTACTCACATGGTGTCAACCGTACATCCCGCATTTGTGATTTGAAGGGCTGGAGTCTGCAGGAGACCAGAAGCAGATCGATTATGGCCTTGTCGCGACCAATATTCACGGGAAACGACTCAGTCCAAAGGACGATGACAGAGTTTAATAGGCGGGGGCTGTAGACTGTCGTTCCTGATGAGACGTTGAGTCATGGGGCCCTTCTATTGAGGCCGAGAGCCAGACATTGCGTACGTGGCACATTTGAGTTCAAACACCTCGTGAGCGCGGACCTGGAGTCCCAATTCTTGGTGCACCTTCGTGCCAGTGGGCGACCGGTGACTAGGTATACTGTTGCATGGGGAAAGTCAGCTACTAGTGGGGTCGCTCGAATGAACCTTTAAACCGACCTCATTTTCCGAAACGTACGAAAGGGCTGGATGTGCAAGAAGAAGCCGCGCCCTGAGGAAGGTGTGGTGGGCGTCGAAGAGCAGGAAACACCGTTTGCCGAAAGTGGTTGCGAAGCGGCCACGTGACTCGCGCGTAGAACGCGGACGCGGCGGTCGCGAGGACTCGTCGCCCGACCACCACCACCTCTTCTCCCCCTCGCCGACCCCGAATACTCGGGCCCCTGCGCAACTTCCTAGGGCTACCCTCCTTCTGATACTGGCCTGATGGTCTCGGATGTCCCTATCATGGCACACACGCAAAACTCGCCTAAGCTCCCTCATCAGCGCCGACGGAGGAGAGGACGCCGAGGGCTCTCTGTTGGACCAGTTGATGCATGGGCAGACGGTCATTGGAAAGACTGGTGAGTAATTGTCATTATTGCGCGGCCGAATCCGACTCAACCATGCAATTCGAAGCTAAGACGATCCAGATCGACTCTCTGCGTTTCAGCGACAAGGACCTTGACCTTGTCGGTACTCTCGAATACGGGCAGTTCGGCGTGGTAAGTTCCCGACGTATATGCTGTTCATTTGCCGTTCTATCTACGGTGGTCTGACGGCTATGGACCGCAGATTGACGTTGTCACTTGCAAACTGGATGGCTGTCTCTATGTCCGCAAGTCGACCGAGAAGAGGTTTGCCTTGAAGACCCGAGACGTATGTTCCCATCCCTATCACATTTGTGACCACTTCCCGACTCCCACCATCGGTAGCAATGTTCGCCACAGCTGGAACGCGACATCCTTCTCCAAGCGAGAAAGACGGACTCTCATTGGGCTCCACATCTTCTCTGTGCATTCCAAACGGCGACTCACCTTAACCTGGTGATGGACTACGTTGAAGGCGGAACGCTATGGGATGTCCTGGAATCCAGTCCGCACGACGGCAAGATCCTAGAGGCCGACCTCCGGTGGTGGGCGCCCCAGATCGTCAGTGCGATCCACTGGTGCCACTCGCAGGGCTTCGTCCATCGGTATGTTTTTTCCGCTGTTCGTGTGCGATATTGCATTTTAATTCGTCAACCTGTCAGCGATATCAAGCCACACAACTTCGTCCTTACCAGCACCGCCCACATCCGCCTGATCGACTTCGGTTCGGCCGCCCCGTTGCTTCCTCCATCTGTTGACGGAAGCCAAACAGTTCCACTGGACCACTGCCTTGTGCCTTGTGGGACCTGCGATTACATTTCTCCTGAGGTCTTACAGGCGCATGAGGAGGCCCTCGTCGCTCTGGAGATGGACGACGACGAGCGCTGGAGGAAAGAACACCAGCAAAATGGCTACGGGCGCGAAACCGATTGGTGGAGCATGGGTGCCATGTTATATGAGATGGCGTATGGCGTCGCGCCGTTCTTCTCAAGAGAGATTCGCCACACGTACGTGAAAATCATGGAGCATCATGTCAGTCCCCTGCCTGTTCCCGTATCATCTTCGCAACTTACCACGAGTACAGAGGAGTCTGAAGTTTGATCAGACTGCTCCCCTCTCCCCGCGGTTACAGGACTTCCTTCGTCGGTATGTGGTCATGTGTCTTGCGACAATTCTGCTCTGACGTGCGGGGTTGCAGCTTGTTGACGAGCGCAGAGCTGAGGCTCGGGCGATGTGATATCCAGGAACTCAAGGATCATTCCTTCTTGGCCGGCATCAACTTCGACGACCTCCATCTCAGTGAGTGCTTGGCGTGCTCGGCAGTCAGCTACTTCCTGACGCCAGTCATCATAGAGGAGAAACCCTCGGACTTGCATGTCCCTCAGTTTACATACGCGACCCCTGTTGTTCCAACAGCACCTGCTGCCATGGACTCTCCGGAAGAGTCCAAGTCTCGCGCCTTTGCCTTCTCAGCCTTCTTCCAAGCGTCGTCTATAACCGCGCCGAATGGTTCTCAAATGTCCGTCGTCCAGGTGACGCCTTCCCATGGTTCAACTCGCTCTATCCTGCGCGAACAGCCCGTCGCAGCGTTCATCGGCTTTTCGTGGGGCCCGCCGAAGGACGCGTTTGACATGACGACTTCCTCGAGCCCTCACCATCGTGGGAACCTCAGTACGCCGCGACCGCTCCAGCATCTCTTTGTGCCCCCAACGCCCTTCGGACAACTATCCTTGAACAGCATCCAAAGCACGCCAGTCGGGCCCCGCTACCCATTCGCCACACCCGTCCGCCCAAATCCGCTTACGCCCTTTCAAACGCTGCCTCGGGCTAGCACGGTCCGGCGTACCGTCCAACGGCGCGCGGTGTCCGACCGTGAGGCGATGAAGCAGCTCGTCGACTGTGTCGGGATGAGCGCACGCAAGAAGGTGCTCGAGAGCGGACGCAAGCCTCGCATCCTTCTCCCGGGCTCTGGGTCTGGTGTGCGCGGGTCAGGATCGCTCAAGGAGCTCCGCTTCGACCGCTCCGTGGCTGTCGTGGGCGACGGTGGGATCTCGTTTCGCGTCGAGCAGCCGTCGCAGCACTCGCACTCGGAGAGCATGCTTGGGGCGTCGATCCTCTCGACGTCATCGAGGATATCCGGCATGGGTATGAGCATGGGCACTGGAGCTGGGGGCGCGAGCGGGAGCACGACAGGCCTCACGCAAGAAATTCTCATGGACGACCTCAGCTCGGATCTGGACTCGGATGTGCCCCCGAGCCCGAGCCCCACCCCACGGCCGGGGTCGGCGATGTCCATGCTGTCAAGGCGGAGTCAGACCCCGACGGGTTCATACTATTTGCGAAGTGGACAGGGCAGCTCGAGACGCTCGGTGTCGCCTTCGGTTGTGGAGTCTGAACGAGCGCCTTCGCGTGCAGCGCCGTACGAGGACAAGAGCTCGATGAACCTGTCTGTCAAAGCGGAGACTACGTTCTCGTATGAATGTCTGGACCAGATGGAGCGGAGGCACAAGCGGCTCATGGGCGACATCGCGATCGTGGAGGGCCGTCTGGACGAGGTGTCAGGCATGATCAGTGTGGCGGAGTCGAGTAGCGTAGCGAGATGATGAGGTGAGGGTGGGAGAGTGTGCATAACTTATGCTGATTGTTGTGCATGTTTATTTAGGCATTTAGATGACTACGAGATCTAGCTGTACTGTAGGATTTGTAGCAAGTATGAGGTTGCGTCCCCCCCATCGCAGAAGGCGGTTGCATCGACGGCCGCTAGGGCTCACGGCCTATTCATGAATATGGCGGACGATCACCCAATGCGTATCACTGGCCCAACAATGACCCGGTCGGTGCGTTCAAAGCGTCCGACCTGCGGGACGAGAGAGCCGTCCATATTTAGTAGTCATTATTGTTCGGACCCGCGCCTGTTATCGTCACCTATCGCCCGCTGTCCTCGGCTTGTGAAGCTTTGTCCCATCAATGGAGGTGGTCCGTGGACAGTCATATTAGAGACCAAGAAGGTATGTGCATTTGGGGTGGATTCCTTCCGCTACTACTCACGCCTTGCGCTCACTACCCACCAGGCTCCCCATCGCGGCTCCGTACCTCATCGCGACGTCCGCGTTGGGATAAAGCAACCACTGATGCAACGGACCATGACGGGAACAAGGTTTCGAGGTGGAGCCATCATGGATATTCGTACCGGAATTGGCGCGGCGCCATTGGCTCGCGTTGCGGGTTCTCTCCTCCAAGAACGGTCTTTGCGCGCCCATGAGCTAGAAGCGTCCTTACGGGTCGGGCGAGAAGTGCGGTCTACACCCTTAATGGTTAATAAGCGGCCCAGACTGATGGAAATATTCTCTTGGAATCGGTGCGTTTCCTTCGAATTCTTCCTGGCGGTGCGACTCGGCGTGTCCTCGAGCCTCGAGGCATGACCGGTAGCACGGCGGGCTGAGTTTCCCTAGATCACGTATCTCGCTTTGCCAGCTGTGCCGATGTGACTCACAGACTATCTGGGAAAGTCTGTCGGATGAGGCAACTTTCATCCCCTGGTATGGGGGATAATAGGGTTCGGAGGTCGGGCACGAGTCTTGGGATCAAGGGCCTTCTGCCGTGCGCAGCTCTCTTTCTTCGCCCGGCGATCCCCTACTGCTCTCCCCCTGGAGCCCGGCGCCACGGCCTGTCACGTCGTTGTCCCGCTGATGCACGTGTTCCAGCGCCCGGTATACAGCTCCTCAGGCCTCCGTCCAAGTCGCCGTTTATGGCTCAGCGCCGTGTTCGATATATATGCCAACATCATGCAAGGGAACCGGAAAGCCTTCGCACCCCCTACCCCACTTGTACACCCTCTCTTCCTTTTAGCAAACCCTCGTCCGCAGCGGCCAGAATGGCAATTTCAGTAGGCATTGGCCAGTTCGCCGGGAATGTGCCCCTCACCGGCTACAACGTCCAAAAGAACACAATCAATGTGGCGCTGCGCAAGAGTATACCCGATAATGTGGTGAGATTAATATGTCTATGAGAGCACCTGTAGCCAGACTCATTTTCGGTGCAGGTGAGAAGCTGTGTGATGCAATTTGGAACGAAGGGGCTATTTGGGAAGGCGAGACTAAGGACAGTTCAGCACGACCGGGACAACGCAATCAGGAAGACGTACAGGGCCGGGAAGTCGTCGAGACGCAAGCCTATGCCTAGACGACAGACGGAAGGCCCGCGACCGGCCCTCAATGCTCCCCAATCCGAGTATGTGCGCGTGGAAAGGGACCTCGTCTTCTCCCCTCCTCCCCTACCTTCCCCTCTACCTACCTTGGCAACATCTTCCTCCCCGCCTGCACATTCCGTTCGGGGAAAACACGGATGCGTTACCCCCAAAGAAGGGCCCCTGGTCCGCGCCTCGAACAACTCAGTGGACTCGCGGCGGCCTATGGCTCTCCCCGCCATAGGGTCCAACGATACGCTCCCAACATCTGCAGACAGCAACGACCATATCCCTTCTCTTCCCAGTCCTTTCAATGGGTCAGGCGTGGTGTATGCTCGGTGTAGTTTGGCCACGGGTCCCGCCACTTGCATACACGACCTCGCCATAGCCTCTTCGCAACACGTCGCACCTGTATACCAGGGCTACACGCCTCCCGACGTCAGGTACGCCACACTCGTGTTGGCAGCGGACAGGCTTAGAGACGATGCGCGCCATGCTGCCCAGCTTGTTGGGAGTCGGGCGATCGTCGACGTGTCTGCGAGAACACCGGCATTCACCGGGGAGGTGAACTCGCGGATCCATCTCCCTGCCAGGTCTGAGCGTGCTCTCAGTGCTCCCATTGGCAACGGGCCCATCGTCCACGTCGACGCTCGCACCGCGGAGAGCATGTACGGCCCCCCGCAGAGCCAGGGCACACCGTACTATCCTTCCCCACCAAGTCCGCCGAGGTTGGGCTATCCATTCGCGACTTTAGTGGACCACGAGAGTCCGAGCGACCAAATCCCTTCGCCCTCCGATCACTTCCGAGTCGCTGGGCCAGGTGAGACGCACACTTGGTACGGCTCGCAGGCGACTAGTACGGCTCTCTACGTCACTGGCAGTGAGATCCGCACTCCCATGACTCCGTATGCCGCCATGCCACTGTCTGCTCAGACCCTCCACGATGCCCCATCCATCCAGGACTGTGCGCCTCTCGAAAATGAGTACACTGCCGGGAGCTTGGCCGGGCACTTGCGCGAACGCCCTGTCGGTCCCTTTCCGATCGCATATCACCCGTTCCCCACTTCATCACCGGACGCCGCTGTATTCACCCCCTTTCCACTGAGCTACAATACGCCGGCCTGCAGGTCGATCACGCCGTCAAGCTCGCTCGCAAATGCTCTGGGCAACTACGACACTCAGCCATCGTGCGTCACCTACCATGGGGTCGACGGTGCGGTCCCATCTGTGCACTCGGTTCCAAGTTTCGGGCCTACCAACGCATCAACGAGGGCGCCGGAGGTCATCTGGCAGATGATTCCAGAACCTGATCTCGCTCCTGTAACCGGTCAGACCATCAACGCCTTCTCCAATGAGACGGTCGGTGTCGACAAGAACATCGACCCGAACACAGTTTGCCCACGCGCGGAGGGAAGCCAAGCCGACTGCACTCAGGGCTTCGAGAGATACTTCGACACATGCGACGCTCCGTGGTCGTGGTTGCCCGTAGTCCCACACCCCAGCCGCCGCGACCTCGACTCCGCGAGAGGACAGCGGGACGATGGCGCATACTCGAACGTGCCGTCGTCTTCATCCCCCACAACCTTGTCTACCCCTTTCCTGAGGTAGGTAGGCATTGAACCCTAAATCACCCATATTCATTGGAGGGGCTCTGCATACGATAACTACGACAGAACGTCGCATTGCAATCCTCCCAGATCAGGTACTATAGATTCGGTTCTACCCCCCCATGCCTTGCTCTGAACGTAACTGTAAGCTCATTACACACTCACCTCTTCCCCCGATGATTTAATTGATCTATACACACGTGTATCGCTTCGATCCTCCTGTTCCAAAATTGATACTATTGACATGCGCTCGCCAGTACAGAACGTCGACAGTGGCCAGTTGTTGGCTTCGAGTGCTCGAATTTGCATCGGCGATCGATCTGCTATGGGCGATTTGTGGATGTACTGATCCCTAAATCACCCATAGTACACCTATCGCCAGCGATCCAAGATTGAGGAAGTGGTGTCTTGAGCAAGGCGAGGAGAGTCACTCGTCCCGTAGATGAGGACGGTCGAAGCTAAGACTGCCACAAGACGAGTTGCACAGATTAAGCTAAGCCACGGCACGATGAGAATGAGAAAATTGACTGGCAACCAGTGAGAGGGATAAATTTCAAGAGCCAGCGTAGATGGGAGGAGGAGAGGATGCATCTTATACTCGATTGGGATGATCGATGGGCTTCCATGGACTCATCAATGGGCGTCTCAGTTGCGTCTTTGGTGCTGCCGAATCTTTGCCGAATCCGCCGCCCTCTCCAGCCTCTATTAGTACTAGAACCAACCTGTGCCCTGGACTTGTATTTAGATGTTACTTCCCGCCTGAAGGCATGATGCTGCACGTAGTGTTGAATCCGAGGAACCCGCCCGTGTGAGGGCTGTAGCGGGAAGCAAACGTGACCGTGACATACTCATGTTTTCGATTCTACTAAGTACTCCCGATTAGGAAGCTTTTGTAGTCCATCCGCCGAGCGCTGCGGCGCCCTAAGCTCCCCTGCGCTACCACGGCCTGGACTCCTCCAATCCATGGAAATTGAACCGCCAGAAGCATGACACTCTTGCTTCGCATCATAAAGTAGTGCGTAAATGTTGAACCATAACGCTGCAGGTAAATGAGTCGCATCGGACGATGACTCGTCCCGGATCGATTCCTCGGATCCGGGGTTGTACTCTGAGCTCTCTTCTCTTTTAATTACTGAATGGCCGCCGTGATGTTTTATCCAGAACTTATGAAGAGAGAACTTGATGTCGTTATCACGCGAACCTATGCATCCATCAGTACGAGACAAGTAGACTCTCCGCAGACCGATTTACCCTCATTGAGAAGGGAAAACGATGAAAATGAGATGACCTGCGTTCTCATCGCGGTGCCGCCAATTGCATCAGAATCGCAATTCGTGTCGGCGACGGCTTTTTCCGGGAGGGATTGTGACAGCGCCCATTGCCTTGTTCAGGCGCCGCCAGTTGTCAGGGTCCCTCCGAGGCCAGAGCACCGAAGCCGTCTGATCCACAATCCTTCGCGCGAATCAGCGATCCGGGGTAGTCGCATATTGCCTCGATCCACATACACCGTTTTTGGTCGGCCACCAGCGCCTTTGTTCAGAGTGGTCAGTCTTCAACCATCGCCCCTCGGCCTCCTGCATACGAACCATATCCATATCCCATTCACCCGTTCCTCCATCATCATTACGATCTCCTGGTAAGACTTGCCGTTAGATGGTTATCCACGAGGACGACCTCCCCCAAAGGCAGCAACTCCCTCGGAGGCTACGGAACTCTACGCGCAATGTGAGCCTATCTATTCCTCCGGAAGGAGTTTGCCCGTCTGACCCTGCCCGGCAGCTGAGAGCTTTGAGGGCCTGCTGTCCCATAAACGGGACACCGTTGAATGGTGCACCTACGCCTCTCTCACCGGAGAGGAGGCGACGGAACCGCCTCCGCAAAGAGCAAAAGGCGAGGGCGAAGGCGCTGCTAGCAAGAGCGAGGGCAAGTGAGGATGGTCGCGAAGGTGATGCTTCAGGATCCGGAGGAAAGAGGTGGAAATGGAAGGAAAGGGTGAGTTTTATGGTTGGGCCTTCCCCGCACACTACTGAGGAGAGCCGGGCACTATCGTCATAGTCCTCGCCATCGGATGGTGGCCACTCCATTCCCCCTTTTGCGCACTCTCTTACACCGGGCCCTCAAGGGAAATACCACATGTGGTCGATTCACGACCCATTGTCCCCGGCAGTACAGATTGATCAACACCAACCTGCGGAACATAGGCATACCGTCTCCAACCACCCGTCCTACCGGCCACCAACCCCAGCCGGTGCGCGTGATCATCGCGCCATGACCGCACTCCCCACCCCCGTCCATACGCAGTCACCGGCGGAATGGCCTGAGAGCCAAGGTATGAGCGCGACCCCGCCGTCCACTGACAGCGCGTCTCGACCCCACTCCGCTTTGTCGGCCGAGCGCGCCGCTGGCTGGTGCACAGACTCGTTCCTCGCCGCGTACCAGAGCTATTTTATTCCCAGTTCCCCAGACAATCGCCATTTGGACTATCAAGCACTAGCTGCTGAGTTGAGGGAGCACCATCCCGACACATCACACCAGGCGATCAGTGAGCCCGCATCTCGAGACCATTCGACGTTCATCCGCGACACCGTTGGTGTGAGTGCGAACAACCACACCGACCACCAACGTCCCCGAGACATGGACCTTGGTTTAGGTGCATCCTATATGGCCCAGTCTCATGGCGGCGGACCTATTGTTCGGTCTGGCCCTCCTGCAGTCATCGCGCGGATCGATTGTGAGCCATCGCACAATGCAGAGGGCGCCGCGAACGACGGGTACGCTCATGGCCTTGGTGTCGATGTCCAGAACCCGCCCCTGGGACTTCCGGCAACTGTCTACTCAGAGATGCACCCCGTTCCACTGAGGCTCAGCTTGTACTCAGAGCTAGCGTACGACCGGGTTATCCCTCCATCCGCTCTCATTGGTGATCACATGTTCTCCAGCACAGACGGTGCTGCACCACGTCCACGTACCACCATCCCAGCGATCGCGGACACACCCCTCCACCCGCATCGCTCGGGTGACATCTTGGACTCGCACTCGCACTCGGCAGGCCCTGTTTACCTTGCTGTTCCGAATCCACCACAGGTCGGGAACAACGAGAACGGATTCGCCCACATTCTCGAGGAATGTTTCGACAACGTCGAGCCCTTATCTGCGGACATTGGATCGCTACTCCTCGAGGCGGATTTCGCGGAGAGACAGGGATCCCTGGCTACTGCCATGAGCGAATGCGCTCGTATCGCCCTGGAAGGCATCGCCCGCAGCGACCGCTTGCTGTCCAAAATGGACTCGTTGCTCCTGTCGCTGGGAGCGGCTTCATGGCAAGAAAGGCATGACACGGCAACCAACGGCTTCTAACCGCTTCGGCGACAGATGCAGCCGTCCTTAGTCATATCACCCATATCAACACCGCGGTCTTCACCGCTAGGCATCCGCGCAGCATAGTCACCCATGTAGATCGCGCTGGATGTCCAACGTGAGGGGGGTCACCAATGGCTCACGGTATTCGATCTCTCGTGTAGATATCTTGTTTGTATATACTCACCTTCATCTCGTATGCCGCTACTCCCAATTCTTGATGACTGCTTTCAATAGATATCCGTATGGATGCAAGTCCCTGTTTCCCGGGCCGGGTCTGGACGCATCACACATGAATGAACTGCTATGGGTAATAGGACCAAATGCCTTTAGTCATATTACCCATAGGAAACCATTCTTGGTGAGTACTGCAGTATTGAATGGATGCTGGCGAGGGGTGTCGAGAAGATTTGTCATGTGGAGCGGTGTCGCCATCGGGATAGAGTGAATCATCGATGTGTTCCGATGAGCCATAGAAGTGCAATCCTAGGATCCGAGTGAGCCAGGAAGATCATAACATCCCAGTACAGAATGATGACGGTGAAAGCAAGAGTGGAAGGAGCGACAAGAATTTTTCGATCGATGAGAGTCCCGGTTGTGGCCACGTTTCCGCTTGAGCGTCTCGTTTACTCTTTATGGTCACTTGTCGCAGCCCGGCGACACGGCACAACCGAACCGGGCCGCACCGGGACATCCCTGGTACTCCAATGGGAGTGGCGGGCAGCAATCATCAACCTGGTCACCCGTCTTGAACCGAGCCTCATCGACTCCTTCAATATATAATCCAGGACTAGGACAATTTGGGACCCCGCTCAAAGACATCCCACTCCAGTATAGACCTACAGTACTTCCCCACCAGTACCTACCAGAGCTTCACCCAGGCTGTTGAATGTCGTTTCCGGCGGATACGAGGAGGGCCGTGCCAACGCCCATCGAGTACTATCTTCACGATACGGTGCAACAGACGAACGGCAGGGGCGTAGCTCAAGCCTATCCGACTATGGCCACCGATAACACTCCCGGCGCGACCGCGGGGCACAATACCGAGGAGCACGGCCAACGCGTCGAGCACGAGATGTCGCAGATGACGTCTCTGTCTCAGGGCAAGGACCGCTCGGTGTATTTTGCCGTCCCTGTGTATATCGATTGTCACATGTCAGCCATCGGATGTTATCGAGAGGGAGGTAAAAGGCAAGCATAAATGCAACCAGGATGCGCGAACCAACAGGCTCCCGCCGCGCCGCAAATGATCGTCAATGCTAACGCCTATCCACCCAAGCAAAGCTCGTACTCGGAGCTGTCGCAGGCCCTCCAACACCCTGCTCCGACTTTGGAGTATAAACGCGCGGCATCGGCGATGAAGGACTCGACCACAGGTCGTCAGTCTAAGGACCCTCCACAGTCCGCTGTCGGCTTCTATGCGCCCTCTTCCAGCGGCGTTCAATTCGGTACCGGGTCTACGGTCCCTCTTTCCCTCGGCCCACCATACGCACAGGGCGTCGTCGTGAACGAGTGCCACAGATTCCGTATGGTCCGCGCCAGTACCCTTTCAACAAATATCTCTATCCCTCCGCCGGTGCTACCGCGTAGCTTAACCCTGTCGTGTATAGCAGAGACGCAGCACATGAACAATATGCTATGGGCAGAACAATGTGGAAACAGACTGTTCAACCCATAGCATATTCGCCACATGCGCTTGGATGCACAAATCTCGACCGTCCTTCAACCGTCCTTCAACGCATGCGAAGGGTGTTGCGACAGGGCAGGCATGCAGCGCCAACCAGTAGCCTATGGTCACTTAAACGTGGCAATAAGCGTACCCTATATCGGCTCACCCATATTGATCCCCTGTGGTCACCGTCGGGCACACCCTCAGCCGTGACTGCACCTATGCAGATCACGTTGCATGTCTGCCACAGACGGGGCCACCAAAGCTCATGATACTCCATCCCGCGCATAGATACTTTGCCTGTATACACTCACCTTTGTCTCCTTCTCTATCTTCGCCAATGTAATGGCCTCCGTTGCTGCGGCCGATAGGATATGCAATCGGTATGCTGGATACAAATATGGTTGTTGGACATATCACTCAGGAATGAGCCGCTATGGGCAATGCGATTTGGCATATCATATCGCATTACTCAAAGCAAACCATCCCGGATGAGCACGACTGCGATGAACGCGGATTAGCGACAGTCGTGAGGAGATTTCGAAGGGTAGAGCCGCCAGGTCGAATATCGGATGAAGTTCTAGCAAGCAATAGCGTGTAAGCCTAGGATTCGAGTAGACCATCCAGATGAAGAGAGCTTATAAAGGTAGCGACAGGCTGGGGAAGAAGACTGGAAGAAGGATGACAGCAAAAGTCGAGCGGACACGGCGGCAACGTACGTACGAGAGTCCGAGATCAATCTTGCAGGAAATTGCGCAGCGTCAGGTGTCGGCTCAGGCGTCTCTATTACCCGTTATGGGGACCCCATCGCGATGACCGGCACGGGTCTTCCCGAGTCCTGCGACCACCACCATGTAGTCTGTGGCAGACCGATATCATCATCCGGCGGTGGGATGCTTTTACTCCCGAAGACGACGCTTCATGGGCGACCGTCATTACTTCCATTGAAACCCAGGTACGGCCAATGCACAGTATTATCCTTCCTCATCCAAGACGCTAATTCCGAGATGTTGAATTAAACGGCAGGGGACCGAACAGGTCTTTAAGCCATGGATTGTGAGTCGCGTTCTACCCGTTTAATGTTGATATAAAGTCTGACATTACGGTACATATTGACTCGCAGTGCTTGCGTGCGTTTCAAGACCGCGTTCCCTGCTTGATTGAGTTCATCATGCCGGATGGATTCGAGCTCTGAAGGTTCCTAGACTTCTTCGAACCGGTGTCATCAGTTCGTCTCCTGACAGGCAGATAGGGACTCAGCCCTCAAAATTGGCCCCATCTCTCCCCTTAGCGATAGCATGTTGCAGCAAGTCAATTGCGGCGGCCGGCAACGTGGAAGGTGTCCATCTCCCTAGGATCCGTGCATCGAGTGGCCTACATAAGATCCGAGGTTGCCATCCAAGCAGGCAGGCCCCTGGGCCTTCCACCCCCTTCAGCCACACTCCTTTGGACCTCTGAGTCCAGTCCGAGTCTAGCTATGATCCTCTCTGCTACCTCAGTCGTGCTCGCGCTCGCGCTACTCTCCTCTGCGTCCCCGACGTCTAAGCCCAGTGGTGTGAACATCCCGCTTCACAAACGCAACTCTCTTACAACTGCGAACGGAACCTTCAACCGTGCCGCTGCGATCAAGCACACTGGCAAAATCGCCAAGTACGGCCTCTCTTCCTCTCTTTGTTCTTATCCCTCACATCGCTACCAGCAAATACTTCCAGACACAGCTCAACTACCGCAGAAACACGGGCCGTTCTCTGAACAACCACATCGACATCTCCCCCAAGAAGCTCTTCCAGTACATTACCGCGCGCGGCACCGAACCGCTTACCGACATCGAGAGTGATACTGAGTGGGCTGGCACAGTCTCCATCGGAACGCCCCCGAAGAACTTCATCATCAACTTCGACACGGGCTCTTCCGATCTCTGGGTGCCCTCGTCGTTGTGCACTAGCTGTATTACGACGCACAACTTGTACAACTATACGTCGTCCTCCACCAGCAAGTCCCAGGGCGGCAACTTCACGATCCGGTACGGAGACGGTTCGTCAGCATCCGGTCCAATCTTCACTGATACCGGTAAGACCGCGACTGCCGATCCCACACCAGCTTTGCGAAAGTATGCTAACCTACGTATCTGCTCTGCAGTCACCGTCGCCGGCGTCACGGCGATGAACCAGTTCTTCTCTGCGGTGACGACGGAGTCTGCCGAGTTCGTCGACGACCCGACCGATGGCATCCTCGGCCTCGCTTTCCAGGACATCTCCAACATTGAGCAGGTACATCATGCTTCCGTCCACAGCGCACGCGCTACTTGTACTCATTATCGTCATCCCCAGCCCCCGTTCATCCTGTCCGCGAAGGCTCAAGGCAGCGTCCTGTCGAGCGTTTTCAGCTTCAAGCTCGCGTCCGAAGGCTCCGAGCTCTTCCTCGGCGGCGCCAACCCCTTGCTCTACACCGGCACTGTCGAGTTCCACGCCGTGACCAAGGTAGGGTACTGGCAGATCGGGGCCGGGAGCGTGGCCGCGAACGGCGCCGTCGCGAGCTCGGGCTTCGACGCGGTCATCGACACCGGCACGACGATCATGTACGGGGACGCGGACCAGGTCAGCACGCTCTACGGGGGGATCCCCGGCGCGCAGTTATACGACGAGCAGAACGGGTTCTACTCGTACCCGTGTGACCCCGCGCCGGCGGTGGCATTCAACTGGGGCGGACAGGCGTGGGCAATCACACCGGAGAAGTGAGCGTCTTTGCGGTTTGTGGATGTGTGAGGCGGCTTACCGTGTCCGTAGCTTCAACCTTGGAGAGACGGAATCAGGTTCCGGTCAATGCGTCGGCGCGATTTCGGGCCAGGATGTCGGTCTCGGACCCAACGTCTGGTTGCTCGGGGACAGGCAAGTCGCAATGTGCTGTGCGTCAATCGCTGATACTGACTCTTCGATGACACGTCAGCTTCTTGAAGAACGTATACACAGTGTTCTCCATGGAGAACAATACGGTCGGATTCGCGACGTTGGCGTAGGCGCGGGGATGGATTCGCCGATGGCTGGCCCCGGTGTCCGACGGATAGGCAGCTCGTTTCCGGACTGGTATGCCCTGCTATGGAAGAAGTGCCCTTTGTTCTCATATTGGTCAATGAAATTGTCGCCCTTTTGGGATGCTCTTATACCTCTGAACTATTGTATTGCGGTCGAACTATCCGGGCTGCGGGTGGATCATACTAGACGTAGCACAATTAGATACTCACCAAATACTAGCACTACTACGAGGCGGCACTGGAGGATGGACAACAGGCACAGTTGTCTCTATATCCCACGAAAGAGGTCAACGCCATTACGATTCTGTGATGCGGAGTTCCAGCAACGACACGATGGCGGCAGTGTTGAAACTATGGCCTGTTGGTGAGTCTGAGACACTAGGCCTTCAAGTTGAGGAACCGTGTTACAAAGAAGCATGTGGTCCAGAAGGTGCATCCATTCGGGGAATGCCGGAAAGACTTAGCGGCGTATGTCGGACTAGTACTACCCGGGCGCTTCGTAGTACTCGTCTTTCAATTCGTCGACGGTGACCGTTCACCTGCTGGTGCCATGGAGTGTTATTTTTCGCGGCCAAAACCGGAACCACAGGATCTGGGGTTTATTTTCCTACCTCAGGTTATCGATATCTCTTCGCGAACTCACGCACGAGTCGGATATTCAAGACGCAAAGCATCAGTCACTCATCAGACAACTATACCTAAACATTCGTTCCCCTTAATCATGTCCACACAAAACTGACCTTGTATCTCTTCGACACAGAAGCGTGGTCGGTTTCAATCTGCTCAGCCTGCTCAGCCTCTGCGGGCACGGATTCCGCTCGCCTGTATCTAGTACCAGTGCAACCACCATCACGGACACTCAACCCCTCTCGCAGTAGAGTCATGACAGTCATGCTGATTACTTCCACGATAGGATAGTGTGACCCTCCGTAGTTTGGCCTAATCGCTGTAATCAAGGTTTCTTCGTTGAAAGACTGGCCAAAGCTCGTTCAACGAGATAACTACGGTCACAAGAGGTCCGGTCACGACGCCATTTGGCAGAAACGCAGGGTTCCCCCAGGATCTGCGGAGTCCCACAAGTGAAGAAGTCAGTTGATCCTTGTCTCGAGTATCTGTCAGCGTCTGACTGATCGCAGCCCATTAGGACGATCGCGAGGCTTCTGGTCCGGGGGGGGATGTTGACCCACGAAGGGACTGTATACTCGTGGCCCGAGTGACGAGTCTTTCCCGGGCCTAGAGTCGGACGTTGCGCTTCCAATGCCGGAGACCGTCATGTTCACGTCCTTTCTCGTTCCGGTCAATTCGTTCGATGCGCGGTGTGCGGCGTATCCCTGGTACAACTCCCCGGCAACCCCAGATTTCAGCATAGACTGGTATGCCATGTCGGCTATCCCGCCATTCGTGAAGGAAATGTGACTCGAATCCTAAAAAAACAACAGGCGAAGGCGCAAACTCGGAAACGGGGTGCTGCAGTGCGGCGATCTGGATTGAGTTGCGGCCTTTAGGTCCTAGGACCATGGTCAGTCGGTAAATGGGCTAGTATCCGAACGAACACTTCCTTATCCTCCAGCGACAAGTGGACGGTACACAACAATCCAGTCCCCGGTAATCGCCCAGCCGCGTGCTTCCGATGTCAATTAACACCGGTTTGAGGACCGCCCCCTCGGATATTGCACCCACATTTTCCATGCGTGTGTAGGTGTTCAGGCAGGGCCGTGTGCGGACTCAGTATAATGGCAATCTATTGTACAGCTCCAGCGCATTCTACGTGCCATCCTCCCCTTCTGGCGACCGTAATAAACTTCATGTCCATGTCGACGACTTCATGTGGAACGACCTCCGCTTCTCCGATTGGCCAGGAATGTTCAGCGTAATCGTCTCGCGCGCCCCTCTTCCCACACGACACTCAAACCGCGGATCGGCTAAGGACAGCCATCCATTGTCGACCTTTTTCAACCGGCCAGACTCGGAGCCGCGGACGCCTATGGAGCGCCGCAGTCAAAATCACAGTTTGAACGCCCGCGGATGGGGCCAGTGCAGTGACTTCTAAGGAATTGGAACAGCCAAAGGCATATATATACGAGGCTTCCGAGTATCCGTATATCTGTTTGTTTCAAACAATATGCCTGTGCTGTCCAAGATATCTCCAGGCGGAGTTGCGGCGTAATGATCATGAAGGAACATGCGGAACAACAACTGAGGGGTGCCTGAGACTGATCCTCTAGTTCCGCTCTGAGGATGCGAACGAAATCTGTTCGGGGGGGAGGGGCGTTATTAGGGCGCCCCGAGCGTGTCCGGAGCGCATGATGTCGGGCTGTCCTCAGAGGGAACCGAGGACCAGCACACACAAAAGTTTAGAAAGCTGTACAATATAAATCAATATGAAGGGGATAAAGATAGGTATATACAATGAACGTGATAAAATATATGCATCGCGAATAGGTTACGAAGACTCAAAAAGAGAACAAACAAGGACCATCCGCGAAATCTAAGGCGACAACAACAAAGACCGAGAAGAGAAGAGGAAGGGATAGGCGTAGAGCAAAAGACAAAGAGAAGGGGAGACAAATAGGAGGAGCGCTGAGAACCAGCCACAGCAAAGAAAGCGCCGCTCAACAGGTATAGACAGTGAACGGTCCGTGTGTTACGTTGTAATCCGATCCGAGTGACAAGGGTATAAGCCATGAGTCATGAGTCGTAGGTCATGAGCCGCAAGCAAGACAAGGGCGGGGTCGTGTGCGTGGGTCGTGTATCAGTGCGCAGAAGAACGCCTTTGAGACGAGTACGAGGGGCCGGCTTGGGACGGGTATGAGGACCCCTCTTGAGACGCATAAGGAAAAGGCGCAGCTTGAGATGCGTACAGCGCAGCTTCGCCTTGAGACGAGTACGGGTGCCCAGCTGACGGCGAGTACGAAAGCCCAGCGGGAGCCTGGGAGTACGAGGGACCAGCGGGCGCAGCGTAAGGATGACTCGGCGGAGCGGGGAGTGCGTAGTAACCAGAACGAGAGGAGCCGGGCGCAGTGTGTGGTGCGGGCATGGGCATGAACTGCTGCGCTCCGTTGCTCTCTTGTGCCCCACTAGAGAACGCGACCAGGTCTTCCTCCCCGAAAAGACTCGACGGCCAGCACATGGTGGTTTCGGTCCCGGTCAAGTCCGGCGCTGCGACCTCCCCAGGTAAGCCGTGTCGGTTCATGAGAGGGTGGGGAGGCGGGGGCGTACCGGAGATGCTGCCGTGTGGGTACTGCTGGCCGTAAAAGGCTACTTGTGGATGTCTGCTTGCGGCTGCGGACGTGTCCGGGGCGTGGACGTATACGGGGTTCTGAGTCAACATCATGTTGACTGGGAATTGATCCGGGGGGAGAGGTGCAAGGTCAAATGCATCCTGGGTATGACGGTGATGATCATGCCCAGCGCGCATACCAGATACAGTTCGAGGGTGCTCGTATGGGGATGCCAATCCCGGCGGCAGGTCGTCAAAGTCACCGATCATGCCGAGGTTCGGGGACGGCGACGCAGAGTTCGGCGGGAGGCTTGGCGCACGGAACGAGCCCGAGCCTGGTGTTTGAGGAGCAGACGTCGGGTATTGCCAAGTTGTGCCATGTACGGGGGACGTGTCCTGAACTTCGTATGAACCATTTCTAACTCTAGTGTAGAGGGTGTGCGGGGAGAAGGGCAGGGCAGCCGTAGATGACATGTCACCCCAATGAGACGAGGGCGTGCCATGAGGGGAGAACTCGCCTCGCCCGCTTGAGCCCGAGGTGCTCGGCGTCTGACGACTCCCTCCACGATAGGCAAGTGGGGATGCGGGGGAGACGGGTGACAGCATGCTGGGTTGAGCGGGAAGACCGGTGGACGGCTGCGCGAGGGCCCGCGGCCACGAACGAGGTCCAGCGAGCGGTCCGCTGCCATATGGCAGTATCTCCGACGGAAGCACCGTACTTGAGTTGCTTCGGTGGAAGCTGCTCCCAGGAGGTTGAGCGCAGAAACGGGCACGATTGGAGTGCTCTGTGTCTGTCGGTGGCCTAGGGCGCTAACCGCAGCACCCTGCGACGCGCGGCGCCGTTTAGATGGGCCAGCCTCGGGGAGCACGTCGTTGGCCTGGCGCGTCCGGGTCCCCGACGGTGATGCTGGTGCCGTCGAGGCTGCATCGTGCGCGCCGACACTCGGGAGACGCCCACCATGCGACGATCCTGCGCCAGCATCTCGACCGGCAACCTGCCCGCGCTCAGACCGCCGTCGGGGCCGCCGCTGCGAGACGGGCGACGACGAGAGCTCGCCGGTTGAGAGGGTCGGAGGACTTGATGCGAGCTGTCGGGCTGTGATACAACTGCGGAAGGGATTTGAAATGAGCTCTCGAACGTCTCTACGGGGCCCGGCGCCTCTGTGGGCCTGCCAAACGGCCGCCGGCTCTGTGATGATAAGGCGCAATGAGCGTCCTGCGGCGCCACACAACGACCTCCACCGGTGAAACACACCTCTCTCCTTGGAGCCATGGGGGGAGGACTTGAGGCTGACTGCTTGTGTGCTTGTCGGACGCTGCTTGGTGCCGCGTGCCACTAATCCAATGTGGTAAGAGACGGTGCGGTGCGAGGGGTTTGGAGGAAGGGAGGGGCAGGTGCACGTACTTTTAAGTACACCACCGCCAAAGCCGTGTATGCCTGGACATAGGCCGTGCAGTCATTGAGCGGCTTCTCCAGTATTGTCTGGCAGGGCGAATCTGAGATAAGTGTGGTCTTGACATGACAGGTTTGCCACGCACCGCATCACGTACGTGTTGACGAGTTGATATTCGAGCGGAAAGTGTAAATAGCCGTTCTGGATCTGTACAGCGTCAGTCGGCTTTGCGGAACTCGGCGGGGGGAAGTTGACGGGGACGGGCTCCGGTTCGAGTGCGGCTGCATTTGGCGAAATGGCGCGTCCGATGGTTACTAGCACAGCATTGCATTCAGCAAGCACATGCCGCCCGAGTACCCGACCCCAAAGCATACAACGGATATCAATACGTGAGATATCCCAGGTGACCCCAAGCCTCCCAGTATGTCTAGTGCAACTCAAGGGAACAGATAATTAGAACAAGAGGCGCGGCAGGGGGCATACGGACAAAGAGGCAATTAGGTTTGCCATGTATGGCACACCGCCAGAGGCGCGCTAGGTAAAGACCCACAGCCTTCCCATCTAAACTTTTCGGGTGCATAGAAGACAGGTTGCGTGGATGAAGAAAAATGCCCGCAGTGGCATAACTTAGGGCAGCGACTGACTTGAAGGATTGGAAGCCCTTCAGAGCTTTTCAGGGGACGCGCTCTCGCAGGTCATGCTCGCCGTGGAATTCCAAATGAACGCGCCGGCGCTCCTTGCTGGTGCCAGCGGAGATCAGCGAGAAGCTGCTCGAGTTTCCGGAGCACCGCGGGCACAAACAAAGTTTGTTGTCCTCGTGAACGCTGTCATATTTAATGGAAAAATAGGGATGTGCCATGGAACAGACGAACTCGATGTATGATATCAGATCGGATAGACGACGCCTTCATCATCTGACTGGGATGGATGGGGCCGGGACCCTTGAGCGAAATCGATGTGACTCGTGGGTCGACAAAGATCGTCTGGTGAGACTTTCGTCAGATTGCAGATTGTACGCAATCGCTGCCCGTTCGCTGAGTGCGCGGGGAAAGAATGGAGTTAGTCAATTGGTCCGCAGCATCGGAACGCTTGACCTCCGTCCGACAGCCTGTGTAAGTACTGGGTCCGATGGGGCTAGACAGAGCAGCAGGTCATTTCGTCGACCTGTCATCGCCGGTGTGATAGATTTCCCCGATGGCCACCCCGCAATCGCGAATCCGCATCCCACCCGCCGGCTAGCGTATGGCAATCAAGATGAACACCGAGACTCACGAAAGGAATCAAGCGACGCCCTGGCCGCAGCTCTACTCGTAGCCCAGCTTGCGCCGCTCATCCCGGTCCTTCTCCAATTTATCAACCTCTTCCTCGGCGTCGCGTATTGTTTCGTCCCAGGATACGAAAAGTTCTGATAGGGTATCAACCTAGGCAGGGCGTCAAATGGAAACGGTAAGGTACCCCGGGTGGTCGGAGACGTACGTTGGTTGCATAGTGGTCCATGAGCAGAGCGATTCGCTTTTCCAAATCGGCGGCCATCCGCAAGTCTTCGTCATGCGCCTGCAGCAACGCCTGCAACCGGGACTGTAGGGCTTCATAGTCGCCCAGCTTGCCCGCTCCAGTGACGCCCTTGCTTTCTAGAGTACTGATTTCGCGTAAATCTCGCTCTGCACTGCGGATGTCTGACTCCATCTCGGCTAGAAATGCGTCTAGTTCGCTGGAAGACATGTTCTCGTATGTGGGCGGGTTGACGGGGAGCGTTCCGGACAACGCGAAGGCAGGGGTGAGCATGTGCGCGTATTGTTCGTCTACGAATAGAAGTCCAGTTAGTCAAACTCCATGACGGTCAGAAGATCGATTAGGATTCCAAGGTGTTTTCGGCGCAGGCGCGCAACTTCGAAAAACTCAATCGCGCCCCCCACTCTCGCCGAAACACAACATGTGGGGGACCACGTTTGATCATCGAGTAGAATCCTTCAAACCCCATTCATCGCAAGTGTGAACAGTCGACAGTTTGATTTCTCCGAATCGGACTGCGTCGATGTTCCCCGTGATGAACTTTACTCAAGAAAGTGAATGATTTATGCCCTCAGGGAGATTGTAACATGGGCAATGCAAGACACAGGATGAGTTTCATAGTTAGCGCACTCACAGCGGTCCATGAAACGTTTGAGGGCGTCATTGCTCTGCGCGACGCCATCCAGCCTGCGCTGAAGATCCTCTGCTCGGCGTGTCAGGGTCTCCCCGTCCTTCAGTTTCTCTGCCTTTGCCCCGCCCTTCCCCGACTGCTCCTGCAGATCATGCTTCGCACCGAACAACAGCGTCTCCAGCCATCGGAGGCGCAACTCCAGCGACAGCGCTGGCGATATTGAGGGCGGTGCCGACTGCGTACCGGGAGCCTTCTCGTGATCAGTGTCGTCCAGGTCGACGTCGCTGAAGCTGTATGTCGCGCCGGGACCGACAGTCACGTTCGGGGGCGGTGACGATGGTGGGGTAGATGTCGACAAATGACGATGGCGCTGAACGTCGCCCAAGAACACGCTTCCGATGTGCGACATTACGTAGCGGCGAGCACGATGGAGAAGGCGGGTCCCGTCGGCGACAGAGTGGGAGCGAGGGGGGGAGGTGCCGAGGGGGACGGGGGAGACGATGGCGGTGAGAAGAATGGGCTCAGGGCTGTTGGCGGGCTGTCCACTGTTGGGCGCAAGAGTGGCATGGGCGTCTCTTTTTCCTCTGTCGGACATTGACGCGTTCCGCCACTCGCGCTCTCAGTGTCACCTTCCTCTCCTCCCACCACCACACCACCCGCCCTCCCCGCCGCCCATCATGTCGTACGTGAATCACAGCCTGTTCAGTTGCAGCCGAGGCTTAATGCTCACTGACGTCCTGCAGGGAGACTCCGAAACCCACAGCCACGTCGGAACCTCAGATGACACTGGAGGAGACTATCGAACACGCCAAACGCGCCTTCGCGCTCAAGAAGTACGAGCAGGCGGTGGAGCATTACGCCAGTGCACTTGAGTTAGCGTGAGTGACACGTCCACGGCGCGTTCTCCGACGCGTTCTGAACGCAGCTGATGATCGTGTTCCTCGCGCCACTGCAGGACGAAGCAGCACGGGGAGGAGGCCCCCGAGACAGCGGACCTGTACTTCGCGTATGGCAAGGCGTTACTGGAGAACGCTATCTTGCAGAGCGGTGTGTTGGGGAAGCGGGACGCAGAAGATGCGTCGGATGACAACGGTGCGTCGACTTCACAGCCGTGGTTTGGTCCTCATGAGTCCCATATCCCCGCATCCCTGTTGTCGCCGAGGTGGTTGGAGAGCCCAAAATTCAATAGACTGCCGCAGCACCACGTCCAGTCGACGTGGTTGCCGTTGGGATTACGGTGTCATGGCTATGCTTACTTCATTCAGCTCGAGTAATCGCGTCCGTGCCTCACCGCTGTCCAACGCATGCTGCGTCTTGGACATGCGGGTGTCATGCTTCTATCTCTCAGCACCATATCTCTATGGCACGATGACGGGCATATCGCCCCACGGGGCAGCGGCTGGAATGGCAGCCTGGTACCGTATTCCTGGATATGGGTGGCACACTGCTTCGCCATAAGTCTGAACCCAAGTTCTTCCGCTGCACGCATGTGAAAGTGGTGCATTTGGAAAGGAGCCGGACCTAACACGGTGCACGATAGCATACATCCCGTACAAACAGTATATTGGATCCCATACTTCATGCGTGTGACCAGTGTATCGAACAAACCCAATCGGCCCCTCTTCGTGCTGCGCACGCGTAGTTGAATTCGCCAACCGCCCCTTGTTGCTTCCCGCTTACATTCAAGCACTGACTGAATTTCACGCGCTTGACAGACGATGCAGCAAACAGCGGTGCATTCCTCTCTTTCTCGGGCGATGCTGAGGATGAGGCGGTAGACCTATTTGCGGAGGCTCAGAAGGCAGTTGACGAGGCTGACTCCTCAGCTCAACAACAAGAAGAGGAGGAAGACGATGACGAGGCGGAGCCGGAAGACGACTTCAACGCCGCCTGGGAAGTGCTTGACCTCGCGCGCGCGATCTATGAGAAACAAGACCAGTCAGATGAAGTCAAACTCAAACTGGCAGAAGTGTTCGTGACACTCGGAGACGTATCGCTCGAAACAGGTGAGCCTCGTGATTTCTCTGACTTTGTTTGCGAGCGTGGGCTGAGCGTGGCTACCACAGAGAAGTTTGACCAAGCCATCACCGACTACACCGCCGGCCTCGCCCTGAAGACAGATCTTCTCCCGCTCTCTTCGCGGCAGATCGCGGAGGCACATTACAAGCTCAGCATCGTGCTCGATCTGACGTCCGGTCGCCTGGGTGACTCGATCAGCCACGCGGAGCGTGCGCTGGATAGCGTGGAGGCACGGCTTGCAGAACTTCGTGCGGCACTCAGCGGGCAGGGTCTTGTCCAGCCCGATCCGTCAGAACAGAAGGGGGACGCCAAGGGAAAGGGCAAAGCCACCGGGCCGGTTCTCCTCGGCGACGACGCAATCGCACACATGACCAAGGGGCAAATGGAAGTAGAAGAGAAAGAGCTGCAGGGCCTTCGCGAAGACCTGGCACTCAAGGTGAGCGCAGTCCAGATCCGGCTGCTTCTCACCGCTTCGGGCGGCTTGTTGCCTATTGCCTCCGCTGAACGAGCGCCGCTTTGCCGTGCAGGTGGAGGAGCTCAAGACGTCGCCGAACGAGCCGACCGAGTCTGCGCCAGCATTAGTAGCTAAGGCGCTGGACCAGGAACTTAACGTGCCGACTGCGGCAGATGCTGCGAAGCAGTCCGAGGTGCGTGACTTGACGGGACTTGTCAAGAAGAAAAAGAAGAATCCGGAAGCGAACGGGGACCAGCCTGCCGCTGCATCGAATAGCACGGCAAAGCGGAAAGCTGAAGACGAGGCGGAAGAAACTCAGTCCGAGAAGAAGGCGAAACTTGACGAGACCGCCTCATGACGCTTGTTAGATACCGGAGCGCTACCCCACTCGACGGTCCCCACACCACTCCGGCATACCAATTTCATCCACCCGCAGCATGTATCCCCATCTCCCATTGTTATAATTTTCAATACACTGCTTTCGCTTTCCTATGCCTTCAACCCCTCATCTCGACAGGGATGACGTTTACTCTGGCGGCGACTTCAGCGCTCAGAACGGCACCGCCGACGCCTCGATCCGCTTATGCTTATACCTCTTCTTCCCCTCCCCAGCTCCAAACTCGCCCGCCACATGGCCCTCCCCGCCCGTGCTCCTCAGCATGTACTTGTACGTCACCAGGCCTTCGAGCCCCACTGGGCCCCGCGCGTGGATGCGCCCGGTGCTGATCCCTACTTCCGTTCCGAATCCGTACCGGAACCCATCCGCGAAGCGCGTCGACGCGTTCACGAACGTCCCCGCCGAGTCCACCCCTCGGCAGAACACAGACGCCGCGTGCGTGTCCTCGGCGACGATGCAGTCCGTGTGGTGCGACGAGTGCGCGTTGATGTGCGTGATCGCCGCCGCGAGCGACGGTACGGTCAGCACGGAGAGCGTCAGCCCCAGGTGCTCCGTCGTGTACGCGTCGGGGGGCGCGGGCTGGACTTTCGGGGAGGCGGCGAGAGCGGCGAGCGAGCGGCCGTCACAGAGGAGCGTGACGTCTGCGGCGAGGAGGGCTTTGGCGATTTCTGGCCAGATGGTGCGGAGGACGGACTCGTGCAGGATGAGCGTTTCTGCTGCGTTGCATGCGGCGGGGTAGTCGATCTGTAAAGCGAACGTTATGTCAGAGTCGAGTCACACTCCATTATTCGCAATCGTGCGAGCGAGCCCCCCTCCCCCGCGGATAGTCCGCATACGACCCTAAGCCTGACCATAACGGGTCTCAGAAGGACGATGTTCTGTCGAGAAGGGAGACTTTGGAGACTAGGAAGGTTTGCGTTCCAGATTAGACAAAGTCTGTAGGCCGGTCAATGGTCACTGGGGCTGGTCTGGCAGTGGGCGCAACCCTGTTTCTGTTTCTTTGGCAGATGTCCGCACACCTTCCGCTGACACATAGAGGCATCGGTCTCAAGGGACATCTACAGGGCTGACGGGGGGTCCTGTACGGAATCTGATAGAGACGCATACCTTGGAGTCGACTGCGACGCGAGTTGCCTTCTTGGGGTCGGCGGAAGCGTCGATGTAGACCGAGCACAGGCCGTCCGCATGCCCCATGACAGGGATGCGGGTACTGTTCTGGATATTGCGGACGAGGCTGTTGCTCCCGCGTGGGATGACGAGATCGATGTACTGGTCGAGCTCGAGCAGCGCGGACACCTCCGCTCGTGTCTGGATTGCTTGGATGTAGGTGGCCGGGATAGAAGTTTTGGAGAGCGCGCTCTGGATCGCTCTGGAGAGGAGCTGTGTGGTCTCGTTTGACTCCTTGCCGCCTTTCAGGATTGCGGCATTCCCTGTAATCCAAATCACGGACAGTGAGCGTGGACGGAGCATGTGCGTATCTGGATGGATAAAGCTATTACCGGATTTTATAGCAAGTGAGGCGATGTTGACCACAACTTCTGGACGGGCTTCGAAGATTACGAGGAGCACGCCGATGGGGCATGATACCCTGTAGAGCTCCAAGTTGTCGTCTAGCTCGGATGCGTAGGAGACGATACCGTTCGGGTCTGGCAGCTCCGCGACATCGGCGATACCCTGGAGCATCGAGTCCCACTTGTCTCTTTTGTTGAGATCCAGTCTCTTCAGCAGGGAACTAGACATGCGTCCGGCTTCCACCTCCTTTTGGGCCGCCTAAAATTGCAAAACGTCGGTAAATCACTCCAAATACTACGCCATGGTAAGTCACGATACTCACTTGGAGGTCTAGTCTGTTTGCAGCGAGGATAGCGTCCTTGGCCACCTCGAGCTCCTTACGGATTTCGTGAAGCGCTTGCACTCGTTCCGAAGATGGGATGAGCTGCGAGGCCTCGAATGCCGCCTTGGCCGCCTTCGCGATGGATGCTGCGTCGCTCATTGTTGGCTATGTCGGCCTATTTCTACGTTGGGTGTGAGCTGGTCCTGACAGAGGCTTCAAGAGGACAGGCGATCGACTCGGACCTTAAATTGGCGCTTATCCGCATGACCGTGCCGCGGCTCCGCAGCACTAGCGCCACGAAGTTTCTTCGATACTTAGTACTAGATAGTAGTCATAGTACTCCGCCGCAGACTTAGTTAGCCGGCGGAAGTGTTTTGTGTCTACTGTATACATGTGAGTCTCGCAAAATGGAGTTAGTGCGTAAGATTGACTAGTATTTAGTCCTACCGTTAAGCCTGGGGAGCCGGAAGCTGGCTGATTTGCAAGGTGGATGATGCTCGTATAGTAGTACATTGCTTCCGATTCTATACTTCCAGCTGGTCTTCATCAGTCGGAGGCGCAGTACGGCCTAGTACGAGCGCGAGTCGCTGATGTTCCGGTAGATCAACGGAACGCTGATCGCCATCTCCGTCTATGACCACTCAAAAAATGCGTATAGCATTACGAAATTTCCTACGCTATATATCCATCCCAGAGTCCGCGTCCAAGGCGTAATGACATGAGCTGTCGTAACATCCGGTACCCATCCAGTACGGCTGAATTTAAGGGCAGAAGATGTGCTGGAAGGTCTGGCCGAGCGGCGAGTTGCGGTCGGCAGCGAAGTCGGTAGGGTTGTTGTACGCCTGGTTGGCGGCGCAGCTCGATGCTTTGCACACGACCGTCTGGCCATCAGACGACGTAACCTGGGTGTCGATGTTGACCGCTGCAAAGGATCACCCATGGTAAGAGATCAGCACTTCGGCAGCGACAGCGAGAGGGGAAGGAACACAAGTAAATTCAAGACTTACAGGCGTCGACCTTCGACAGGTCCCAGGCGGTGCGCTGGCCGCCGAACTGGCCAAAGTCGCCGAAGCCAAACTCCGAGAGGAGGACGCGCGAGGTGATGCCAGCGTCAGTACAGACGAGGCCGCCGGTGCAGGCACCGGTCTTGCAGTTGGCGCCGCTCGCGTCACAACCTGTGCGGCCCCACGCGCGGATGCCCTGATCGTGATGAGACGTTAGTGGCTTCTGCGGGAGGCGCTGACGATGGAAACCGGCAGACTGACGAGAGCATGGTCGTCGACGCCAAAGCTCGCGCTTTGACCGGGATCCAGCCTCTTGCCGAAGGCGACAGAGCGATCAGGCTGGCCGTTGGGGGCCTTGCCGACAGCGGGCCAGACAGCTGTTCGCAGAGGAAGTGTGAGAACAGTGGGACACCTGCGTGCGAAATAATGAGTTCGACGTACTGAACGTGCACTTGTTCACGAAGTTGATCGTGAAAGCGGAGGAGGACGCGGCGCAGCCGGCGATAGCGAGGAGAGTGGCGACCTTCATAACCGGTATGAAAGGTAAAGAAATGAATGAAAGAATAGAAGGTGAAAAGGGTGGTGAGGCCTCAAGGCTTGAGAGTCCAAAGCGTCCAACCTGTCCATCTTATACTGTTCGTTGGACGCTACGCCCGAGGTCTGCGGTCTGATCTGGTCATCAATGTTTCGCGAGCATCATAGTTAGGCTGGGCTGGGCAGGTGGTAGACTGTGGTAGACCAGGTTGAAACGATAGGCATCCATATGTGTCACCAGGTGCGATACGTCGGCCCGATAAGTCTTCAAAGCTTCACTGATCGACCCGAAGGTGATTGGAGTATTGCAACCTTCGATGCCCATTATGGCCACAGCCCACAAGGTGTTCAAGGATCGGCACATGCGATTGTTGTTGGCTCGCTGTTGGCGGCAATCCCTGTTCTCGTGCATCAAGTCCGATGTTGTTCGGGAGAAAAAGAAGAGGCGGCAGGCTGTGCACGGGCTTTTCAAGCCCGTTTAAAGCCACGAACTTCCTCCTACGAGTCTCAGTCCACCGTTGGTCCACCGAGTTGCACTGACCGCAGTTACTTCGGGGGTACGCACCACGGCATGGCTATGCAAGATTGACGGTCTATGCCTCGCTTTGTAGCGCACGTCGCGTCCACCTTGCATCAAGGCCAGCTGTTCTTTATTCGAATTACATACATAAAGTGAAAGTCCACGCTAGACAGCGGAGAAGATCCCATGAGACCGTTGCGATACATGTACAGAGAACCAGATCGAATCACCAAGCAGTAACACCAAGCAACAACGGCAATAATGAGGTTTGAGTCCTAGCTGGTGTGCTTCCAAGGTCGTCTCGGGAGACTCGTGAGGGAAGTCGTATACCGATAGCAGAAGAAGACGAGCATGATGCGTGTCATTGTCTATTGGTAGCGGCCTGGAAACGATTGGGAGGAGGTTGATTTCAGAGTCGCGGTTTTGCCGAAACTCCGAGAATCGAGAGGTTCCCAAATTCCTATACCTCACCGCCGATTTATATTGCGAGTACTCTTGAGGCCTTGAGTTCGAGAGCGGTGGTCAGGGGAAGGTGCATGTGCACAAGGGGTCGAGGTTAGAAGTACGCAGTCCTTCGTATGTAAGCAGGTTTTGTAGCATACGTCCGGCACGCGCCAGATTCCTTACCATCAGATCCCCTTTCAATCAGTATCCTCATCAACCTCGTCCCTGGCCTGTCTTGGCTTCCTCTGTCGAGTCTTCTTGGGCTAAGTATCTGGGCTCCTTGGCTGTCATCTTGCTGTAGACTCGGAGACTTTAGCATGCGGTAATCCTGCTATGGGTCGAGTTGTTTGATTCCAAACAGCCTGGCCCATAGCATATTGCTCGTGTGTTGCGTCTCAAAAACTCTCGACGCCGGACAAGCTGCCGAACCTTGCCTTTAGACTGGAGTCTTGGAGAAACCGCAGTGGGTGGGTGACGCAGAATGGCATATCCGAAGCAATATATTCATGACTAGGACAGGAAGAATTCATTGGAAGCGGGTACACACGTCATCCAGAGGGTTCCCAGTTTACGCACGGCTACAGTGGCCGCAGCGCACCTTGGAGCATTGGTGATCGATATGGGTCGAGTTAGTTTAATTCACCATCGTTCTCGAGGTGGAGAGGATGGAGGTGTGGGGCTGGGCGTAATAGGGATACTGAGGGGGGGCGTACGCGTTCTGAGACCAGAGGTGAGTGTTCATACCTGACTGAGCGTGATTGTCGTTGAGGCCCTGTGCGTACTGCCTGGAAACCCCTCTGAACGAGTGCGGGTAGAGGTTGACGTGGGCCCGTGGGGGGACCGTGTGCCACGGGCTTGTGGTCACGACCATCATACTCAATGGTACAGGCTGATCGTCCCGCAGGGCTTGCGACAGCTCAGAGTACGAGCTCTGCTGGACGGCATGCTTGGCAACGGTACTGGTCCTCTGCGGCATGTTGGGCTGGTACTCGACCGGGGCACCTTGATAGTACGTGTCGTTCACCCCCGCATTGACGCCGGTTGGCCGCTCACAAACGAGGTTAGGAGTGACGGCAGACGGGGCCGACCAGGCGGCGGAATGAAGCGAGTACACCGGCTGGTGCACGTTGTGAGGGTCTTGTTCCTCCGTGCCGTGGCGTGCAACCACGCCGAAACGGTTGTCGATCATCGGGGGTGGATGGGTCTGAAGTACGTGTTCGCCATTCACTCGCATCAAGTTGAGATGGTCCTCGGCTGGCTCTGGGGCCAGCGTTGGCACGGTGCCAGGCGAGGGACTGGGGAGACGACGATCGGCTTGGACGACGTCCTGACAGGCTCCGTTGAGATGCCTGGTGCCTCGCATAGATTCATGCACGGCCATCACACCCGGATAGAGCTGGGACGGGGTGTAAGGAGACGGAGGCGTCACGTCGAATCCTGGGCTCTCAGCCCAAGTGCCGGACTGAGGCAGCAATGGGTCCATTGCGAGGCTTCCACTGCTCGTGTCCGAATACAACGGGGTGGCAGGCCGCGCGTCGGCGTACACGTTATTTGCCATGTACGTTAGGTATGGGCCTGAGCCCTGTACACGGCCTGTGGCGCCGAGGCCATGCGATGCAATGTGGGCATCAGCGTAAGGCACGCCTATAGCGTACTGCTCAAGGCCGTTAACGTTAACGAGGCCGGGCCTTAGATGATATTGTTGGAGTGCAGCGTACGCGGGGGCTTTCGGAGGGCGGTGGTTAGGCAGCGGCGAGGTGGGGAACGTGGTGTGGGCTTTGTTGACCGCCTGATGGAGATGTGCTTGGGCCACGTATAATTTGTTCGGTATCGCACGCTGTGTGGTTGACGCACTGGTCACAGGGGCGACTACATTTGCACCTTGGTGCTCGGACAGTGGCGTACCACTCGAAGTCGCTGGGCTTGGGCTCGTCTTGAGGGTGCTGGCGAATGCAGTCTGTGGGACGCCGGCACACTGCACCTTCGCGCCGTAGTCCTCGAGCGGTTCCATCGGAGCGGGCGCCGGATGATGAGTGAGATTTGGGATTGAGGTTGGTGTCGGGGGGGTATGCAGGTCCAGCGCTGCCAGCGCCGAGGGCACCCAGTTGGCAGTTGCCCAGGTACCGTGGCCTACCGGGTGCGAGAGAGGTACCGAAGGCATGCGCTCAACGCGGTGTGTCGTCCATTCGGTGGTTGGGGTCTCGGATGTAGTGGCCGGAGCGTAGGTGGCGGCCTGTTGTTGGAGAGTGGGGGGGTCGCCACCGGACAACAACCGTGGACGCTATTTTGGCCAACCCGGTCGTCTTATTAGCGTAACCCCGAGAATCGTAAGAATGCGACTCACTTTCTTCCTCGCCCGTTGTTTCTTCAACATGGCCCCCTTCGCCGATACCTCCTTCTTCTCCCTCTCACGCTCTTTCCGATTCGAGTACTCCTGTTTCGCTTCGTCCGAGATTGGTTGGACCGGTTTGTTCAAGTTCCACTTCTTCAAGGGCACACCGTTTATGGGACATAATTTCATTGACTGCCAAACGGCTTCATATGTATGGTTGTGAGGGGATATAAAGATGCGCATGCTCACCTCCTTATCGTCGTTGACTAGTTCGAGAAATGTCCGAGGAGGTTTGTGCTTTTGGCGGAAGTTGCAGAGCTTCGCATCCTTGTCGCCATACAGAGGTGTTTGGATATTGGTGGCTGCCAGTGGGGCCACCATTGGTTGATAATGCTGTGTGGAATGGGGGGAAGGCATGAGGGTATGAGTCGTGGCGATGAGTCGTGGCGACGAAAGTGGTTGAGCTTTGACTCGGAGAGGTGGACTGTGGACGCTCGTGTTTGAGCAACGCGGGATGGCTCCGGATTAGAGCGGGTAGATGACCACCTTGATTTACTTCGTACGGGGATGCGTGGATCACGAATCCCAGGAGGAGCTAGGCGGGTCTGAACAAAGCAAGGAGCGGTGTCACACCCGTTCCCGGATATGAACTCCGCAGGCACCAGACCAGCGGCACTGAGAGGAGGTGCGGACCCTAATATCCCGTTTTATCGCTCTGCTTACCCTTGTTCACCTCTGGCTAGGCAACCCGGAGCGATGACATGTCGCATTTCGGTTTCGGCGACGCTGGTCATGGTAAGCGAATGGATCCCAAGTTAATGCATGATGCGCCGACTCTCATCCTCCCATCTCACAGAAGCATGCCACAGCTTTCTCGAGGTTGCACAAACGCTATGCGAGTCGCACACAAGGAGGGAGGGAGGAGGATCCCCAATTCCTCGGTGAGTCAGGCAAGGTACCCAATCATCATCAGGGCCGCCACTCGGACTGAGTTCTAGAACGCAGGGCCCTGTAAACTCCCTCGGTCAACATTTATCCTCGCGCTCGGACTCCTCTACTCCCTGACATCGAACCTCTGCATGACGGCTTGAACATCATCAACAAATTCTGGATTATCTGATGGAGAGTGTATGCGGATCAGTAGCTTCGGAGCCTCCACCTTGCAGCTTTATCTGTACCGTTACCCTGTCTCGGGGGTACATACTGGAGGTCTCGAAGTCCATACTTCAGAAGCGGGGTGTTTGCTGAATTCTTCTGGGTTGCCTTTTTAGGTGGTTCTATTTTACTTCCGCTTCTATTGGTTGGTCGGAATCTGTGTGATCAATGGAACAGTCCCATGCTGCGCCACCTCACCCCCGATACAATATGTACTAAGTTCATATATAAATACCCCGCGCTGTTTCGAAATTTTCAGCGGTCCTGCACATAGGTTCGCCCTCGTCATCACAACGGGTCCATGGCAGGGCCAGAGGCAGCATTGCACACGCTAGGCCATCCTAATTTGCCCGCTGTGGTAAGCCTCTCAACGATGGAAAAAATGGGACATGCCCGGAGAAGGAATTCGTGTACCGAGCTTGGGTCTTAAGGTAATGTTCTTCAAGGGCCACGGTTTTAATCTGGTTGGAATATAAATAGTTCTGTATAGGTCCACCACATTGCAAGAGACTTGATGTAGAATGTGGAGGCCCCAGGCCGTCGATCCGAGGTCAAAAGAGTCGGGACGGTGACAGTAACACTGGCAAGTCTCCGAGTACGTTCAATAAAACCTCGGAAGTCATCAGGAATATCAGAGGTTAGAAGAAAAACACGAGGAGTGGGCCAGCGCGCGCTCCGAGGCTTGCAATTGCCTGACTTATCAGATTCGAAGTGTTCAATTTGTAACGCCGCCTTGCACTTCCGATCCCTCCATCATCTCTGCTGGGCTTTGTTTCTCCTTTCCCTGGTTCTCAGTATCTTACGGAGGCTCTAGCACGCGGTGAACATGCTACTAGGCGCACGACGTTCCAGCCGTGGTCCTCGTTGTGCCATACGATCCCGCCGAAGGTGTTATTGGCGGTCGTAGTCGGATGGGCATGAGGTACGCCCCTGCGGTTCGCCTGTTGCACCGTATTGGAGTGACGGTACCCGACGCCCGGCGGAGGAACTACAAAGGCTTCCTAATCTGGTGGGGACCAAGAACCTTGGAAGGTTGTGGGCTCGACAGGGCCCAACGTGGTTGTGGGACAGGTACTCCTTTCAGTAGTCTGGGGACTCATGCCCTCGGGAGAAGAGCGGCGGCTTTGTTCCAACGGCCCGTAAATCATTAATGGTCGACTGTTATGGCGCGGAAGCACGTGGAAAACTTGTCGGAGTCCACGTAGGAGATCTAGCTCGGTCAAGTCCGTGCGGAGGATGTATCCTATACGTTTGCCCATCCGCGAAACAGAGTTATGATTGCTTGGAATTGTTCAAACATTTCCACAATTTCGCAGAGAACCCTTCTCTACAGGAGATGCCTGGAATCCAATGGACTACGTCTATCGTAGCACCCGAGTCCAGTCCAGCATCAGTCCGCTCAAGGGCAGAAGGTATGGGTGAACGTCTGGCCGAGCGGCGAGTTGCGGTCAGCAGCGAAGTCGGTCGGGCTGTTGTACGCCTGGTCGGCGGGGCAGTTCGACGCCCTGCAGGACGCTCTGGCCGTCCGATGACGAGAGCTGGGTGTCGATGTTGATCGCTGCAAGCACAGGACATCCAAACGTCAGCGCTCCAGCGACTCTGACAGGAAAAGGAAGGTGGAGCTCACAGGCATCGACATGGGACAGGTCCCAGGAGGTGCGCTGGCCGCCGAACTGGCCAAAGTCGCCGAAGCCGTACTCGGACAGGATCACGTCGGAAGTGATGCCGGCGTCGTTGCAGACGAGGCCGCCGTTGCAGGCACCGGTCGCGCAGTTGGCACCGTTCGCGTCGCAGCCGGTGCGGCCCCACGCACGGATTCCCTGGAGGAGTGTCAGCGGATTGTAGGGGAGGGACCGACGATGGAGGCGGCACTGACGAGGGCGTGGTCATCGACACCGAAGCTTGCGCTTTGGCCGGGGTCCAGCCGTTTGCCGAAAGCGACAGAGGGGTCAGGCTGGCCATTGGGAGCCTTGCCGACAGCGGGCCAGACAGCTGTTCGCAGGAGACGACGGCGAAGGTGGTGTTAGAACGCCTGTAAGCCACGACGAGAAGAGAAAGCGACGTACTGAACCCGCACCTGTTCACGAAGTTGATCGTGAACGCGGACGAGGAGACGGCGCAGCCCACAAGAGCGAGGAGAGCGAGGGTCTTCATGACTAGGTTCAAGGACGTGGTGAGGAGGGTGGGGGTCACGAAGAGATTGTTGAGGCCTTGAGGCTTGAAAACCTGAAGCATCGCACTCGTCCCTCTTATACCGTTCGATGGACGCCTTGGCCGGTGGTCCCGAGCATGATTTGGTCAACTAAGTTCTATGGGACATCACAATTAGCATGGATTGAGCCGTGGTACACCGGCCTGAGATCACTGAGCCCCCAGTGATGCATCGGCCCGACAAACCACGACTGCACGGCCGGTGAAGTAATGCCAGTCTGCAACGTTCGATGCTCAATGCAGCCATGCGGCGTCAAAAAACTGACAGATGTGATATTGTAGGCGGCAATGCTTGCGTTCTCGTTGATAGAACCCCGTGTTGTTCGGCAGCAAAGAAGAGGCGGCAGGGAGAGCGCTTGAGCTTTTGAACAGACTCTTCGAGCAGCATTGCGAGAGATAACAATGGTGATTCAAACATTTTCTCCCGTAGATTTCAGATTGTTAGGCTGTGTCAAGAGCACTTCTTTCTGGGCTACGCACCATAGAGTACCGCCGTCACCCCAAATATTGGCAGTGAGATCGATGGAGTCTTGTTTGGTGGCGCACGCCGTACGCAGTTGGGGCGCCTTGAGTACACGATCAGAGCCTTTCTTTGCTTCGATATCTGGAATGCATCCTTTGCAGGAAATATGGTTTTGATGAAGGAGGGGTGAAACCTTTGTTCTGGAGATTTCCAACCGGACTTTTGAGCCACGGCGTCCGGTTGACCATGGAGAGGCGCCCATCTTGATGTGCCGATTGCGGCAGCCTGGTGGAGCATTGCATTAGGGTACAGTAGGAACGTGTTTGAGTAGCTTCGTCTGAATCAGGAAGACACGGCTTCCTACCTCACGCTCGATCTTGGGCATATGTAGAGCGGCATTGCGCTAATTCAATGCGCATTTCGGGCCAATCCCACTACTTACAGTCTGAGTCCTTCAACGGAAACCTTCAGTCAGGAATATCTGCCCGAACTGCCATCCACTGGACTTGCAGTGTAACATCTGGGCGAAGCCACGACCTCAGTCTCCATCTCTCGGTAATCAACAAGCGGCGTCCTACCCGTTGGCGGGGTAGTAGAGAACACGGTGGCAGCCCAAGGTCGCTTTTCCTCTGCCTGAAACAGTAGTCAGCATTGCAGAGTGTAGCAGGAATGCTGCCTTATCGCGGCATAAAACGGCGGTTCCAGTGCAAGATCTTAGACCTCTTCGTTCCCGAGCGGTGAGGAGCCGCCAGCTTCACCCGGTGTTTCCAGTGCGTGGAATGAGTCGAACAGCTTAGAATTGAGTTGATTCGGTGAGAGTCAGGAGAAGCAGTGGCATGGTTGCATTTAAGGCAGCGAAGATGACAGTGAAGAATAGAAAACGATCGATGACGGTCTTGGCAGAGGTGCCGCCGCCGACGGCCCGACCGGTCCACGCGTAACGAGTAATCGAGACGCCCGTGAACCATCAAAGCCGTAACCACTGAAACCGTAGTGACACCTGCTGTACACTGCGACTCGCAGAGGTGTTTATGTGATTAGATCTATAACGGATATCGTATTAGTGCGTTAGTCATCTTTCGATGCTGAATCGAACTGTTGGAAATTTCTCGCATACTTTTTGCCACCTCGTCACTACTACTTATTGACGCAGTGAGGCCAGATCGCCGGCAGCTCCAGGCAACTTGGATCCGCAATCGTAAACTATGATTTATGTAGTATCCGGGAGTGAAGGTTACCCAACTCGTTGTAACAACGCTATTTAATAAATCAAAAAATGGCTGGCCACCTTCCAGGCGCTACCAGGGATCGAACCTGGGTCTTGGGAACACTCATCAGAATCCCAAGTGATAACCACTACACTATAGCGCCATGAATAACGATGTCTGAATACAAACTATGTGCGCACAAAACATGATGATCATCGCAACTGAAGGTATAAGTATTAAATACAAGCATTTGCTCTACGGCTTCTTCTCTTTCTGTCCTGTAACATAACACAAGATCTAATAATAAATACCCCCGACTCATTCGTCCTTGCCCTCCTCCCACGCACGCGCGCGCTCCACGGCGCGCCTCCATCCCACCCACCGCTTCTCGCGGTCCGCTCAGGCATGCTCGGCAAGAAGCTCGTGCTGCCTTTCGCGTTCACCTCCGCAAGCGTCTCGGGCCTGGAGATATCCCATCCGAAGAGGCGGATCGCAGACCCGGCGAGGAGCGCGGAGCCGAGCGCGGTCGACTCGCGCATCTCGGGGCGGATCACCTCGAAGCCGCCGACGTCCGCGAGGACCTTCATGACCATGTCGCCGTTCGTCATGCCGCCGTCGACCTTGAGGTGCTTGAGCTCGGCGTTGGAGTCGAGCGCCATCGACTCGAGGATCGCCCGCGTCTGGAAGGCGTTCGCCTCGAGCGTCGCCAGCGCGATGTGTGCGGGCGTCGTATATGATGTCAACCCTGCGAGACGGACAGGACGAGCGAGGTCGGTCATTGTACTTATGTGACGTTGGAAATGGGGAACTGCGTACCGATGAGTAGGCCAGCTGCTCCGGGATCCCAGTATGGCGCGAGGAGACCAGAGAACGCGGTCACGAAGTACACACCCCCGCTGTTGGGAACCGATCCGGCCATCGTGTTGACTTCTTGAGCGGTAGGGACAAGGGACATGAGTCGCGCAACCACTTGATCGCACTGCCAGCCACAGCGATCGAACCCTCAAGGGCGTACACAGGCTTTCCGTCCGTACCATCCTGGTATGCCGACCTGACGGACCAACTTCGCTCAGTGATAGGTTGAGATCCAAACCGGTCGATGCATACCGTAGACAACAGACCATGGTTGCTGAAAACGATCTCGTCGCCCGTGCAGAAGAGGAGGAAAGCGCCAGTGCCGTATGTGCACTTCGCCTCACCCTGCTTTAAGCACTTGTTGCCGATGAGTGCGGCCTGCTGGTCACCAGCGATACCCGTGATCTTAACGCCCCTGAGAACTCCGCTGGCAAGCTCGCCATAGACTTCAGATGAAGAGACGATATTCGGGAGAACAGATGGCTTGAGCTCGAAGAACTTGAGAAGACTGTCATCCCACTTCAAGGTCTTGAGGTTCATGAGAAGCGTCCGCGGCGTTGGTGACGTCGGTGATGTGGAGGTTCTTCTCCACACCGCCCGTAAGACGCTAGAAACACATATCAGCGGGTGCACAGCAAAACGGCGGCAAGAAACCCACGTAGACAATCCATGATTCAACAGTGCCGAAGAGGAGGTCGTCCTCTTCATGAGCCTTCCTCACAACTTCGTGGTGGTCAATCATCCATCGCAGCTTGATGGCGGAAAAGTAGGTAGAGATAGCGAGCCCAGAGCTATCACATCCGCCCCTCGTCAATAATAAGTTGGGGTTTGCCGAGCCTCCACGGACGTACGTTTGGCGGATAGCATCGACCCCCTCCTGTCCTTTCCTGAACTCCCCCGGCTTGACCTCGATACCGACGTTCTGGAGCTTCACCTCAAAGTGCGCGACGGTGTTCTTCGTGCGCGCGTCGTCCCAGACGATCAGCCGACAGAGCGGCTTGCCCGTCTTGCGAGACCACGCGACGGCGCTCTCGCGCTGGTTAGTGATACCTGTGAGAGCGCGAAGCCCAGCGCCACATCCACATCAGGGGAAGCGGAGCTTCGTTGTCAGATACCAGATGTTCGTGCCTCGCATGGGAAGAACATGGGGTCACGCACCGATAACCTTCACGCTCTCTTTCGCCCAGCCTGCGGCCTCGAGGGCCTTGGAGGCCTCCTCGATGCAGACCTCACAGCTGTCTATCAGCTCGTCTGCGTCCTGTTCGTGCCAACTGATATGGTGGTGTCAGTTTGAAGGCGATCGACACAGAAAGACCTGGATCGGAGGCGCACCCTGGCTCAGGGTAGTATTGGGGGTACTCGATCTGGTGTTGGGCGACGATGTCCGCATGCTTGTCGAAGACGAGGAACCGAGTGGACCTGTGTGTGAGGAGACGCGTTAACAAATCGTCGTCGATGCGAACGCTTGAGAGGACAAATACGAACGTGGTGCCACAATCGAGGGAACCAACAAACTCGCCCTGCTTGAGGTCAGACATGGCGAAAGTCAACTGTCCGCAGATAACGGGAAGAAGGAAGGGGGACTGCGTGAAGAGGACAATTCGAGGGCATACTTATTGGCGGTTGAGGGACAAGTCGGCCTTCTGGCATCACCACCGTGATAGTCTACGGCGCTCTTCCGTTTCGACTGACCCGGCCGCAGCCCGGACCGTCCGTCAGCTGACAGTGGCTCGGCTACCTTCGCGGGACCAGGCACATGAGCGGAAGTCCCAACTTTGCCCATCCAAAGCGCTCCAGAGCCACCATAGTTGGTCTCTACCTTTCCATGACGAGACCGCTGTGTTCGGATTGAAGCTAATATCTGAAATCATTGGACAGGATCCATCGGAAACACCATTGCGGGGCAGGCGGGTGAGCGGACATATGACTGACCGTGTTCTGTGCGGGGTAGCGACGTTAGGCGAGAAGAGCGTTGAGTATCATGTGCACTCCCCCGAGATTCCTGTGAGATTCCGCTGCTTCCGTCCTCCCGATCGATCGTTCACGACCTTCCTCATACAAAGCACTGCACAATGCGGCCCTCCGAAACATCGCGAAGTTCATACATAAAAGCACGAGTTCGAGGAGACAAGCTTCAAGCTTTCAGGCATCTGCTAGTCTCGCTCGCATGGCCAGAAGACCACTCAGGCATCTGCTCCACCAAGCTTCTCGTCGATTTCGCACACAAAGATAGAATGGATGCGGAGAGACGGCCGAGCAGTGCTGATCATGACAGGCCCGAGAAGGGGCTTAATCTTGACCAAGGATGGCGGAGGACTGTGCTCTTGGACTCTGACCAACCATTGGTGAAGATGAGTGCTGAGCATGTCAGACGGACTACAATATTGCACCACTTACCTTACCAACCTTGCGCAGATGAGTCCAGTGTTGGAGGACGTACATGAAGTCGTCCATTGCCGACTTACGCTTGCAGCGGTCGATACTGAACGACGGAAGCGACGACAGGCTTGTGCGAGATATACGACCAACGATCGAGCGAACTTGGGTCTCCTTGCAGGCGTGCGTCACGTCGACAAAGAAACATCCCACTTCAACTTGTCGCGGTCTATAAACCCGCAAAAATCTGATTAGAAAGTGTGAGTAGCTGTGATGCTTCCGATTCCTGGATATGAGTATGTATGCGTAGAATGCTGTAAGTAAGGTGTGTAGTGTGTGCACCTATGAATCGGCGGGCTCAGCGCGACAGAACCATGACCAGATTGGAAGGGAGACATACGACAGCACCATCAAGGTAAGTAGTCTGCGTAGGTTCCGATCATCCGCGCGACTTCGGGATCTGGAACTTGTGCGCCTCCCAATCGTTCCACGAGAAGATGGGGAGTGGGTGCGCCTCCGTGTTGAACACCCACTTGTCGAGCGGCACTGGGTCGTCGTTCGTGAACATCAAGTACAGATACTTCAACCTGCACACAACACGTTAGTCGTGGCGTTACATGGCTCGAATTATAGAACAACATACGTCTCAGCGAGGAAGTAGCTGTTTCACACAACACCGCGTGGCTCGTCAGTCCTCATTCAAGACCCAGGCTCTACGAATACCCACCTAGGCTGCTCGTCCATCCTGCGCGCAGGCGACTGCGCGACACTCTTCACGCTCGCGTACCCGGACTGCGTCTTCGTCTCCCGCTCGATCGCCTGGAAGATATCCCACGCGCGCTCCCGCCAGACAGGGTCGCCCGTCGTTCGCCACATGATGTACATCGATTCGATCGTCTGCAAGGCACAGGTAAGTCTCGCGCTCGATACCAACCGGATCCTGCTCGTGTTACAAGAAAGCACGACCCCCCCCCGGCCCGTTCACGATCGGGACTTTGAGAGACGCGGGACTTAGGACGGAATGTGATCGTGGTTCCGGGGAACGTCACGTTTTCCCCATGGGCTGCGACGTGCCAGGACGTGCCCCACACTATGTTCCCCGCGTGCCCATCGAGGAGGAACTCCGGCACCAATCCGGACCCAATTCAGGGCGCTGGCCAAGCACATCCAGCAGCCACGGGCTCTCGCGAAGCTCCCCTGTCGTGTGCCATCCACCCAAAACAACTCAGCAAAGGCAGCGCTCACCTCCGGCCGCAAGAAGTACTCCGCCCGCTTGATGACGTAGTCCCACGGGCCCTCGACGCGGGCCTTGCTGGCCCCCGCCTTGATCTGCTCGTACGGAATCGGCGTCTTCGGCTTCAAGCCCGGCAGCGGGCCCTCGCCCCCGTTCGCCTGCCACGCCTCGACCGCGTTGATCCACAGCTCGCTCCTCGCGTTCATCTCGGCGATCTCGGGCCCCAGCCCAGACGGCATGTCCGCGTAGAGGAGCCAGCACGACGTCGCGAGGCCCTCGGCGGCGGCCATGTGCAGCGTTCGCAGGTCGTACCGCTCGAGGAGGTGGTACTGACGTTGGGCTTCGGGGTTGAGGCGCGAGGGGTCGATCGAAGTGAGGTTGAGCGGGAGGGAGTATGCGCCGAGCGCGAGGAGGCCGGGGAGGAAGCACGCCAAATGCTCGAAGTTGCGCGTGGGGTAGAACTTGTCCGTCGATGTCTCGGTCACGTAGAGAAGGTCACGGTTCGGGGTGACGTAAAGCAGGCGCGTGAGCACCTCGTTCATCGTGAGCAGGTCTGGGAAAGGTCAGGATGTCATAATCGGGTGTGAGCGAGCTGGGGGACGGACACATCTCGAGGTTGGCCATGTCCTTCTTGCCTGTGAGTAGGAACTGCTTGAGGAGATATTCGTGCGCGCTGTCCGCAGCGGCACCCACGGAACGGGCCTCTGGATGCACGAAGATCAGAACTCCTGAAATGCATGCGTTCAACACGGAACACACCGCTATTGGGCGCCCCGACGCTGAGGTTCCAGCGAGTGGGAAACATGCCCCCCTTGCGTTCTGCCATTGCATTAGCAAGGGCTTGGATAACTCTATTGCCCTACAGCGGGATCAATAAACGCCGTGACCCTCTAGTGGACTGGCCTGGACGTACCTTGTGGAAGTGCCGTTGGGAACCCGTCGCGTGTGCAAGATACGTCCACTCCATCTGGCATGACGCGATTTCAGCGAGAATCCCTCCAGCCGCTAGAGTAGTGCGGCCACTGACGACCGACGTTAGGATCGGTCAACGTCAAGGAGATAGAGCACTAACCTTCCGGTGTCTATACCGAACACGGGGAAACCCTTCAAAGTGAACGCGGGGTCAAGGAGAATGGCGAGTTCGTCGGCTTTGTCCAACAAGACGTTCTCTCCTGATAGCGCATATGCCGAAAGAAGGCCGCCTAGATAACGGATAACGGTTTCGAAGAACGGTGCATACATATTGCTCAGCCCCTCTTTGCTACTCCTGATCTGAATGGACGGTCAGTTCGTTGAACGAGAGAGGCACCCCGGAAAGAGTCATTCTCCTTTCCGAGAACCAACTGCATTAAATACGGATACTCGAAATGCTGAAGTATGCCGAAGCTGCCCTCGTAGACGGCTAGCACGCGACATAAACTTCGGAGAAACTCAGAAGGCCTCAAAATACTATGTCCTCGCGTGGCAGAGGTGCACGGTTCAAGACTCGTCCACCCATCAGCGAGATTCCACCTCGACGGACTACCCTCGACCGCTTGGATGGGCCCCGGGGTCATTCGCGCGGAAAGATCGACCGCCTTAACGAGCGAGGGAACAGGCCAACTATGGCCGCTGGTGACCCGGCCTGATGCCTTCGCGAGAGGTTCCGAGGAAATCCCTTCGGCTTGAGACCCTGCCGAACGCATATGTATATCTCTACGCCGCGTGAGAGTGCCGAGACGCACGGCAGGAGGGATGCGAAACCGGGCCTCACGCGACCGCCAACAACGCAAAAGGCAAAGAACAAAGCACGAACCTCGCTGAAGTTTCCATGTTGGACGATAGGCAGCGCAGCAGCGAACTCCTCGTGGAGACCCATGAGGAGCATAGTGTCCAGGGAATCGATCATGGTCACGTTCCAGCCGTTGAAGCTGAGCATATGCGTCACGAAAAGGAGGAGGCAATATATGCATATATGTACGCACTTGTTCTGCGCCGTGTTAGAGACAGGCCGGAGCTCATCATAGCCAGCGGCGTACTTGAGATAGCCTCTATACGCGTGCTGGTACATCTGCTTGACTTGTGCCGCCCTCTGATCCCATATTGGCGAGGTGGGGGCGACTGGACGTTGCGTTTGCCATGGTCTTGGTGGAGTGCCCCAGGAACCGCCGAAATCTTCCGAGGGGCGCAAGTGAGGGGGGACGGGGATCTGGATGTAGTAGAGCGTCGAGACGACGAGGATGGCGGCAAAGGCGGCGGTGATATAACGAGCGGACTTGAAGCGTCTATAGACCCAAAGCATCGCGTGCAAGGGGTCAGCACGCGAGAGAGGATATGAAGGAGAGAAAGGAAGAGAATGCAACGTACAGAGGAATCTGTTGCATGAAGGCCATCGTCCACGTACCGCTCCCTGCTGCGGTGTGGAGCGTGGAGAGGGAGTACTGCGGTGACTCGGAGCGAGGATCGGAGGCGATGGGACCTCGCTGGGACGATGGCGGCGAGAAGAGAATGGGCCAGGGAGAGGGCGGGGTGAGGAGAAAGGATGCCCACGAAACGGTGTTAAATGAGCTGGAGGTAAAGACAGACAGGCTTGGCGTCGGGGAGAACTCATTACATGTGTTATGTATTGGCCTGCGGGGGACGGGGACATGCGAATCGCAGACAACGTTCACTTTAGCCTCCTTCACACCTCCGTGCCGGCCGGCATCTCAGCCTCACACGCGCTAAAGCTTCCGTTAAACGCCTCTCTCCGGCCCTCGAGCGGGCCATCTGCCAGCCAGGCTCCCGCGTGCTTGCGGAAGGGCGGGGATAGCCGGCCGAGACGGCCAGTAGGAGCGGAGAGGTTTGGACCAATGGCAATGGACGGTCTGCAATCGTCGGACGAGAGACCTGACAGGACGCAGCTCGTCGTCTTTCTCGCCTTGTACATTACTCCCGCCATCGTTCTCGCCTTCCACCACGCACATGACGAGTTTCGAGAAGACCGTAAAGCTGGCCTGCAAGCCCAAGGCTGCCCCTCCAAAGGCCAAGGCTCGTCTCCTCTCTCCACCATCCGCTCACTGTCACCAACCCCCTCTCTTACATTCCTCCTACAGTACCTCGACCCAATCATCGCCGCTACCTGGTCAGAAGATGGTGCAGTTCACGACGTTTGCAAGGCCCTGTCTCCAAGGTTCCGAGAGCCAAACGTCATCGTGCGTTCGCCCCGTTTGTCCTCCCTCGGACGGCCGTAACCAGTCCCCAGGTCGTATTCAAGGCCCTCATCGTCCTCCACACAATGATACGCAACGGCGCGACAGATAACATTCTCCAATACCTGTCCGCCTCAGACGTCCTCAAGCTTCGCAACGTTTCTACCGGGCAATGGGAAGGTGACCCTGACCTGACACCCCATCCTCGGACCGAACGATCTCATCACCGAGCGACAGGCTACCAGGCACCACAGAACCTGCAGAACTATGCAAAGTATCTCGACGCTCGCATACGCGCATACCGCGAGCTCAAGCACGATGCCATACGCGTCCAATCAGAAACAAATCGCGACATGCGCAACTCGGCCGCAATCGACGACGAGCTGGAGGAAACCCGAGGCAGTCGCAACAAGCGCGGCAAGGGTAGTCCGTCCCAATCTACATCCGCAGGTGTCCAGCGCAGCAAGACCATGGCCGGTCGGAAACTACGCGTCATGACGGTGGAGAAGGGTCTGTTGCGAGAGACCAAGATCGTGCAGAAGATGGTGGACTCCCTGATTGAATGCCGGGTATGTCGTCACATTCCGCTCTGTTCAACCCCACCCCTGAAGGGTTGACTGCTCCTGAAGTTCTACCTCGATGACCTCGAGGACGAGCTCAATATCACCGCGCTACGAATGCTGGTCAAGGATACTTTGATCCTGTTCCAGGCATGCAACGAGGGTGTCATCAACGTTCTCGAACACTACTTCGAGATGTCACAACTTGATGCCAAGGAAGCTCTTGCCATCTACAAACATTTCTGCAAACAGACAGAGCGTGTGGTTGAGTACCTCGGTGTCGCGAAGAAGTTACAGAATCTCCTCAACGTTCCGATACCAAACCTACGACATGTACGTACCTTTTCGATCTCTTGAGCCAGTTCGCTCAAGACTCCGTTTATCTGTATAGGCTCCTGTCTCTCTTGCAAGCTCGCTAGAGGAGTATCTTAACGACCCCAACTTTGAGCAGAACAGGATCGAGTACAAGACCCAGAAGGAGGTAGCCGAGCGCAACGCGAAACTAGGTATCAAGCCCTCACCAAAGCCTGCTGAAAAGCGTATGTCTGTTAGTGACCTTTCTTCTTTTACGCACTCACACTGCTCTCTTACAGCCCCGACACCCAACCTGGCCGAGGCAAGTTCGTCAAAATCTCCCGAGTCAGCGCCGAAGACGCAGGGGCAAAAGGCCATGATGGACTTCTTCAGTGCGATCGAGACGGAACAACACACGATGTTCAACCCTCAAACTAACAGGTAAGATGAGTGCGCAATGTCCACCCCTTGCATGCGCTCACACCCCAGCAGTCCAACATCATCGTATTTCCAGAATCAGGCCATGCAAAACCCGTTCCACCAACAACAGATGATGACAGGTGCCATGCTTGGCGCTCAAGCGTTCGGCCAGCCACAAGTGCAGATGCAGCCTACCGGATTCCTTATGCCGCAACAGACTGCGATGCCCACGGGCGGTACAAATCCCTTTGGTCTGCAGCCTCAGCCTCAGCAACAACTACAGGCACAACAACAATTTCAGCCCTTCCTTGCCCCCCAACAAACCGCCTTCTTGCAACCTCAGATGACGGGAGCAAATCCGTTCCGTCAGAGCACTCTCTTCCCGCAGACAACAGGGATGCCGTTTGGCGGGCAGAATGTCGGCGGCCTGCAGTCCACGAACCCCTTCCCCCAACAGTCTCCCTCGACACCGCAGAACCCCATGCATCCCTTCCAACCGCAACCATCACAGCCGTCACCAGCGATTCAACCGCAACCCACCGCCCAGCTTCTTTTCCCCTTCAACAACAACAACGCTTCCCAGCCGCCTGTATCCGCTGGCCCCACATTCGCACCATTCGCTCAGCCCGCGTCAAGCGCCATCCCTCAGTCCGTCCCCCCGCGTTCTGCGACCGCGCCGCTTACCGGTCCCGGGCCGTCGGCGTCGCCCCCGCCAGCACAGCCTGTCAAGACGCATCAGACAGGCTCGCGCAACCCGTTCGGGCAAATCGTGACCACTCCGCCTCCCGTTCCGAAACCACCGACCCTGATGGAGCTCGCGATGGGCGTCAACAACCAGACTCAGCAGCCACAGCAGCAGCAGCAGCAGCCAATGCAAACGGGCGCATTCCCAAGCTTCGGAGGGTTCGGCTCCTCTTTGCAGCAGAACGGGACGTCAAGTCTGTCCGCCAGCGCGAACGGCTCGTCGATCATGGCGAGCGTGGCGACATCGTTCACGTTCGACTCGTCCAAGCCGAGTGGCACGGCGAACAACTTCGCTCCGATCGCATCGCAGCCGACATCGAGCACGGCCTCCGGCTCCACGTTCTCCGACTCGCTCTTCTCTTCGCTTTCGACACAGCCGACGGGCGCGACCGCGCTCACCAACTCCACCGGCGTCCCGTCCATCTCCGTATCGTCCGCGAGCGCGCCGCTGCAGCGGCAGCAGACGGGCTTCGGGGGCATCAAGGCGTTCAAGCCGTCGTCGTCGTTCGGCGCCGCGCTCCTCGAGTCGCTCCCGCCCATCCCCTCGCAGCCGTCAACCCCGGCAGGCTCGCCCTCCAGCGTCGAACCCCGGCTCGTCGATCGCTTCGCAGTCGACGGGCTTCCCCGGGTTTGGCGCACAGCCGACGGGGCTTGTGGGCGGCCTAAGGCCACAGGCGACTGGGATGCTCGGCGGGGCTAACCCGTTCCGCGCCTCGATGTTCCCGACGGATGCGGGTTCTGGTGCTGGTGCTGGGTTGGGCTCCACGCCGTCGTTCTTGAGCTCGACAACGACGACAACGACGTCGTTCGGCAATGCTACCAGTGTGGGCAGCGGGACGTCGTCGTTCAACCTTGGCGGTGGTTTGGGCGCGAGCTCGACTGGGGCGCCGTCGGCGTTTGGCTCGGCGCCGTTTGGCATGAGCAACGGGTTCGGCGGGCTGGGTGGGATGAATGGGATGAACGACCCGTCGAAGCAGCAACAACCACAACACCAACAATCCCTCATCTAAGCCTGCTCCAACTCGATCTCGTCGCCTTGGCGCGGCCGCGTTCCATACACCTGCTCCCATCCTTGCCCGTCCTCGTTGCCCGTGTCCGCCCTTTGTCGCTCGTTCACGATTTGCTTTGACGTAGGTAGCTACATGTCTCTCTTTTTGATCTATGTATACTCTCACGACTCCGTCTCACACTCTCACACTCTCACACTCCTTTACACAAATACATCCGCGCGCTCCTTTAGCATCTTCGTTTTCGGTTTTCTTCACTTTCGCGTGTTTGTGCGCGCGTCCCTGTCTTACGTTCACCTGCACCTTGCTTTTGATATACGGCACGGATATGGACAGCATTGCCACGGTTTCGTTCCGGGTGGGAGGGAGGATAGGAAGGAGGTCTCTTGGTTCGGCCGTGCTTACGGATGGTGCTTGACGTCTCGGATTTGGTAGTCGGTTTTCCACTTGTCGATATGGAGAGTAGGGGAGTAAGGTTGGGGCTCTGATGATCAGTGCGCGCGATATCTCGCTCGTTACGATACGATACTTAGTACACTCGATTTCTGACGTCTCGTGCAGAAAAGGATACCCGGCGTAATTGTACAAAAGTTCGAGTTATTCCGACGCCTTGGATTTAGATGCGTGAATCGCGTGCCAGTGGACGTCGTTGCCCTCTGAATCGAGTCTAGGTCTCGCGTCGACTGATCTAGGATGTTAGATATTGAAAACCGAAGACCACCAATGCTCCCTTGGGATATCGAAGAAGGATGACATTGCAACTTCAAGGGATTAACGAACGTCATATCGATTGAATTGGGTTCTGACGGCAGATAGATTTACGAATGGTAGCCCGGTGTACGCATCCAGTGAACGCGCTGTTAAGTATTACTTACTGGCACTTGCAAGGTCCTTGCAGAGGATGAGAGGCCCTAGTGTGTCAAAGCCCGTCCCAAGATACTTCATGGTGCCAGCAGCTCGTGGTGGTTGGGGTGTACGTCGTATCAATTTATTTGCTATGCCTCCTAGCTATTATCCGCGTCCGCGTCTTCTATAATTTGAGAGCGATTCATGACGAGTTCGGATTTCTTGCGTCGAGTAGCGGCAGACGAGTAAGGGGTAGAACAGTCTCAGCCTGGAAGGGAATTATTCAACCCATAGCATGTTCGCCGCGTGCCAGAGCCTCTCCACAGCGGGGACTGAAAGCTATATGGACGAGAGACTCGGCCCAGAAGACGGAGGAAACAGGGCTCAAGAGTGGACGACATGCAAGGACTTCACGATTGCTGATGGCCCACCTTGATGGACTCGGATCATAAATATTGGTAATATAGCAAGGTTACCCGGGGGCCGGGGCGTGGGATCCTTGGGTCTAGGGCGTCTCTATTACTCCTTATGGGATATCAGGGGGTGGGCGCCTTGGCGGCGAGGTTTCGGCGGTTGGACCTGTTTTCAACGCATCATCAGTGCCATCGCCGTCTCAAAGGTTGCACTTGCAACTCTACCTTAACCCCCACTACCTTGCGCTCCTGCGGGCTACCTGCACCATAAAGTGTCTTGGGACGGGCTTTGACGCACGCTTCCGAGCCTCATCCCCGGTGAAAAGTCCCTAGGGCAGGATCTGGCGAGACAAGGCGTAATCGGCGAACGCCATATGAGATATGGCAGGTTCGGCCCATTTTTGACGTGTGGCGCTACGGACCCAAACTGGGCGTGTCTTGACCATGCTCGATCGCGCGCGCGAGGCTTTGCGAGGACGTGCATCGCACTGTTTTGCTTGCATGCAAGCTTGTTCTAGCGCGAGAACGCGACTGCTTGATTCGCGTGAAATTGTGCTTGCTCGAGCCTCGCCAAATTACGTCTTGTTTCTCGCAAGCAAGGCGTGGCTGCAAGTTCTGAATGCGTTTGTCAAGCTCCCGGACCTCCAGCTGGCTATATAAAGGGGACTTCTCGTCGCGATCCCCCCTCGTTGCTTCTTGTCCTCTCCTACCCATCATCTCGGCCCCGGATTCCCGCCTTCAATCCTCCGAGTCGCTGCTTCTCCTGGGTATATGCAGCAGCAGCCCGGTGTCCTCCACGGCCGGCGTTCGCCGCTACAGGTACGTCGCGACACTGGCAAACTCGGCTTCTAGCAATGACTGACGCGCTTCTTGGCTAGACGTTGGAGGCGATCTTTGGGTGGCGCATACAGTAAGTCCTCCCGTTTTCGGTGCGTATATGCGCATGCTTAGACCGTCCTCGCCGGCTGCAAGCGTTCTTTCGTCAAGGCGTCGCTCGGGTGGATCAGGTGGATCATTGGATTCGAGAGTACGGAGGATGGTGACCCAGCGGCGGTGAGCTCGAGGCATGCATGGCACACTGTATATCTAGCTCCCGGTAGCATAGATTCTATTGTATTATATTAGATGGCGTCAATGGTATTCGTGTTCCCTATTCCGCGTATTGAAGCAACAGCTATTTCTATTGGGCCGTCCGATGAGTACTAAATATAGGGAGTGCCGATTCTGTCGTACATTGCCTGATTCTGCAAATTTTGGAAGAAAATGCCGTACCGAAAATATGCTATACGGTAGAATCTTGGGCGATATATGGCATTCGCCGTCTCTTAAGATTTTGCCATATCAGGGCGGATTCTGCCATAGCGACTTTTCACCGGGCCTCATCCTCTCCAAGGACCTTGCAAGTGGTAACTTCAAGTAATAACAGCGCGTTCACTGGATGCGTATACCGGAACTGCCAACCCCACATAGGACTATGGTGACTAATGAAAAATAGTCATGCCAGGCAATTAGGGCTGTTTGCATCCGATCCCAGGTCGACATTCGCAGCAACTAACAGTTTCCGACAGCAAGAATCTTGGATTGAGAACAGCGGCGGGGGGCCGGGAGTGCTTTGTCCTGCGGTATGCGATACACGCTATGTGGGAGGCGCTACATGATGTCTTCCTGACTCTGTGTTTTTAGGTTACTCAAACAGATCCTATCCCATCCTACACCATCTGGTGCGCTAACCCGGGCAGACCATTTACTGGTGGTTCTGGGGCTTCAGTACTCAGGGTCGACATCAGCAAAAGTGCAAACGGGTCGTATACGATTACGTATGCACGCAATCCAGCCAATCCAGCCAATTTTGCGATTGACTTACAGCGACCTCCCCGTTTTCTGCAAGCGCACGCAATCCTTGCAATCAGTTGCAATCCCTGCAATCCCCTGCTGGGATTGCAAGTGCATTGGAAAGATTGGAGGCAGATGCGCGCGAGAGAGACCTGGTTGTTGCGACTGGATGCACTCCTTGCGCCTCTCGCACAGATACCAGAAAAGAAGTTGAATAACGTGTATATTATCTCGCACGTATATACATCGAAGTACTACGAGCTTCTCGTGCTAGCGATGCATCTACCATGCAGCGCAGGAAGGATGGGAACATACCGCTATCCGAAACTAAACAACTGCAGGACCCGGACTGCACGCGCTTGGGTCCCGAACAACGTAACGGGGACGTTCGACACTGACGGTCGTGCTTGTTCAACTCTAATCTATGACGTACCTTGCAAAGCATCACTTGCCCGATACTAGCGGTCCACGGCGAGTCTGACTGAGCTGAGCTATTACGGATGATGATTGTGATGAGATCGCGCACGGGTAGATGATGGTGAGGATGAAGGGGCCGACGGGAACGCAATGCCAGATGTCAAGCTCGCGGTGGCAGAAGTGTGCAGTTAGGAGGAGCACAGTGGCCATTAACAATCTGCTAGAGGGAAGAAAGCTTGCCGCAGTGGCAAAATGTTTCTGCACGCACCTCAAATACTCAGCTCGGCCGGGTCCGAGTCGCTATGTTGGCAGGGAGTAAGCATTATGGCACTCACCTGAATTCCGAAGACCGGGACGCAGTAGACGAGAGGCTGACAGTAGAGCACGCAGCTTGGATGGCAACGTATCCGGGCGGTGAGCAAGTGGGAGTTGGAAAGGGTTGAGTAGATCCGGGACAGTCCGTTGGTCACCTTTTGTACGGGGGAACACGCGTCAAACCAGGACGAACGAGGAACAATAAAAACACCCACGGTCTGTTATTGTTCTTGACGCCACCTGACTCCGAGCGGGCACTGTTGCCGAGGCCCGAGGGAAGACCGGGGCGAACGAGCCCAAGCCATGCAGAGGATGAACAGCGGGGACAGACGCTGGCGAGCTCGAGCTGGTGTCCATGGATGGATGTTGGAAGATGACATATTCCGAGGTCTGAAGCGGGGTACTAGTAGCTGACGGGTGTATCAAATGAGTTTATGGAGTCTGGAGCAGAGGGGGATTGGAAACGAATGCAGGAGGTTGCAATACGAGGAACAGATTGCACCAGCTTGCAATCGTCTTGCAATCTCACGGCTGGCATGCAAGCGATTGTTACGTCTGCAAGCGCTTCCAATACGGGCCGCTAAGCGCCAATCCTCGCAATACAATACGTGCGAATCGACTTTTTGCTGATGGATTCGACAGAGTATTTGCTTTAGAACGAGACCTCCATCATCAGTTGATCGGTTCACTAGCCCCCAAGAGAGGCGGTTCGAGAACCCGAAGCAAGAAAAGGCTGATTATGGATCTACAATACCGTGGTGCGGGATATCGAATATCGCACATGCTGTGCGATTGATGTAGGTTAATCGAGTGGAAGCGATAGGAGAAATGGAAATGCGCGATGGCTAGGCTGGCATTTGTCAACAATATTCGCCCCACCGACGCGGCTTGAAGAGCCCGTTCGAGAGGCTCAGCTCGAAGCCTCTCGCCTATTCTGCTGGATGCTGAATTACATGGGGCCTCGTGGATGAGAAGGCAAGAAGTGCCGCCTAAACATCACATCTGCCAATTCTCCGACGCCGTATGGCCACAGTAGATGCCGAAGCTTCCCAACCGCCCTTGGAGTCATGAGATCTCGAGCCGAGGCATGGCGAACGATGTCATAGGTACCTATTCTATCTACCCGGTCTACCACACCACTGCCCAGCCCGACCTAATTCTATTCTCGCCGCAGCTTTGACGACCAGATCAGACCCGGACCATTGGCGTGGCGTTCAGTGGGGGGTATAAGATGGGCGAGTGCGACGCTTAGGACTCTCAAGCTTCAACGCGGCACCAACCCCTTCGGCATCTTCTGTCTCTCTCGTCCCCCTTGTCAACCTTCAGGCCTAGTTATGAAGAACCTTGCTCTCCTCGCCTTTGTCGGCTGCGCCGCTTCCGCCTCTGCCTTCACGATCAACTTCGTGAACAGATGCGGGTCTAGTACGTCGCTTCTACCCCCTAAAGTTTACAACGATCTCACGTCTTCATCGTCATCCCCGGCGAACAGCCATTTGGCCCGCTGTCGGCAAGGCTCCCAACGGCCAGCCTGACCCTTCTGTCGCTTTCGGTACAAGGCTCGACCCCGGACAGAGCGCAAGCTTCGGTGTCGCCGACACCCAAATTGTCAGTCCTCTCTCCATCACCAGCGCCTTGTCTCACGGTAAAGTTTACTGACTGATGCTTCCTCAGGGCATCCGTGCATGGGGTCGCACCGGCTGTGACGCAAGCGGCGCAAACTGCCAGACCGGTGCCTGCAACGGCGGCCTCGTCTGCAATGACGGCGGTATCACCTCGGGTGTGATCCTCTCGGAATATGGCTACGCAGACTTTGGCCAGTACGGCGGCCTGCGCACTTCTTGGGATCTGTCCCACGTTTCTGCATGTGAGTGTTACGTGATGTTACGTTCCGTGATCAGCTTCTTCCTTCGCGTTCCGTTGTGCATGTGCCTGTGGTTGTCTGAGTGCTGACGTTGTGCATTGGGACGGGTCGCAGCGATCAACATCGACACCCAGCTCTCGTCGTCCGACGGTCAGAGCGTCCTCTGCCGGGCATCAAACTGCCCCGCCGACCAGGCGTACGACAGCCCGACAGACTACGCTGCCGACCGCAACTCCCCGCTCGGCCAGACCTTCACCCACACCTTCTGTCCGTGATTCCGGGCGTGTTTGAAGGCATCCGATACTACGTAGCATTCAATGTATTTGATTTGTGACATCTCGCCGTGTCGAGGAACAAATGTCTAGGTTGCTGTGCTCCTGATCGCGAAGAAGGGGGCTCTGCGAATGACTAAGTCTACCCATTCAATTGTGCGCGAACATGTCCCAACAGAAACGTTCCATGCGGCGGCCAATGGAGCCAGCCTCGGACTACAACTTGAACTTGTCATCGCCTTCCGCACCAGCATCGTCATGATCATCCGCGCTTCGTCCCACCCCGGGCCGAGCGATCGTCCCCTGAAAATCCCAGGCATGTCATCGAGTGCGCTGGACAATTTGAACAATGAAAGCCCGCAGACGCTTTCATTGAGTAAATTACCTCGGCTTGCTCTTGCTCGTTCGGCTGCGGACGGAGATCAGCGATGCTGCGATACGGCATCATGAACGACTAAATGCACGAGGCCAGACACAACCGTGCGCTCCAGAATTCGGGCTCCGGGATTTGGACCCGCCGGGGATTCGGCAGAATATGACAGTCAATTCGAGAGACGGGAGACGTAAGTACAAAGGAAGTGCGACAGGAAGGGTCGGAGGCGGATAGCGAAAAGTGCCGAACCGCGCAACTTGAAGAGCGTGGTGGTGGCGGCGGCGAGCAAAGGTGAGCCCACCTCGTGACGCAGTCCCAGAGGGCGAACGTGTTTACCTGACGGCGACGAACAGAGGGGACGCGGTCCCAGATGAGCCCCGGTTCGCAAAGTTCCTCCGAGGCTCCACTTCAGAAGAACGGGAAGCGCCAGCAGGCGCGAGAGGCCAGTCCGGCGCGGCCGTGCCTCACCGTACATGGGCGGTGATTTACCTCGTGTAAACAGCGTTTGAACCCAGACCATTGAAGGCCACGACGTGAACTTGAAGTCATAGCCTTCCTCACAGTCGTCGTCTTCATCCGCCCTTCGTCCCAGAGTGGACACCGGAGCGATCGTCCCCCTGAAAATCGCAGGCATGTCAGCATCGAGTGTGTGGGACAATTTGAAAGCCCACCGACGCTTTTATTTCGACATGGAAGGTTGAAGGTTGAAGGCTATGTCAACGAACCAACTCGACCCCTCGAGCCGGAAACTTGACACAATCATTTATATGCGAGCCCGTTCCATTACAATACTAGTTGATGTTACTTACCCGGATGTCGGATATACGTACAGTTGTTAAGCAACCGACGCCGGCCGGGGACAACAACATAGCCACGCTTGATAGCCGGGCCGGATCCCCTCTGTTGGTGCGCTCAGCGCCCCGGCCGGACGACGCCCATAGGTGGCTATGCACCTCGGCCGGCCATCGGTAAATGGGCTACTTGACCTCCCCACGCTTCCTTCTTTGGCATACCAATGTTTTTATCGTCACGCTACTAGCCATACTTACCATTACCACTAGGATAGAACTCCGTTAGCTGCATACTGTTATTGCACGCACTTGTTCACCGGCCGAGCGGCGCAATGTCAGCGCTTGTTACGCGGCCCGCTGTCCCGAATAGGCGCGCATGCTTACCGGCCGGCCTCCCAACCACACAAGTTGTGCGGCGTGCACGTTTAGGTCAATATAGGTACGAATAAACGTTCAAACCTAGTGCACATTTGTGAAGACGATGCAATATGGCCAATGTGCCTTGTTTCGTCCTGGTTTTTGCCCACTATCCCTCCTTCCATTAGACTGCGACTTCCTCAGGCTCTCCTCCCACCCTATGTTTCTTCGCCATGCTGTCGTTCTCCCTATGTGGTCGCTATCTGGCAGACTTACGCACCGTATTGACAAGCCTTCGTAGAAGTGTCTCTCAAGCGACGCCCGCTCTGTTTTCAGGTGCTAACGGGAGGGTTGTCTCCTAAGGCAGTTCTCGGTGCTGAATCTTTGAGTGAAGATTCAGCCATTCTCAAGGTGCGGTTGTTTCGCCAAGCTACCACCGGTTTGCTTACTAATCTGTAGTGCCGCCTTGCATCTTGTTCTTGCAGCCGGAGCTGAAAGCGCGCGCTGAGGGTTTCTGAGGCGAGCGCACCATGCAGCGGTACACCTCATGCCAAACCTATCCGACCGCTCCTCAACCGGCAGATCGTGCGCACGACTGCATATATACTAACTTTGTATCCGCTTTGGTATTTTTAGAGTGCGTAACTGCCAGTGAGCAGTGCCTGGGAGGGGGCTGCCGATCCTCAAGGCACGGCTTGTCCGCTTGCCCATGGCACTGTGCAACAATGGCGAACGTTGCGCGGCAGATACCGCCCTTGGAAAATCGTGGTCAGAATTCTTGAGGTGCCAATCCCTTGACTTCTATACCGCAATTCTAGAGCTGCCGATTCCCTCGTATTTCGAGGACGAGCGTGCCCATTTCCGCACCAGTCTCCGCAACACGCGCCCCGCGCTCGATGCTCTCCCACCTGCCGTGACTCTGGCTCTAACCCAGGGCGCGACGCTGGAGGCTCCCGGTCTCGGCGATGTGCCGCTTGAAGCTCCCGCGATGGTCACCCACCCAATATGCGATGTCAAGTCAATATTATCGTCCACTATCTACTGAGCTCAAGCTCTTCTTCCAGAATACAAGCATCCAGCTCGCGTATTTCGGCCTCCTTGTCGGCTAAAACCTTCTCCAGACCAAGGTAAACCTCCCCAGCAGCTGTATGCAGGTCGTCTTTATCTGTCTCGAAGACGAGCATTGGTGCGCCCTTTTGGCAGTAAGGATTACGGGAGCGGCCTCTGAAGACAATAACACTTACAACATCGATGGAGGGGTTTGTCCACCAGCCCGGACATCCCAGCCCTTCTACGGGACCCTCATGGGGCCACATCCACCATTTTGGAAACACCGAACTGTCCTCGAGACAGTGAAGGACGCGGGGATTGATCGTGCTCATGAGGGATACGTAGGTCTCTTTACTGACTTTTTCCACGTTAAACGTCATCCGCCTGTCGCTCCACGATGCCGCGCGAAGGAGGTACGTGAGGGGTTGGCAGGAGATCACCGCTGTGCCATCGGCAGCCGACACCGTCATCTCCATCGCACCCGCGAGGCCGATTGCCGAAATCGCCACCCACTTCAAGGAATTAGCACACTAAACTACCTGTGAACCTGGCGGCCAAGGATCGACGTTACGCACCAGCTCCCGAGCAATGCCATGATTCCATCGGCGAATAGTCAGCTTGCCGGCAGCTTCCGGCAGCGCCTCCAGGGCCTCCCGGATTCTCCATATGACGAGAAGGGCTTCTAGGCGTGCAGAGGTGAGGACTGCTTTACCGCCATGGCCAGGTACTTGCTGATGCTGGTCCGCCATGGTGCGGGAGATGGGGGAGCGTGTAAGAAGATCAGATTGAACTCGGCACCCCGCTTTTGCAGGTCACATGGAGTATCGGCGCCTGTCGTATTCCAATTATGCAGAATTTAGTAGTCTACGGTGCGTACTTCGCTCGTGCAGTGGCAAACGCTGCCGAGGCGTGATTCTTGAGTGTTCTCCACAGTGCCACCTGCCGATGCGCAAACGCTGTATGACCCTCCGTTCGGCTCAGTGCCATCCATTCCTCCCAATCGCTTGCTTTCCGCTCAAAGTATCGTAGCGCGCATTCCATCTCGAACGGCACCAGCTCCAGCTCTTCATCCCATCGGGTCTTTCGCGCATGGGCCCGTAACCAAAGCATTTTGCGGTCTGATCCACGTGAGTAGATGGACCTTCGGTGAGGAGCAAGGGTACTTACAATCTTGTACCCACTGCGATTCTTCGCCGGATGCATTGTCTGCAACGTTCCAAAACCATGCCGAATGTTCGTTTCTAAGACCTGGCGTGAACGACTCGATAACTGCCGTAGACACTCGAAGATCGTCTTTCTTAATGTCCTGGTACCGACGCCTGAATTCCTGCAATGCGCGTTCATCCTCGGGGTCGTCAGGATCGAAAAGCCGCTCCATTGCGTGTCGCACCTGTTGGTAAGCTCGAACATGCTTCCGCACGCCATCGTCGGCAATGTGAATGTCGTCGAAGCTTCTGAGTTTGGCTCGATAGGAGGACGCGTTACGGACCTTCGCGCGGTACAGCAGAGACTTGTACCCAATGCCGGTACGTATTCCCTGCAACGCATCGTTCATCTGACCCTCCCGCAGCTGCCGCTCCTTCTTGGCCAGCTCTAGCAAGTCCGTCTGCGCAAGGAATTCAATGCCGAAAGACGACGGCAGGCCAATGGGATGGATTTCTGGCCTGTCAGGTGGTAGATCCGCTGCGGAGGCTCCTCCACCGTCTTGATCATCGTCCCACTCCGCTCCAAAAAGCGTTGAATCGGCGGCGAGCTCGCCCCCATCGCCTGGCAGATATCCCGGCATGTGTCGCTGCCCCGCCTTGTGGAATGCTAAGATCGCAGAGGCCAGACGCTGCCTTTGCTCGACGAGGGAGAGCCTGGTTTGGGTACCGGAGCTGTCTTTGACGCGCCGAGCCATATAGGCCACTGTAAGCCTTTTCGAGGTGGTTAGCGTTGCACATGTGCACGTGCGACCAACGTACTTTGTCTCTTCGATACGAAGCCCGCTCGAAATCCACGCCGCCGCCCCGAAGTGTTCCGAATCGGCACCTTCATCGAGCTCTTGCTGTGCGAGCATGACTTGGACTTCCTTTCGTGTCGGCACTGTTGCTCGTTCCTTGTTAGATACGGCCCGACATGTACAATATGCCAAACCTGTCGGCACGAACCTGGTGTAGCAGAAACGTCATATATGTCCATCACGGCGGGGTTCCTGTCCCGCGTCGCATCAGCCGTTGCTGCCTCTCGCCTCCACTCCTCGCGTTTGGTAGGGTCGGAGCCTGCGGTCAGCTCCTCTAGGGCACAGCTCGCTGGGGACCACTCCTTGCATGCACGCTGCCACTTCCTAGACAGTAATGCGGCTATACGTGCCGGCACCGTGTGCCATGGCATTCAGCGTCGGAGGCGCATGTAGGAGGGGGTACGTACAGATCCTAGTGAGCTTCATCCAGTTGGAATCGTTCATATGGTTGTCAATGACCTCCCTGCGATGTGCCGCTGACATTCCCCGCGTACTGTCGGCCACTGCGTTCGTCTTGTTCCAGAGCGTTTCGATTATCTCACCATCTTGTACGCCGGCGCCACTGATGAAGTTGAGAGAGAAGCGAGGAAAGCACTGATCGATGTGCCCGTGGACGTGAAACTGACCAATGCCACGAAGAATAGTGAGGTCGGCAGGCATATGCAGGTGTGGACTCTTTGCGAATCGTGCGAGGAGATGGACAAAGTATTGGCACATGACGTCGTAAAGTATGAGGACGCGACGGAGTCCGTTTAGGTAGATGAAGATCCAGTTCACGATGTAATCCATGTTTCGCTGACTGGACTTTATTCAATGTCTGTCCGTCCCACTGAATGGACGAGCATAATGGGCACATACCGTTCCCCCTGTTGGAAGTCGACGCAGGCATGCGGTGCAAAGAATCCGTGGCGTGAACATGCCGCCGCACCTATGCCGGTGGCCTCCAGGTTCGCCCGCTCGAGCTCTGCATTCTGTACCGCACGGTGGTCATGGCACGTCGATTTCTGCGTGCCGCAATGGGTCAACACCACTCACATTCACGTACGTACCACACAAAGACACGTACTTCATGGAACTCGGCGGCAGTTTTCAAATGCTCCTTATACGGAGCGTCAGTGACCATGAAGGCGTGGCCATCGGCCAACGCTACGTCGTCGTCGGGATTGCGCATACGCCGGTGTTGCGCGCTGAAGTTCCCGTCCAGTACTACTGAGCGTGTATATTTCCACCTGCCGCAGTGTCAGTATCACCTACGGAGCTGCCGGCAGATGCAAGAAAGCACAAACTGGTTCACGTCATCCTCCCACCCTTGGGGAAGATTCATCCCCGGTTGTGGGCATGCGGGGCATTGGACGGCAAGGTCTCCGGGGCCAATCTCGTCCTCCCTATGTCCAAATCCCGCCGTTTTCCGCATTTGCTGGTTGCGCCACTGTCGGGATACTCGCAGGAGCTCCTTATAACGGTCCTAGACATTGTGAAGGATTAGTCGCTGACATACGGCTGCTTCACATGCAATCGGCAGCTCACCGGCACCATATGAGGAAATGCCGGGTTTGTTGTGCGACGGAGTTTGTTGTAGTAGTTCCGTGCCGATGTTTTGCATTCCTTGTTCGAAAGGAGAAAATCGTCTAAGAGCCGAAGCGAAAACACGGTCTTTGGATGGTGAACCGTGGCAGGATAGTACCCAAGGTCGAGGAGTTGGAGGTCGTGTCGTGCGGCGTTGGGACACTGGCAAAACGTGAACGGCAGCTCCTGTATACCATCAGTGTCAACAACGACAATCATTCGATCGTTACCCCGTGCCGCGTCCGCCGTGGTCGGTACATCGTGGCTCGGCGCAGCTCGGCGTGGGCCATCTCCCATCCACGGCAGGTCTGCGGCCGAGGGCAGGAATGCGTTGGTGTTCGCTCCGTAGTAGAAGTCGGCGTCTTCGTCTTCGAGATCTGAGTCGGGTTCCTCGCTGACGAACGGCATGTCCTCATCGGCGGTATAGTCGTCGTCATCGGAGGCGTCGGAAGTACGGATCGTGATGGGAGATGGCGGCGGTAGAGCTGGATCAAGCGTCGGCAGTCCCGTGTGCCCCTCCGCTGGTCTGGGCGCGGTCGATGCGTCTGGATAGATGCCGAGAGTGGGGCAGGGGGAACCGCTGTGGCCGCAGTGAATTTGGATACCGACCTGCCGCAGCCAGGCGGTTCGGTAGTACGTTCCTCCCCAGAATTCGATACGGTGCAATGGGTGGGAGACATGCGCCGCTCTACAGCAGCTCGTGCAGAAGGTCGGACGCGAATGGCAGCTAATGCACCTCCACAATGCCGAGTGTCCACATGTGCCGATGCCTTCAGGGGGGGGGGCCTCTAGCGCGAGCTGTCGATGAAGATATTCATCTTGAACGTGCAGGTATTCTCGTTGAAAGTCGTTCTGGGACTGCCACATGGGCGGATATTATTTACAGTGAACCCTGCGTCAAACAGGATACTTGCCTTCCCGTTCCGCACCCTTCCAGTCTGCGGTTCAAACGACACTTCATCGTAGCCCTCTATCCCGGCAGGCGGTGGAACGTGGGGGTCTTGCGCTGGCGGGCGCGAGGAGGGGTCATCCTCTGCTGCCGCGGTAGCTACTGTTCGATTGAGGTGGACGGGCGACCATTTAGTTACTCGCCTCGATCCGCGCTTGGTCTGCCTGACCTCGATCGATATTTCATCGTATAGAGGGGGTGGGGCTAAGAAACGACGATTTGCACCCATGTGTAGGAGGGTGAGGATGCACTGAGACGATGGGGACAGCAGGACAGTGATGTGATGCAGCGTATAGAATTTGAACAGCTTACAGATGCTTCATGACAAGTACGCTACACGTTGTGCTGGGGGCGTGTTCTTCCGCACCGCCTCTGACTCATCAGCCTCTGCCATCCTCTATGAGACCTCCCCTGTACAGTTCGGCACACCCTCAAGAGCACCGGCACCAGTCTACATGGGTGCCGGCGACTTGCCGTGTGACCCGGCAGCGTTAGCACCATGCCCACCCAGATACCCTAGATTCCTCGCTGTTTTCTCGTCGATCAGGGGGAGCCTCTGACGCAACTGCGTCTCTTCATCGTCCTCCACAGCCACCCGCTCGCCCTTTGCCATACCGGCAACGGGGATCTTGAACGATTTGAAGATGTCACGGTTCATGTAGAATGCGTAGCACATGCGGTCGCGCGGAACCGCCGGCACGCCGTGCATGACGAGCTTCGACGCGATAGGGACGACGGTGCCGGAGTCATAAGGGAGCGAAATGCCGAGGCCGTGCAGCTCCAACACCGCACTCTCCCCGTATGTGCCGAGGGAGAGAAGGAGGTCGAACCAGCCGGCAATCCCGCTGATGTCCCTGTGGCGTAGGCTAATTCGATTGACGATGACTTGCAAGGAGGTAAAGCATGTGGGCCAGACTTGCATGACGCCGCGACTCGGGTCATGTTCCCTGGTTATCTTCTCCATCAAGACTTGACTAGAGCGGTAGAGGTCGGGGTGTGTGACTGCCAAAATGCCGTCGATCATTCCGCCTGTTTCCTCGAAGGCTGCCATCCACTCAAGCGATCGAGTGGCCTTGGCATCTGCGCTGGGACTAGGCGTGAATCGCGCCCCCTTTCACATTGGATCAGCGCACGCATCGTGTGCAATGGAAATTCCTTACCGTGTGTCCGAGTTGAAATCCCGCAGGATACAGCAGCGCCGTCCCAGGCTTCCACTGTTCCCCCGTGTAAAAAAAGGGTCGACGTTCCTCCATCCCTTCGTTTCGGGGTCATCCTCCTTGGGTTGGCGAGTGGTCAGCTGAGCCTCCAGAAGTCGTGTGCATGTGAGTATCTTGCGCTGAAAAGGAATATGAGGTGCCGACGCATAGGAACGATAAGCAAGTCCCACCTGCCGGGCCTCGGAGAGGACGCTAGGCAGGTACCAGAGAAGCACGTTGCCGTTCTTGTCCAAGAAAATGGCGGGGCCGACCACGACGGGAAGGTTTCCATCATTGTGACGGAGGAATTCGTCGATCCCGGTGAGCGGAGGGTACTTCGCCATGAGGCGGGCCTCGAGGTCAAGGCGGTTCGCAATGGCGGTGTTTGGAACGTCGTTGGCAAATTCTTCCGCATCCCAAGTGACTTGATCTGGTCAATGTTAGTCGAAAATGAGTCCAACGCGTGCTAGCGGACTTACATTTGTGCTTGCGAGCAACAGCCAGCATGGCGGCAATAGCGCGACATTCGTCGACGGCCTCGCGATCGAGGTGATCTGGGGCACAGGGCAACTCGGCGAATAACATCACCGTCTCCCTATCGATGTGGGATGTGAAGTAGGCCTCGAGCTGCACGATAAATGTCGCCGTTTCAGCCCGCCGATAAAACTGTCCAGGCAGTGTGTCGAGTAAGGTGTCCATCGGTGTGTGCGCGGCAGGTGAGGAGATGAAGAAACAGAGACGAGGTTAATCGTCGAGGATGGGGGCAATTGATCGATTGGATGAAAGTTGAAGTGCCATTTGCCGGGCCGGCAAGCGTTCCGATTGGAGCACGGGGCAGCCCACAGGCCGGCTAGTGTGGCGCTTCCAAAAGTGGTTAATGCTCTCATTACCCGACAGCCTCCAACGACATATTAGTGCGGAATGTAATCTTCATCTGCCCCCAGTCTCGGTACTCTGCGTCTACACAAATTGAAGCTTACCTGCTATCTCTGTACGTTCCCCCCCCGCGCAACATATCCGTTGCTTTCTCTCACCCAGGCTACAGTTTGGTACTCCACCCGATGGCCCGCGTCCGACCGACCTCACCGGAGCGGACGAACTCTACCTCAAGTCGTGCCTCGCGAACTATCGCGCTACTCCCGCCGCGGAGAAGGAGGCGTTCCGACAATCGTGTGTTAAGCACATCCTGACAACGCGTAGCATCGAGGAGAATGTCTACGTCGCAGAGCTGTTCCATGGAGTACGTTGTCCTATTACCCACATGGCCCTCTTGCGCTTACTTCCGTTGCGATACAGAAGGTTCGCAACTGGCTGCAGAACCACTCACAGAAGTCGAAGCAAGCTCGACTTCCATTCCGTATCAACCAGGGCTTCTCTGCCCAGCGGGCCTTCGCGCTGAAGAACGAGGATCTTATACGCAAGACGGTGAACAGGGCGGACGAGAACGATTCTGAGGCAAGCGAGTCCGAGCCGGAGAAGGAGGAGCGCGCGTACCTTGTGAACTGGAATGCGACCGTTCGGCAGCTCTGGGAAGCGTTGCCGGTAGACGAGAAGGTCGTCTATGAACGCGTCGCTCAGAAGTGGACAGAGGAGGGACCGGAGGAAGGGGTAAAACCACTGTACGTCGTCGGCTCCTGTTTGAGGGGCATGGGACCCCACTGGCAATCGCTCACACGGCACGTTGTAGGTTGGCCGAGAAACGAGCTCCATCATGGATGCCTTCCGTCGCCCACCTCTTCTGGACGCAGTGTAACATGCCGATATTCATTTACGGCATGTACAAAGATAAGGATGGGGGTCTTCACGCTGCAGTGTACGTTCCCAGCGCAGATAGTGTCGTCGCTTTGCTGACCAGTTTGGAGCAGCTACGACACGTCAAACCTTTGGCGCGAACAGGACAAGTCAACGCCGCAATTGCGCAACATGCCGGGCTGGGATCAAGACTTTCGGCGCACAGTATGGAACTTCTTCCAAGCGACCCTCCGTCCTGACCTCGTGCAGGCCGAACAACTTCAGGTTATGCACGCCACGAGGCGGCAGCCTCCTGCGCCTGTCCACTTCGAGTACTACGAGGACGGCTGCCCTATCCTCGTTGACGAAAGCGACTTGTCGGGGTACACGAACTCCCGCCGACAGAACCAGTTCCGCGAATATGTCAACATTCATTACAGTGCGTCGTTCATGCCCTATGAATGGTCATCATGACATGCTAAATTGAGGTCACCTAGATCTCGCCGTGGGCCGCAAAACACGATCGGCACCTTGGGGATCTCTGAACGAATGCCCCGAGAACTTCTTCGAAGCGGACATGCTGCCGGAGGGGTTTACGTTCTACGATCCAAGCAAGATCAACGAGGATGACTTGCTCAAATTCGTCAAGCACGTTATCGCCATGGAACACCCTTCTGACAACAATGGCAACCCCGTTCGCTTCAGGTTCTATCAATTCGAGACCGGCAAGGGCAAGAACCGCGTCTACCACCCTGCCGTCTACAGTGGAACTGTCGAGCCAGCTCCCCCACGGTGAACGAAAAAGGGTGTCACGGTTCCCGACTTCGAAGGGCCTCCCCCACCATCTGACGATGCCTCGTCTGCCGGCGTATCACATACCGCCTCCCCCGTTCCCGAAACGGCTGCCCCATTGCAGTCCCTTGCCGCCACGCTTTCCGCTGATATTGACGCCATCAGAGCCGAGATCGAGGTGGCGAAGGCTGCCGAGAATGCTGCCCCGCCGGCGAAGGTCCCTTCGAGGAAGGTACCTGCGAAGTCTCGACAGAATCTCCGCACGAAGGGCAGGTCACAGTCGCATAGCGCTACACCAGTTGACGTTCGCGATTCGACGGCGGCGGAGGCGAGTACAAGCACCGACGGTGTCACGGTTGCCGGTCAAGACCTGCCCATTGCCCTCTCCCGCACTCGCCGCGACGTCTCCAACCCTTGCGAGCAGACCGGCACCTTCGCATCGCCTTGGGAGACTGCGGAGATCGACGCTGCCCATGCATTCTCCGATGAGTCCAGTCTTACGGACAAAGACGCGTATGAGCCTGCGGCCGAAGATGAGGGCGAGGACTCAGACGATGAAGTCGAGGGATGTCTCAACTTCGATTTGGCTCACGAGGTCGAGGATCTGGCTTATCTCACAGATGACCTGGCTCCAGAGGCGTCCTCCTGTGCCGACCACAAATCAGCTCAGCAACACTTGCCACAAGCCCCAACTGAGCGCGACAACCGTTCGACCGCTGCCGATGCGGCGACAGCCATCGATGTGGAGTTGCCCGCTGGGGGCGCTGCGATCTCTCCTCTTGGCGCTCCCAAAGCCGCTCTCATTGCTCCCTCCACCATTGCAGCCAACGCGGCAGCGCGCGTCGCGTTCCTCAAATCGCTCGCCGTAGATGCAGAGTACGTCACTCTCCTGGCACGCATGAAGCACCACGTAAGCCAACCCATTGCAATGCCCAGTCTGTGAGAGGCTCACATTTCGCTCACCTGTCAAGATCGACATCGTCGTCAACGTGCCCGGTCAAAATCCCGTCTTCTGGGCCAACTGGGGCAACAAGTCCGCACACTTGCCGCAGGCAGTTCACACGAACGCAAACAAGTGCACGTCCTTGCGTCGGTGGATTGACAAGGAGAGGCAGATTGAAGGTACCTCGGTGGACGTTCAGCGCGTCTGCCTGGGTATGGGTATGATCCTACGCGACCTCGCAGCCATTTCATCGTCGGAGCGCTCAGACGCAAACACCAACTTGCCGGTCTTCATGACACGGACCCACCTCGTGGCTGGCGACCGTGCTAAGGTCTTATCGGCGTGCGCGGTGGCGTTCACTGTGTTAGCCAACAGCCCGGCAGCGCAAACGAAGAAAGGAAAGGGGAGAGCCACTGCGCGACTACCTGCGGGCTCTCGTAACGATGACGGTCATGCTGCAGTGGCTGAGCTACCTCCGGCACCGGCACAAAGGCGTTCAGCGAGGACGGCAGCTCGCGGTAACTGATATGTCAGGAATCTGTGTTCGCAATAGGAATGGGGAGCATTTGTATTCAGGTGCACGACGTAGATACACGTTGTAATTACAATGGTTATTTACACATTGTCAGCGATCTCATTGCCTGCCCGACGATGACGTCGTCGTGCGTCGCACTGTGGCCGATCGTTGTTGCCTAAGAGGGGGTGCCAAAGCATTGGCTGCCGGAGCCGTATTTGTGGCAGCGTCCATCCGATCCAAGGGCGTCTTCATCCGCGGCGCAGAGTCGGGAGGCTCCGCTATGCTGCCGCCAGTGGTTGGAGGATCCTCGACGGTGGGGAACTGCGAGCTGATGCTGCCGCCGATAGGTCCCGGCCTCGGAGGCTCAGACCAGTCTCGTCCGAGCTGCCGCAAGATGTCCTCTCGCAGGCCGACGTTTGCGAAGTATTGAGCGATCTCGTTCTCGACGCGTGACGAAAGGTTCGTCTCCACTTTCCTCTCTAACTTGTCCATCCGTTCCAACACCTTCTGCTCAAGGTTGTCCACCCGTTCTGAGACGACGGTTACTACCTTCAGGAAGTCTCCGATGGATGCCGGCGCAGGGTGGAGGGGACTGGGTGTACTTCCTTCCATCCGGCTCACGCGTGCATCCAACGACGCAATCGATGCAGAGAGGCGATCGTGCAGGGCATTGAGCAGCGGTCGACATATGTTCATCATCTCGCTGGCGATGCCATCGAGTTGCGACTGGATTTGCGCGACGTCCTGCCGTATGCGAAGTACGTTGCTCCGCACGGGACGTACATCCTCCTCCAGCACTGCGAAGCGCTCCCATGCCGCCCGATACAGCTCGCGGAGATCCTCCACCCTTGACAAGAGGTCGAGAAGAGCAGGCCAATTCAAAGGCGCGGCGGGAATGTTTGGGAACACAGACGCAAGACGGCGAATGATTTCGTGGATCTGGGCTATGGCGAGGAATGTATCATGAACGGCCGTAGTAAGGATCATGTCCGGCTCCGCGATGTTCTCGGGCTCGACTTCGGCGTCGGCGGCAGCGCGCACCTCCTCCTGGGCATGCCGATAGCCGTCCACGAACTCCCGTGCACGTTGCCTGATGATGGAAACATTGTCTCCGAGTTGTCGTTCAAGTTGGCGCATGTCATCGAACTTGGCCTTCGTCTCTTGAGCCAGGCAAACCACGTTATCGTTGATGGTGAACACCTGACGGTCTGGGGTTTGAGGGCGAGATTGGGCCGGGGCCCGCGATGCATCGAGGGAGTCCACAACGTCTAACCCGTCGTGACCGATGTTCTGGAGCTCCTTCAAGATGTCGTGTGCCTCGGCGAGATGGTGCGGCGGGAATACCAGGCAGTACGTGCCATCTGCAAGACGTCTACCAAGTCTCGGCAGGTTCCTCCACGACTCTGCGATAACGGCAGTGAGCACATAGCGGTCCCAGGGAAACGGATGGATTGTGTTACCGTTGATAGACGGGACCGTCAATGCCTTCTTCGAGGGCTTGGCGGCACCCGCAGGTGGTGGTGGAAGATCAGCGGGAGGACGTCTAGTGCTCCCACGTCGGCTTAGCTCGTCCTGCACTTTGGACGCGTGGATGGGGTCGATGTTGTGAGGCAGTGAGATGACGAATGGTTCGTCGTCGACAAAGTCAGGCTCGGTATCCATTGCGTCATCGCCGACCACCTTGACTAGGGTACCGACCTGCTCGACGTCCGTGGGGGCGGCACGTTCATCAGCCGCCTCGATGGCATGGGTGGAGGCACCTGCCTCTGATTCATGGGACGTGGCGGCAGATGAAGGAGGGTTCGGAAGGCGATTGTCGTGCTCTCCGGTGGCATTAGAGTAACCGTCGTGGGATGCCATGGTGGACGAAGAGGGGGACGCCGGCGATTCGTCAACAGGTGCCGCCGACGATGCACGCGAAGTCGGAGTCTCCATCGATAGTTGGGATGCCATGGTGGACAAAGCGGGGGATGCAGGTAATGCTTCAACAGGTGCTGCCGACGACGCGCGTGAAGTCGAAGTCTTCATAGATCTCCCGCACGAAGTGGAGCGGGACCGCCTCGTAGTCGGTGTGCTTGTGCCCGACGTCCTTCCATAACGGCGTAGAGGACGTACAGGAGGGGCTGCGTCGAGTGACGAGACTTCTGCGAGTTCTTCGGCACCCGCCAGGGCATGTTGCGATGGAGGCGACCGCTCGGCAGCTGCCATCAGAGCCGCCAGCTGGGCCTTGGATGCCTCCGAACGTCCCCGTGGGACGGCTCGGTACTGTTGACGGAACCATGCGTAGTCGGCCTTGTCAGGGAGGGGATCAGGCCATTGAGATGGGGAGAAGTTGGGCTCTGCGAAGACTGCTGGAGACGTGATCATGCGGTAGAAGGCGTACCCCAGGTAAGTGGCGAGGACATGATTTGACTTGTCCTTGAACGCATAGGAGCACGAGACCTTCCTATTGTCACATGGCGAGCATCCGGACCTCAGGAGCGGGTTGTACATGCACGTTATGCCTAATGTAATGCAGCGTTCACAGGGCCGCGGCTTTATGATAGTTAGACGAGTAAAGGGCGCACAGTTAGAATGCTTGAACTTACATGCTTCACCTCGCGGAGTGCAATTGTCTCCGGCATAATGTCCGGCAGCATCAACGTGCCCCTACCCGACGTGCCGGCCTTGCGCTTTCCCTTCGCCTTTGAACTTGGTGCCGGTACCTTGGTCGGTGCCGTCGAACTCGTTGACGGCTTTTGAGCCACGGTTTTGGGGGGTAGAGTGGGCGCGTCGGCCTTCGCGTGACCACGAGCGTGGGACAACGACCTCGTCGTCGGCCGTTCGATGGCTGCAGTGGTACCGGCGGTCGTAGAAGGCGGACGGCGGCCCCGCAACGTTGGTGGTAACGCTTTCGTCTCGATACTGGGGAGTTGTGATTTGTCCTCCTCACCGTCGGCATCCTCAACTCCCCCGGCAGTGCTATCGGCCTGGCTCTCCCCTTCGGCACCCTCGCCAACTATCACATCACCGTCCGCCTCGGCATCCTTCCGCTCATCTCTGTGTCCTTTTCTGCTCTCGTTCTCGAGGCCCTGTTCTTCATCGTCATCGTCGCCTGCATACACGTACGTCAGTGGGAATTGTAAGTGGTAGGATCAAGGCACATACTATCATAGGGCCCATTCCACCAGACATTGCGTAGTTTGTCCTCTGAGAGGAGGGAATACGGACCGTGAAATGCCGGAAGGTATTTGAGTCGCGATTGACTGCTCTTCTGGTATGCTGGATGACCAGGGGTCGTCGCGTCCACTACACGCTCTGGATCGAAGTCCTTTTCTTTGGCACGGAGGCGCCTGTTGTTTTCGAAAATGCAGCCGATCGCAAAGGAAGGGAGATACTTGAACTTAGCGATATCAAGGATGCCAAGCATCCTCCCGAGATCTCCGGCGAAATGCTTCTCCCACCCCTTGCGGTTGGGACCAGAGGGCGATGGACGGGCCAAATAGGCGTAATGGAGCTGGCTGGCGTACTCTCGCACCAGGGTGAGTTGGTCTTCAGTTGGGGGCGGGAGGGGCGGTGCCGGCACCTGTTTTGCTGATAATTGAGGCTTCGGCGGCATGTCGGTGGCAAGAGTACAGTTTTTATGGAAGAGAGAACTTAGAGTTGGGCCGGCTAGATGGAGTCGAGCACGAAGGTGGATCTCGGGATAGATGCCCAGAGGAGCCTTCGTGCGATCTTATCGTACCGGGTGGTGCCGGTGGGCGCCTATGAGGATCGTGAGTGCACGCCTCGTCCACAGGTGTCTTTCAAACTGCCTTATTCCCGCCACTCGCCGCTGACACGCGTAGAATAACCACGCACAAGGCCGTATTCATTAATGACACGCACAAGAAGTACGTCAAGTACTCAGAGGGTGATAGTGCTATAGCATTTTGATCTATTCTTTTCAGGTTGGTTGCGAAATCTTCGGCAGCAGAACGCAGCCAGCGGCACACCCAAAACACAGCGTAGAAACCGTGGAAGGACGCAAGGGGTGCTCACATCGGCTTTACGCGATAGAAGCGCATCTCGAGCACCGAGCGAAGGTACGTAGGACTCGTCTCTTTGAGTACATCACCTTGAATCCACACAGGCACAAAACATGTGCGCATCAGGTCTCCGACACCTGCGACGCCCCCTCCACTTGATGCTATCATCGGAGAAGGATCGCCCGAACGTGCCGGAGATGGAGAGCAGTTCTCGGCACCCTCTTCCCAGGTCTCCGGCACATCGCAGAGTTGGGAAGAGGAGCCGCCGGAGGGCCTTTCGCTCATTGTCGGCGAGTGCAATGGCGAGCTGAGTGGAGACGATGAAAGTGGGTGGACGGCGCCGTCTGAACCCCTGATGTTGATCGTTGGAGCGGCCGATGACAGTGGCGACTCCTATGCCTCTTCCGAAGCTGGGGGAGGGTGGGATTTAGAGGGCGACAATGTGCCGATGGCGGAGGAGGTAAATCAGGACCCTCTGTGGGCACTTGATACGCTGAGGGTGGGTGAAGTTGACGGTGAAGGCTCGCCTTCATCTATCTCATCTGAGCTGTTCTGGGGGGTTGGGATGAAGGACGCTTTGGAGGCCGACTCGGAGGCTATGATTGATTGTACTGGTGGGGGCTGCGAGGAGGCCTTACTGTCCACGGCAGGCGCGAATACGTCTGGTTGGTCTCCTGCCTCATCTGATGCCTCAGGCGAGGCTAACACGGACATTTGCCGTTCTCCCCGGGGCCAACTCATAATAACAGCGCTCCGCACTATGCTATCTCGTAAGTTCATCCTTCTATCCTGAGTGCTTCGACGGAGCGAGATGATAATTGTACTTTGACAGTGACAACGTCTCCTTCCATGCTGGATTCATTCTTTCCAGACATAACGCCCGATCTTTCTATGCACGTCAATTCGCATTCCACTCCTCCCTCGACGCACTCCGAAGCCTCAGATTCTAGAGGCGGTTCTCCGGCACCCGGGCCCAGTGATTCCAGGACCCACATCCACCAACGTTTATCTCACCTACGCTCCAGAAGAGAGGCAGTCGCGCACACTATTCAGCGACTCCACCAGGCGGAGGCCACCGCGCGCGTGCTGCAAGATTCACCCTTCGTAACGGGTCCCCAATATTGGCGGGTGTATCAACTTGGTCTTCTACGAAGAGTTGCGGGGGTGGATGAGGCTTGGGAAGACCTCCAGGAGCAATAGTTGGCTGCATACTGTATTTTCGTGGTTTTTAGTCATTTATTTCACGAATTATGGCCGAGTACCCACTACGCTCGCACCCCCGCGGCTCCGAGACCCTGCACTGGTGTGCCGTGGGGCTCATTACCTACTGTTGCAGACCGGCCGGCCCCATAAATGCTCGTACTTACTGAGCGGCCGGTCGTTTAGAGAGGGAGCCATAAACATTGGAATACCAATGGCGTTAGAGCATATTCTTATTCACCTTGTGTTTTTGTCATACTAGTTCATATTAATTATTGCAGCGTCACGCATATATTAGAGAAAGCGTGGTACATAGGGGTGGAGACCGGCCGACAAGCCCGCCTTAGGATCCGACACATCCCGGCCGGGGCCGGGGCCCTAGCGCGCCCACGGATATTGCACACCCGGGTAACTAACAACTCCTATATACTATGATGTAATCGTGTGATGGACAAAGTATTGGCACATGACGTCGTAAAGTATGAGGACGCGACGGAGTCCGTTTAGGTAGACGAAGATCCAGTTCACGATGTAATCCATGTTTCGCTGACTGGACTTTATTCAATGTCTGTCCGTCCCACTGAATGGACGAGCATAATGGGCACATACCGTTCCCCCTGTTGGAAGTCGACGCAGGCATGCGGTGCAAAGAATCCGTGGCGTGAACATGCCGCCGCACCTATGCCGGTGGCCTCCAGGTTCGCCCGCTCGAGCTCTGCATTCTGTACCGCACGGTGGTCATGGCACGTCGATTTCTGCGTGCCGCAATGGGTCAACACCACTCACATTCACGTACGTACCACACAAAGACACGTACTTCATGGAACTCGGCGGCAGTTTTCAAATGCTCCTTATACGGAGCGTCAGTGACCATGAAGGCGTGGCCATCGGCCAACGCTACGTCGTCGTCGGGATTGCGATACGCCGGTGTTGCGCGCTGAAGTTCCCGTCCAGTACTACTGAGCGTGTATATTTCCACCTGCCGCAGTGTCAGTATCACCTACGGAGCTGCCGGCAGATGCAAGAAAGCACAAACTGGTTCACGTCATCCTCCCACCCTTGGGGAAGATTCATCCCCGGTTGTGGGCATGCGGGGCATTGGACGGCAAGGTCTCCGGGGCCAATCTCGTCCTCCCTATGTCCAAATCCCGCCGTTTTCCGCATTTGCTGGTTGCGCCACTGTCGGGATACTCGCAGGAGCTCCTTATAACGGTCCTAGACATTGTGAAGGATTAGTCGCTGACGTACGGCTGCTTCACATGCAATCGGCAGCTCACCGGCACCATATGAGGAAATGCCGGGTTTGTTGTGCGACGGAGTTTGTTGTAGTAGTTCCGTGCCGATGTTTTGCATTCCTTGTTCGAAGGAGAAAATCGTCTAAGAGCCGAAGCGAAAACACGGTCTTTGGATGGTGAACCGTGGCAGGATAGTACCCAAGGTCGAGGAGTTGGAGGTCGTGTCGTGCGGCGTTGGGACACTGGCAAAACGTGAACGGCAGCTCCTGTATACCATCAGTGTCAACAACGACAATCATTCGATCGTTACCCCGTGCCGCGTCCGCCGTGGTCGGTACATCGTGGCTCGGCGCGGCTCGGCGTGGGCCATCTCCCATCCACGGCAGGTCTGCGGCCGAGGGCAGGAATGCGTTGGTGTTCGCTCCGTAGTAGAAGTCGGCGTCTTCGTCTTCGAGATCTGAGTCGGGTTCCTCGCTGACGAACGGCATGTCCTCATCGGCGGTATAGTCGTCGTCATCGGAGGCGTCGGAAGTACGGATCGTGATGGGAGATGGCGGCGGTAGAGCTGGATCAAGCGTCGGCAGTCCCGTGTGCCCCTCCGCTGGTCTGGGCGCGGTCGATGCGTCTGGATAGATGCCGAGAGTGGGGCAGGGGGAACCGCTGTGGCCGCAGTGAATTTGGATACCGACCTGCCGCAGCCAGGCGGTTCGGTAGTACGTTCCTCCCCAGAATTCGATACGGTGCAATGGGTGGGAGACATGCGCCGCTCTACAGCAGCTCGTGCAGAAGGTCGGACGCGAATGGCAGCTAATGCACCTCCACAATGCCGAGTGTCCACATGTGCCGATGCCTTCAGGGGGGGGGGCCTCTAGCGCGAGCTGTCGATGAAGATATTCATCTTGAACGTGCAGGTATTCTCGTTGAAAACGTTCTGGGACTGCCACATGGGCGGATATTATTTACAGTGAACCCTGCGTCAAACAGGATACTTGCCTTCCCGTTCCGCACCCTTCCAGTCTGCGGTTCAAACGACACTTCATCGTAGCCCTCTATCCCGGCAGGCGGTGGAACGTGGGGGTCTTGCGCTGGCGGGCGCGAGGAGGGGTCATCCTCTGCTGCCGCGGTAGCTACTGTTCGATTGAGGTGGACGGGCGACCATTTAGTTACTCGCCTCGATCCGCGCTTGGTCTGCCTGACCTCGATCGATATTTCATCGTATAGAGGGGGTGGGGCTAAGAAACGACGATTTGCACCCATGTGTAGGAGGGTGAGGATGCACTGAGACGATGGGGACAGCAGGACAGTGATGTGATGCAGCGTATAGAATTTGAACAGCTTACAGATGCTTCATGACAAGTACGCTACACGTTGTGCTGGGGCGTGTTCTTCCGCACCGCCTCTGACTCATCAGCCTCTGCCATCCTCTATGAGACCTCCCCTGTACAGTTCGGCACACCCTCAAGAGCACCGGCACCAGTCTACATGGGTGCCGGCGACTTGCCGTGTGACCCGGCAGCGTTAGCACCATGCCCACCCAGATACCCTAGATTCCTCGCTGTTTTCTCGTCGATCAGGGGGAGCCTCTGACGCAACTGCGTCTCTTCATCGTCCTCCACAGCCACCCGCTCGCCCTTTGCCATACCGGCAACGGGGATCTTGAACGATTTGAAGATGTCACGGTTCATGTAGAATGCGTAGCACATGCGGTCGCGCGGAACCGCCGGCACGCCGTGCATGACGAGCTTCGACGCGATAGGGACGACGGTGCCGGAGTCATAAGGGAGCGAAATGCCGAGGCCGTGCAGCTCCAACACCGCACTCTCCCCGTATGTGCCGAGGGAGAGAAGGAGGTCGAACCAGCCGGCAATCCCGCTGATGTCCCTGTGGCGTAGGCTAATTCGATTGACGATGACTTGCAAGGAGGTAAAGCATGTGGGCCAGACTTGCATGACGCCGCGACTCGGGTCATGTTCCCTGGTTATCTTCTCCATCAAGACTTGACTAGAGCGGTAGAGGTCGGGGTGTGTGACTGCCAAAATGCCGTCGATCATTCCGCCTGTTTCCTCGAAGGCTGCCATCCACTCAAGCGATCGAGTGGCCTTGGCATCTGCGCTGGGACTAGGCGTGAATCGCGCCCCCTTTCACATTGGATCAGCGCACGCATCGTGTGCAATGGAAATTCCTTACCGTGTGTCCGAGTTGAAATCCCGCAGGATACAGCAGCGCCGTCCCAGGCTTCCACTGTTCCCCCCGTGTAAAAAAAGGGTCGACGTTCCTCCATCCCTTCGTTTCGGGGTCATCCTCCTTGGGTTGGCGAGTGGTCAGCTGAGCCTCCAGAAGTCGTGTGCATGTGAGTATCTTGCGCTGAAAAGGAATATGAGGTGCCGACGCATAGGAACGATAAGCAAGTCCCACCTGCCGGGCCTCGGAGAGGACGCTAGGCAGGTACCAGAGAAGCACGTTGCCGTTCTTGTCCAAGAAAATGGCGGGGCCGACCACGACGGGAAGGTTTCCATCATTGTGACGGAGGAATTCGTCGATCCCGGTGAGCGGAGGGTACTTCGCCATGAGGCGGGCCTCGAGGTCAAGGCGGTTCGCAATGGCGGTGTTTGGAACGTCGTTGGCAAATTCTTCCGCATCCCAAGTGACTTGATCTGGTCAATGTTAGTCGAAAATGAGTCCAACGCGTGCTAGCGGACTTACATTTGTGCTTGCGAGCAACAGCCAGCATGGCGGCAATAGCGCGACATTCGTCGACGGCCTCGCGATCGAGGTGATCTGGGGCACAGGGCAACTCGGCGAATAACATCACCGTCTCCCTATCGATGTGGGATGTGAAGTAGGCCTCGAGCTGCACGATAAATGTCGCCGTTTCAGCCCGCCGATAAAACTGTCCAGGCAGTGTGTCGAGTAAGGTGTCCATCGGTGTGTGCGCGGCAGGTGAGGAGATGAAGAAACAGAGACGAGGTTAATCGTCGAGGATGGGGGCAATTGATCGATTGGATGAAAGTTGAAGTGCCATTTGCCGGGCCGGCAAGCGTTCCGATTGGAGCACGGGGCAGCGCCACAGGCCGGCTAGTGTGGCGCTTCCAAAAGTGGTTAATGCTCTCATTACCCGACAGCCTCCAACGACATATTAGTGCGGAATGTAATCTTCATCTGCCCCCAGTCTCGGTACTCTGCGTCTACACAAATTGAAGCTTACCTGCTATCTCTGTACGTTCCCCCCCCGCGCAACATATCCGTTGCTTTCTCTCACCCAGGCTACAGTTTGGTACTCCACCCGATGGCCCCGCGTCCGACCGACCTCACCGGAGCGGACGAACTCTACCTCAAGTCGTGCCTCGCGAACTATCGCGCTACTCCCGCCGCGGAGAAGGAGGCGTTCCGACAATCGTGTGTTAAGCACATCCTGACAACGCGTAGCATCGAGGAGAATGTCTACGTCGCAGAGCTGTTCCATGGAGTACGTTGTCCTATTACCCACATGGCCCTCTTGCGCTTACTTCCGTTGCGATACAGAAGGTTCGCAACTGGCTGCAGAACCACTCACAGAAGTCGAAGCAAGCTCGACTTCCATTCCGTATCAACCAGGGCTTCTCTGCCCAGCGGGCCTTCGCGCTGAAGAACGAGGATCTTATACGCAAGACGGTGAACAGGGCGGACGAGAACGATTCTGAGGCAAGCGAGTCCGAGCCGGAGAAGGAGGAGCGCGCGTACCTTGTGAACTGGAATGCGACCGTTCGGCAGCTCTGGGAAGCGTTGCCGGTAGACGAGAAGGTCGTCTATGAACGCGTCGCTCAGAAGTGGACAGAGGAGGGACCGGAGGAAGGGGTAAAACCACTGTACGTCGTCGGCTCCTGTTTGAGGGGCATGGGACCCCACTGGCAATCGCTCACACGGCACGTTGTAGGTTGGCCGAGAAACGAGCTCCATCATGGATGCCTTCCGTCGCCCACCTCTTCTGGACGCAGTGTAACATGCCGATATTCATTTACGGCATGTACAAAGATAAGGATGGGGGTCTTCACGCTGCAGTGTACGTTCCCAGCGCAGATAGTGTCGTCGCTTTGCTGACCAGTTTGGAGCAGCTACGACACGTCAAACCTTTGGCGCGAACAGGACAAGTCAACGCCGCAATTGCGCAACATGCCGGGCTGGGATCAAGACTTTCGGCGCACAGTATGGAACTTCTTCCAAGCGACCCTCCGTCCTGACCTCGTGCAGGCCGAACAACTTCAGGTTATGCACGCCACGAGGCGGCAGCCTCCTGCGCCTGTCCACTTCGAGTACTACGAGGACGGCTGCCCTATCCTCGTTGACGAAAGCGACTTGTCGGGGTACACGAACTCCCGCCGACAGAACCAGTTCCGCGAATATGTCAACATTCATTACAGTGCGTCGTTCATGCCCTATGAATGGTCATCATGACATGCTAAATTGAGGTCACCTAGATCTCGCCGTGGGCCGCAAAACACGATCGGCACCTTGGGGATCTCTGAACGAATGCCCCGAGAACTTCTTCGAAGCGGACATGCTGCCGGAGGGGTTTACGTTCTACGATCCAAGCAAGATCAACGAGGATGACTTGCTCAAATTCGTCAAGCACGTTATCGCCATGGAACACCCTTCTGACAACAATGGCAACCCCGTTCGCTTCAGGTTCTATCAATTCGAGACCGGCAAGGGCAAGAACCGCGTCTACCACCCTGCCGTCTACAGTGGAACTGTCGAGCCAGCTCCCCCACGGTGAACGAAAAAGGGTGTCACGGTTCCCGACTTCGAAGGGCCTCCCCCACCATCTGACGATGCCTCGTCTGCCGGCGTATCACATACCGCCTCCCCCGTTCCCGAAACGGCTGCCCCATTGCAGTCCCTTGCCGCCACGCTTTCCGCTGATATTGACGCCATCAGAGCCGAGATCGAGGTGGCGAAGGCTGCCGAGAATGCTGCCCCGCCGGCGAAGGTCCCTTCGAGGAAGGTACCTGCGAAGTCTCAACAGAATCTCCGCACGAAGGGCAGGTCACAGTCGCATAGCGCTACACCAGTTGACGTTCGCGATTCGACGGCGGCGGAGGCGAGTACAAGCACCGACGGTGTCACGGTTGCCGGTCAAGACCTGCCCATTGCCCTCTCCCGCACTCGCCGCGACGTCTCCAACCCTTGCGAGCAGACCGGCACCTTCGCATCGCCTTGGGAGACTGCGGAGATCGACGCCGCCCATGCATTCTCCGATGAGTCCAGTCTTACGGACGAAGACGCGTATGAGCCTGCGGCCGAAGATGAGGGCGAGGACTCAGACGATGAAGTCGAGGGATGTCTCAACTTCGATTTGGCTCACGAGGTCGAGGATCTGGCTTATCTCACAGATGACCTGGCTCCAGAGGCGTCCTCCTGTGCCGACCACAAATCAGCTCAGCAACACTTGCCACAAGCCCCAACTGAGCGCGACAACCGTTCGACCGCTGCCGATGCGGCGACAGCCATCGATGTGGAGTTGCCCGCTGGGGGCGCTGCGATCTCTCCTCTTGGCGCTCCCAAAGCCGCTCTCATTGCTCCCTCCACCATTGCAGCCAACGCGGCAGCGCGCGTCGCGTTCCTCAAATCGCTCGCCGTAGATGCAGAGTACGTCACTCTCCTGGCACGCATGAAGCACCACGTAAGCCAACCCATTGCAATGCCCAGTCTGTGAGAGGCTCACATTTCGCTCACCTGTCAAGATCGACATCGTCGTCAACGTGCCCGGTCAAAATCCCGTCTTCTGGGCCAACTGGGGCAACAAGTCCGCACACTTGCCGCAGGCAGTTCACACGAACGCAAACAAGTGCACGTCCTTGCGTCGGTGGATTGACAAGGAGAGGCAGATTGAAGGTACCTCGGTGGACGTTCAGCGCGTCTGCCTGGGTATGGGTATGATCCTACGCGACCTCGCAGCCATTTCATCGTCGGAGCGCTCAGACGCAAACACCAACTTGCCGGTCTTCATGACACGGACCCACCTCATGGCTGGCGACCGTGCTAAGGTCTTATCGGCGTGCGCGGTGGCGTTCACTGTGTTAGCCAACAGCCCGGCAGCGCAAACGAAGAAAGGAAAGGGGAGAGCCACTGCGCGACTACCTGCGGGCTCTCGTAACGATGACGGTCATGCTGCAGTGGCTGAGCTACCTCCGGCACCGGCACAAAGGCGTTCAGCGAGGACGGCAGCTCGCGGTAACTGATATGTCAGGAATCTGTGTTCGCAATAGGAATGGGGAGCATTTGTATTCAGGTGCACGACGTAGATACACGTTGTAATTACAATGGTTATTTACACATTGTCAGCGATCTCATTGCCTGCCCGACGATGACGTCGTCGTGCGTCGCACTGTGGCCGATCGTTGTTGCCTAAGAGGGGTGCCAAAGCATTGGCTGCCGGAGCCGTATTTGTGGCAGCGTCCATCCGATCCAAGGGCGTCTTCATCCGCGGCGCAGAGTCGGGAGGCTCCGCTATGCTGCCGCCAGTGGTTGGAGGATCCTCGACGGTGGGGAACTGCGAGCTGATGCTGCCGCCGATAGGTCCCGGCCTCAGAGGCTCAGACCAGTCTCGTCCGAGCTGCCGCAAGATGTCCTCTCGCAGGCCGACGTTTGCGAAGTATTGAGCGATCTCGTTCTCGACGCGTGACGAAAGGTTCGTCTCCACTTTCCTCTCTAACTTGTCCATCCGTTCCAACACCTTCTGCTCAAGGTTGTCCACCCGTTCTGAGACGACGGTTACTACCTTCAGGAAGTCTCCGATGGATGCCGGCGCAGGGTGGAGGGGACTGGGTGTACTTCCTTCCATCCGGCTCACGCGTGCATCCAACGACGCAATCGATGCAGAGAGGCGATCGTGCAGGGCATTGAGCAGCGGTCGACATACGTTCATCATCTCGCTGGCGATGCCATCGAGTTGCGACTGGATTTGCGCGACGTCCTGCCGTATGCGAAGTACGTTGCTCCGCACGGGGACGTACATCCTCCTCCAGCGCTGCGAAGCGCTCCCATGCCGCCCGATACAGCTCGCGGAGATCCTCCACCCTTGACAAGAGGTCGAGAAGAGCAGGCCAATTCAAAGGCGCGGCGGGAATGTTTGGGAACACAGACGCAAGACGGCGAATGATTTCGTGGATCTGGGCTATGGCGAGGAATGTATCATGAACGGCCGTAGTAAGGATCATGTCCGGCTCCGCGATGTTCTCGGGCTCGACTTCGGCGTCGGCGGCAGCGCGCACCTCCTCCTGGGCATGCCGATAGCCGTCCACGAACTCCCGTGCACGTTGCCTGATGATGGAAACATTGTCTCCGAGTTGTCGTTCAAGTTGGCGCATGTCATCGAACTTGGCCTTCGTCTCTTGAGCCAGGCGAACCACGTTATCGTTGATGGTGAACACCTGACGGTCTGGGGTTTGAGGGCGAGATTGGGCCGGGGCCCACGATGCATCGAGGGAGTCCACAACGTCTAACCCGTCGCGACCGATGTTCTGGAGCTCCTTCAAGATGTCGTGTGCCTCGGCGAGATGGTGCGGCGGGAATACCAGGCAGTACGTGCCATCTGCAAGACGTCTACCAAGTCTCGGCAGGTTCCTCCACGACTCTGCGATAACGGCAGTGAGCACATAGCGGTCCCAGGGAAACGGATGGATTGTGTTACCGTTGATAGACGGGACCGTCAATGCCTTCTTCGAGGGCTTGGCGGCACCCGCAGGTGGTGGTGGAAGATCAGCGGGAGGACGTCTAGTGCTCCCACGTCGGCTTAGCTCGTCCTGCACTTTGGACGCGTGGATGGGGTCGATGTTGTGAGGCAGTGAGATGACGAATGGTTCGTCGTCGACAAAGTCAGGCTCGGTATCCATTGCGTCATCGCCGACCACCTTGACTAGGGTACCGACCTGCTCGACGTCCGTGGGGCGGCACGTTCATCAGCCGCCTCGATGGCATGGGTGGAGGCACCTGCCTCTGATTCATGGGACGTGGCGGCAGATGAAGGAGGGTTCGGAAGGCGATTGTCGTGCTCTCCGGTGGCATTAGAGTAACCGTCGTGGGATGCCATGGTGGACGAAGAGGGGACGCCGGCGATTCGTCAACAGGTGCCGCCGACGATGCACGCGAAGTCGGAGTCTCCATCGATAGTTGGGATGCCATGGTGGACAAAGCGGGGATGCAGGTAATGCTTCAACAGGTGCTGCCGACGACGCGCGCGAAGTCGAAGTCTTCATAGATCTCCCGCACGAAGTGGAGCGGGACCGCCTCGTAGTCGGTGTGCTTGTGCCCGACGTCCTTCCATAACGGCGTAGAGGACGTACAGGAGGGGCTGCGTCGAGTGACGAGACTTCTGCGAGTTCTTCGGCACCCGCCAGGGCATGTTGCGATGGAGGCGACCGCTCGGCAGCTGCCATCAGAGCCGCCAGCTGGGCCTTGGATGCCTCCGAACGTCCCCGTGGGACGGCTCGGTACTGTTGACGGAACCATGCGTAGTCGGCCTTGTCAGGGAGGGGATCAGGCCATTGAGATGGGGAGAAGTTGGGCTCTGCGAAGACTGCTGGAGACGTGATCATGCGGTAGAAGGCGTACCCCAGGTAAGTGGCGAGGACATGATTTGACTTGTCCTTGAACGCATAGGAGCACGAGACCTTCCTATTGTCACATGGCGAGCATCCGGACCTCAGGAGCGGGTTGTACATGCACGTTATGCCTAATGTAATGCAGCGTTCACAGGGCCGCGGCTTTATGATAGTTAGACGAGTAAAGGGCGCACAGTTAGAATGCTTGAACTTACATGCTTCACCTCGCGGAGTGCAATTGTCTCCGGCATAATGTCCGGCAGCATCAACGTGCCCCTACCCGACGTGCCGGCCTTGCGCTTTCCCTTCGCCTTTGAACTTGGTGCCGGTACCTTGGTCGGTGCCGTCGAACTCGTTGACGGCTTTTGAGCCACGGTTTTGGGGGGTAGAGTGGGCGCGTCGGCCTTCGCGTGACCACGAGCGTGGGACAACGACCTCGTCGTCGGCCGTTCGATGGCTGCAGTGGTACCGGCGGTCGTAGAAGGCGGACGGCGGCCCCGCAACGTTGGTGGTAACGCTTTCGTCTCGATACTGGGGAGTTGTGATTTGTCCTCCTCACCGTCGGCATCCTCAACTCCCCGGCAGTGCTATCGGCCTGGCTCTCCCCTTCGGCACCCTCGCCAACTATCACATCACCGTCCGCCTCGGCATCCTTCCGCTCATCTCTGTGTCCTTTTCTGCTCTCGTTCTCGAGGCCCTGTTCTTCATCGTCATCGTCGCCTGCATACACGTACGTCAGTGGGAATTGTAAGTGGTAGGATCAAGGCACATACTATCATAGGGCCCATTCCACCAGACATTGCGTAGTTTGTCCTCTGAGAGGAGGGAATACGGACCGTGAAATGCCGGAAGGTATTTGAGTCGCGATTGACTGCTCTTCTGGTATGCTGGATGACCAGGGGTCGTCGCGTCCACTACACGCTCTGGATCGAAGTCCTTTTCTTTGGCACGGAGGCGCCTGTTGTTTTCGAAAATGCAGCCGATCGCAAAGGAAGGGAGATACTTGAACTTAGCGATATCAAGGATGCCAAGCATCCTCCCGAGATCTCCGGCGAAATGCTTCTCCCACCCCTTGCGGTTGGGACCAGAGGGCGATGGACGGGCCAAATAGGCGTAATGGAGCTGGCTGGCGTACTCTCGCACCAGGGTGAGTTGGTCTTCAGTTGGGGGCGGGAGGGGCGGTGCCGGCACCTGTTTTGCTGATAATTGAGGCTTCGGCGGCATGTCGGTGGCAAGAGTACAGTTTTTATGGAAGAGAGAACTTAGAGTTGGGCCGGCTAGATGGAGTCGAGCACGAAGGTGGATCTCGGGATAGATGCCCAGAGGAGCCTTCGTGCGATCTTATCGTACCGGGTGGTGCCGGTGGGCGCCTATGAGGATCGTGAGTGCACGCCTCGTCCACAGGTGTCTTTCAAACTGCCTTATTCCCGCCACTCGCCGCTGACACGCGTAGAATAACCACGCACAAGGCCGTATTCATTAATGACACGCACAAGAAGTACGTCAAGTACTCAGAGGGTGATAGTGCTATAGCATTTTGATCTATTCTTTTCAGGTTGGTTGCGAAATCTTCGGCAGCAGAACGCAGCCAGCGGCACACCCAAAACACAGCGTAGAAACCGTGGAAGGACGCAAGGGGTGCTCACATCGGCTTTACGCGATAGAAGCGCATCTCGAGCACCGAGCGAAGGTACGTAGGACTCGTCTCTTTGAGTACATCACCTTGAATCCACACAGGCACAAAACATGTGCGCATCAGGTCTCCGACACCTGCGACGCCCCCTCCACTTGATGCTATCATCGGAGAAGGATCGCCCGAACGTGCCGGAGATGGAGAGCAGTTCTCGGCACCCTCTTCCCAGGTCTCCGGCACATCGCAGAGTTGGGAAGAGGAGCCGCCGGAGGGCCTTTCGCTCATTGTCGGCGAGTGCAATGGCGAGCTGAGTGGAGACGATGAAAGTGGGTGGACGGCGCCGTCTGAACCCCTGATGTTGATCGTTGGAGCGGCCGATGACAGTGGCGACTCCTATGCCTCTTCCGAAGCTGGGGAGGGTGGGATTTAGAGGGCGACAATGTGCCGATGGCGGAGGAGGTAAATCAGGACCCTCTGTGGGCACTTGATACGCTGAGGGTGGGTGAAGTTGACGGTGAAGGCTCGCCTTCATCTATCTCATCTGAGCTGTTCTGGGGGGTTGGGATGAAGGACGCTTTGGAGGCCGACTCGGAGGCTATGATTGATTGTACTGGTGGGGGCTGCGAGGAGGCCTTACTGTCCACGGCAGGCGCGAATACGTCTGGTTGGTCTCCTGCCTCATCTGATGCCTCAGGCGAGGCTAACACGGACATTTGCCGTTCTCCCCGGGGCCAACTCATAATAACAGCGCTCCGCACTATGCTATCTCGTAAGTTCATCCTTCTATCCTGAGTGCTTCGACGGAGCGAGATGATAATTGTACTTTGACAGTGACAACGTCTCCTTCCATGCTGGATTCATTCTTTCCAGACATAACGCCCGATCTTTCTATGCACGTCAATTCGCATTCCACTCCTCCCTCGACGCACTCCGAAGCCTCAGATTCTAGAGGCGGTTCTCCGGCACCCGGGCCCAGTGATTCCAGGACCCACATCCACCAACGTTTATCTCACCTACGCTCCAGAAGAGAGGCAGTCGCGCACGCTATTCAGCGACTCCACCAGGCGGAGGCCACCGCACGCGTGCTGCAAGATTCACCCTTCGTAACGGGTCCCCAATATTGGCGGGTGTATCAACTTGGTCTTCTACGAAGAGTTGCGGGGGTGGATGAGGCTTGGGAAGACCTCCAGGAGCAATAGTTGGCTGCATACTGTATTTTCGTGGTTTTTAGTCATTTATTTCACGAATTATGGCCGAGTACCCACTACGCTCGCACCCCCGCGGCTCCGAGACCCTGCGCTGGTGTGCCGTGGGGCTCATTACCTACTGTTGCAGACCGGCCGGCCCCATAAATGCTCGTACTTACTGAGCGGCCGGTCGTTTAGAGAGGGAGCCATAAACATTGGAATACCAATGGCGTTAGAGCATATTCTTATTCACCTTGTGTTTTTGTCATACTAGTTCATATTAATTATTGCAGCGTCACGCATATATTAGAGAAAGCGTGGTACATAGGGGTGGAGACCGGCCGACAAGCCCGCCTTAGGATCCGACACATCCCGGCCGGGGCCGGGGCCCTAGCGCGCCCACGGATATTGCACACCCGGGTAACTAACAACTCCTATATACTATGATGTAATCGTGTGTATATGCGGCTGCGGTACCACTGTGGCAGTGGGTGCCAGTTGAACCACCACGTGGGGGCACGAATTAGGAAACCTTTGTAGTTCCTCCACCGAGCGCCTATTTTCTCTGGACAGTCGTGAGGCTAATGTTATGGCAGTGAATTTTTCGTGATCTATAAAATTGGAGTCGTACTTAACTGGAAGAGGAGCCCTCCTCTCAGAGCACCGGAAAGTCGCTGTTTGGCTGCGGACTTTCCACTCTGGTTACAGGGCCACTCATCGGTGAATGGCAACTGTCCCGGGCCTTGGGACTCCAAGTTTGCTCTAATCGATATGAAGGAAGAGCGCGCGATACTTCTGTATGGCCATAGTGCGTGTCACAAGGGTGGCGAGGCGGCGCTTCATGGGGTAAGACGGCTCGGTTGGTCACGCCGCTTCCGACCAAGCTATGGGAGCGGACCAACGTCTGACCCTAAACTAGAACAACTCGGCAAATTTCCCATTTCAGAGGATATCGATTTTGAGACTTTCAGTATATACCTTTGAGCAGAGAATAGATATGCTGCAATGCGGAGGCTGTTAAACTACTAATCAACATAACTTAGTAGGGACCTTGAACTCGCCATCAGATAATCCAGAATTGGGTGGGGACGTTCAATGCGGCATGCAGAGGCCTGACGTCAAGGACCAGAGGAGGTCGATCGGCGAGGGTAAACGTTGGCCGGGGGAGTTTACAGGGCCCTACATTCTAGAACTCAGCCCGAGTGGCCGCACTGATTATGATTGGATACCCTGCCTGACTCACCCAACAAGATTCGGGACCTCCCTCCCTCTCTCCTCGTGTGCTACTCCCCAAGATTTTTTGCAACGTCGAGAAAATCTATGGCATGCTTCGGTAAGATGGGAGGATGAGAATAAGCGCATTGAGAACCAACTTGCAATCCACTATTCGCTCACTATGGCCAGCGCGGCGGAAACATGACATGCCACCGCTCTGGCTTACCTAGACTAACAAAGCATGCGTAGAGCGATGAAATGGGATATTAGAATCCGCATCGCGGTGCCGCTGTTCACGGAAGAAGGTGGTCTGATGCCTGCGGAGTTCATATCCGGGAACGGGCATGACCATTGACAATGCGCCTTGCTTTGTTCAGCCCCGCTTAGCTCTCCTAGGATTCGTGATCCACGCATCCCCGTGCGAAGAAGTAAATCAGGCTCGGCATCTACCCGCTCTAATCCAATCTGCGGTGCTCAAATACGAGCGTCCACAGTCTACCTCTCAAAGCTCAACCACCTTCGTCGCACCGTTCGGCCCTCACCACACGAATCTCGCCGCAACGACTCATCCCTTCATGCTTTGCTCCCATTCCACACAGCATAATCAACCAATGGTAGCCTCAGTCAACAATATCCAAATACCTCTGTATGGCGACAAGGATGCAAAGCTCTGCAACTTCCGCCAAAAGCACAAACCTCCTCGGGCATTTCTCAAACTAGTCAACGACGATAAGGAGGTGAGCATGCGCATCCGATTTTCTATCCCCTCACAACCATACATATGAAGCCCGTTTGGCAGTCAATGGATTTTTGTCCCATAAACGGCGTGCCCTTAAAGAAGTGGAGCTTGAACAAGCCAGTCCAGCCAATCTCGGCCCAAGCAAAGCAGGAGTACTCGAATCGAAAAGAACGCGAGAGGGAGAAGAGGGAGGCAGCGGCGAAGGGGGCCATCTTGAAGAAACAACGGCTGAGGAAGAAGGTGAGTCCCATTCTTATTGTCTTCGGGATCTTACTGACACCGCCGGGACGACATCACAATAGCGCTCACCTCCATCCGGTGGTGGGTCATCCATTCCCCAGCCCAATACCGCCGCCTATGCTCTAACCACGACGTTGCACGCACCCGACGCCCCAACCACACAAAGGTCGACGCCTAGCGACGGGAACCCGCCCTCGACATCTCGTCCTCAGGCTGTGGCCCAAGCTCACTCTGCCGGCCCTTCCGTAATACCAGCAGCGGAATTTGACCAGAAACCACCTCCAATACCGATGTCCTCCACCGCAAACGTGTCTCACCAGCCTGCCTCCGTCCCCGTTAGGTCGCAAGAGGAACACACCACAAGGTGGTCGCAATCTGACACCTCGCAGGCTGCAAACGCCACGAACCTCTGCCCCGGCCCTGGACGAGAGACTCTGAGTGGCACGCCATCATTAGATCTCACCAATGTGTTCTACCCTCCCGGCGGTGTGGCGAACACACACAAGGCCGCAACCACCAAGCACATGATGTCCAGGGCCTTGCACGCGTCTCGGACAAACCTCCGCCCGACGGTCATTCACGCCTATGCGACTGCTCACCATCCGCCTCTGCTTGCCCGTCACTACCCGGCAGTACGAGCTCGCACCATTCTCGGCCTCGACCACCCGACACCCGGCTCCTTCAATAAGTTCAGGCAGCACACCACAAGCGGACCGTACTCCCAGGCCCACGTCGTACCCGGAGCCCTTGCGCACCAGCCCACGTTCTGAGCTCTGCCCCAGAGTGGAGGTATGCAACAGACGGTGCCTACACAGCACCATTTCCCGTGGCATCGTATGCAGAGAGGTACGGCGGGAACCCATCGCTGTCACCAACAAGTACTGGGGCGCAGACACCCGGGCCCAGTGCAACGCCTGAATCGTCCCCGCACACCGCGACTCATCTGGGTCCCCGCATGACAGCCGCTGGGGATTCCATGAGAGGCAGAGGCCACTTCCCCGTCACTGCCCAGCAGGGCTTTATCAAGGCCGAATATCATTCTGCGGCGGACACGAGGATGGCCATGCCAACGATGCGACCTGTGCCCGCCGAGTACTATCACTCCAATACGGTGCAACAGACAAACAACGGGGGCGTACCTCAGCCCAATCCCACGACAATGAATGACGTCGACGACGCTATCCCGTGGCACAGCGCTGTGGAGCAAGGCCGGCACGACGTGACCCAGGCGGCACAGTCAGCATCTCTGCCCCAGGGTAAGCCTAGTAAGGACTGGTCGGTGCCCTCTGCCGCCCCTTCGTATAGTCAGCGATCGGGTGTTATCAAAGAGGTTAAGGACAAATGCGCACACCACCGACATACCCGAACCCAGCACGCTCCAGCCCCGCCACAGACGATCATCAACGTCAACGCCTATCCTCCCAAGCAGAGCTCGTACTCGGAGCCGTCACATGCCCTCGAACTCCCCACTCATACGGCGACGAATGAGGGCGCTCACCCGACCACAGAGGACTTCGCCGCAGGCCCGCGGATCATCGTCCCTCCCAAGACCAATCTCGGTTTCTACGCGCAATCATCGGACAGCGGTCGCAGCGCCGGGTTTGCGGCGCTGCCTCCTCTCGCATCGCCGTATGCACAGGGCATCGTCACCAACAAAACGGTGTCAGACAGGAGTACTCACCTCTGGTCGCAGAGTGGGTACGCTCCGCCCCAGTGCCGCGTCAACAACTATCTCTACCCCTCCGTCACTCCTTCCTCGAAGATCGAGTCGACGTATAGCTTAACCCATATTGATAGCCAAAGGCTCGTGGATTGCCACGGTTACCGTTCCGCAATATAGTAATTGGGACAGCATCTCGTCTTGCCTCCTCCACAAAGATTCCTTGTATTCTTGTACGCATAGTTACAGATGACGGATGTCGTTTGGGTCTTGGTTCAGCCTGCGATCGTCTACGCTTACTTGACTCCAGCTGGAAGTACCATGGCGATTGGTGGTCTTCCAGAGACGGGGCACATGAACAATATGCTATGGGCAGAGGTATTCAACGAATAGCTCAACCCATAGCACGCTCGCCGTATGCCGGAGCCTCCGTAAAGATATAAACTAGGATTTGAAGCCAGAGAGACGAAGAAAGCAGCCTAGACAGCCAGGGGAACGAAGGCGGAGAGGGTGAAGACAAGCCAAATGAGAGACGATCTGATAGGAGGAACGACTTCGTGGCCACAGACGCTCAGGTAGCGCTCAAGCTCAAGTCTTGCTTTTCGAAATTGAGAAGATCGACCCATAGCAAGTTCACCGCATGCTATGTAGAGCCTCCGTAAGATGCTGAGAACCAGGAAAATGAAGTGAGAAGCAGAGCCCAGCAGAGATGATGATGGGGGGATTCGAAGTCATTACAAATTGAAACCCTCCAATATTTGATGTAAGTAGCAGGCAAGCAGAGCGCGCGTCGGACTACAGCCTTTGACACCCCGTGCCAATATATCCCAAGACACGGGCAAGGAAGGTAATCGCATCGGTGGCCAAGTCCTAAGTCTTATAGCGTCGTCCCAGTAGTAAGTACCGGCCACTGGCAGGACCTGCAGCTGATCATGAGGCCTGAGTTACGAGTAAAGACGCTCAGGAAGCGGCGTTCCTCTCGGCCATGATCATCATCCTACTTACTTCGTCACCGGCATGCACCTCTTCCACTCACTATCATGCAAACTCTCTCTCAAGCTATTATCTCTGATATTCCCGATGACTTCCGAAGCTTTCATTGAACGTACTCGAAGACTTGCCAGCGTTACTGTTACTGCCGTCCTGACTCCTTTGACCTCGGATCGACGGCCTGGGGCCTCCACACTCCACATCCACTATGGAGCCGGGCACCGTGGAAAATCACCAGTTAAACTAAGGAAAATTCATAATCACCTACTGTACTGGTGATTTGGGAAACTGGTGATTTGATCAGTGATTTTCACCAGTTGATTTTTGGCGGGGAGATGCGGATGACCGCCACCGAAGTCCCCAAACGCCGGCCCTAAACACGAGCGCTTGTCGACATCCACAGGCAATTTTCGTCTTGCTCTATGCGTCGTCTGCAACGTTTCACTTGTCCGGGATGACATCGCTCTCTTCTTTCTGCGCTGCTTGTTGTCTCACTAGCCTCGGTTGTCTCTACGCTTATCTCTGCAAGACATCTGGTTTTCCCGCCTCCCATACGACCCCGCAACTACTACGGCACCAACAGGAATCCGGGCTGCGATGGCGTAGGACTCGAGCTCAAGAGCGAGGTGTGTCCATTAGCCTCTGAACCTCGGTACATGCTGCATTTGGCATTGTTTGGAATGACGTATCCGGTGAGTGTCCATCCACGTTGCTCGGGGCCTCTGTGGGAGTCCGTTGCGTGGACACCACTCACCTCCGAGCCTCTATCGGTAAGTGACATGCCCTCTGCCATGGATATGTGTCCCGTTTGTGTGCAAGGTGAGTTTTCTCCGCCTCAACCCGGTTTTCTGCACAGGTGAGTGTCTGCGGTGTCGTGCATGCATAGACCAGACTGAACACTAGACAGTTGATGCGCCCAGGTACAGGTGAACGTGAGTCCTGCCCCACTAAACTTCGAGTCCTGACTGATATTACTTTATCTATAGCTATAATTTAGGATGGCATTTACTGGTCATCTGGGCGGGTATAGTGTCTGGAGGCGTGCTGGCGCTGGCAACTGCCGTGTAGCGTGTAGATAGCAGGAAGTCCATGTAGATTCGTATATACTAGGTACTACAACTTGAATATATCAGTTTTCGCCCATATGCGTATGTCCCCAGCCCGTGTGCGCAATAGCCAGTATGAACCTAATGAACCTACTAGAAACCGCTGAAAAACACAACTGAAACTGTTGATTTTCAGGCGTTTCGGGACTGTCATTTTGCTGTTGAAAATCCCGGGTAACAAACGAAAGTGTAACTATTGATTTTCACCTGTTTCCGCTGAAAATCACTGGTACCGCAGGTGATCCTAACTGGTGAATATCCACGGGCGCCACGCCCCTTGATATCAAGTCTCTTGCAATGTGGTCGGATTAGGTCGTGTCCCGTGACGAACATTACCTCAAGACTCAAGCTCGGTACACGAATTCCTGCTCCCGGTATGTCCCATCCTTGCCATCATCGCGACGCCTTGCATGGCGAGGCCTACCACAGCGGGCAAATCAGGATGGCCCGGTGTGCGTAGTGCTGCCTCTGTTGTGAAGCCGCGGACCCATTGTGAAGACTAGAGTCCCGTTCGCGTAGACCGCGGCGGCGTGTCATAACGATATTTTGAACATATAGCCGTGCCGTAACCTCGACGGTAGCTTGTGCGACGCATTCTGATCCACATTCGCTATGTTCCTCTGGGCGATGCTCGCGGGACGTGGCAAATGGACGGCGAATGCATGGAAACGAAGACAGGCCCTTTTGTCTCATGCAACTTGTATCCATGACCAACGCTGCGCCCATGTCGATAGTGGCCTCAGAGTCGGCCATGAGGCTCTGAGACGCCTTCACTACACCGCCTTAACGATCTGGGGTGGCTGGGCGGGAACGACTCCGTGTCTCGTTTCCAGTTGTGCTTTTAACGTTAGAATGTCGTGTTTGACTGTGCATATGGTAAGGAATTCGAAGGGCGACGATCGCTTCTTTCAAGCCGCTCCTCATTCGTATTGCATTCCAAAAGGCATTCTGAGAAGGTGTGAACAACTGAGCACGCGCTATGGCTATGTAACAAGCGATGATAAAATATTAGTAGACCAAGACTGTGACGATAGACGGACAATGTTGCTCTTGCATGTGGTCTGCTGGTCACGAGCTCCACTTAGAATACTCCATCCTTTCCAGATGACATCATTGAACGGGCACAAGACCGCTCGCAGTCGAACATGATGTTCGGAATGCCAGAGATGCTCAAGCCGATTTCGATGGCCGGACTTCCGGGCAACATATAAAGCTCTGCGTTTCTCCCCCGCTATTCCTTGTGCATCATCTGTACACCTTTCAGCCATCCACATCATGAGGTTGAGCTCCATCTTTGCATCCGTTCTGTCCCTCGCTGCGCTCGCATTCGCAGTTCCGAACCCACTCCCCGGAAGCAGTGCGTACCCAGTCTTTGTACCTCATCTGCCATCTCGCTGACACCATAGCGCACAGGCGATGTCGTCGTGCGCGACCCGGCCATCTGGTACAACTCCGACAGTAAGAAGTACTTCGTCTTCTCCACCGGCAACAACATCGAGATCTTCACGTCGACCTCGCTGCTCGGCCCATGGACGCAAGTCGGCTCCGTACTCCCCAATTGTTCGAGCATGATCTCTCGGGCAACTGCTCGCTCTGGGCTCCCGATATCAACTTCGTCGACGGGCAGTATGTCCTGTACTATGCCGTCTCAACGGTGGGCAGCCAGGACTCGGCTATCGGCGTCGCGACGAGCCCGTCCATGGAGCCCGGTACCTGGACCGACCACGGCGCCGTCATCACCTCCGCCAGCGGGGACGAGTACAATGCCAGTACGTCGCCGTTATGCACTCTCGTGCCTCCCCTGTATCCCCACAGTATTAAATCCTGACGCGGACTACCTTTCGAAAGTCGATGCCAACCTTTTCGTCGAGAACGACCAGCTGCAACTCGGCTTCGGCTCGTACTGGGACTGCATCTTCCAAGTCCCGCTGAACAGCATCACCAGCGCGGCCGAGGCCCCGCCCGGCGTCCACCTCGCAGGCTACAACGGCCGCCCCGCGGAGGGCAGCTTCACCTACAAGTCGGCGAGCTCGCCAATACTACTTCGAGTTCTTCTCCGATGGCATCACTCCGTTCGACGGCGTACGTCCCCCGCATTCTACTAGTATTTCCTTCTTGGCGATAGACTAGATTCTGATCCCAACCTGCAGGCCACCACGCGCCCAGCCGCGGGCCAAGAGTACAAAGTGCTCGTCGGGCGCGGCTCGAGCCCGTCAGGCCCGTTCGTCGGGCAGCTCGGCGAGGACATCACGCTCGACCTCGACCCGCCGACGGGCTCGCTCGTCCTCGGCTCGCACGACAACGTCTACGCGCCGGGCGGGCAGAGCCTCTTCCAGGACCCCGTGAGCGGGCGGGACGTGATAGTGTACCACTACGTGCCGAACGACGCGTTTGGGGGGCCGTCGTACCTCGGCATCAATTATGTTGACTTCTCGTCGGGATGGCCGGTCGTTGTTGATTGAGCTTGTATGATTGGCCATGGACGGTGTTCAAGTATGTACTGGATCCGCTTGATTATGTTGTACCTTGTCGTCATAAGTAGCAGAGGATTTTGAGAAGGTCATGGTCTGTTGGTGATTGCGAAGCAGACTATGGTATGTAAGGATCTATTATGTAGCCCTACGGATTAGAGGCAACTGACATCTATTAATATTGCTTTCGTCTGCGTATCCTACTTACCACGGTACCCATTGACAGTGCACACAGCCCAAATGATCATCGATATTCCCGAGCTCAAGTTTAGTTGCTTTCCGATTCAGAGCAAGCGCCATCCCCGTCGACATAAGTAATACCAAGAAGCTTCGGATATGTACCTCTTGCTGGCAGTGAGCGGTTTACACAGAGCGCTAGCCATGAAGTGCCTGGACGGGCATGCCGTCCCCATCGCATCCTACTAATTCTCTCCTCCGCCTACATAAAGAGCGTGAGTAAGCAGAGCAGGAGACCCACCTGGATAACGGATCGAAACGGGTGGGCTTGTTGCCGGTGCTGCCGAGTGCAATTGCAACGATTCGGCATTCGGGCATGTATAAGACGATGCTCGCCATGAATGGTCCTGCAGTCATATGCAAAGGACTGGAACCAGCTGGAACCCTTACTTGGACTGTACGTGTACCGGTTCCGCGGTTATGACATGGTCATAGAGGAGATACATTGAGAAGGTCTCCGTGGATGACTCACATGTCGGAGTCTACTGATAGGCACCGGAGCTTTGAACTCGGGCCAGTTGAGCAGAGGTAGTTGATTCTGTGCTCACCAGATGGGCATAGACGCAGCTGACTAGGAGAGTGCGCATAAAGCCCTCTGGGGATGGCCCTGGGATGACCAGCTGCTCATGAGAACGAGAGACCGTGGAAGATGCGAAGCTCGAATGTTTCTATGTGAGGGTAAGAAGAGCCTTGACGGCCAAAACGCCTCGCACGATCAGTCGCACTACTGCGACTCACTGGACTATCAATATTCCCAGACGGCTGCCGGACGCTGCGGCGCGCCTGAATGACGAGGGGAACGTCAGGAACGGGACGAGGACGAGCGTTGCGCGGGGCACTGCGGAGTGGCAATGGTCCTCGACGTGGGAATCCCAAGCCAAATATAGACATCAACCGTCCCCGCGGCCGGCGGACCGCGCGAGTTGTTTTGGGCGCTGGGGGTGTATAAGCCAGGGAGGCTCAGCAGAGCTCAGGCTGTCATCTCCATTTTGTTCCGCCGACGAAGACCCATTCCAGTCCAGCGCAGGCGCTCCTCACCTTTCGTTCCTTTATTTAATACTGGCTTTCTCTCTTCTCGACACCCCCGAGGACATCAACAACTACCGCCATGGTCGGCATCAACGCTGCCCTCAACATGTTCCGGACTACTCCTCGGTCCCCAATGTCGGGCGGAGTGGAGCTACCACAACGAGAGGATGAGCCGCTGGTGGGAGCGGATGGGTTAAAGTCGGAGAAGTGCGAGCTGAGGATAGAGGGGATGACTTGTGGAGCATGCGTCGAAGTGCGTAACATCCATATCCTACCGTGACGTCTCTCCTCAGACGAGTGCCGGACAGTCAATAGAAGGGATGCTCCGATCCCAAACCGGCATCCATTCCATCAAGGTCGCTCTGCTAGCGGAGCGGGGAGTCGTCGAGTACGACCCCGATGTCTGGGATACGGACAAGATCGTCAGCGTGAGTCTTCACTTCTCTTGCTCTCTTTCTTCGCGTCCTATCCCTTCGCTATCCCGCACCCACGCTGTGATCTCAGCGTATGCACCGCACTTAGGCGCATTGAGTGACATTAGTCACCATGCCGTGGTTGCGGTGCAATGTTTGAGGGTTCCGCTCCGGGTGGCGTCCTAGCGCCTCTACGGCGAGTTGTGCGAGTTCCATCGCTCCTCTTATCGTGCTCGTCTGCCACGTTTCACTTGGAGGCAATTGTGCCCGCGATATTGCCTCACCGTTCCGGAACGGTCTGCGGCAAGGTCACGGGACATACATCGTTGTCTTAATTCCGTCAAAGAAGTCGAGGCATTCTATTTACCCAGTTTTGCGTTTTCGACCTTGACAACCGCTACGGCGGGGCACCTTGATTGGTTAAACTGGGTTTTGCTAGAACGAGTGCCGTTCACATGGCAATCGCTTGCGTGGTTCCACGGGACGTCATTATCTTCTATTCGAGACGTTGAAGCGGAATTTGTTTGCGAAGCTGGAGTTCCGTTGTTTTGCCATAGGCGAGTCCCCATCCATTACCACCCCGTTTTCGGCTGTGATGACTGTACGTCGTTCACAGTTTTGCGTCACTGCATCCGACCCGTAGCTACAAGTCTTTCGTACGTTCAGCGTACATGCACACCAGTGATTTTCGAGCTTGATGATCAGTCGCTGCATCGCAGAAGTGGGCTTGGGCTGATCGTTAAATAATGGAACTCCGGCGATGACTTCACATCCAGTGTGCTGGTCGCGATCCATACTGGGAACTTTGTTTTCAGAGTTGAGACACGTTACTGTTCATTCACAACACAGATTCGTTTTTGGCTCCAAGGTGTAGATGTCGTTGCTAACGAAGCTCTAGGAAATATCTGACATAGGTTTCGATGCAACCCTCATCCCCCCGTCGAGGGCGGATACCATTCAACTTCGCATATATGGCATGACCTGCTCGTCATGTACATCCACCGTAGAAAAGGAGCTAGGCGCGGTGCCTGGCGTCACAAGCGTGTCCGTGTCATTGGCTACAGAACTCTGCCAGGTCACTTTTGACAGGACAATGGTCGGACCGCGAGAACTGGTGGAGCGAATAGAGGATATGGGCTTCGACGCTATGGTTTCAGACCAAGAAGATTCGACGCAGCTACGCTCACTTGCTCGAACGAAGGAGATCCAGGAGTGGTGGATGAGGTTCAAGTGGAGTCTCATCTTTGCTATCCCCGTCTTCTCCGTCACGATGCTCGCCCCCAAGATCTCTTTCCTGGAGCCCATCGTCGAGCACCAGCTATGCCGAGGCGTCTACGTCGGCGACGTCATCGCACTCGTACTCTCCACGCCGGCGATGTTCTGGGTCGGCCAGCGTTTCTTCAAGAACGCATACAAGGCGCTCAAGCACGGCAGCGCGACGATGGACGTCCTCATCTCGATCGGGTCTGCCGCGGCCTACTTCTATTCCGTCGGTGCGATGTGCTTCATGGCCGCCAGCAGAGACCTCGGGTACCACCCGATGGTGTTCTTTGACACGAGCACCATGTTGATCATGTTCGTCTCGCTCGGCCGGTACCTCGAGAACCGCGCGAAGGGCAAGACGAGCGCCGCCCTCACGGACCTCATGGCTCTCGCCCCCTCCATGGCCACAATCTACACCGACCCCCCGGCATGCACGCAGGAGAAGAAGATCCCGACGGAGCTCCTCCAGGTCGGCGACATCGTCAAGCTCGTACCTGGCGAGAAGATCCCGGCCGACGGCACCGTCCTGCGCGGCAACTCCTCCGTCGACGAGAGCGCCGTCACGGGCGAACCCGTGCCGGTGCTGAAGCAGGTCGGCGACTCCGTCATCGGCGGCACGCTCAACGGGCTCGGCACATTCGACATGACCGTCACACGCGCGGGCAAGGACACCGCGCTCGCGCAGATCGTCAAGCTCGTCGAGGAGGCGCAGACGTCCAAGGCGCCCATCCAGGCGTTCACGGACAAGGTCGCGGGTTACTTCGTACCCATGGTCATCTCGCTGTCGGTGCTCACGTTCATCGGCTGGATGGTCATCGCCTCCATCGTGAGCGACAGCTCGCTCCCCGCGCTCTTCCACAAGCACGGCGCGTCGAAGCTCGCGGTCTGCCTGCAGCTGTGCATCTCCGTCGTCGTCGTCGCGTGCCCGTGTGCGCTCGGGCTGAGCACGCCCACCGCGATCATGGTCGGCACGGGCATGGGCGCGAAGAACGGGATCTGATCAAGGGCGGCCGCCCGCTCGAGGCGAGCCGGTTCATCAAGCGCATCTGCCTCGACAAGACGGGGACGGTCACGGAGGGTAAGCTCACCGTCGCCTCTATCGTCTGGGCTCCGTCGAGCGACCACAGCGACCTCGCGGTCGCCGGACGCGACGACTCGACGCTTTCGACGAAGGTGGTTGGCGATGTTTCCCGCGCTGACGTCATCGCGATGGTCGCTGCAACGGAAGCGCGTTCGGAGCACCCCCTCGCCAAGGCGGTCGCCGTGTACACTAAGGACATGCTCAACAAGGCCATAATTCCCATCCCCGAAGTCACGATCGACATCTTCGAGAGCGTCACTGGGGCCGGTGTCAAGGCGGTCATCGCGCTCCCCGGCGGCAAGGGCAAGCAGACGATCTACGTCGGGAACGCACGCTTCATCCTCCAGTCCGACACCGCGAGCCTCCCCGTGAATCTCGCGGCGTTTGACTCGGAGGAGTCCAATCAGGGCAAGACGTCGATCTTCGTGTCGCTTGCCGCCCCAGGCAAGGCTCCCTCCCCTGTCCTCGCCATCTCGCTCTCGGACAAGCCACGCCCATCCTCCATATATGCGATCCGCGCGATGCAGGACATGGGCATCGAGGTGAACATGTTGACGGGCGACGCAAAGACGACTGCCCTCGCGGTCGCGAAGCAGGTCGGGATTCGGGCAGAGCATGTATGGGCGCACATGAGTCCGAAGGGTAAGGCGGCTGTTGTGACGGAGCTCATGGAGAAGCACGGTGGCGGCGTCGCTATGGTACGTCTTCCTTTCCCTTCCTCGCTTCCCGCTGTCTATCGGTGCATGTTGCTTACGAGCATGGTTGTTTGCTGTTCGGTGTAGGTCGGGGACGGGATCAACGACTCGCCTTCGCTCGTTGCTGCGTCAGTGGGCATCGCGCTGTCGTCGGGGACGTCTGTTGCGATCGAGGCGGCAGACATTGTGCTAATGCGCTCAGACCTGCTCGACGTCGTCGCTGCGCTCCACCTCTCCCGCGCGATCTTCGGCACGATCCGCCGGAACCTGATCTGGGCATGCCTGTACAACGTGCTGAGTATCCCGCTCGCGATGGGCCTGTTCCTGCCGTGGGGCCTCAACCTGCCTCCGATGACCGCCGCAGGCGCGATGGCGTTCTCGTCGGTGAGCGTGGTCTCGAGCTCGTTGCTTCTCAGGTGGTGGACGCGTCCCACGTCGAGCTTGATGCCGGGCGAGGATGTGCAGAAGGAGACGATCTTCGACAGCGCGAGGACGGCCTTGGGCGAAGTGTGGGAGAACGTGAGGGGGTGGTGCGCGGAAGGAGAGATACGTCCGGCTACAGTCAGCTGCCTATGGAGATGAGTCCGGCAGTGTAGGAGATGGATCGCGACGTTACGTGCAGAGGTGTGGTTCCGGAATATATGGACTGTTTCTTGGGTCTTTCCCGTCGGCTGACTTCGTTGCTCGCTTACGCACTCGCTGATACGATCCGTTCGTTTGGCGCATTATTGTATTTATGATGTGTTCTAATGCTGTCGAATTCCCGCTGTATATCTTGGTTTCACATGTAACAATATTAGAAGGAGATGATGGAGAAGAAACACTGAAGTAACCCGAATCTACATGTACATTGCGACCGTAGAATGTCTTCCGGTCATAAGCTCGTACGTCATCAACTATTCATCTCCAAGCACGATGAGTGTAAAGTGTCTGAATAATAAAACTGGCTGTGGCCCTGCACATAGAGGGCATCCAGAATCGCGTAGGAAACACTATGAAAACCGTACACCGGAAAACTTCCTTCGATTACAGGAGAAGAAACCGCAACGTGAGTAGCGCTCGTGCCAACGCTGAAATATGATCTGGAATCTACTAGAGGCTAGGACCCGGGGACTGCGAAAGCTCATACCATCGACGACGAGGATGAATAAGCCCACTGGCACTTGGCGCACATTCAGGGATCGGAGCCGCCGTGCGTCTCGGGGGAACCCTCCTGGAGGACTTGCGAGTTAAGCACATAGAAACCTGTCTGAGACTTCGAGAATAGTGGGACTCGGATGCTGATCGAAGTCCGTTCGCGGAGGGTGGCTCAAGAGTCGGAATTGGGGTGTGTTGTGCCTGGTCTACGACCTAATACTTGTCAGTAGACCGGCTTGAGACTGGTAGCCTGGCGTACTCGCCTCAAAAAGGAAATGTAATGATACCACGCGCATAGAGCTTCGGAAGCTTCACCCGTACAGGCTCGTGGAAGAGCTCGTCCGAGCGCAGCGATCGCTCATCGGACGGCGCATAGTTCGGCGGGGAAAGGTATTCAGTTATCACGACGAAGGTGACTGCCTTGAGGTGCCTGAAGGCCTTGCCCTCCAGCACGGAATCGAGTGCTTCCATGCCATGCAAGAAGGCCTCAGTGATGTACCTTCGTCTTCGTAAGCGGTTCACACTGAGTCGAATATAATGGAGTGGGCTCCGGACATCCTGAAGCAGGCGGCAAAGAAGGTCCCAATTGAATGCACGCGCTGGCGAAGCAGTGCGTGCGCCCGCCAGGCTCAACCCCAAGTGCTCTAGATTAATGAGCGAAGATAAATTGAGACAATGCTCTATGACACGCTGGCGTTCAGCGACAGCACTTAAATCTTGGAGCTAAAGGTTGGGTAGCTCACCTTCCACCATCAGCGATGAGGAGATCGTGAGGTCTCGTACTGCGGAGGACGAGGAGAGGCGATTCATGAATCCCAAGGGGTCAAGGTATAATGGTTCGACCTCTTCTTCCTCCCACCCGTCTATCACGAACAGTGAGATGCGGCTCGGGGTAGGTAGACCGATGAGCCAGTCGAAGAGTGAAGCGGGGTCAGGGGTGTTACCGGGCCTAGTAATGGTCAACGACAAACATTCTAAAGCCGGAAGAGCCTGATCCGCAGAGCGTACGGGGAAGGCCGCGAATGACGTCAAAGACCAAGAAAGAAACCTCAACGCGAGGCTCGTGAGTCCGGGGAGCGCGACGATCATGCGCCGCAGAGTATTGAGCGAGTCGAACTGGCAGAAGACGAAAGAGAGCTCTCGGAGTTGCCGAAAGTTGTTGAGTGCCAGGTACAAACGGGGGTGCATCTTCGTGCCGAAGAATGTCGAGAGAAATTCTGCCCTTCGCAGATTGGGAAGATAACCAGAGAAATCGTGTATAAACCGTTGGCCCTTTATCAAATCTTCGAGTGTAAGTTCGGCTAGCGGCACTAGGAATGTGAATGTCTGGACTGAGGGTAGACACATTCGCATCGACGATGACTGGTTGAGCTGCTCGACGAGCTTATCGTAGGAAGATGGGGAGGTTGTGAGCCTGAAGAACAAGTAGTGTCTACTGGCAGGAAGCCACTTCTGACAGACGAGGCTGCAGGAGCAAAGTCCATGCTTGTCTGGCCAGACAAATCTTATGATGTCCCCAGGGAGATATGGAGACATCTGCAAAGATCGTGGGTGACATGGAGCCGAACATTAGAAGTATATAGACGGACCTTCGTTTCCGTACCAACGTTGTCCCAATGTCGAATGTCCTTGATGGTTGAGGAGGGGAGAGCTCGAAGGTAAGTAACATCTCAAGGCGTAGCCACTCACTCATATGACTGACTGTAAGGGAGGAGGAAGAAGCTCTCACGGTGTACAGCCGTGATCCGGGCGGCTGATAAAATCGAACACAAATAAGTTAATTGACTGAGCCAACAGGGCCTGCACCATGCGCCCGCACACAGTTATAACCAACATAGATCGCATTCTAGGCCACCCTACTGAAGATCTGATCTATTCTTGCGAAAACGTATGGCGTCTGTATGTATCATGCGGCGTGCATTTGAGTCGAATGACTGTACAGCTGAACTCGTCATAATCGTGAGTCTTCCCGAAGAGACGGAGCCGTGCGATAACGTGGGGCGCGATGGCATACGAAGCCATACCAAGTGCAAGGACAAAAAGTGGGGAATCAGGAAAGCGGCACGCTGTATTCGAGAAACCCTACGCTGCCGCCGCACGGCGGCCAGTCTCGGCCAGTGTGGCAGAATCGCCGGGAGTAATGGCCATTGACAAGACGGGGGTGGCAGAGATGATACTTGTATGAATACCGGGGCGGCGACAGCTTCGCTTGTTGGACAAACCTGTACGCTAGTTGGCTAAGCTTGGAATTTGAAGGCGGTGAGTGTTCGAGTCGAAACTGATCGGCAGGGCAGGCTACCTTGGGGGACTTCACCTATCAATGTTCAAGGTGACTTAACGTTGCAACCGCAACACACGTGTGAGACATACCCATGAGAGCATTGCAAGGTTGGTTCCGTTGCCTATATGAACCACCTTCACGATCGGCTTCCTCGGGCCCGGGGGCTGTGGACGTCATTATGCACCCCCCTTCCTCGCACGTCATTAAACGGTCCCGTCACACGGCAGCAGAACACCCACAGAGGCCAGATCGAGTCCTGGTAAATCGGCGGCAAGGAGACAGTGGCGGGTGGTGTGGGAGCTGGGGAACCGTCTCATCCACCGAGGCACGGTCGAATGGACAGATGACGACGCCAAAACGCGCGGGTGGGAGAATGGAAGCTTGATTCTCGTTCGGAAGGCTATGTATGCACATTCCAGCGTCCCAGCCCAGGTCCGAGTCAAGGTGTGGGCGTACATGTGCCTACTGTACGCGAGCAGCTTTGACTGGTTTTGACTCCGGTAACCGATACTGTAACCGTGAACGCAAGCTCAGGCTCGTGTTTTGCGCTGGACGATCTGCAAATCTTGGCACTTGAGACCCGAGCTGGACACACCACAAAGGCTTTTGACAGCCTGACGGTGACGCGTGTGATCTGCAGGGGACTCCATACACGGTATGTCTGCAGAGGTGGGATGAGCTGCCAACAAAGCGAAGAGTTTGAAGTCAAGCAGATAATTACCGTCGCCATATCCCACGGAACACTGCTCGACGGCGAACCGCATGACGCATGGCGGGGACAACCCATCGCGCTGGCATCGATGTGGGATCAGCGTTGGCCTCGAAATGGCATGATATATGCGCTATGATCAACGGTACACACACCTCTTGCTACACAACACGCGCACAGCAGCCATGCTTCCACGCTCCGCGGGCTGTCAAGTACTCGTGTGTCGCCTACGCCGACGATGCCAATAGCTTGTTGGTACGAGTCGGCGGCAACGCTGCCGTCGTGGCGTCATAGCGCGCCGGGGGCCCGGGGTCGAGCAACTCAATCGACAGCATGAGCTGTTCACAAGGTTCCCGCCGACCGCTCTAGTAGCGACGCCCCCTCACGCATCGGCGCTAGCCAGCCCGCGCGCCCGGTCGACATCACAGAAGAAGACAGAAACTTCAAAAAGAGACGATCGCGCCCGCCGCGCGAACGCGAAGTTCAGGAACTTGTCCGGGAAAGGAAAGGCACAGGATTGGGGAGCCTAGAAGAAAGAATGTGAATATTTGCCGCCGGGATCGGGATCCGCGCATACGGCGGGACAAGACGTATTAGAACCGCGGTCCCGCAGTGCTCGGGCCCGGTTACAATGCGGGGTCCTGCAATGACGCGGTGGGTGACCGGTGACGGAAAGCTTTGAGAGAGGCGGGGGGGGGGCGGAAGCGGTTCGGGGAATTCAGAATGGTTGCCTCTTCTGGGCGTTGCGGATCGTCCGTGCGGAGGCTATCGCGCGTGCGCCGTGAGTGTGAAGAAACGACCTCGGTGCCACAAAGTCTCACACCACCGGGGCCATTCGGCCAAGGAGCGAGAGAAGAAGCGGAAGATGCGTCGGGGGCATCCATCAAGCTGCTTTTCATCACTTCTATACGAGATGGAAGAGTGGTACTTCAGCTGAGCCCTGGTAGGGTGTGACCGAACAGCGCGTGATTACGAGAGACTCACGTCCTTCACGATGCGAAGTGTCCCGAGTCGCCGACTCCCGAGGTGACGTTTCAAGGACGTGCGGCACGCCCAGCTGTAGCTACCAAACCTGACCAGGTTCGAAGCGTACACGCCGTTAAGGAGGAGACGGCCTGAGTGTATCCTGACGGTGAAGGGACTGTGGCGGACTGAGCACATACCTATAGCATTGCGTGGGATCGATGTCGGTCTTTGGTAAAGTCTGATACGAAAGTCCGGCATGTAAGTCATGAGCGAGATCAGACCGCGCGAAGAACGCACCTCTTCCGTCATAGTCATAGCCTTGCCATTGAATCCTGCGGGCGCTACGGCTCTGCTATGTGATGTTCCAGAATTTCAAGACAACGCCCCACTTAAGGCCCTATGAGTATTCGTACTGTAGTAGCAGCATTGAGTAATGCTCGAGTCGATGGAATCCTCAACATTGGGAGTAGAACATTATTCCGAAAGCAGAGGATAACGATATCGGGCGAAGGATCGCGACTGCGGCTCAGTTGGAGGCAGGCTGAGGCTGAGCGCTGAGGCTGGAACGACGTCGAAAGTTGAAAACGCATGATTGTCAATGGTCGTGTTGGCGAGGCGGGTGCGAACCGGCGGATGTCCATTGACATGGACAGCTCGAGCTCGAGTAATAAAACGATCGCATGCTTTGGTCCTGCTTGATGTGGACTAGGGCGGGGGGATCGAGCCGCCACTGGACCTCCTCGCGATCGGTGCGCCACAAGGCGTTGCAACATGGCAGGCAAATCCACCAAACCCTGCACTTTGGAGGGTCAAACGGGTCAGGACATGCGTTAGCTCGGAGCGTGACAAGCGAAAGGGCGAGCACAGGGTGGAGCTCGCTGTGAGAGTGGAGATTTTGGAGGCGATTGATCGTCATTTGCAGTGGGAAGAAGATGCGGCTCCAGGGTAAATACATAGAACGAATATCTTCAATAATCTTGCCAGTCGTTTGGTCGTGCGGAAGGGGCCATTCTCGGCGCCGGCATATCCCGATCGTAGCGGGGGTCGGGGGCACTCCCCGGACACACGGCCGGCCGCTGCATCCGACTATCCGCCCTGCTCGTTGCACAAGAGGTGGGCGAAGGCATATAGTGCGGGCGAGTGCGGACGAGTTACGAGAGGATGGCTGGTCGCGGGAAGGCACAATGAGCAAATGCTGGGAAACCAGGCGTGGAGATCCGGATCGGCCGTTGAAGGGGGCGAAATGTTTCGAGTGCGGGTCTATCCTCTACAGTACACTCAGACCGCGACCGCGACCGCCCCCGCCCGCCACGGCTAATATCGCCTGTCCCGCTCCTTTTTCTGTTTTTCAGCCTCTCCTGACGCCCTGCGTGCGACCTGGATGAGGTCGGAATTCTCCACGAGCTGGATTCCGAAGAATTCGAATAGCTCGCCAGCACGACATCAACGTCAACCCCAACTCGATCAGTCCAACTCCCATCAGTACCTCCTTCCTCCTCCCTCCTCCCCTCTCCTCACCCCCGTCCCGGCCCCTCCTCCAAGGCAAGCTCCTTCGCTGCCTCCGTCCGCTCCGTCTTCCAACGCTCCCCTCAACGCGTCACCTCTGCTGCATCCTTGCGCTCGGCATACTCAGCCAACTCCGTAAAACCCCCGTCCTACACCTCCCAGGCAGACTCCGCGAGCCTCCACCCCTACGCCGCCATGGTCGCCGCCCCGCTCCCTGTAGTATCCAGCCATGATGCTTCCGACGAAGAAGAGGAGTGCCCCGTCTGCCTCGAGCCTCTCAGCTCAAGCTTCAGGCTTCCCGGCGAGAAGCCTCATATCGTACCCGAGTGTGGACACGCCCTCCACGAAGTGAGTCCTGTCGTCCGATATCTTTTATACAGATCGTCCTTGCACCCGCCGCCGCCCCATGCTTCCCTGTCATTTGTCCGTCGAGCACATCATGCTCGCTCTCCATGCCCTTGTTTTTGCCTTATCACGTCGCGCGCCTGTATCATCACTCGTCCGCAGTGCAACGGGTCCAGAGCGCGACGAAGCCTTCCCTTTGGTAGCTTCCGGCCTTTCGAACGTCTCAAACGCGTACCTGTGCGAATATTCCTGTATCATTAGCTTCGATGTTACAGTACTTTATATGGCGACATCGCGAGGGACGTTCCTCCTTGGTTGTACCTCCAACATCAGCGCATACAGCACCTTCAATTACGCGCTTTCTGTGACCCGCTCTACTGACCTATGTCCTTCATACCTCCCTTACTTCCATGCCTACGATCCCCGCTGACGCTATGTCGAAATAGGCATGCTTCACAGCCGTTTATGGCCCCCCACCAGGTCCCTCGCGCGCAGGAGGCGTCATTCGAAAGTCTAACCTCGGTGTTTGTGGAGTATGTAGGAGACCGATGAAAGTCGGCGATGGGGACACGGGGAAGTCCAACAGTACGTCCTTTCGGTCCCACATCCGTGTTTTTACTGAGTCTTGGTAGAACTGGCCGCCTTGACTGGTATGGGTGACCCCACCGCCGCCAACCTCTACCCTGGACGCGACACACCATCTATGCGCCCGTACCAGCAGCGAACACCGGGCGCGACGGTCCAGAAGCCCTTCGACCCGACAGAGGATGACCCCGTCGACCACAAGGCCGCTTCCTCTTCTTCGCACGATCACTCTCACTATGTCGTCGCCCCCTCAATTCACGTCCAGTCGGAGTTCCCGTCCATCACGCGCAGCGCGGAGGCGAGCCAGCCACTAACATGCCTGGTCGTCGTCGAGCTCCCCGGAAAACGGCAACACACCCACGTGCCCGGGTCGGTCATGCCCTCGTCCGAGTCGTACGCGCCCCAGCAGAAGAATACGAGCCTCGCCCGCGAGGGGAGCGGCCACTCGGTGCATTCGGGGCCCCGGTCGGGGGAGTACGGCATGTCGCCTCGGTCGCAGCATATCTCCGTCGACCAGCAGTCGCAGTCGGGATCAAACCACCACATGTCGCCGTCCCCGTCGCGTGACCCGCTCACCTCGCCGCTCGAGCGCGAGATCATCCAGCAGGACGAGGACTCGCCATTCAACTCGATCACAGAGGACCTTCGGAACCGCATCATCGACTGGAAGGGCCACCCGCTCTCGGGCTTGGGCGCCCTCCAGATGTACGACCTACTGTCCGTGCGGCGCGACGCGCTCTTGCGCGAGTTCTTCGTCTACCTGTTCAAGGAGGCGATCATTTGCGTCGTCGAGGAAAAGAAACGCACCCTTGGCCGGCTGCTCTCGTCCGCGGGCGCCGCGTCGGCGTTTGGCGACGGGACCGGGTCGGGCTCCATTAATGGTGGGAACTCCCAGCGAGGCGTCCTGCGGTTGAAGGGACGCATCTATATCCGGCATATTAGGCAGGTTACCGACACGTCGGTACAGGGCGAGCTGTCCCTGACAATCGACATGGAAGACGAACGCCTGGACTCGTTCATCCTGATTTTCAAGGATCGGTCGTCCCTCGAGACTTGGAAGCAGCACATTCAGGTCCTCGTCGCGGTCTACCAGCAGCAAACAGTGCAGGCGCAGCAGCCACCGTCCGACTACGGCAGGACCCCAGACTTGGAGGAGTTCGGCGGGAGCATGAAGGCGGCGCGGATGCTGACAGATGAATTCGGCGGTAGCCAGAAGGCGATGCGCATGCTCAGCGGGAGCACGACAGGCACCACGGCCAGTACCGCCGATAGCCTTCTGAACGGGTCCGTCCGGTCGACCGTGTCTTCCAACACGTCGTACGGCTCTGCAGGGACTCGGTCCGGCGCGGCTCGGCCTCCAGCAGAAATTGTCGACGCTCGACGAGGACGAGGAGATGAGCAGGTACTCGTCGCCCCCGCCGCAGCCGCACGTCGCCCCGCACATGTCGACCGGGCCGTCGAACTCTCTCGCGCCCCTCGCGCACCCGCCCATGGACCTCATCCTCGTCATCTCTGTGCCCGGGCCCAGCGCGACGCCCAGCACGGCCGCGCTCAAGGTGCGCGTCATCAAGACGAGCCTCGACTTCATCCTCCACGCGCTCGCGCCTAAAGACCGCCTCAGCCTGGTCACGTTTGAGGTCGGCATTGGGGGCCGCGTGCGCCGCACGCCGTTCCTGAGCCTCGGCAAGCCGCAGAGCCGGCAGCGCCTCGTGAAGTTTGTGGAAGACATCGGACGGAGGGAGGACTTCGATGACGAGTTCGTCGTCCACGGATCACAGGAAGAGAAGACGGACGTCGTGACGGCCGTCAACAACGGTATGTCGCCTGCCTTGTCTTGGTTGCGATGGGCGCTTGACTGATCGTCGTTTGTCCGTCCTTCCAATATCAATGTCGTGTTACTGCTTGCACAGGCCTCGATGTCGTCCTACAGCGCAAGTCGCGGAACCCTGTCACCGGGTTCGTGCTTGTCAGCGACTCGTCAGAGACCACGCGCAGAGCGCAGATGGACCTCGTCCTCGCGCGTGCCGAGGCGGCGAACGTGCCCATCCACTCGTTTGGCTACGGCCGCTCGCACGACCCCGCGTCGCTCTGGCTCATGTCGAACCACACGAGCGGGACGTACACGTTCGTGAAGGACTGGTACGACCTGCGGGACTGCCTCGCGGGCTGCATCGGCGGCATGATGTCCATCGGGCTCGCGAACATGAAGCTGCACCTCAAGATCGTCGACGGCAACCGGTTCCGCATCCGCAAGATCTCGGGCGGGCCCATCGCGATCCTCTCGACGGACGGGCGCGACGTCGACGTGGAGGTCGGCGAGCTGCGCTACGGCGAGCGCAAGGAGATGCTCGTCGAGCTCGAGCTCGACAACAGCGACGTCGCGCAGAATGCGGTGGCCACGCTCCACGGCCAGTCAGCACGCGCGCTCAACGCGACGGACGTGTTCAACCAGCGCATGGGGCTGGACGCGATGTCCATCGGGGACTTCCCCGACCTCGCGGAGGGCATGATGGACCGCATGATCGACGAGGTGCCCGTGTTCGAGGTCGACGGCTCGTTCTTCGACCCGAACGCGGCCAAGAACGTCTCGCGCCTCGCGCACCCCGTCCTCCTCACAGTCACCCTCCTCCCGAGCACCGGCAGCAGGCCGCGCACTCCCGCGCCGAACGGGTCTGACCCGGTCATCGTAAGGCGGAGGATGGAGCTGCTCGCGTCGGACATGATCACGCGCATGCTCGTGCTTGTGTCAAGGCGGAACGTGCCGCAGGCGCAGAAGCTGATGAGCGAGACGCGGAGGATCCTGCACACGGTGCTCCAGAACGTCACTGCGACGCTGCCGCCGCCGACACGCGAGGGCGGGCCCGCGACAAGGAACAGGAAGGAGATCCTGACGATGAGCGCCGTGAGGGCTATCCAATCGATCATGCAGGACATGCAGATCTTGTCGGAGGCCCTGGACGAGCAGGCGGACACGTTCGCGCTCGATCAGCGCAACTTTGGTGCCCAACAGGTGCGTTTTGCTATCTTAGAAACGTTTCTGAGGTGAGACGGGTGCTCATCATGTTTTTTTTGCGATACAGGCCAAAGTGCTCCGCGACCAGAAGAGCTGGAGCGGTAGAAGCGCAATCGAGCGGTTGTTCTGGACGATCGACAGCTCGATCGAGCTGGTCTCTCGAAGTACTGACTGGGTCGCCCGCGACTAATTGCTCGGCTTGCTCCTTCTATGTGTATTTATCTAATACAGCTGGACCTCTCTCCAACGCCCCTTCCTCGTCGCCACCTTACACCTTTGCGCCCACCATGTTGTCTTTTTCCTCCCTTACGCGCCCTTCACGACCACTGCACATCGATCCCCCCTTGTATCTTGTTCTATATGATGTTGCCCCTGGCCCCGTCTCTCCCTCTGGTTCTCGTACGTTAACGTTCACGAAAACTCACCGCGCCCTCCCCCACTATCCTTTGTCTTTTCCTCCTCTCTCTGGTGAGCTGTCCACGTTCTCGGTTTCTGCTTATTCCTATCAGATATCATCGTCAAACCCCCCACTGTCTCTCGTTTAGCTTAGTTACAGTACGCTCCGCGCCGACTCCCCTCCCTCCCTCGTCGATCTCTCATGTCTCATCCGCTGCGCTACTCGTATACGGTATACCCCTCCGCCGCGCGTCCCCCCCTCCGGGGTGCGGGAGCAGGCTAATGATTGCATTCATTCGATGATGACGGCGGCGGCGGAAAAGGCGAGGGAGGGTTCGTGTGGCACCTGCCGGGCTGTCGTTGTCTGTGGTGTGTATTTGTTCCCAAGTTTCGCTGGTGCCCCCCCCCTCACCCCCGGTTGCGTGTAAAGTTAATGGTAGATAGAAGAATATGCGTATACGAATATATGCACGCCCTTTTTCCCTCTTCTTTTTTGGGCTGATCTTGGCGGTCATATGCATGTCGTGCACTGCGGGGTACTTAAGCTCGCACTGCTCAGCTCGGTAGTCATGACATGTTGATTCTTCGAGATAGTCCAACCTGGTTCCTAAAATCTACAATGTTTTGAGAGTAGTTCAAAGTGTACAGGGTATCGGGTATACAAACGACAACAACATGGAGAGCCTGAGAGGGACATAAACAAACGATAATGCCGTGTTTTGATGCAGGTGAAAGACCAGTTAAGCTGTTCTTAGATTCAGATTGCGTTCAAGCCGGAGGGAGATGCGCCGCGCCGATCGAAGGTTTTGGACTTGAAGTAAACTTCAAGATGGTTTGCCGTGAGTGGTGGGAACGCTGCGAGTAGCAGCAGGGGGTATTACTTTTGAAGAGTGGTGATGCCTTCACACGCGGCGACTGGTGGATGGTCCATCGTTGTAGTACGCGTGGTCCGTCATATCTTGAAGAGCTTGGGGTCCTTCATCACTCGGGCTCCATCCTCCGTACATCGTCGCCGATGGGTGCGAGATGGCAGAGGTGGGGCCATCCAGTGGCGGAGCTGACCAACTAGACTCGTTCCAAATCGGCATCGTCTCAGGCTGGTCGAAATTCACGTTAGAACGGTTGGTAGCATAGTACCGAGTGACTTGCAGAGGATCGATGAAGTCTTCGCCACGGGACATTGACGTTGACATTGCAGGCATGCCAGTGTGGTTTTGGACGACTTGACCAACGTGAGGCGTTGCACCCCAAAACGGATCCACAGGATGGGCGGGAATGGCTGGCGAACCTTGCCCATCAACTTGGTTACGGAGCGCGGTTTGCGGCGCTGGTCTTCGAACATACGGATTGTAGCGTTGGTGGTGAGGGCCGCGACCGCCTTGAGTGCGATGGAGGGGAGGCTGAAGAACTGAGGTCCTGCATTCCGTGCGCGCCGCGAGATATCCCTCTTGAGCTTGTCCATGCGTTGCATCTGTAGACGGGCCGGCGGTAGAGTGCGCCGCATATGCCGCGGGAAAGCCGGATGGCAAATTGTGCTCATACGGCGCGACGAACTGTACGGAGGGATGTGGAAATGCCCCGAAGAGGGGAGGGATAGGAGGGATGGGAGGATGGGGGATATGACCGACTGAGAAGGCGGGAGAGGGGGCATAGAGCGTACCGCCAGTCGTGAATCTACCATCTGGCCATCATCCAGAAAGCTCCCACTCCTCCCAGACTGGTTATTCAACGTACAAGCGTCCGACGCGTCCGTTGCAGGGGGGATGTTTGTAACCCGAATTCCCCGTGTGAGGTCGAGGAGTGAGGATAGTGATAAACTCCAGGATCCGTGGGCGGAGAGACCGGATGAGCGGGCCACAGGTCGCTTGCTGGGGTGACGGGCTCCGATACATCTGTTTCAACCGAACTATCCTGTTCGACGACAGGTACTGGAGCAGCCTTGGGCTTCCGTCCCTGCATTTTGAGGGGGCGGAGGGTTGACAATGGTCCGGAAGGAGGAACAGAGAGTGGAGAGTAAACTCACCTTCGACTTTTTCCCCCTTAGAGCCTTGCTTGCACAGCGGTATGGCTCAAGGTCTCCGAAATCGAGAACCCCCGAAAGAGGGGGCGGAGGTGTATGACGTCGTTCGACATCCCCAAGCTTATAGACTCCAAACTGAGGGATAGAATCAGGCGTCAGCGGCGATGCGGTACGCGGTCAAAACTGAGGTGCCACAATCAACAACGCCTACCAAACTCGCATCTGCCGAGGGGTCCGCCTTCAAGATCTTGGCTATCCCAGGGGCCTTCATGAGAGAACAAGGTTGCTAAGGTATCCAGCGTTTCGAAGGGGAGTACAAAGTTGAAGGTTCAGTTTCGTGAGAGATATAAACGCGTCGATGTGCTCATCCGTTGGACAAGCGATTTGACCCGCGCTCACGCCGTATGCGGGGATTCGACGCGGACACCCTTCTCTCCGTAAACAATAGACCCAATGTCCTCAAGACAAGTGCGGGACGCTCCGCAGCGGACATTCGTCCTGCGATCGCTCCGCCGAGATCCTTATATCGTGATCGTTTCAGGCGGTGGCCTCCCGTTCCAAGGGAAGACTCCGTGGAAATTTTCGGGCACTGGCACTGGCATCTTCTTATGATAGAACCATTGCCACCGGCCAACTAGGGCAGCTCGAAGGGACAAGAAAGGAATCTCAAGCGGTGCGAAATTTCTGCAAGCTCACGGTGTCAAGCCCAGCCGTGCCGTGTACGCACCATTTAGGAAAGGCAAGAAACGCACTATGCATTCGGGCGCATCAAGAGGACTGCCTAGTAGCTCATAGCGCTGGACAGTTCCCGGACTACAAAATGCCGCAGCACGTCCCGCGCTCGGGAGGCTATTCCTTCAGAGCGCATTTGGCCGGAACCCAGAATACTAAGTGTGACAAACAAAACTGAGGTTGTCCAAACGAAATCATAATGAATGAATTTGAGGGAACGACGTCGTGTACACAGCCTCGCATGCGACGTAATTACACAGGGAGTGCTGGGAATCACTCGGGAGCATGCATGAGGGAACATTGCTGGGTACCCAGTTCAAGAGAAGCGGTAGAGCAATCGTGCACCGCCCGATAGCAGTGGATCACAGAAAAATCGGAAGCACTCACAATAAATGTCGAGACCCGCGTCCTCAGGCTGGAAGCAGGGCACACATACTGGGTGGCTGAAAAGACCTAGTCTAGCGACTCGCTCTGTTCCATAAAATATCAGAACGTGTGGGCGGACGAGGAAATACAGACATGGATTGCAACGGTAGCTACCCACCTCGTGCCATTGTCTTCCTTGAAGAAGAGCATTGAAATGTGGTTGTCGGCAGAGATGCGATGGGGGAGTCGTATAGATATAGATACAAAGAGCGTTGTCAGTCGAATACCAAGGGAAGACAATGGCGGCCATCGGTCATGAGGAGTACCAGGAAGCAGGAGGAAGCTCATGGCGGGTCGTCGTGAGCGTACTATAATAGAGGATGTGGCAACATAGAGGATGTGGCAACAATGTGCTCCATATTTGGGAGATGTTGTGTTTCGTTTGATTCCGGAAACTTCCGGGGTCACATTGGACGCCCAACTTCGACTGGCTGCGCGAACGTTTTGTGCAGCCACTGTCCGACACCACATTATTGCCAGAGAGATTGAGCTTCAAAATTGACCGGGAAGACCGTCTGGGCGTTTCTCTGCCTTGCATCTCAGTCGGCCGCAAAATGAATCGCAAGTTCGTGCGGGGATTCGCGCTGCCCTGAGTCGGCCGACCCGGCCGGCCTTCCATGCCATGATGCGCTGCTGGACTGGGCCGACGACTGTATACAATATGCCTTCCTCAGTGAAGGATTTGTGGTTTCATCCCGTGGTTCCAACTCTTCCTTGATATAGAAGCTCGCCCTCTGTTATTGTTCCTGTCACAGAATCCGATATTCAAACTCCGTGGTGCGCGCGTCTCTCCCAGCTCCCGTGCTCGGAGTAAACAATAAGCGTCTCGACACTGTGCCCACTTCATAATAGACTAATTGTCTGCCCGTGTCGACGTCGTCTTTCAGGTTGTTTCACTCAACAAGACTCGAGGTGGGAGGGCCCCGGGTATAAGAGGTGCACCTCGGCGGTGACGTGTTGCACCAGCAAATGCAAGTCCGCCAGCGACTGTACATCATTCAAGCCTAAGGTTCAAGTTGACCTCCGCAGCCAGCGCGGATCATCCCTGCTGCTGCGCTATGGGTCAAGTAATAATGAAGAGTGACTATTACTCGGCCCATAGCTCAGCGTTAGAGGATGCCCAACTGTAGAACTACTTGCATACATTTGACGTTTACTGTAAGCTTGTCCACTGACAAAATTCAAGTCCAACTGATGATGCTTGATTCTACACAGATGACAGAGTACTACATGCGACAAATGACGAGTACAGTCTTTAACCGGTCCTCGGCGCACCCAAACGTTGTTGGCCTCCGTGAGCCGTCCCCCCCGTTCTCTTGGAAAATGAAGTGGAGGGTCATGTTTAAGTCTGTTTCATTGACCTTACTACGAAGTTTTATGGCGAACGGAGCCATTGGGACTGGATGGAGGGACATCTTTGCGAAACCGCCTTATCGCGGGTCCCCTACTCGGTGCAAGCGCTTAATTCCTCAATAAGGGAGTCGGCTGATCTAGCCGACGCTAGCGCTTGGTCCCTCGATATGGCAAATCTCCCATTTAGCGCTGCATCGACGAGACCAGGAACCCCCTCCTCGTCTTTTCTGACAAGGATTGACCCCACAAGATCTAGTTTCGCCCTGAGTTGGGACCAGATCACAATTTGGACATGTCTTCATGCTATATTACAAATTATGGAGGATTCTATTATAGTCTCGCAGACATATTCAGTGGAGATTGCGGCGAAATTTCGGTTTCTCTATAATCTACCCAAAGGCGATGAACTGGAGAGCGCAATATTTCGAGTACGCCCTCTAAATTCCATATCTGAAGAGCTCCTACAGTTTACCATGACAATGTAATAAAATTGAGGCCAACAGGGAGGAGCGCAAGGGACAGAATTCACAACGAACCGAGGACCCGGTTAAAGACTGTAGTCCATTCCGGGACGGTGGAGGCTATGGGCGCGGGAGCCTTATAATTATTCCCCTGGTAAAAATGTAATGGACAGAAGCACGACAGCGTTGCAGGATCGGAAGAGAAGTCATAACAGTACGAGATAGACAAGACGAAGACGACTGTGCGAAGTGGACAAAACAAAGACAGTACGACGCAATCAGCAGAACGAAGGCTATGTCATCCGAGTCCTAGTATTAACAATTCTATAGCTAGAGAATAAAGCGGCGTGGCAGAAAAATGAGGAAGCGAGTTGGTGGATATGCACAGCGTAGTGCGAGATATGGGTCAAGATGAAGGGTGATAGTGTGACGCCGGGACGTGGATTTTCACGGCCATTGAGAACCCGGCGGAGGGGGCGGGTTCCCATCCTGCTGATAAAGAGGCCAATATTCGAGTGCTGAGAACTCGGAGAGCCCTTCAACGCCGAGAGGCCCAAGTAACGCTGGGGAGCTCGATTCTTCGTACTGAGACGGGCCGGCAACTGGCTGATTAGGCCAATCGGGGTTCGATTGGTGCTGAGGGATGCCCCACTGAGGCTGCGCATTCCCTGCATGGTAAAGATGGCTATAGTCGACCATGAGAGGATCTTCCTGTGGCAGGGAGGAGGGTGCAGCAACGGCGTTCTGGGAGAAGGACGGCGTCTCTTGCGGGAGGGGGGCTGGGGGGTATGCGAAGGGCTCCTGCAGAAGGGGCTCCGCGTAGCCATAGAGGGGTTGGGTAGGGTAGCCATAGAGGGATTGAGTAGGGTAGCCATAGAGGGGTTGGGTAGGGTGGCCATAGAGGGTTTGGGTGGGGGGATGGCCGATATTCAGGCCCAAGGCTTGCGTCTGTACGCCGACATCATGGAGCGCAGCCTGGTTGCCCGGCCAGAAACAGGCCCCCGTGGCTGGGTCGACGGAAAGTGGCGGGAGGCGATGGGTCGTCGAGCTCACCTGGACCTGAGCGTTGCTCGCCGTAAAGGTTTGAGGGACGTCTCTCGAGTGGGACCCGTTCGCCCCATCATTCGTCCACACATGGGTCTCCTCGAATTGCGTGGCCGGTCGCGAAGAGAATCGAGGCTGCGGGGGACGGTATGGATGGAAGCGGGGCGAGGGCGACGCGTAGGGGGCGGCGTAGGGCAAGTGGGGGTGAACAGCCGGAAGAGAGATGGGAGAAAGCAGCCGGGATCCTTGGTTGATTGGAGTCGGGAGGGCATTGTGGACGTCGGGGTTCGAACCGGGGGTGCCATTCGGTGTTGCCTCTTCTGCCTGTGTTTCGGGAGCGTGGCGAGTGGGATTCGCCGAGCTGATCTCTCGAGTGTCGTGATCCCCGCGGGCGGGTATATCAGAAGACGCGGCAACCTACGTTGGGCGGCGTTGTAGTTAGAAACGCCCAATAACGCCGCGTACAACCACCACATCAGACTTACTTGAACCTCTGCGGCTGCTTGTCCCGATGAAGGTTGGCCAATCGCGTTTGTGGCCGGCTGTGGGCCATTGGGATTCCACACGGTCATCATGGACGACATATCCGGTGGAACATGGTTGTCCTCGGTGGTCGGCAGGCGGACACCCCATGCAAACTGAGAAGAAGGGCAGTCAGATTAACACGAACGTGTCAACGAGGAACAAAGTGCGTAGAGTCTACCCTTTCCCTGGGCGCATGAGCCAATCTGATCGGGAGTATGGATGCTCCATAACTGCCCTTCTGCTTTCCCGACGTCCTCTCTGGGCTCGCCTGCTCGTCGCTGGAAGCCTTGCCCTTCCCCTTGCGGTCATCTTTCTTCTTCGCCATTGCTCTTGGTTCGCGTTGTGGCACGGAAGGAAATAGAACAAGGTCGGGTGGCTCGAAGGGGAACAAGGGAGGAGTAGGAGAACAACGCCTGCCTCCCCCCCAAGACGCTGGGCTCAAGTTTTATGAACCACATCGACCGGCCAAAGCGTCGCTCGCCCGTGACCTGCGAGGTTTAAACGAGAGCGCGTCAGTGATCCTAATCCGGCGGCGGCACCGTTGTGCAGCGGTGCAAACGTCACAGCGAAAGCTGCCGAGCCATACGCGCGTCGAGACGGCAGGGCTCTCCATACTACAGAAGTTCGAGGAACACTGGACCTGCCATATAGCGTATGCGACCACAGAGAAGCGCGCCGGTGTCTTAGAGGTCTCAGCATAGCATGTCATGCCGCAGCCGCGCGCCATAGAGAAGCCAACAGCCCGCGTCCTTTGCACGTGTAACCCAGAGGCCAGACTGTACCCGCAACGACGTATAGGGGAGGAGACCGTGGCAACGCAGCCCAAACGGGCACAGTGCGCCTCGAGGCATCAAGCAATGTTTGTGCCACGGGCAGACGGACGATGCCGATGGACAATCGAGCAGAGGGGGTGCGAGAATCGGCGGAGAACTCACCAAAAGAGCGCGAAGTACTTGGTGCGAAGAAAGGCCAAAGTTGGAGGTCCATGGAGACGTCCATGGCCTGGAAACTGAGGTGCAGCGGGGACCAGGCCGCCGACTGGCGAATCGTACCGCCAGGGTCCGCACAACAAGTCACTTGTGGGCTCGCGCTGGGTGAAGAGCAGCTTAGAACACAACGACGCTAGGCGATGAAGGTATCCAGGCAGAATTTTGGGCGCGTGTCCTTCGCGAGGCCATGGTAACCTTTGTTTGCGGCGAGAGATCGATATCCGACGTGTTGAGGCGTATTACGACTGACAGCCTGAGAGAGTGCGCGACAGAGTCCATTTCAGCAGATAATAGAGAGTATACGAAGATAAAGCCCGACAAGTTGCAACTGGCAGAGGACCAAGGATGTCGGTCGGATGGACGACCGAGAAAAAGAATTCCGGCGCCAGACGCCGAGACGTGGCGGCGGTCCAACGTCAACAATTACCAAATGAAGAAAGATGGTTTGATAGACGCCTTACCGCAAGTCCTTGGACCATCTTGGACGCTCATGGTGGCACGTCCATCGGCACTGGCAGTCCAGCCCGCAGCGCCATTGCCTCTTACAGACCTCGACCGGGATCCCCGCTGCCGTCGCGGAACCTCCAGTAGCCCCTAAATCAAGGACAGCGAAGCCCCGTCATTCACCGACACCTCGGATTCACGTGTAGAACGCGTTGAACAGCAGCGCGCTCAAGGTCTCGGTACATCCGGGAATTCGAAGTCGAGGTCAAATGCGATGATTGATTCCGAAACCCAAATAGCCTTGTGTACATGGAGACTCGATATCTACAAAACGGAAGAATAATTAAACAGCGCACCTCATAACCAGTAAATCTTTAGGGCGCCCTCCGATCCGTCAATAGCGGATGAAAGACTGCGTGAATGGGCCTACGACCTAGGTCGAGGGATGTTCGAGGAGCTTGAATGTGAATTTGGTGCCATTGGGGTGGGTGGGGGCTTTTTCGCCGAGTTGTCAGCGTGCGAACACTGGGCGCAGGGTCGCCGCCTGAAGTCGCGCGGCGCATCCTCGTCCGCTGGACCGCCGCTGAGCGCTGAGCTCCCTGCTCGATCACCCCGATCGCCCGCGCCCATGCAGTCCGCGCGGCGTAGGCCCGTGTCCCCCAATCTGCCTATGCGCTCGGGCTTCTGGAGGGAGATCGCTGCGAACCGGGTATCCGGGCGCTGCGCCAGTGCCTGGGGTTGGGGAGATGAGCTGTGGCACGCCGACCGGCTGGGTCCCATTGTCTGCAGGCAGCCGGGCCAGAGATCCGAAGCAGATGGGAACACGGCCATCCATTGGAGCGCTACCTTGATAGAACGCGAGCGGATGGACAGCGGAGCGGGAGGGATCGAGATTGGCAGTGTATGAGATGGGCGGCGGTGGGGAATTGAGAGAAGGGGGGTTGTCGTAATAGTGCGGTGCGGATGGAATGGAAGTCACAGCAGGAGCACACCGCGAGTCACTCGGTCCTGAATAGGACGACCTGGGAACAGGGTCTTGATTGAACTGGGGGGAGGGAGGGATCCATACGGACGTGGGGGTCGCAGACATCGGTGTCTGGGGACCCGTATGGGTGGGTTGTGGCAAGGACAGCATACCTGGGTACCACCCGGAAATGGAGGACTGAGTGGTGGCTGGAGGAGCGTCATGGTTGGGCAGGCCTCCGTTGCCGCTGCGGGTGACCTGGGGCGAGGCTCTCCACGCATTTGCGTAGTCAATCCAACGGTCGAGCTGGGCGTTGGAGAAAACGAACTCCAAATGACCCGGACCTGGGCCAGCCGTTATATGACCGGACCTGTGTTGGATGAAAAGGCACGGGAAAACCCGAACACCATCTTGTGCCGAGGGCACACGAGGATCCATAGAATAAGGCTCAGACGGGATGATGGAACGTCCTGGCTCTAGCATGCCGTCGGAGGCAGCAGATCCGTAGTTCCCTGCCATGGCGCTGTTGGACATGAAGGCGTTCGCGGGATGATGTACCTCGGGCTGTAGTGATGTCTGGGGCATTGAGCACCATGTCTCCGGCAGCGGCCGCTGAATGTCAAGTGGGTCGATCGTTCCGAAACCGGACGATGGACCTGCGAGGTGTTCAAGCCGAAGCGGCGAGGACCCTTCAGTACTGGCTCCGTCAAGTCCCTGTAAAGAACCTCGTGAATCAGATACAATATCTATGAAGGAGATAACAGGCCATACGTTGCTGTGGTATGATGCCGGCGACTCCGATCGAAGCGTTGACTGAGCGGTGTTGGAAGCGTGGTTCATCGGGAGTTGCGAAGCGTGTAAGTTGGGATGGGATGAGTATGACAAAGGTGCTTTGGTCGATGATCAGGCCTCAGGACGTACCGCATCATTTTATAGGCCTTCATGTATTGTAAGCGTTAAAAACTTGGTTGCTTTGTTTGGCTGCGAAGATCGCATTGGAAAAGTCGCTAGGTGCTCGGGTGCTGCAGCGGGGCGGGGTGGACAAGGCTATTGATTTCGAAAATGGAACGAAGTCCGGATGATGGCCACGGCGCCTATCAACTGACATCTGCACGATGGGCGGCACTCAGATGCGATGCCTGAGTCTTTGTGCATTGTATGCGAGAAAAAGGATGCGAAGGCGTAAGTTACAAGATGGCCCACGAATAGAAGGTAGCGAAGGAGAATGTGCTGAGACAAGTGCCAGCCGAGTGTCAACAGCCGTCAGCAGCCGCACAATGGTTTCCCGGCAAATTCCGATCAATCCCCAAACTAAGTACAGACGCCCTTTCTACGGCGGACCTCAGTCTCTGCCAGGTCTTTGAGTCCTCAGTCTCGCCCATCCCCCCCCTCTTCACGATGACCTGAACGAGCAGAAAAGCTATTTCATTAGATGCTTACACTGAACCAACTCGCGTGCAATGGCCCCGAGGGTGACCGGTGATATCGTTATCGTTGGCAGAAGGTGGCTCCTAGGTGCTTGCTCAGTACGTGCTGTCCTTCCCTCTGTCGTTCATCGAACTAATGATAGAACCAGGTTCTGGGCAGGTAATACGAGAGCTGCTGAGAGGCAAACTCGTGATGGCCGGCAACTTGAGCAAAGTCTGCAGCTGGCTCGACGGTCCGAGCACGTTCTCAGATCGCGCCAGTTCCGTCACGAGCGCGTTTCAGTCCTTCGTGGGGGGTGGGTGCACGGAGCAGTGTCATGTTACTCCTTGGACCTAGAGATCGGCGCGTGGGCGCAAGTGGACGGGATGGGCATGTCCGATCGAGGAAATGCAGGTCTATGCAGGTGTGTCGCCCGATCGTTCGTCTTATTAGGGGTTTAGCCCATGTGAAAATGTGGGGCGCGCGGGGATTGCATTCTCTATATATGCAAGATAACCACCCCTCGGTGCTGTCTGGTGGAAAACTCAGTTGACGAGATTCACCAAGAACTCAACGCGCTCCTCCGACACCCGACACAGGAACAAATGCGGAGCAGTTGAGTCCACATGCTCCAGCTCGTCTCGCGAACATGCCGCAGGCGTAGAAGCCGGTGAGTCAGAGGATGGACGGTATTCTAGAACGTCGCCGCGACAATGCAGCGGCTGACCCAGAAGAGCGGGCCCATGGTGCGTAACAAGATGGGAATAATAACGCGTTGATTCCGCAAGCCAACTGTTCCGCAATTTACGAAAGAGAATGTGGAATGCGGGTTTGAGCAACTGAGGTACAGGAAGTACAGACTAACATGAGGGGGCTACAGCAGGGATCGTTGATACGTAGATGTATGCAACTACTAGCAGCCGTAGTCGAAACAGTTGATTTCCAAGGCATTACAAACTTCCAGAGCTCCATCTCTACTGCCAGTTCCTCCTCATACTGGGAAGCGCGGCCTTGAAGATGTGTACCCACCCCGTGTAACGCTGCCGGCGATACAGACTAATCGTGAGCTCCCAGTACTCCGGCATCCATGTTGCGCAGTCCCAGTCGATCATGCCTACGGGGAGGTCGTCCTCGTTGAAAGAATGTTGTTCGGGGAGATGTCGCCATGTGTGAAGCAAATACGGTACGGCTTCTGTCGAGTACGCTTTGCAAGCGCACGCACCCCCGGATAGTACTGGCCATGGAACTCATCCGACGATGAGAAGGGGACCACGCATTGGCTGTGGTCGATACGATAGCTCATGAAGGGCGTACCCATGAACCCGCACACGACCGGCCCGGACGGAGGGGACCCAGCTGACGGAGCTGCGCGAGCCATCCAGTCATGGTGTCTGTGAAGGCACTGAGCTGGGCATTCGAAAGGTCGTGGACTTTGCGGGCATTTCACCCAGAGGCTTGCCTGGGACACGCGTCATGAGATATGAAGGGTGTACCGTCGGAGTTTAGGAGCACATCAAGGATGGTAGGCACAGGGATGGTGGTGTTGGCGGAGACATATTGAGTGGCGAGTGCTTTTGTCACCGAGGGGTTGTGGCCGTAGAGTCTGAACGGTAGACGTGTTACACGCGATGATGAGGTTGAGTGGCCAAAGTACATGAGGCATTGGTAGGCTTTCATTCGAAGAAAGCGCGGCATTAGACGCCAGAAAGCCCATAGCGTACTGGCTACCGTAGGGTATCTACAGAGAGGTGTGAGCAATCAGAAGGGGTGACCCGGAGGCGACCTGCCTGTGGTACACAAATTCTTTGGCATCTATATTTTTGTCTCTAATCATGGGCGGCCAACGTACATAGGTAGGGAGCTTGGTAAATACGTTTGGAGGTATACGTCTACATAAATGAGGAGGACGAGGAAAAAGTTGCCCGCGGCCCTCTGAGATCAGAGAGGGTCTGAATCGGCCGAGTCCGTACCGTTGACGCCCATGCATCTCGCCAATATGATATGTCCGACCGTTGACGACTTCCGTTCGCCCATGCGCCGTGTTCCCCCTCCTCATGATGCTCCGAGCCAGTGCGAAAGCCAGAAATGTTGCCAGATGCAGTCAACATGTGCGTAGAGTCCGCGCACGAGCGATGTCTACGACCGTCTCCCAGGAGAATGACGTCGTCATTGTCGGTGGAGGGCCTGCAGGTTTGGCTCTCGCGAGCGCGCTCAGTACGTCCGCTCCTCCTTCTCGTCCTTGACTGTTGTTAATGCAGAATGCAGGTTCTGAGCCGGCAATACGGGACACGCTGCGGGTTGTCCTCGTGGAGGCCGGCGACTTGAACAAAGTTCGCAACTGGAATGAAGGCCCGAGCACGTTCTCCAACCGCGTCAGCTCGATCACAAACGCGTCTCATTCGTTCCTTGGAGGTGCGCAGAGCGGTGTTATGTGCTGTTGTGAGGGTGCTCAAGGATGGATCAAGAGATTGGCGCATGGGCTCGTGTGGACGAGGGGAGGACATGTCCGATCGAAGAGATGCAGGTGCGCGCACCGATCGTTCGTCTTGTTTGAGGTTCAGCTAATGCAACACGCGTGGAACCAGGTTTGGGATGGGTTGTCAGACGCGCGCATTACATTCTCTATGCAAGATGACCACGCCTCTATTCTGTCTGGCGGAGATCCGCAAACGCAGCTGGCTAGGCTCACCGAGAACCTCAATTTGCAACGAGCGCTCCTCCGATATCTAGACAACAGCAAAACAGTTGAGTTGGCGGACAAGGTGAAGGTCCAATCAATCGTACGGGAGGAACGTGAAGGTGGGGGTTGGCCCCTGGTTCACCTCTCAGACGGTCGAGTTTTGCGTGCGAGGTTGCTGGTGAGTTCTTCACGTCGGCCTACATCTGTTGTCCTTGACCATCGTCCCAGGTCGGTGCAGACGGTTTCAACTCCCCAGTACGCGCATATTCGGGCATTCAATCATATGGTTGGGCATACGACACCTCAGCTATCGTTGCCACGCTCTTCCATAACCCCAGGACAGCTTTCCAAGCACCCAACACCGTGGCATACCAACGCTTCCTCCCTACTGGTCCTATTGCTTTCCTACCTTTCTCACCTACTGCTTCTTCTCTCGTCTGGTCTACGAAGCCTCACCTCGCCAAGGCACTGCTCTCTTCCGACCCCGCCGTTCTGACTACCATGATCAACGCTGCCTTCCGCCTCCCCGAGATTTCCCTGCGCTACCTGCACCAGAAAATCCTGGACTCCGTAAGCAAAGGCACACCGCTCAGCGTTGAACAGTTGCGGGAAGAGATCGCCTGGCGCGAGCGCTCCCACCACATCGGCTCGCGTTCCGCGTATTCCCTGACGGCAGACACTGGAGGCGTACCCCCGGAGGATGCGGACGCGCTTCCGCCATTAGTGACGTCGATTCAGCCAGGCACAGCAGCATCGTTCCGCTGAAACTCAGCCATGCGGACGACTACATCGGCGACGGCGCCGGGGCGCGCACTGTGCTAGTCGGAGACGCGGCACACACGATCCACCCACTCGCGGGACAAGGTCTCAACATGGGTCTTGGCGACGTTGAGTCGCTCTTCCACTGCATACATAAGGCGGTGCTCAATGGAGGGGATGTCGGTGAGTGCGCATGGTTGCCTTGCCGCATGTTTGAGTGGAACTCAGGCGATGGCTGGCGACCTTTAGGTTCTCGTACGGCTTTGCTGCCATACGCGCGCGAGCGTTACTTTGAGAACCACAAGATCCTGTCGGCCTGCGACAAGCTCCATAAGCTCTACTCGTCGACCTCCGAGCCTGTCGTGTGGGCCCGCTCAGTGGGACTGGAGGTCCTGAACGAGCTCGATACCGTCAAGGCGGCGATCATGTTGAACGCGGGAAGCCGGAGCACCCGCACGGGTCCCCTTGGGAAGCAGCTCGGGGTCAACTTCGCCGCTGACGTCGTAGGGGCCTTTGCGCAGAACCTAAGCGGCATGAGCACGCTCACCAGGGGTGTCGCAAGCATGGTCGGGGACGGCTTGCAGAAGGTGCTGCAAGGTGTCGCGAACTCCCAACGGAGGTCGTGATGCTCACACATCAAGCGCGGTTTGAACCGACAACTCCACTACCATTATTTAACAGGCCCGGTATACTAGATACAGCTGAATAGACTTCTTCCATGCTTGCGGAAAGTCCCAGAGAACGCTACGATAATAAACTTGGGGGAAAACGAACGGTGGTATATACGATAAATTGACGAAATAATAAGCCAGCTTCACGAGCGATGGGCGGGAGGAATCTAGCTCCTCCCCCGTCCCCGTCCATAATGCGCTCTCCATCAACCTTGCCAAAAAAAAACCCTGCAACCCAACAAGTTCATTGCCAGACGAGCTTGCCGTTCTCATCGACGTACGCAGACATACCCCCGCTCGGTGTCTTCTTGGTCGCCTTCGTCTGCTCGGCCATCCGGGTTCGCTCGAGTTCGCGTTTGTGCTTCGCGAGCTTGGCCAGTCTGTCCTGCTCGGCCTCTGCCTTGGCTGCCTTTTCCGCCTCGCGCTTGGCGGCGTGCTGGCGCTGCTTCTTCGTGAGCGACTCGGTTGACTTTTGAACTGTTGGGGCGGATGCCACAGTGGGTGCCTTGTTCACTCCTGGACATTTGACGTTGAGCATTTCGGGGCCGAGGGACAGCGGGGATAGAAGGGGGGAAGACAAGGGGAGGTCAAGGACACTTACGTTGACGTCCACGGCTTTTCACCACCCCCACCCACCGTCGTCCTCGCCATCCGCATCGTCAGCAGTCCCGCGCGAGTCTACGTCCTCATAGTCGGCCCAGGAAAAGCCAACCGCTGGCTGTTCGTCTGGCTGGGGCTTGATGCGCATGACGCGCGAGAGTTCGGGGTAGTCAGGCTCTTCCAGCAAGCTACAACGAGACGTCAACATACTAGCGACTTCGCAGAACACCAAGGATACAACGTACTCTTCGACACCCGTCTTCCTAGCTTTCGGCAGCAGCCTCTCTGCGAGCGTCCTGCGGTTCTCCGACGAGACCGAGTCCCCTAGGTGGCCCTCGTCCTCCGTCCGCTCCGTCACGGGCGACGAATTCCCCGTGGTGACCGACGTGGCGAGGTCGCTGGTCGACACCTCCAACCCCTGCGCCTGCGAACCGCTCCCCTCGGCCCCCTCGGCAACCGCAGCACCCGCTTTCGCAGGCTTCTTCTTCGTATCGACCTTCGTCCAACCGTCGTCCTCGAGCGTCGCTGGCCTGCCCGCCGCCCCGCCCCTCTTCGGCTTGGTCATCCGCACGGCGGCAGAGGACTCGGGCGCGGTCGCGGAGGACTCGGACTGCGCGTCGCCGCCGCCGCCCGTGCCCGCCTTCTTCGCCTTCTTCTTCTTGCTCTTCTGCTTGGGCTGCGCCTCGGACGGGGTGGTGGGGCTCTGAGGGTCGAAGGACCCTGGGACGACCGGGGGGAAGGCGACGACGTTGGGCTCGGCGGGGCGGGCGTCCTTCTCCTTCTCGCTCGTGCCTGCGCCCGCGCCCACACCCGCCTTCTTCTTCTGCTTCTGCTTCTTGGAGGAGGGCGCGGAGGAAGAGGACGAGGACGAGGGTCCAGCGTGTTGGGGGACGGGTTCGGGCTTCGTGAGTTGGACATAGCCGTATGCGGCGGCCCCAGCGACGGCGGCGGCGACTGGCAGGTAGCTCTGCACGGAACCCATGGCGGCGGATGACAGTGAAGGAGTGTAGATGTGGCGGGCTGGAGCGGGTGGTGAGAGAGACTGCGAGGACGCCGAGGAGGGGAACTGAGACTGACGTGGTGGAGTAGGTATGGACACCGACCTTTTTGGCACATGCGATCGTGCCTGGGAGTCGCTTTCGTTTGCCGGGACACGTCAACATGCACAAATAGCGCGTCCGTGAATAGCTCGGCCCTCACAGGCGCCAGTGGGGCCATGGGCCTCCGAACGGCCTCCCGACAGGCTTACACACAGGCCATATGGCGAAGCTGCAGTCTGTACGGCGTCGAGACATGGAGGAACTCAAGATGTAACGGGCGGCGCACTGGTACCGCCGGACCGCCACTTCTATCAGGTTCGAAGATCTCTACCGTGAATTGTAGATTGGCCCTAGCGAAGCACGCGTACATTGGGGATGTCCATTCTACACGCTAGGCCCAGGCAGGCTTTTGTATAGATGAGGCACATCTAGCTCTATGTCCTATAGTCACCGTTGATCCTGACATATTCCTACAACGGCGAATCAATAAACTAAACTCCTGGGTGCCGGGGAGAGGAGGTATGCGGACTTACGTAGCTGAAGTCACAAGTCCAGTATTTTGCGCATTCAGAACCGATCCCGAGCTCAACCTTGATCTCAAGGTCTTCTTGACTAATGATCTCGGAGGCACGGGCCTCGTCTACCTTCTCAGGCTCGCCGTTGACTAGAAGAGGAAGTGCGGCCGTTCCATCGGCAGGAATGAACGAGACGTTCACCCGCGACGGGTTGATCGGTTGAGATAACGGGATAGAGCCCGTAGCAGCAAGGATACGACCCCAGCTAAGAGATTATCCGCATCAACAACTTCGTACTGACACGTAATGAGGGCAGACTCACTTAGCGTCCTCCCCGAACAACGCCGTCTTGACAAGTGCAGAAGTTGATATCCGCGATGCCACAGCATGCGCGTCCTTGTACGTAGGCGCACCCTCCACAGTCACTGTGACAAACTTAGTCGCACCTTCGCCGTCCCGGACAACAAGTTGCGCAAGGTCCGCGGCGAACGACGTGAGCTCCTGCTTGAACACCTCGAACGCCTCCGGGTCCGTCGACTCGTCGATCTCGGGCTCCCCTTTCACAGTCGCAGCGCCGTTCGCCAGAACAATGATCGTGTCGTTGGTCGACATATCCCCATCCACGCTGATCGAGTTGAAGCTCCTGTCCACTGCGTACGTCAGAGCAGACTGCAGGCTGCGGGGAGAAATCGCCGCATCCGTGAGGATACACCCGAGGAGCGTCGCGTGCAGCTGTCCGCTGGTAGGTGGACCCATGTCTGGATGGATCATGCCCGCGCCCTTGTCCATGCCCGCGAGCCGGAACTCCTTGCCGTTGATCGTGAACGTCCGTGCACGGAGCTTGGGGAAGGTGTCCGTCGTCATGAACGCGCGCGCCGCACGCTCCCATGCCCCGAAGGTCGAGTCGAGGGTGGGTGTCCCTGCGACGCCCTGCGAGCGGATGCCGTCAAGGATCTTCCCGATGGGGAGGTTCTGGCCGATCACCCCAGTGGACATGACGAGTGTTGTTTCGTGCGAGGGAGGGGATAAGGAAGGGAACAGGCCATCGGTGGTGCGCACCATCGCCCACGCGTCCTCCATGCCCTGCTTGCCGGTCACTGCGTTCGCGCACCCGCTGTTCACGACGATCGCGCGGGCGCGGCCGCCGGTGCGTTCGAGGACATCCTGGGAGACGACTACTGGGGCGGCTTTGAAGGCATTACGGGTGAAGCAGGCCGCTGCACTGGTTGGACGAGGGGAGGTGGACAGGATGATGCCAAGGTCAAGAAGGTCGGGCTTCTTCTTGACACCACAGTGCAGTCCTGTGAGAACGTAGCCCTTGGGGAACGCCGAGTCAGGAATGGGGGAGTGAAGGTGGCTCTTGGATGGTATGGCTTTGGTGACGATGGTGGTTGTTGATGAGGATGAAGATGACGAAAACCGTTTGAACACGGCGGGCAGGCCGCGTATTGTGAGAGGCATGGTGAACGTCAGGGAGAAGACACTCTGGACTGGGATTGCTGGCACCGTTCTGAGTCGAGTCAAGTCGAGTCACCAAATCACGCCAGCTGGAGTTCACAGGCTGAAGCCTGGCCGGATGGATGCGGCGAATGGATGTATATTCCCTGCGGTTCGAGCTCGGACAGAAGTACACGACCTGCACGAGCAAAAATGCGACTGGCTACCTACAAGAATAGCGGGCCGCGTCCCGAGGATGTCCACTGCGATGGACCTAGCTCTTCCACCGCTCCGTTACTCGTGCGTCGAGTCGAAAGATGGCCGACGACAGAGTGCAGCGCTGGTCGCTGCGTCGATGGTGAGGGGAGAAAACCAACCTGAGCTCGATTTTCAGAGTCGGTGCCCGCTGAGCGCCCGGGAAAATATCGGAGTATCCGGATTTGGTGGGCAAACCGGGATATGCCGAAGTGGGCGCTCAGACACGACTGGCAAATCTTCGGGCAGGTCGTCGACAGCAGCAAGTTCACGACATCCGACACCGGCCGACCGACAAAACGATGGGATCCACAAGGTGAGATTATGCTCCTATGCTGCAGGACGACGTTACGGTCGCTTTTGGGACGTTTGGGAGGACGAAGGACACGGAGGATGGGATGGATGGCGTTGCGGAGGATTGGATGACAGCGCTGGACCCTGGCCACTCAACACTCGACAACCTTTCCTCTCTTCCTTCCCCTGCTTCTCTCTCCTGCAAATCTAGCCCCCCGCCTCCACTGGAGTCGTTGGCTTACGCGCTGGTTTGATGGTGTAGACTGTACTCAAAGGGCCGCGTCCTCGGCCACAAGCGCGCCAAGCGCAACTCCCGCCCCAACACCTCGCTGCTCCAGATCGAGGGTGTCGCCACGAAGGAGGACGCTCAATTCTACTTGGGCAAGGTATGCTCTATATTTCCATCCTATGATAAGTGCATCAAATGATGCTTGGACGATGTAGCGTGTCGCGTACGTTTACCGGGCAAAGCGTGCTATCCAGGGCTCGAAGGTTCGCGTAATCTGGGGGTGCGTTGAATTTTCCATACGTGTTCGCGCAAGATACTGAGCCACAGGTTGCGCATATAGCCGTGTGACTCGCCCCCACGGCAACTCTGGTGTTGTAAAAGGGAAGTTCACCTCGAACTTGCCCCCACACGCGTTCGGCGCGAGCGTCCGGGTGGTACGTTTCGCCCTTCTTTCATGCCCGCTCGCGCTCATGGAATTCCTACTGCTCTGGATAACAGATGCTTTACCCCTCCAACATCTAAGCACTCTCCCTCTCTTCCGTTTTGTTGCCAGCATTGCTGTTACACACTCATGTATTGCAAATCCTATGACATGCTCCATGATTGCATGCACTCCCGCACTGTAAATCTCCTATCTATGTGTGACTCGGAACGTCGGAGCATTTCGTCTGTCGATGGCCGATGGCCCAAAGGCCGGGCTGTTATCTGGCTTAGTGGTATTACCCGGAAGCAGTTGGACATTCGATTCTACTGTCAACTTAGGGTGCACCGAAGCTTCTGGAGCATTCATGAGGTCCTGGTGCTTGACAGGCTGCTGCTTCGTCTTGATCCTGCGATCTCGGGGGCGGAGGTAGAGTATAGGCAGGTGTCCAACATTTGCAGCGATCCCGCCCACCTTTGGGGCTACGCGGGCCTCGCGAAGGCGACCTGGTCATGCTGGGGCTGGGGTAGTGCTGGGGTGCAGAACCAGATTGTCTGTGCCGATCGGAAGGGTCCACAACGTCACAGCGCAACGCAGCGCGCGATTCGATGCAGAGTGCTATTAGGTAATCAGCAATGTGTTGGGGATGCAGAAGTGGGATCTTCCTCATAGGACTTAAATTGTCCTTCCTGCCCTTCTCCGTCCTCCTTTGCCCCCGGGTAACACCCTTTCCCCCTTCCCTCCAGCCATGCCCACCTACGATCACTCAAGAGTCGCCCAATTTATCGGTAAGGCGTTGCGTTTGCTATGCTGCTGTACACGGGGTGTGACATGCGATCACAGGCGGTAACACCCTCGAAAAGGCTCCATCAGGGCCAATCAAGGACTTCGTCAAGCAGCATGGAGGACATACGGTCATTTCGAAGGTGAGTTATGACCTCCTAACTTGCAGTTCTGCCGGTGGAAGTTGTGACAAGGCGCACTGGGGAGCACGATATCAAGGGCTCGGAGGATGTAACGGACCATGCAGGACGCGTCGCGCGCGCGTCACAGATCGCGACGCGCCTCGCGACTGCGAGTCGGTTAACGTTCATGCTCCCAGCGTCCCCAATTTACCCCCAAGCTCGGGCGAAAATCCTGGCAAGCGCGTGTACTGGCGCATGTACCGGCTATATGCGCGTTCTCCCATCGATCCCGTCATCCTTTGCTTTCGAGAGCATGCCTCCCGCACACGAGGCTCCTGCGCGCGGGCTATATGCGCGCGAGACTTGCAGACTGCTGGCCCATTTCCTTGCATATATGCATGACGCTCATCGGCTCTTGCTTGAATAGGTCCTCATTGCCAACAACGGTTTGTCTCGCTTTCGGAGAGAATGCGCGTACACGTTTTGACGCGTTTCCAGGTATCGCTGCCGTGAAGGAGATTCGCTCGATCAGGCAATGGAGCTACGAAACGTTTGGCACGGAACGCGCCGTCGAGTTCACCGTCATGGCGACTCCAGAAGACTTGAAGGTCAACGCTGAGTACATTCGTATGGCCGACCGGTATGTCGAAGTGCCGGGTGGCTCCAACAACCACAACTACGCGAATGTGGACCTCATCGTCGATGTCGCGGAGCGCGCCGGTGTTCACGCTGTTTGGGCAGGTTGGGGTCACGCTTCAGAAAACCCTCGTCTGCCAGAAACGCTTGCCGCCAATAAGATTGTCTTCATCGGCCCTCCCGGTAGCGCAATGCGGAGTCTAGGAGACAAGATTTCTAGTACCATCGTGGCGCAGAGCGCAGACGTCCCGACCATGGCCTGGTCCGGTACTGGGATCTCCAAAACTGAGCTTTCTGCGGAAGGATTCGTGACCGTTCCTGACGACGTGTACAAAGCTGCGTGCGTGACGACAGTGGAGGAGGGTCTTGCGCGGGCGGAGGAGATCGGGTTCCCGGTCATGATCAAGGCGTCCGAAGGTGGAGGAGGCAAGGGTATCAGGAAGGTGGAGTATGCGGACGTCTTTAAGAATGCGTTTCACGCAGTTGCTGGAGAAATCCCTGGTAAGCTTAGCCAGTCATTCCGTAGTCTCCTTTATTCACGTTTTGTTAGGTTCGCCGATCTTCATCATGAAGCTCGCCGGCCAGGCGCGTCACTTGGAGGTCCAACTTCTGGCTGATCAGTACGGCAACGCCATTTCCCTCTTTGGCCGCGACTGCTCCGTCCAACGTCGGCACCAGAAGATCATCGAAGAAGCGCCTGTGACCATCGCGGACCCCAAGATTTTCGAGCAGATGGAGCGCGCTGCGGTTCGATTGGCAAAGCTCGTCGGATATGTCAGTGCAGGAACTGTCGAGTGTGCGTTTTATGCGTTCCTGTATCTAGATGAGGGTGCTGACATCGCGGATAGATCTCTACAGCCACGCCGAAGATGTATTCTACTTCCTCGAGCTTAACCCTCGTCTTCAGGTCGAGCACCCGACCACTGAGATGGTTTCCGGCGTCAACCTTCCCGCTGCCCAGCTTCAGGTTGCAATGGGTATCCCTCTTCACCGTATTCGCCACATCCGTCAGCTGTATGGTGTTGAGCACAACGGTGCCTCCGAGATCGACTTCGACATGGTTGACCCCGAGGCCAGCAAGCTTCAGCGCAAACCTCGTCCCAAGGGCCACGTTATCGCCGTTCGTATCACGGCGGAGAACCCAGATGCCGGTTTCAAGCCCTCGTCTGGTTCGCTCCAGGAGCTCAACTTCCGTTCGAGCACCAACGTCTGGGGTTACTTTTCGGTCGGTAGCGCTGGTGGTCTGCACGAGTTCGCTGACTCGCAGTTCGGACACGTTTTCGCGTACGGCGAAGACCGTGCTGAGTCACGCAAGAACATGGTCGTTGCGTTGAAGGAGCTCAGCATTCGCGGCGACTTCCGCACGACGGTCGAGTACCTAATCAAGCTTCTCGAGCTCCAGGCTTTCGAGGAGAACACCATCACGACTGACTGGCTCGATTCTCTCATCAGCGACAAGCTTACTGCCGAGCGCCCCGACCCTACTCTTGCGGTCATCTGTGGTGCCGTAACCAAGGCCTTCATTGCGGCGGAGGCTTCTTGGAGCGAGTACAAGCGCATCCTCGATAAGGGCCAGGTGCCCTCCCGCGACGTTCTGAAAACCGTCTTTGGAATCGACTTCATCTACGACAATGTCCGCTACTCTTTCACAGCTACGCGCTCCTCTCCGACGCTCTGGACGCTGTACCTCAACGGCGGTCGGACGCTGGTGGGCGCGCGTGGATTGGCTGATGGCGGCCTGTTGGTTCTGCTTGACGGCAAGAGCCATTCTGTCTACTGGAGAGAGGAAGTGGGCGCGTTGCGGGTGATGATCGACGCCAAGACGTGCTTAATCGAGCAGGAGAACGACCCAACGCAGTTGCGGAGCCCCAGTCCCGGCAAGCTCGTCCGTTTCCTCGTGGAGAGCGGTGATCACATCAATGCTGGCGAGCAGTATGCCGAGATTGAGGTATGCAGTGCAGTTTTTCTTCTCGAGAATGACCCTTGCTGATTTTCATTGATTTTGTCCTGTAGGTTATGAAGATGCACATGCCTCTCGTCGCTGCCGAGGACGGCATTGTCCAGTTCGTGAAGCAGCCTGGCGTCAGTCTCGAGCCTGGTGACATCCTTGGTATCCTTACTCTCGACGACCCCGCCCGCGTCAAACACGCGAAACCCTTCGAGGGCCTGCTTCCTGCCCTGGGTACACCCAGCGTCATTGGCAACAAACCCCACCAGCGCATGTACTTCTACCTCGATGTCCTCAATAACATCCTGGACGGTTACGACAACCAGGCGGTCATGTCATCGACGCTCAACGATCTCATCGATGTCCTCCACACTTCCGAGCTTCCCTTCTCCGAGGTCTCTGCCATCCTGTCCACGCTTTCCGGCCGCATGCCCGCGAAGCTTGAGGAGAGCGTCCGTGCTGCTATCGATCTTGCGAAGGGTAAGGGTGAGGGCGCTGAATTCCCGGCGCACCGGGTCAAGAAGCTCATCGACCACTACATTGAGGACAACGTCCGTGCTCAAGACAGGACGATGTTCCGGACCCAATACGCGGCGCTTCTTGACGCTGTGGAGCGTTACCAGTCTGGCCTGAAGGCGCACGAGACCGACGTTATCGCGGGACTGCTCGCTCGCTACGAGGATACCGAGAAGCTCTTTGGTGGTAGCATCGAGGCGCGCGTCCTCACTCTGCGCGAACAAAACAAGGACGATCTTGATAAGGCCGTTGGTCTCGTCCTCAGCCACATCATGGCGCAGAGGAAGGGCCGCCTGGTCATGGCTGTCCTCGAACACGTCAAGAACAGCGGCTTGACCGTGACCGACCCCAACACTCGCCTGTATCAGGTCCTCCAAGGTCTCGCGGCGCTAGAGGCTAGGTATGTTTCCTCTTGCCGCGAGCACTTCCTTACATACTTATGCCTTCACCATAGGTCTTCCACACAGGTCTCGTTGAAGGCGCGCGAGGTGCTCATCTCATGCCAGATGCCCTCGTATGAGGAGCGTCGGGCTCAGATGGAGGGCATCCTCAAGGCTTCTGTCACCAACAGCTACTATGGCGAGCCCGGTTCTGTCGTTAGGACCCCATCGATGGACGTTTTGCGAGAGCTTGTCGACTCGCGGTACACCGTGTACGACGTTCTGCCCACATTCTGGAACTACAGCGATCAGGAGATCATCCATGGTAGGCTCTCTAATAATGACTTTCCATATAATTCTGACCCCCGAAACAGCCGCCCTCGAGGTCTACGTTAGGCGTGCCTACAAGGCGTATACGCTGCTATCGGTTGATTACGAGGAGGGTGATGGCATAGACGACGGCGACGCGCCAACTGTCATCACTTGGCGCTTCAACTTGGGTCAGTCGAACTCGCCACCCTCGACCCCTCGCCTTGCACGAGAGTGGGTAGCTGGTTGCTTTTTGCTTGGATTCAGCTAACTCTCTGTTATCGAACAGTGACTTGCCTCGCAGGCAGGCTTCGGTCAGTGATCTGACGTACATGATCAACACACACCAGAAACAGCCTCTCCGTACTGGTGCAATCGCGTCCTTCCCGAACCTCGCTGCCCTCAAACGTGGCTTCGACAAGGTCGCTGCCGTGCTCCCCAACTTTGACGCACACGAGTACCAGCAGCGCTACGGTGCCAACAACCAGCCTCCCAACGTCCTGAACTTGGCATTGCGTATCTTCAATGATGCCGACGACATGTCCGAGGACGCTTGGTACGAGAAGATCGTCGAGCTTGTCAACGGCCACCGCGAGGTCCTCAGCAAGCGCGGTGTTCGTCGTATCTCGATCCTCATTTGCCGCCCTGGTCAGTACCCTATCTATTACACGCTCCGCGAGATGGGTGGCTCTTGGCAAGAAGAACAATCTATCCGTCACATCGAGCCCGCCCTTGCGTTCCAGCTCGAGCTCAGCCGCTTGTCGAACTACAACCTCACGCCCTGCTTCACCGAGAGCAAGCAGCTACACTTCTACCACGGCGTTGCTCGGGAGAACCAGTTGGACAACCGCTTCTTCATCCGTGCGCTGGTGCGCCCTGGCCGTATTCGGGGCAGCATGAACACTGCCCAGTACCTCATCTCCGAGACTGACCGCCTCGTCACCACAATCTTGGACGCTCTTGAGGTTGTTTCTGTCCAGCACCGCAACGCCGACTGCAACCACATCTTCATGAACTTCATCTATAACCTCCCTGTCACCTACGACGACGTTCTTGAGGCCATCTCTGGTTTCATCGAGCGCCATGGCAAGAGGCTCTGGCGCCTTCACGTTACTGGCTCCGAGATTCGCATCGTCCTCGAAGACCAGGAGGGCAACGTTACCCCCATTCGTTGTGTCATCGAGAACGTCTCCGGTTTCATCGTCAACTACCACGGTTACCAGGAGATCACCACCGACAAGGGCACCACCATCCTGAAGTCCATCGGTGAGAAGGGGCCTCTCCACTTGCAGCCCGCCCATCAAGCGTACCCCACAAGGGAGTCTCTGCAGCCGAAGCGGTACCAGGCTCACCTCATCGGCACTACCTACGTGTACGACTTCCCCGACCTCTTCTCCAAGGCGCTCAGCAACGTCTGGGCGAAGGCTCGCGTCATCAACCCAAGCCTGAGCTTGCCCAAGAACATCTTGGAGTCAAAGGAGCTCATACTCGACGAACACGACGAGCTTCAGGAGGTCGACAGGGCTCCGGGCAACAACAACGTCGGCATGGTTGGCTGGGTGTTTACGCTCCGCACCCCCGAATATCCGGTCGGTCGCCGTGCAGTCGTCATCGCTAACGACATCACGTACAAGATCGGTTCGTTCGGCCCAGACGAGGACCACTTCTTCTACCTCTGCTCGCAGTACGCTCGCGAACAGGGCCTCCCCCGCATCTACCTTTCCGCCAACTCCGGTGCTCGTATCGGTCTCGCCGAGGAGGTGATGCACCTCTTCTCTGTCGCTTGGAATGATCCAGCACATCCTGAGAAGGGGATCGAGTACATCTATCTAACCCGCGAGGACTTCCTCAAGGTCCAGGAGAAGGCTGCGGAGGCGATCCGTACCGTGGAGATCGAGGAGAACGGCGAGCTCCGTTACAAGATCACCGACATTATCGGCTTGCAAGACGGTCTCGGTGTCGAGTGCTTGAGGGGCTCCGGTCTCATCGCCGGCGAGACCTCTCGCGCCTACGACGACATCTTCACCATGACCCTCGTCACTGCTCGCTCTGTCGGTATCGGTGCCTACCTTGTCCGTCTTGGCGAGCGTGCAGTCCAGGTCGAGGGCCAGCCAATCATCCTCACCGGTGCCCCCGCCCTTAACAAGCTGCTTGGTCGCGAGGTCTACACGTCCAACCTCCAGCTCGGTGGTACCCAGATCATGCACAAGAACGGTGTCTCACATTTGACCGCTAGCAGCGACTTGGAGGGCGCTACCCACATCCTTGAGTGGTTGGCGTATGTTCCCGAATCCAAGGGTGCTTCCCTCCCCATCCTCGAGTCCGCCGATCCATGGGACCGCGACATCGGCTACGCCCCACCCAAGGGCCCGTACGATCCGCGCTGGTTCATCGAGGGCAAGCAGGACGAGACCACGAACCACTGGCTTTCCGGCTTCTTCGATCGTGGCTCTTTCCAGGAAACCCTCAGCGGATGGGCTCAGACCGTTGTCGTCGGTCGCGCACGCCTTGGTGGTATTCCCATGGGTGTCATCGCGGTTGAGACTAGGACGATCGAGCGCATTGTTCCTGCTGATCCTGCGAACCCGGCGTCGTTCGAGCAGCGCATCATGGAAGCAGGTCAGGTGTGGTACCCCAATTCAGCATACAAGACGGCGCAGGCGATCTTCGACTTCAACCGCGAGGGCCTCCCTCTCATCATCTTTGCGAACTGGCGTGGTTTCTCTGGCGGTCAGCAGGACATGTACGACGAGATCCTTAAGCAGGGTTCCAAGATCGTCGACGGTCTCTCCAGCTACAAGCAGCCTGTGTTCGTCTACATCGTTCCTCAGGGCGAGCTCCGCGGCGGTGCGTGGGTCGTACTCGACCCCTCGATCAACTCTGCGCAGATGGAGATGTACGCGGATGTCGACGCTCGTGCGGGTGTCCTTGAGCCCGAGGGTATCGTCGAGATCAAGATGCGGCGCGACAAGATCTTGAAGCTGATGGAACGCCTCGACGCTTCGTATACCAGCCTCAAGAAGGACAGCGTTGATAAGTCGAAGACTGCCGAGGAGCAGGCTGCTGCGACCGAGGCTCTTGCCAAACGCGAGACCCTCCTGCAGCCGACTTACAAGCAGATCGCGCTGCTTTATGCTGATCTCCATGAGTGAGTTTCTCATGGCTTTCACAAATATTTAGATCTGACTGTCATTCTTCAGCCGTACTGGTCGTATGGAGGCGAAGGGTTGCGCAAAGCCGATGGTTTGGAAAGACGCGCGGAGACGGTTCTACTGGGCTGTCCGTGCCAAGGTCGCGCGTTCGGCTGCCATGGCGGAGCTCGAGGAGGCAAACCCGGAGTCGACTTACGAACACCGTCAGCACTTGCTCCAGTCCATCGGTGGAATCGAGGACGAAAGCGAGCCTCGTGCCGTTGCGGAAGCCCTCGAGAAGCTCGATCTGACGAACACGCTCACCCAATTAAAGGCCGACTACCTCGCCCGCCAGATGTTGGAGTTGGCCAACGAGGACAAGAAAGCGACCGTCGATGGCCTTGTCCGCGTCCTGGAGAACCTCGGCGACGATGAGAAGTTGGCACTAATCCACGCGCTGCAAAACTCGAACCGCTCTCCTGGTGAGTGGCCTTTGTGATGCAGCGGGCACATATGCTAACTCACTAGTTGTAGGTCCCCCCTCGTACGCTTCTCCCTGATTTGTTTCGCGGTAGACTAGAAAACGCGAGCATACTCGCGCTTGCACTTGTAGCAGTATAATGTCCTCGCACAGTCACGCTTTGCATGTTTCCCGTTGTTGCACGAATTTTGATGTTTGCCCACGATACCATGTACACTCATGAGTGTATTAGACACCTAGAATACGATCCGATGCACGCTTTCTGCGGCCTTGACTCTCTGGGGAACCTGAACTGCCACTATGATCCAATGGTTAGCCGTTGATGACGTCATGTGTGTGACATTGTAGGGCGGTATGTTTAAGTACAGAAATCGTCCTCAGCAAATTAATGATCATTGATCGCGAACATCGGCCAGTTATCGTCCACATCGAGGCCAGGGTAGGACTCGCACGTACGCTGACCATCCCAGCCGTCTGATCGAACAACAGCAGGATGGGCCACCTTATCACTGTTGCAACGTGAGTGCGACGGTTGCTCTTGTTTCCGAACGCCTGTCTACTGACACCATTCGCTAGTTGGTGCGTATTGTATTGGATCCATAGCATCTGCTATCTCGTTGATCTCCTATGTCCCCAGCTCCCTTAACCAATGGGCTTTAGACTTTGAGGCGAGTCACCGGCCGTTGATCGGAGGCAGAAATTGGAGGTCAATTAACTCGTCACGTTCACAGGGAAACCTCCAGCGTATTCTAGAGAGTATCAAGTTAGCAAAAGAGAAAGGAGCCACCCTTCGTGTGGGGCCTGAGCTTGAGATCACGTACGCTTTGAACTGCGACCTTCCCGCATAGGGTCGAATCTCAACCGGTCTCTCCAGCGGTTATGGCTGTATGGACCACTTCCTCGAAGGTATTTCGAACAAAACATCTACATCCTTATCCAAGCCATGCATGCATTGACTGTGGCTGTCTTCTAGGTGACACCTGCCTGCATTCATGGGAGGTGTTGGGCGAGATCCTCAAATCCGACGAGGCAAAGGGCATCGTGTGTGATATCGGAATGTCAGTATGTTTTCCCACTTCTACCTAAGGGTTATATTAATCAGGACTGTCGTCAGGCCTGTGGTGCACAAGAACGTGATCTACAACTGTCGCGTTATCATACACGATGGCCAGATCCTCCTCATTCGTCCGAAGATGTGGATGGCGAATGACGGCAACTACCGCGAGCTGCGGTGGTTCACGCCTTGGATGAAGCACCGCCAGGTTGAAGATCATTATCTCCCCCGGATTATCCATGCCGTCACCAGTCAGGTATGTATGGATTATGTTGAGCACAAGACGGATACTTACGAAGGCGATTAACTCAGACGAAGGTGCCTTTCGGCGACGCCGTTGTTAGCACGGTCGATACTTGCATCGGTGTGGAGCTTTGCGAGGAGCTCTTCACCCCGGCAAGGTAAATATTCCTTTGAGGACGGAGATGCTCATAAGGTCTGATACTGTGCAGCCCCCACGTCCTGATGGGCTTGGATGGAGTGGAGATCTTCACGAACTCGAGTGGTAGCCATCACGAGCTCCGTAAGCTCTATCGACGCATCGAGCTCATGAAGGAAGCTACGATGAAGGTAAACCCATCCCATGCCCCCACATCCACTAGCCATTACGCCGACATGCTGCTTTTCAGCTTGGAGGCATATACCTCTACGCGAACCAACAAGGCTGCGACGGAGACCGTCTCTACTACGACGGCTGCGCGATGATCGTCGTGAACGGCCGCGTCGTCGCCCAAGGATCGCAGTTCTCTCTCCAAGACGTAGAGGTCGTCACTGCGACCGTCGATCTCGAGGACGTGCGCTCGCACCGCACGACGAGCAGCCGCAGCAACCAGGCCGCTGGCGCCGAGAGGTACCATCGCATCGAGGTCGATTTTGCACTCTCTAGTGCGAGGGGCGACGAGGTCAAGGACTTCAACGAGCTTATCGTCGGCCCGCTTCCTGAAGTGCGCTATCACAAACCTGAGGAGGAGATTGCGTTAGTCCCGTTTGAGGTCTACTACATGCGGTGCTGACGGGCGATTTCCAGACTGGGCCCTGCGTGCTGGCTCTGGGACTACTTGCGACGCTCCAGGACGCAAGGATACTTCATCCCCCTTAGCGGCGGTATCGACAGTTGCGCGACGTCCGTAATTGTCTACTCGATGTGCCGCCTCGTTGCTGAGGCTGCACGTCAAGGCGGTTTGTGTCCTTCCGTATTCAACATTGTCCTCTTCTCATCGTGGTCCACAGACGAGCACGTCATCGCGGACGCGCGCCGCATCGCAGGCGAAGCCCCAGACTCGACGTACATCCCCACTGACCCGCGCGAGTTCGCGAACCGGATCTTCCACACATGCTACATGGGCACGGAGAACTCGTCGCCCGAGACGCGTGCGCGCGCCAAGGCGCTCGCGCACGCGATTGGAGCCTACCACACCGACCTAAACATGGACACGGTCGTGGGCGCGGTGCGCGACCTGTTCGTGTTCGTCACTGGAGGAAAGCCGCGCTTCAAAGCGCACGGGGGATCCGCGGCGGAGAACCTCGCGTTGCAGAACATACAGGCGCGGTTGAGAATGGTCGTCGCGTACTTGTTCGCGCAGCTGTTGCCGTGGGTGAGGGGCCGCCAGGGCGGGCTGCTCGTCCTAGGGAGCGCGAACGTGGATGAGAGGTATGGGACAATGGTGGCGCTTTTTGGGTGAATTCCCGTCTGACGTGAACATCCAGTATACGTGGGTACTTTACGAAGTACGATTGCTCCTCCTGGTGAGTGCATCGGTCTTTCAGGGCTTCTTGGAAAGCCTGACGGCTTCACAGCGGACATCAACCCCATCGGCGCGATCAGCAAGACGGACCTGAAGAAGTTTATCGCATATGCCCGGGATGCGTTCGAGCTCCCGGTCCTGACTGAGTGCGTGCCATTCCGGTAGTCGTCTTTGGGACTTTGGCTGACGCTGCCGCAGCTTCCTAGACGCTGTCCCCACCGCCGAGCTCGAACCGATCACGGAGGACTACGTCCAGGCAGACGAGGCTGACATGGGTATGACGTACGACGAACTCTCCGTCTTTGGACGGTTGCGCAAGGTGGAGAAGTGTGGCCCGTGGAGCATGTTCACGAAGCTCGTGCACGAGTGGGGCTCGGTCTTGTCCCCTCTCCAGGTTCGTAGTGGTTCGAGAAGTTGTGTTCGGAGACTCGTGGCTGACAGCCGTTTTCACGTCGTAGGTGGCCGAGAAAGTCAAGCATTTCTTCTTCGAATATGCGAGGAACAGACATAAGATGACGACCCTCACGCCGTCGTACCACGCGGTGAGAGCCTTTTCCGTAATTTCGAGGTGTAGAGCATCGCTGAACTTCTAGCCAGGAGCAATACAGCCCCGATGACAACCGGTTCGACCTGCGGCCGTTCTTGTACCCGTCGCGCTTCCCTTGGCAGTTCAAGAAGATCGACGAGGCCGCCGCGAGATGGCCCGACAAGTCCACCATGGAAGCTTCCGAAGCTAAGGACAAGATCTCCATCTTGTAAGCAGAGGCATAGGAGTCCAAGCTCTATCCCAGAGTATCGATTGCGAGTGTGTAGGAATACAGGTGTGGCGTAGGTTACAGAGCGGCCAAGGAGAGCATCGGTGTGTAGCGATAGATATAAGACGGGTGTATGCGGGAGTTGTAGAATACATAGTGAAAGTCCTCTGTTTGTTCCTATGAGCGCACGAGGAATCGCGACAACGCTCCTTGGATGATGATCTTCTTCATGATGGTCGGTTCTGGTGCTGTATAGTGGACAATATCAGCATATGCAACCGCTATGTCGAGTAAAGATGGCTTACGATCTGTCAGACCCTCATCCTTCACCTTTCGCTTGATGCTGTCCATGACTTCGCTCACCGCCGAGCGATCCAGATCACTCCGCAATTTCATCAGGGCCTCCACGAACTGTATGCAAGGGCCATGGACCTTCGCGAACGACCAGTACGAGAGGAACGCCAAGCTCTTCGATGCCTCCAGCATCGACAACACCTGGTCGAGAACCTCCATCTGCGGCTCGAGCTCCTTCATCTTCTTGTACGTCCCGAAGAACTGGTACGCCTCGTCGATGTCCTTCCGGATCCGCTCGTTTGCCGCAGGCAGGTTCAACTTCGGCCCGTTCGCGAGCGCGGTGAGGTACGTGACGAGGTACATGTCGAGCAGGTCCTCAAGGAGGACCTCGAAGAGCGACTCGTTGAGGTACGCCTGGTAGTCGGACATGTAGTCCCGCATCGTCTCGATGATCTGCGCGTGCAAGCCGTCGTACCACGTCGGCCCGAAGAGCTGCTTGGTCGCGGGCTTGAGGTCATTGAAGATGATACTGATGAGCGTCTGCGTGTACTTCTTCGCGACGTCGAGGTAGCCGTCGAGCGCGTCGTTGAGGTGGTCGTGGATCTTCGCCTGGTACTTCTCGCTCACAAGGGGCTCGATGCGCGCCGAGAGCGCCTCGGTGAAATCGGCAGACTTGATCTGGTCGTTCGCGAGCGCGATGCAGTACTCGACGAGCCCGCCCGGCACCTCGTCCGGCTTCTCGGTGTGCTTCTTGTACTCCGTGTCGACGAGCTTCACCCAGCGATCCTGGATCGAGCGCATGACGCGGTTGACCTCCTCGATCGCACGGGCGAGGACGAGGCCCTGGTTTGAGTCAAGTGCGAGGTCGACCTGCTGGTTGACCATATCGAGGAAGATGACCGTGCCCGACGTTGTGTACAAGCCGTCGGCGCTGATCTCGGGGGGTTCCTCCCGTGCGGTGAACGTGGCAACCTCAGTGCGCATGAGGTTCCCCGACCACTCGTCGAGTTTCTTGATGATGAGCTGGAGGTAGTCCTCGATGAGGGCCTGCTCCTTGCCCTCGAGCAGCGGCGGCTCGAGGAGCTCGGGGGCGACTTCGAGCTCACGCATGCTCTTCTTGTACTCTTTGATCCAGGCATGGAGCGTGAGGAGTACGCTGGCCTCGGGCTCGGACTTGACGAGCCGGCTGAGGGTGTTGTTGAGGGCTTTGTGGTACTCCCGCACAAACGTGGACCAGATGTCGTACGAAGGAGGGAAACATGGAACGACGTCGCTTTCGATGCGGATGAGGTCTTTGTAGATAAAGACGAGGTCGTCGAGGAACCCGGCAGGGTTCCGTTCGTTCGCAGCGTACACTTCGTCGAACTTCGCCTGGATGGAATCTGCGATGCACTTCATGACCTTGGAGCGGTAGTGCTTGATCACGTGGGCGTTGGCTTGCATTGACCTGAATTTCGCGGCGGCGCCCATCTTCCCTGCCTTCTTGACGAGCTTGATGGCAATGGCCTGTGTAACGGACAGTCAGCAAACCATTTTAGTGTTAGCAACAGAGACGTGGTAGACATGAGGATACTCCAACGCCTAGGAAATGGACAGAAAATGACAGAATAGGGCAGGCACGAGCATATCTTACGTCGTACCGCCCTGTGAATCGCATACGGTCACAGGGCTTAATCAGTGCAGGTCCAGAAGTTCCAGAGGGGTCCGGTCAATGCACCGTTTTGAGGCCATTACCGAACTATACGCAGCCCCTCCGAGACCTAGCTCCTGGGCCGTGTTGCGAACATAGCCTCACTAAGCAACGGCACGATTCTAGCACGGTTGCGGGAGCTAACATTCGCCACTTGCCCACAGTAAAATTGCATATATGCGCATACACACACCTTCTCGTCTTCTCTCGCTTCCATCTCAACGACCTTCATTAATCGGACGATGACGTCTGGGTTTCCCGCTCGTACAATTGGGAGGACGTTTTTCGCAAGCTCCAGAACGTATTCGTCGAATGCCTCGATGAGGTGGGTTAGTCGCTCGAACCAGCGGGTGAGGGTATTGCGCGTATCGCTGGATGACTTCTTAGCTTGGTGCATGGTTTGATTACGGAACGCTTCGAGACGGTTGAGCTGAAAGTGTATGCGGAGGAGGTTGGGCGCAGGTCCAGTAATGTCGTTGCTGTCGTCGACGAGCATCTGCTCGAGCATTTCGAGCTTGGAGTTCATCTCGAGGAGGTTGTTCACCATCTCCTCCGTCTGTTCGAAGTTGCGGTGCACCATCGATACCTACCCACATGTATCCCCCCTTAGCTTTCATCGTTTCATAGCGAGAGACGGGGATACGCACTCTGCTGATCTGGTCGAACGTCGAGACGGCGTACGCAGGATCGCCGCACATCTTGTCCACGGTCTCCATCTCGTCCTTGATGCTTTGCACGTTGTTCCGCGTCCCGAACAGCTTCCTCAGGCCCTCCCGCGTCGCGTCCAGCTGCTCCTTCACCCCGCTCCGGAGCCGCGCATCGATGGAGGCTTTCTCCTTCTCGAGTTTCTTCCGAAAGGCCGTGACCTTGGCGAGGTCATCGGGAGACTGCAGGTATTCACCAACGGCTTGGGCAGCAGAGATCGTGGGCACAGCAGACATGGCAGTAGGATGGAAGAAGAAACGAGTCCCTCGTGGGGTATTTTCAGAGTCGCTGGGCAGAGTATATTTGCATATTGCTGAGGGGCGGAGGAACAATTGAGGGACAGGGTTACCGGACGAGCATCGGCTCGGCCCGATCTGATCTCGTAAGAGTCTCATCAGTCTCAGTCTCAGTCCGTACTAGGCGCGGCTGCATGTATCACAGCTACGGCCTGCTACAACCGTGACAGTCGAATGGCCATCAAGACCTGAACTAACAAATCACCTCGGCATAGACACGCAGCTGGAGGGTTTCGAAATATGTACAGCACAAGTACGTATATCGACATCGCCCTCCGGGTACCCAGTGTAATGCTGTGTTATGGAGTACATTTATATTAGATATCTGCCCCTCCAGGCCCCTCCGGACGTTAACGTTCCTGGTCCCGCGGCACCTTATTTATCCTCACCCTTACTTCAGTAGAGACCTCGACCACTCACGTGGCCAGGAAAATGTCTTGGTATTTGACACTATCTCAGTCTTATAAGTACACACCCGATCGCGAGTCCACTATAGCCACTAGTCGGGCCGTCATGATGGTCATAGTGATTTGAATGGCATACCAAATTATGTCGGGTCTTTCTGTCCTGTTGACTCGCTGGTACATTCATGTTCAGTGAGAGAGCCTCATTCTCCACGGAAAGCGGCGAATACAACCAAAACCCTGAAGTTTACAGTAGGCGAATACCATTACAGTATCAGCATGCTCTGGTACTATGCTAGCGGCTTAGCCTGAGCGAATTCACGCCAGACGTACGCGTAATAACCGTTTAGTAGACCAGACCGCCAGCATATCCGCTATACCCATTGCCGTATCCGCCATAGACACCGCCATAACCACCGGCGTAGGCGGCTCCGCCCCATCCACCGCATCCGACCTGTACAAAGAGTGGCATGAGTATCATGGAGGAAGATAATATCAAGTTAGCATGAGGGACTTACCCCGGCGCCATAGCCGACTATAGACGGTAGCGAAGAAGTCAGCAAACAGAACGCACGAGGAAACGTTCAAGATCTTACCGGCACCAAGCACTGTGTAAAGTGGACACGAAGAATCAGATGTGATGAAGGCTTCACGATATGGACCTCTCTCGGTGCTTACCTGGAGCGACGACAGGTTGAACGACCGGAACAACGGCGACAACAGGGCGAACGATAGGGAGGACTAGCACGACCGGTACAACGGGTTGAACAACCTGGATGACGGGCTGCACCACGGGGATGATGGGTTGAACGACGGGAATGACAGGTTGTACGACCGGGATGACGGGTTGAACGACTGGGGCGACCGGAAGAACAGGGGGGACGGGCTGAACGACTTGAGCGACGGGCTGAACAACCGGGGCAACTGGCTGGACAATGGGTACGACAGGAGTGACAGGGGTGACGGGGACGACCGGCTCGACGATGGGCTGGACGACCGGGGCGGCGACACCGGGGCCGACGACAGTGGCGAAGGTGTGCTGGGAGAGCGCGAAGACGCTGAGGAAGGAAACGAGGGCGAAAGGAAAGACGGTCATGGTGACGAGTGAGACGACTGGGACCAACACTGTCCTTTGAAAGGAGAAGGGAATTTCTGACCGTCAGTCGGTTGTGGTGCGGAGGGTGAAAGGTAGGAAGGACTCACTGAAAGAGCGGATTAGCAGTATGCTAGGGAATGTCCCGCTATTCCCCAGGTGCTCTTATAGGACCGGCGGAGGTCCCACAAACAGGGCACTGTTTCGATTCCTGAGAGTGTAACAGTCAGCATATGCCTGTTTTCAGGTTAGTGCTGCTGCCGACATAATGGCGGCAGCGCAATCGCCGCAGAGATCGACCCGAAATTCGCCAGCACAAACCCGACATGGTTTGCATCCGGGAGTGGTTTCGTCCAAGGGGGACCAGACATGTTGGCCCGACGACCACGGAGAAGGACACCTCGGTGATATCATGGACGACAATAGTACTAAACAGTCTAAACCGGCGTTGCTGGGTGTCTTCCCTCCAAGCTTCCTGTCATAGCGGACAGCAGCCTCATGGGTTTATGGGAACCTGGAACAAGGGTATCAGAATGTTGGAAAACGGGTCTGAGAACGGAACGAGATGATCTCGATCTCTCGGCACCCCAAAACACAGAGACAGGACAGTGACAGGACTCACCAACCAGCTGGCATTAAGCGGGTGCCTTCATAATATCTAATACACATGGCGAACGTTCGTTCAGCGTGAAATCCACTTCAAAACAACATTCTAGTACGGTTTTACAGAAGTTGAGCGAAGGGGCACAGCGAAGGACGGGGGGAGATGAACAACGAAACTTTTTGATGGCAGGAGCTGAATCTCATGGACTAAGATCTACCTTCGGCGATGTCGTTTACATCCAACAACTTGTCATTAAGGCCGGGTGGCGGTGTCAAGACTCCGATCGCAACGAACTCGAACATTCATGCCCATTCAGATGAGGTCATAGTGCGGGAACCACAACTCCCATACTGTCGGCTGAACGCCATCATTTATCAGGACCCTTTATTGCAATATCCGGAGTGAGCCACGTACCGGTGTGCGCTGAGGGTCTGCTTTGTGATCCTAGTACCAGAAATATCACACATAGAGTCAAGTTCAATCAGGATTGCGTACTTACAACGCGTCCGACAAACGCGGGATCTGGCTGAGTGCAATAGGCGATTACGGTGAGCTATGAGCGAGCATGCATGGCCAAGGATCAGATGTCACGGGGTGATATATCACAGTGGATTATGCTTGATACAGGACACAATACTCAACACAGCAGGACGTTTACTACCAGATCGCGCCTCTCCAACCCCACATTCACGGGAAAGTGCTACCCTCTGGAGGTTGAGGGAGTTTGCGGTTGTTGAATGAAGCCATTTCCCTACAACAGTCGATGTGAGAAACGGGAATATTGCGACAGAAGCTCAGTACACACCTCCGGATCTCGACAAGGACGGTCTCAATGCTGCTGTTCCTGCTCCAATGCGCAAGTACGGGTAGCTTGGTGGGGTCGACCTTGCCGTCCGCTTGGCTAACAAACGGGAGATTCACGCGAGAGATGAACTGTACGCTGGGAGGGTGATCTGGGTAGTGATCGCCACAGGTGATCTTGAGACTGTAAATCCGGTTCTCGTGGACGGTCTATTCGGTGAGAACGGCGTGCGTGGTCAGTGGCGATAGGATCGATCGTCAGTGAAAGAGGAGAATTGGTATACTAACATGTCCGGGGCCAATGATTGTACCGTTCCAGTGGCTCATCATGATATCGTCTCCATCCTCGAGACCATACGAGCAGGAGCCGTCGCCAATACCCTTCTCGCCCTTCTCGAGCTCCTCGAGCAGACGGAAGTTACGCGGGACTACAGTGGGGGGTCAACGGGATGGTCAGCATAGACAGGAGGCGGACATGACGCACCCTTGGCCATGGTGGAGGGGATGAAGAGAGTGTATTCGGGTTCGGTGGCTGAAAGGGAGTGCGGAGTAGCTTCGAGCCCAATCGAGATGGTCGGCAAAGTCCGGGCCGTCATCGCCTCGCAAGGGACAAGCCCTTAGCTCACTGTTCTCGTTGCGCAGCTGTCGACGTAGTCCCTTCCGTCTTTCATCTCTTCCCCGACATCTTTATCCCCAACCTCTACACACGCGTACATCGCACACTCCACGACATCTACGACCATGTTCAGGGGCGGCCAGGCCAATCCATACGATGAAATCGTCGGTTAGTCAGGCTTCCGATAGTGCGGCGGTTTTCCAGGCGTCTCACCACATTGTTATTATGTAGTGAAGACTACGGACGAGAACTTGACGAGCGAGAATTGGGAACTGATCCTCAATCTATGCGACAAGGTACAGGAGGAGGGCGAGCAAGGGTACGTCTCATTCACACACACCCCACACACCTCGTAATCGGGCTGTTTTGAAAACCCTTCCCAACAGTGCTCGGAATGTTGTTGCTGCGGCGCTGAAGCGGTTGACGCATCGCAACCCCAATGTTCAGTTGTATACCCTTACGCTGGTCGAGGCATTGTCGAAGAACTGTGGCCTTGAGATACACCGAGAGATTGCGTCTCGCGCATTTACACAAGGCTTGGAGAAGCTGGTGACCGATCGGGTGCGTTCTTCGCTCCAAATGATGGCGTGAGTACGTTTAGACCTGACATATGTCTCGAAGACGACGCACGACAAGGTCCGGAAGCGCGTCCTAGGTTTGGTGGCGATCTGGTCTGCTGAGTTTGAGAAGGATTCATCCCTTGGGATGATGGAAGAATGCTACGAGAATCTCAAGACCAAAGGTGCGACGGAAACAGTCTATTCGATATGTATATGGATACTGAAAAGATCGCACTCAGGATACAAGTTTGAAACACCGAACGAGCCACCTCCACCTGAAGTCGATGACGACGTTCGGCGACGCGAGGAGGAGGAACTTCAGCGCGTATTGGAGCTCTCTATGCACGATAAGGGCGGCCGTTCTCAATGGAACTCCTATTCCCTTGCGTCGTCCAGTGGCGCTGGCGGTTCGAGTGCAGGAGGCTCAAAGCAAACGACTGGGGCCTCATCGGATGCCGCGCCGTCCTCGTCACGGCCGGCACCCTCATCCTCGCCTTCGCAGCCACCACCAACCTATGGCGGCTACGTTCCTTCATCTGCAACGCCTGCTATTGCTGGTGTCGAATCCCAGGACTCCTCAGGCTCTGTCCCCACTGTCTCAAGCGCCGCTGTTACTCCCTCATCGCCAGTATCCACACACTCAGCACAAGGCAACGCACCCATCGTGACCCGCGTCCGTGCTTTGCACACTTTTGAGCCATCAGAGCCCGGGGAACTGGCGTTCGAGAAGGGTGACATCATCAAGGTAGTCGATCGTAACTACAAGGATTGGTGGAGAGGCCAGCTGAAAGGGCGCACTGGCATCTTCCCTGTCAACTATGTCGTATGTGCAAATCGTCCATGCAAGCGACTGTATGCTCAATACCTACATCCCAGGAACCTTTGCCAGAGCCTACTGCCGCCGAGATTGCTCGCGAAGCAGAGCAAGAGGCGGCTGTCTTTTCCCAAGCGGCTAACGTTGACCGTCTACTTATGATGCTTCGTAACATGGACCCTGCAAAGGATAACTTAGCGGATAACGAGGAAATCCAGGTCTGTCTTCCGATTACTCCGACTCTTCCGCAAGTGCTCACATCATACTTGCAGGAATTGTATAGGTCTTGCATGTCGCTACGCCCCAAGATTGTGAAGCTGATTGATAAGTACTCTCAGAAGCGAGGCAAGTTCTCTCTGCCATAGCTGGAGTATAAAAGATACGACGTCTCATGGGATTCCCTGCAGCTGATCTTGTGTCCATGAATGAGACATTCGTGAAAGCACGGTCGATTTTCGACAGAATGATGGAAGAAAGCCTGGCTCGTCACACTGGTGGTATGTACTCTAACCTTTCGTATTTCTAGTGCATATGCTTACGTCCCAATAGTCTATGACAGCCGGCCTCCATACGTTCAGAACCCCAGCCAAGGTTACATCGTTCGTCCGGACTCTCGTGCCCACCAGGAATACATGCCTCAGACGGGACCCCAGATGGCTCCCGGAGGACCACAACAATATGGCTGGAATCCAACCTTGTACGACCAGCCGGGCTACAACGCCTATCCCGCCACTGCTACGGCGTATCCTCCTGGGGCAGAGAGTCACTACCCTGGCGCTCAATCTCCCTACGGCGACCCCAATGCATACGCCGCTCACGCACAATCCCCATACGGTCAGCATCCACCACAGGGCTACCCTGGCCAAGGCCCCGCTCCATATGGTGCGCCTCCAGCAGAACAACAGGGCTATCCTCCAGCTGGCCAGCCTCATCAGTCACATATCGGCCCTGGTCCTCACCCTGGACCCGGTACTCAACCTGGTGCACCTCTTCAGCCCCAGCCTGCGCTTGGTCCTCAGCCGGGTCAAGGTCCCCAACCCGCCCATGGTCCTCAGCCAGGCGCTGGTCTTCAACCGAGTGCTGGTCCACAGCTCGGCGCTCACGCTGCGGCCGACCCGGCCCATGGCCAACCTCAGCCTACAGCTGTGCCAGACTACCACGCACAAGGATTCCCTCAGTCCGGTGTTCAGCCCGAGGCCCAACCAGGTGCCCTACCCGACTACCATGCGCATGGGTTCCCTCAACCTGGTGGTCAGCCCGAGCCTCAGCCACAGGCATATCCCGGACCCCAGCCCGGAGCGCAGTTCGAAACGCAGCCTCAGCCTCAGGCGCAGCCTCAGCCTCAGCCACAAGCTCAAGCCTATGTCGAGCCGCAGGCGGTACAACCCGAACCTCAAGCCCAACCACTCCAGCAGGAACCTCAGCAGGCGGCTCAACCTCAACAGCAGCCCGCGCAGCAGCAGCAAGCGGCTCCAGCGTCTCAGCAGAGCGGCCCGCCTTACGTCTTCGACCCGAACACGACCTACTCGGACCCGAATGTCCAAGCTTGGGCGCACTACTACGCGCAAGGAGGCACCGACCCTACTGGATCCGTGTACTTCATCTCCGTGCCCGGCGTGAAGGAAGAGGCGGCCCCCGCGCCCGCCCCTGTGCGCACCATGTCCGTCGACTCCACGACGTCGCACTCACAGGACCCCGCAGCCGCTTCGCAGACCGCCCCGCTGAACGTCCACAAGGGGCAACCTGCGGACCAACAGCAGCAGCAGGCCGCGATGACGCAGTCGAACGTGTATGGAGCGTCGCCGTACGCGCCTGCTAATGCTGCGGCGGGAGAGGGGGCGCCTGCGACGGGGCAGACGTACTATGGGTTGGAGAACCAGTTTTCGGGGATGGGCATCAATGGGTCCGGGCCACAAAACGGGCAGGCTCCGGGGCCGCAGGGGGTGGGCGCACCGGCGTGAGGTGTGTATCCTCGTGGACAGTAGTTGCGGTTGGACTTCGTGTTGACGTGAACGGAGGACGTAGCTATGCGAGAGCTCCAACTATGTACATTTACGTCATTGAATTGAGTTTTGGCTCTTGTGTCAATGGATATGTCTACTTAATCCTGGCCGAGACAGCGGGGTAGCGTCTACACCTGAACGATGGGGCATTATGGCTAGTTTGGGAGCCCGACGTTGCAGTAAAAGGTTTGCTCGGAGTGAGGATCGAACTCACGACCTCAGGATTGCCCACAAGTTGTGGTCATACGTCAGTATGAGACCTGCGCTCTAACCAGCTGAGCCATCCAAGCTTGAGATGGGATTGTCTGTTCGCCAACAGACTGACACAAATGGCCAATCTGGCATGTGGTCATGAACGGATGTCCGCGGACCGCGGTGTGCCACGGCACGGCAGATGGACTGAAGTCTGAAGCTTGCGAGTCGGAAGAAGACCGTTTGGACCGCTTTCCTCTGTTCTGTGTTCATCCCTTCTCCTCGACGGCTGGACTTATCGGTAGGCACATGCCCATCTTGCACATCTCATCTCTGGCCCAGCCGACGCCACTCTCGCAAACACATTGGCGCCTCGTGTGCCTGTGAAGTCATTGTTTAGCAGGCCACAGCTCATTATCCTCCTATTTGCTCCTCTGAACCATACCACCTTCCCGACATGACCCCGAACGTTGACTTGATCCTCATATTCCGCTCGTCTCCGGGCAAGGTGCTCTCGAAACCCCAGGCCCGTGAAAACGCGCGACAGGCCACGCAGCAATACACGCGACTCCTTGAAGTCTTGAAGAATGGCCGCCTGCAAGTCGTGGGGAAGCGGGGAGAGCCGGAGGGTCAGCTACTCGTCCTCGTGCACTGTCCCGAACAGACTCTGAAGAGACTGGTACAACGAGAGAGGTGCGTGATGCCGGATACTGCTTGTGCGCCAGTCTTGACACTCGTCGCATAAGGTATTCCGATTTCCTCTGTGGTTTACCCACTGTGGACCCTACCGGAAGCCGAGATTTGTCTGCGGAGCCTCTTAGCCCTGCGGAGCGATTGCGTCTCGTTCACTCGTACGTGACATCTACTCATGCCGACGGTGGGCTGGGAGTTGCCCCTGGCTCATCCAATTGGGACCGTGTCGAATCCGTCATGGTGTTGCACGACCGTGCTTTCAATGAGGCGTGGATCCGCGCCTGGACGACCCGCCAACTCGGCTTCGTCAAGTTCGACGATATTCGGCAGCAGGTTAGCCGTGGACGTTGCTCCGTATGGTTACTTGCATACTGACTTCCCCGCAGTTTGGCGACAGTATCGCTCTGTACTTCAATTTCTTATCGTTCTACACCAAGCACCTCATATTTATTTCGGCTGCCGGAGTGCTGTTCTACTTCTTCTCGCCACCGTATTCGACACTCTACTCATCCTTCCTTCTGCTCTGGTCGATCACTTTCGTCGAATGGTGGCGGATCAGACAACGGCAGTTATCTGTGGGCTGGGGAACAAAAGGCTCGTTTCGCGTGGAGAAGCGTCGAGCGCAGTACGTTCCACTATCTTGGTGGCGCAAGGACCTTCGGGTACTCGCAAGCCTGCCCGTTATCTTGTTCTTCGCATCGGTCTTAGCGGTTTTGCTCACTGGAATTTTCGTTATCGAGGCCTTCGTTGCGCATTTATACACAGGTCCGGGCCACCAGCTAGTAGTAGGTCAAGCTATTGCGTCAGTTGAGATGTTGCTGACGATTGATGCAGGGTTTCGGTCCTACGATTCTGTTTGCAGCCCTTGTTCCCCAGGTCCTTAACATCTACCGCCTATACGCCGTCTCGTTCACGAACTGGGAAAACCATGGCCACCAGTCGACCCACGATGCCTCCCTTACGGTCAAGACCTTCAGTCTATCAGCTATTGTGGCTTATCTCGGAATCGCCTTGTCGGCATTTGTCTACGTCCCGTTTGGCGAAGAAGTAATGGGCATCGTACAGTACTACCTCTTCCACGGCAACTCGACCGCCACCACTTGGCTTGGACCCCTTCTCTCCGTGCTGCCTGCCAACGTAACCGCCGCCTTCAACACGACCTCGACGACAAAGGCTGCCAAGCCTCCCGGCAGCAAAACGTTCTGGGAGCGAGACAGCGTCTCCGCGCGATCGAAGCTCAACCCGAAGCGCCTCCAGGACCAGATGTTCGCGTTCATGGTGACGAACCAGGTTGTGAACACTTTCCTCGAGATAGGCCTCCCCTTCGTCCTGCGCGCCGTCAACTCGGTGCGGAGCGGCAAGGGCCTGTCGTTCTCGAGTCAGGCGGCAGGGGCAACTAACAGCAACGGGAACGGCGTGAAGAAGAAGCGGGTGATGTTCGAGGACGAGTCGGCGGCGGAGGACTCCGAGGCGGAGCAGGCGGCCAACCAGGAGGAGCGCGAGTTCATGGACCGCGTCAAGCGCGAAGTCGCGCTGCCCGCGTACGACATCTTCACGGACTACAGCGAAATGGTCACCCAGTTTGGTTACGTCTCTTGTTGGTCGGCGATTTGGCCGCTCGCAACAGGTACGTGTTCCGTTTTGCGGCTGCTCGGGGATGATGCGGTATATGCCCTTGCATTCCCCCCCTGACTTGTGGGAAGGTGTATGTATGCGCCCGTCCCCGGCGTTCCTTGCACCCCTTTGCAAGTCAATGGGCGAACGTGCAAGCTCGCGGCTTCTGTCTGCCATTTATACACGCGCCGTACCAGATGTCTCACCAGTTTATTTATCACAGTGATGTCGCTCATGAACAACTGGCTCGAGTTGCGCTCCGACGCGTTCAAGATCGCCGTTCATGTCCGCCGGCCGATCCCCACGCGCACGGACACGATCGGCCCCTGGCTCGACACCCTGCAGTTCCTCACCTGGCTCGCCGCGCTCACCAACTCCGCTCTCGTCTTCCTCTTCCGCCCCGGCAAGAACGAGCAGTGCCGCCCGCTCGGCTCGTCGCTCGAGCACCCGCACGCCCACCAGTCGTCTTCAAACTCGACGCAGCGGATGCTGATGTCGGCGCTGCTGATCGCGCTGGGCGCGTCGCACGGGTACATTCTGGTGCGCGCGATCGTGCGGCACGCGCTCGAGCGCATGTTGTGGCGCGGGAGCAAGGAGGAGAAGGAGGCGGAGCGCGCGGAGACGGTCGTGAAGGAGCAGTACCTCAGGAGCCTCGGCGTCGCGGATGTGGTTAGTGCGGACGAAAAAGGTCTAGGTGGTGCCGCTGGTGCCGCTGCTTCGCCGGTGACGGCGGAGCTCGGGGGCGAGCCGTCGGCGTTCTGGGGGCACGACGAGGGGCTGGACGAGCTGAGTAGGGGGACGAAGGAGGCGTGATGCGTGATGCGTGACGCGATGGGCAAGGGTATGGCGGGGTGCGGGTTGTGGGAGGCGGGATGTGGCATGCGGTGGCGGTGGCAGCGGCGGACAGATTGGCATTGGGGTGCACATTTGGCTTGTCGCTATGGTATGGACTATTTTATTACGTTCCCGTGGCTGCCTGCCGTCTGGATTGGTTTCTGATTAAATGCTGGTGTATAGCCAGGCCCGGGGATACGAAGATATGTATGTGCATCCTTCGTGACGAGTGATTGTACAGTGTATTTGTGTGCGTCGTCACCTGGTGCATGCTGTTTCATGCCAACTCTGCGCCTTGGATATGCATATTGTGGGACCGGACTACGTCATTGGGAGTCGGCCTGTGTGGATTGTGAAACATATCCTACCATGTGCATATTCGGGGAGATTGCCGTTGTTGTGTTGGGGATATATCTTTATTTAGTGCGGTTCAGCTTACACAGGATTACACAAACCTCACAAGAGGGTCCTCGCAGCAACCTCGCAGTGTCCACACCTTCATACCAGAATTGGACGGTATCTTAACGCTTTTTGGCAGCTGAATGTCTATGAACAGCCTTCCAACGTTGCCCATTCTCCTAGTTCTATCGGGATAAACGAATTGCTCCTGGTAAGTGACACACTCATGAAGATACTGCACCGTTCTTGCAGCCTTGTTAGCTGATGTCGGCGCGAAGAACATGTGAAAGTGTTGAAGGACTCTGAGGCGGCAAAGCATTTTGACGACGCAGCCAGTGCAAGGTATGGCTTGGCTCAGGGTCAATATGGGATCCGAGTCAAGCCGAAAGCTCGACGCTCGTCACTGGTCCCTGCCGAGTGTCTCAGAGAAAAATGAAATGGCGCCAGTGCGCAAGGTGCGAGGCCCACGTATGTAGGGCCTCGCCACCTGCCCACGTACGGCGGCCGACGGCCATTTACGTTTACGTATCTGGGCCCCATGATGATGCGCTCGTGGCTCGATATACGTGGGGGATTATCGATTATCAGCAGTCTCGCGACAGAGCGGGAAAGAGAGGGCGACCGGATGTGCTTGCATGGAAACGGCGTGAGAGTGGAAGAGAAGTCTTGGGGCGAGTTTCGGAGTCTGGGAGGGGCGCATCAAAAGCGGGAGTCGGGATGTGCCAAATGAAGAGCGTGGGAAGGAATTCATTGAAAATTAAATTACCGGAGTGGCGAGGCCCTGGCCAGTGGCCTGGCGCGGGTCCGTTTCACGGCTCATCATCGACGACGACACGACCACGACGCACCCGCCTCTGCCGACACTCCTTTCAAACTTCCGCTCGCTACTTCCACCACGGTCCTTTCTTCCTTCTCTCTCCTCCTCTTATCCGCAGCCTGCTTCATCTACACACCCCGCGACGGTTCCAGAAAACCACCAGCCCCGCCCTCCATCCTTGGTCCCAATCGTCATCCCTACAGCAACCTGCGCATACACGTGCTGATTCTCGAGACATCCTGCACAGGCTGCACTCCTTGCCCCACATATTCTTCCGTCGCCTCTTGCGGTTTAGGCTACGCTGGGTCCCTACTTCAATTTTCCTTGAATAATGTCGGTAATGTTTCGCGCTGCCGCCGTTCTCTACACCGCTCACGCCCCACAGGCCCAATTAGCTGCGCTATATAAGTCTCGAAGACCTTTGGTTTTTTCCTCGTGACGTTGGTCCATCTCCTTAAGTTCTGGTGAGTCCGCCCATATGCCACGTGCAGCGTCCTCGCAACATTTATCCATGGTCCCTACCGACCCGCCTCCGCAGCATGCCAACCCTATGCGACATCGCACGACCTGCCAACCGCGTTTATCCTGAGCCCATCGATGCCACGCAACTGAATATGGGTCACCAAACGCCGTCTTACCGCCCCGCCCCCACGCCGTCCAATCAGAGTTCCTCCCGGCGCGTGCCACCCGACTTATCCTCGCAGTCTCTCCCCCAAAGCTCGTGGCTCTCACATGTAGCAGAGTTTTCCACCTCCCCGCCCCCCTTCTCACGAGCTTACCACGGCTTTGGAACGTCACTCCGCGCCGACTCCATCAGCTCTGGCTCACTTTCGGACACCGGCCTCCCTTCCACTCGTCCGTTGCAACGCCCTCCGTCACGGGACTATCTGCTCTCTACTAGCCCCACGCGTTCTGTGACCCTCTCCATCTCAGGCTCGCACCCTCGCCACCACACTCCAAGCCCAGTCCCGTCTTCCACCCAAACTCTCCATTCCTCACGATCATTCGGTGCGGTCACTCCCCACAGAAGCTCTGCCTCGTCTACGCACGCCGGTGGACATCTGGACCTAAAACGGCTGATGAGCAAACCCGCGATGCAAACCTCTCAAGGCTCAACGTCTCTCGTGCCCGACTCAGATCGCTCTCCCAGCGAACCTTCGTCGAGCCGCGTCACTCCCTCCCGCCAGCCTAGCGAACGCACAGTGACTCAGCCACCGCCCTCTAGGAGCGCGCAAGCGTCGCATGAGAAGCCCTCCCTGCAAGTGAACACCTCCAGCTCGCGCTCCTCGCTCGTTCCCCGTCGTGGCCACACAACATCGCCGGAGCGCAGCGAACCTTCCAGCGACAGTCAAGCAGGCAAATCCTTGCGCAACGTCCTTCGCCGGCGCCCTAGCACGCGCTCCAATCTAAGTACGCCCACCGTGACCAATTCCCGTTCCGCAACAGCAACAGAGGATGTGTTATCCCCTCCTGCCCGCTCCGCGTCCACAAAGCAACCCGACTCAGTACCATTTGCCTCACCGCCTAGTCGTTCGGTGACATCCCCGTTTGCCGGCGGTCCTCAAGCCACGCCCCGCGAGCGAAGACCTTAAGTTCGCCCAGCGTACCCAGCGTACCCACAGGGCTGACGCCGGCCGGTGCTGTCGCCCTCGCATACAAACAGCAGGAACAGCGTCGCGAGGAGCTAGCGGACACAGCGTCTTTCAATGATTCTTATCAGCCTCCATCGGTGAGCCAGCCCCGGCTCGCCAGCCCGGAGCAACTTGGGTCAAGCGGAGCAGAGTCTGGTGAAGGCACGGGCGGGCCGTACTACACCGTGTTCGGAGGCGAGTCGGGAAGATTGGTGGCTGTAGGCGGCCCCGGGGACGATGACTGGCATTATGGCGGCTTCGAACATCGCGCGGTTGCATCACCGAGTGCGAAGCCCAGCTCGAGTCCTGGTTCGCGAAGCCTCACACGGAAGGTCTCGGGTTCGTTCAAGAAGGTGGCAGGGTCGATTAAGCGCGGCGAACGAGAACAGCGTGAGCCTTTGGAAGACGAATGGAAGCCGTACGATGGGTCCAAACCGGCGCCCACACGAGATCCCTCCAGCTCGTCGCAATCTCGCCTAGTTTCGCGGACGCCGTCGAAGACATCGCTCAAGCCGATCAACCTCGACACGGCGATGGACGGGAAGCACGAGCCGCCGCCAACGAAGCTTTATCCCGCGGCCAAGAACAGCCCATCACCACGGGAAGGTAGCCGACCTTCTCCGCTGTCCAAGGTCAAAACCAGGGAACACGAGGAAGACGCTCCGGCTGGCTCCAAGTGGTGGAAGCTCGTGAAGCGGATCAGCACAGGCGGGCTCCGCGAGAAGTACACCACATCCGACACGCCGCCCCCGGTTCCCGCGATCCCCCCAAACCTCCAAACGGTGCCGCTCTCGCGCACGACGATGGACATCTCGAGCGGGCGGGCGAACAGAGAGGAGGTCGGCGAGAACGGGGTATTGTTGCGGCGGTTCATGCAGTCGCGCTCGTCGCTGTCTGGGGTGCGTCCGAGTCTATCTCCTTCCATGTCGAAGACGGCTTCGTCAGGGGCCGGCTCGCCGCGCACGAGCACTGCGAATCCCACGCGGTCGCCCGCTGTAACCATGTTGAAAGGCCGCGCGAGCACGTCTGGGCACCGTCCAAGCATAGCGACGCGCTCGTCTTCCCCAGGGTCCTCGGATATGGCGACGTCCAGCATGTCCAACCACAACCTTACGTCATCGACGCGGTCGTCTTTCTCGTCCTATGGCGAGGAAATCCCTCCGGTGCCGAAGCCAGTCGGCCGGTACATCATCCCGCCCAGCGAACTCTCCCGCATCACCAAGTCCTCGGAGAATGTTCGTTCTGCGTCTTTGCCCGCACAGCAGCGGCCTCGCCTTCGGACACGGAGTCGTTCGCAGACTGCGCACTCGGAAGAAGCATCCTTCGAAATCATCACCTCTTTTGAAGACAGTAACTTCCCCTCGTTGCCCCTCCCCCCACGCCGCGCTACCACAGGCGCTACCTGCTCGCCCGTCTCCACGTCCTTCAACGTCGACGAGGCGTTGGCCGGCGTCAAGCCCTCCCATCATGCCGCCGTGCCACCACCGCTCGGCGAGTTCGGCTTGAAGGAGCCGCCACCGCGCCCCAGGCGCAGCGCACGCCGCGCGGCGCCGCTCAACGTCGAAGTCCCTGCGCGCTCCCAGTCCATGTCGACCGCCGTGCCCCCGACCCCGAAGACGCCGCGCGGTCCCCCGCAGGTCCGCGTAGACGTCAGCCTCCTCCGGCGCCCGTCCACCGGCGCGCTCAGCTACACCGCCTCGCGTCAAGGGTCCGCTACATCCCCGCATCCTCCCCCGCCTGCATCCGCGCCAACCTCTGCGGTGTCGCAGAAGCGCTCGCCGCTGAACTTCCGCGAGATGGAGAGCCCGCGGCGGCTGCTGACGGAGAAGGAGAAGGCAGACAAATGGGAGGACCTACTCGAGCGCAGCGCCGCGGCGGGCGGGACGCTGCATCTGGGGCAGACGGAGTCGAAGCTTATGTCGGAGGACCCTGCGAACGGCGCGGTCGACGCGCGGGATGACGAGTCGTTCTTCGACTCGTACTACTCTGACGCTTGACCGTGAGGTCGAGATGATTTTAATATGAATGGCGAGCACGGTCTCGCGCCCGTTTCGTTGTTGATCAGCTTCTATTTTTTGGGTTTGGACTTAATATGTGCGTATGTGTCCTTTACTGCTTTTCTTTGCGTGGTCTTTAACGACGAAATTTCTCCCCTTTACGTTGTAGTGCGAACCAGAACTCTAATATCGCTATCGCTCCCTCTGTATAGTCCATTTCTCTGCTTTCACTGTTTTATACCCCCACGCATCCCACCATCCCCCCTCCCATCATCCTCATCTCGTTACCTACCTACTTGCATGCTTACGAAAACTACTTAATGGTCAGAGATGCGCTTTGTCCATATGAATGGTTGTTTTAATCGCGACTCTAGCTGAGCCCTTCAAGTGTGCACTTCTTAGAGCTACTAGCTTCGGCAGCGTGCGCGCGAACTGAGATGCAGCCGCGTACATATGCCGCCACATCCGTCCACAACGACAGCTAGCAGCGTGATGGCCGAGCGATCGACTAAAGTCTGGTGGTGAACGCTGGCTTGGTGAACGGCATCCTCGCCTAGAGACCTCTGGAGACCATCCGACTTGCCGTGCCGGCGATGCGAGCGTACTAGTCGATTCCGGATAGGTACGCGGACGGTTCTTCAAGTTGGTATGAGACTGATGAGACTATCGATCTGGGCAACTCTGTGGGTGATCGCGGGGCTGCCGATCGGGACTGCACTGGGTCAGTCACGCCACTGTCACGCCAAGTGGCCATGACTTTCGTTCGGCGCGAATGCAAGAACGGGTCTCCGCGCGCACCCCGCTGGGCACTCCGACGGCGGGCACTGTGACTATGACCGCCTAGGCCTGAGGGGTTCGTAAGCCGATCGTATCTGCACTGGCTCCACCAGCTTGCAGTTGGGAACAGTACGTTATAGAAAATGTGAAGATGCTGGGGCCGTAGCCCTACACGAGAGGGCCCACCTAGTTGGACTCGTCGTGGCGCTGCGCGCCGAACTAGATCTAAGCACCGAGCGGAGCGCCGTCGTTTTGTCTTGGCGGGATCTGTGGAGACACTGGAGAGTTCAGCGAAGACTCGGCCACAATACCGGACAAGTGTTTGAACCGGCAGCGGATGTACGAGGCTATGTTTCTGGATCGGACGACTCGGAGTTGTGCCCTCCTCAAACTGATCGGTATCTGCGGGAACGGGTACATGTGTCTTGCAGCAAACGAATTAAACGCCAGTTGCGTGCAATATCGGCAAAATGAGGGCAAGGCGGAGGTTGGAATTCGAACGCCGTGCGGGAGAACGTGTGGTGGTAGGTGGTGGTGCACCGGCAGTGCTTCGTCGGCGCCGGGGTAGCCCTGGGATGCGATTGAAAGTAGATCGTCTTTGTGAACGCCGGTCTAGCCTGAGCGCTGCTGCGTGCACCATAGAAACCCGGAATGAAGGCGTGGCTTGCACCAACGCTGTTTTTCATGGAAGGTAGCCTGAGGGAGCGTTAATACGCTGTCGATCTTAGTAGGCCGTCGATGAACCCGAGGCCACAAGGCTGTCGCACACCTGGAGGCCAGTCCCCGGGTGTGAAGGCGAAGGCTTGCTCCACGACCATGCAGAAGGAGCTCGCCGGTGCCTATCCGAGAAGCAAGGCTGGCTTCCGCCATCCCTACTACTACGTCCGTCGGAGGTACTCCGAATCGCGCCGACCACACGGTCCTTCTTGCCTGTCCTCACACACAATAGCAATAGTCTAAGGTCCTGGTTGCGCATAATTCCCATAACTGGGAGTGGAAGGCTTTTTTTTTGGGTTCCTATGATCTGGGCTCGCCTCCGCCCACTTCCGCACCCTACTTCGGAGAGGACCTGCATCAGCCACGAGGTGGCAGTGAGCGCCCGTGGTTGGCGGTCGAACAAACACGACGGGCATGGCGCTATTCTCAATGGGCGAAAAGTCCAGAAAAGTTCGACATAGGTGTTTAACTTTTCTCGAGACGGTAAAAATTTGAGCAAAAAGGGGAAGAAAGTGAGCGAACGACTTTTCTCAAGTCGGTCACGTGTCCGAAAAAGTCTTTCACTTTTTATCGACTTTTGTCCGGTCGAAGATAGCGCCATGCCCGTCGTGAAAGGAAAGATCGGGACTGACCGCTTTCGATCGGAGTTATTCATCAGGGCCCTCAGGGCCATCTCGGGGGCCCAGGGGTCACTGGATCCAAAGAAAGCGAAGAGACCCTCACGGGGAACACCGTCACTGATGGGCTGGGAGCCCCGTCGACAGTATCGGACTTAACCACCACAGGTTCATGCCGACGGACATATCGTATTCTGCGGAATGAATAACTTGGGAGACCTGCACCAAATAAGCGAGGCGTGCGGGCGACGTCGGTCTGAAGACCCGCAGGAGGAGAACGCAATTTGGATGCGATGGGTGGCGGGTAAACACCGAGCCGTGTGAGCGGATGGGCAACGGGGTCTGGTCAATGTGCTGCAGCATTACGTGTGATCATGTCCACAAAAGAAGATGCAGACACCCTATTCCTGCACGGGACTTCTCTTTCATTCGACTTGATTTTGACGGTGCAGTTCACTCGTGCTGTTGCGCATGTTAAGCGGAGTGTCAGATCTTCAGACCCGGCGCCGAGGATGTCATCAACTGACCGGTAGGAGAAGGTTCGCAGATGTTCGCATAGAAGTGCATGGAAACGGGGCTCGATTACGAAGTCGAGCCGAGGAAGTGAACGTGAGAACGCGCCGGAGAAGGCGTTGAGTATGACCCTGGGTCTTGCCCTGAGCGTCTCGTGGGGGCAGTCCTACCGGAGGGCGAAGCTTTGCACAGCGGGAGTCAGCGTGGAGGCAGGTAGCGTGCACCGTACATACATGCAACGCGAGGCGCCTCTCAGCAGGCTTAGAGGTGCACCCACAGCAACGACGAACAATCCTAACCACCGGGGGTCACTATTGAAGCAGTCGTTCATGGCTTATAGGTTTTTTGGTATTGATCAATGTAAAGCATTAGTGGGAATCCATGGTCTAGAATCAAGATTGACTCAATCAGCGTCCCTACGGCGGCACCGGAAAGCAGACGGTCACCTCCGCCGCCTCATGCTTGAGAAGCCCTTGGGCGTTTGGCTGGTGCCATCCACGGGAGCTTCTAACAACGTAATTCAGTAATGAACACTGAGACATTACTTAGCCGACGCTTCCTGGCGAGCGGGGACATGCGGGATGAGTCCGGTTATGGATATGAAGGTGGGAACGCTTGCCGGGTGATAAGTGCTACCCGATGCAAATTCTGGAGGTTTACGGGGTGAGCGAACGGAAGTCCAGCACAATCAGCCTTGGAAAGTTGTTAGCGAGGACGCGCAGAGGTATAAAGTCGACGGGGTCGACACACCAACTTGCTCCCCATCCCCAACCACCGCCCCCGCCCTACTACACTCCACCGTCGACGTTTGCCACCCACCGCCAAGTCGTCCATACCCACCGCCGACGTCGACATTCCTCATTCTTGTATATACCTGTAACCAAAAGCGAACAACAAGGCGAGCATCCTTCTGGCGGCGGTGGTTAGGACCCGGATGATGCGAAGCTAGTACTGACCACTTCGTCCTCCATTCTAGACACCCTTGGATCAGCACCCACCCAGGTTCACAAAAGAAACAAGCATGGCTGACCACGACTATCGCGTCTATGTTATACAGCTGGAAGACCCCTTGATGAGAGGGATGCGTTTGTGCATTGCCGTTGCGCGTCACTGGGAGACGCGAACCCCGCGGTTGAGCATCCCCCACGGGGATGTGTACTACGCCGACGGCTGCCCAGCGCAGGGCTACCGTTTCGCCGTCCTCCGCAACGTGGAGATCCCGAGCATCCGTGGGTACCGCGGTCGGACCCATGTCGGGAACGTCAAGCCGCACCAACTCGCGCAGTTCGAGCACACCTTGGCGACCACGACCCTCCGCGATGGTCACAAGCTGGGCCATCCACGCCCTCAGGCGCCTCAACGCGCACCGCTTTGAGGTGCCGATTTACGACCCCGAGCCGGTGTGGAAGGGGCTCGCCGAAGGACGCAGGAGGTGGGAGCGGGGTGAGGCTTAGGCTGGGATCGGGGAGTAGGACTGAAGGCACAGGGTTAGGAGTGGGAGACGGCGAAGTAGCGGGCGGTGAGGGGGGACAATCAAAGCGGTGGGTAGGTTGGGGAACGTGGTTACCAGTCGGCGAGGTTGAGGGTCTCCGCCTTTGGATGAGGGACGGTTGAGATGAATCTGACGAAGGATGCCACGCCTATTACGCACGGTAAAGTATTCTGTATTATTCTCGTATGTTGTATTCTCGTATGTTTTGTATGTTGCTGTAGATCCGATGCTTGTAATGAAGAATGCATGCCCTGGCGCTACTGCGATGACTTGGAAGACCGTGTGCCTTACACAATATAGTGGGCGATTCCGGAGTGACTCGCGTGCGGTATGTGGACTAAAGGTTTCTATTCGTTAGCCCATGAGGACAAAGGGAATACAGCCGCACATACCTATTTGTTACCGGTATGGCGATGTTTGCGTCCAACATTACGGCCTCCCGCTATCAGAACGTGGTGATCCCTGATAAAAATCCGGCAGGTATTACATGAGATTAAATCGTAATAGTACATCGCAAGTCAATAACTTAATCGCACCAGGGCAACGCAGCGGAGGCCAGTCCCATCCACACCCAGAACTCATGTTCACGGAGTCATCCCCTGCTCCATAGGAGTGTCCACGGTGGCCGTTGTTGGGCGTTTTACTTCCTTGCCGAGCCCTGCCGCACGCTCCGACTCCTCAATGGTGTACGCAGGCTCCTTGAGAGCTTTACAGCGGCGTTTGTGCACCTTGCTTTTCCAGTGAGATCGGAGGGCGTGATCCGTCTCGAAGTATCTTAACACGGGAGAAGCATTCAATATGATAGATATATGCGGCGGTCATTGAAACTCACTTTGCACACTCTACGCAGTAATGTTGTGCCAGGCCTGGCTTTTCGTAGTCTAGGGGTTGCGCCTCAAGCTTGGCACGATTCTGTCGCAAGGTAGATTCATGTACTGTGAGAAGGGTCGCCCTCAAGGGTAAGATGGGTCATACCTTGGGGTCCAAGTCAATCAACTGAATCTGGTCAAGATCTCGTGTTCGCGCCTGCAAATGAGCAAGTCTATGAGTGCCCTGTCCTTCACGTCATAACACGAGGTGTGCGTACCCTCGTTCGCGCCGCTCTGTGAACATCCCGTTGGGCATGATGTGTCCGAGAACGACGAAGACGACCCATGATGGCGAAGAGGGTGGAAAAGGTAAAGAACAAGTTGGGGCACACTGTATGCTCGTGCATCCTGCAAAATGTTCTTCACATCTCTCGATGACGCTCTTCACATTACATAATCCTTAGGCCTAATCTAGATGCACACTGTGTGGGGCGCCTATACAGTTTCGTTCAGCAATTACAGAGCTCTTTCGTCTCATTCCCTCTCCCTTTCCTCTCCGGTCTCAGGACTTGGCTTCGTGGTGTGGGCTGCGCTGGGCTTGACGTCAAAACATGTCTTTGGTCTCGGCTCTCCGCGCAGGACGCTCGGCATACGGAGCAGTGCATACAACCCCTTCCGCTGTCACGTCTACTGTTGGCGTCCAGACTCGTGGATACGCCGCTCCCGCAAAGCCCGCGAAGAAGGTTGCATGTGCGTGTTTTTCGCGTGCAGCGTGAGTCTTTCAACCAGTTGTACTGAAGCATGCCCCCGCGTGTAGCGAAGTTCCGACCAAATGCGAAGAACGAGAAGAAGAAGAGTGGTCAGCGTGATGCTGGGGTGCGTCAACTTTGACTCTACTCATGTGCGCGCGAGAACTCATCTCCTATGTTAATCATACGGCAATAGCTCTTCCGACCCATGTCGGTGAACAACCTGGTACACCCCGTCTTCCAGAGCGATCTGCGAAGCACGTTGCAGCTACCTGTCTTCCGTCCAGTCAGTCTGCATTCTTCATTACCGCACGCTTCTCTCCTTGACGGCCGTTAAAGGAAGCACTCACTGCAGAAGCTGCAAATACCGCAATGGCATTTCCTACTGGGGACTCGAAGGCACTCAAGGCGTACGGTCTGCCCACCAACGTACTCGTTGATGTTAGTATAAGTATATGCGTGTCGGCAGCCGGATATATGCGCTAATAAGACCTTCGACAGTACATGCTCCTCTCAAGGCCGTGCTCCATTGTACGAGAAGCCACTGTGGAGGTGCTAGACCAACTCGACAAAGCTGCCGGATCGTCGAGTGCGCAAACACGGGTTGTTTTCAGTGAGTGCCAGCCCCAACGGTATCATAGGATGCTTTACTTGACGGCCCCGGTGTCTATAGCCGGAAAGTCTGGCTGCGGGAAGAGCTATTTGCTTCTCCAGGCAGTACAGTATGCTCTTCAGAAGGATTGGATCACCTTGTACATCCCTCGAGGTCGGTGACTTGACTCCGCAGTCTACCCTTTCACTGATCCTGAACTTTCGGGCGCGGCGACCTGCAGGGATCAACCTCGTCAACTCGTCGACGCCCTATACCTATGACGCACGAACGCAGACGTATGGTCAGCCCGCGTTCGCGCAGCAGCTCCTCCGGCGGTTTGTGGATGTCAATGAGAGGTTGATCAAGGACTTGAGGGTTCAGGGGTCGTATCCTTTCAAGGATGCCACGATCGGGAGCTCTTCATCACTGCTCGACCTAATCAACATCGGGCTCGAATCTCAGGAGTCAGCACCGACAGTTCTCAGTGTCCTCTTCACGGAGTTGTCTAAGCAGAAGGAGTAGGTCCCTCCCTACGCTTCAAAGATGCTTGCCAGTTCACCCTCCATCTTCACTCTAGATTTCCAGTACTCCTTGCCATCGACGACTTCCAGGCCCTGTACACCCTGTCCACGTATCGTGACCCTTACTTCAAGATGGTCATGGCGTACCACCTCACCCTCCCGCGCACGCTCCTCGAGTTCGCGAGCGGGAAGCAGTCCTTTGTGCGCAGCTCCGTCCATGACATTTGATACTGTACCGTGAGGCTAACGCATTGTCCAGGCACGAGGCGCAGTCCTCGGTGCACTCTCCACACAAAACACGACCTTCCGCGCTCCGCTCGAGTTGACGGAGACCCTTGGACTCGAACCAGCCGGCCCATCAAATCCCTATGTCCGTCGCGAGGCTGAGCTCGTCGAGTACGCGAAGGGTCTGCGCAACTTCTCGGTCCCCGACCAACTCACTGTGGACGAGGCCGCGTCGATCTTTGAGGTATGGCAGAACTCGAAGGCATTGCATGTCGGTGGGTGCCGTTCATCGATGTCAATTTGACATCATTTCGCAGCGTGGGGTCGCTCGCTCACATTAATTGTCGTGTAGCGCGAGGGGACGAGGCGTTCTTGACCAAATTCACAGAAGCCGGCGGGAATGCGCGGGAGTTTGTGAAGAAGAGCTTGCTGCAGACCGTCGCGATGTAGTTCGGGTTCATGCTTAGACATGCTCTGATAGACCTCCTACGTCAATACTCACATAATCCTAATGCACACTGGCTCAACTGGACCATGGCCCGCGGAAAATTGGTACCCTGCTTGAACGGATGGTATGTAGCTGTAGTTTTGAAAAAAAATTCGCATCGAAGGCTCGTGTGCTAAGCGCCCAATCGAAAGATACGGTCACATGACATACGCGTCGCCATGTTGGGCGTCCTTGAAGGCGGTTTGGTTTGTGCAGCGCGCTCCGCGGGTAGATCTCGCTAACTCTCATTGCCGCGTCATGTCGCGTCTCCCACGGTTGCGCTCTTCCTCTCCAGACCGTCCAGGTCAACCCTCGGCACCCACCATGGCCTCCCGCTCAGGCCCATCCATGGCATCCTCGACAACCTCCCTCAAGCGCAAGGCACAAGAGAACATCGGCATCGACCACCAACCCCGCAAGCTCGCCGCCATCGCCGAAGGTGACACCAACCAACCTCTACGTCCCGTCAAGGCCCTCCCGAATGGGAACACCGCGAATCGCCTGGGGAAGGGTCCCCCGCCGCTCACAAAGCCCAGGGCACCTGCCCTCTCCACCTCGACTACTATGGCGACCCGAAGAACGACACGGGCGACGAGCGCACCACCCAAGACTGCTCCCGTGAGGCCACCTGCAAGACCAACTTCAAGAACTACGTGAGTGTTCATCTTCCTTTCTCTGTTCTGCGGTGGTTGCGTGAGTGGGAGGTGAAAATGGAGTGCTCTATTGCGCATATACCCTCCCAAGAGGCGTCTGTCGCAGACCTGCGTTAGGTTCAAGCCTCTCGTGCAGATGATGCGAGCATGTATATGCGATTTGCGAACGAGTGGAACAGCGAATAGAACAAGTTTCTTCAAGCACACCTATGGAGCTCGGCGAAGGGCTACCCTCACTATCGTTATGATCATCTTAATCTGACTACGTTCATTCAGATCACGTACGACCGCCGCCGCCGCCACCGATGACCGCTTCCAATCCCTCCAAGAACAAATATCCAACATCGAATCAGCTCGCGCCGCCGACGCCGCCCGCCTCGACTCCGAGCTCGCCCAAGAGCGCGCGAAGCGCTCCGACCTCCAAGCCTCGCACGAAGCCCTCTCGCGCGAGCTGACCACCGCCAAGTCGCAGGAGCTCGCGCAGCGCAAGGAGCTCTTCCTCGCGTCGGACGAGCTCTCCGCGCTCCGACAGCGGCACGAGCGCGAGGTATCCGAGCTGCAGGCGGACATCCGGAAGAAGGATCGCGAGCTGCGCGAGCTCAACGAGGACATCCGCATGTACCAGGGTGACCTCGAGCGCGAGCGCGAGACGGTCAAGGGCCTGAAGGCGACGATTGCGCAGCAGGCGACCGCCCAGCTGAGCTTGACGGCGCAGATCACGGCGATGCAGGCGGAGAAGGTGGCGTTTCAGGCCGAGTTCGACCGCACGGCTGGCTCGAAGGCGGACCTCGCGTTGCACCTTGAACGGACGATGAAGAGGTGTGAGGAGCTCGAGCGCGAGGCGCGTGAGGGCGAGACGGTCAGGAGGAAGCTGCATAACATGGTGCAGGAGCTCAAGGGAAACATTCGCGTATTCTGTCGTGTGCGGCCTGTGTTGCGGTCGGACATTCTCTCTTCGTCGACCACGTTGGTCGCGTCTACGTCGGCTGAGGAGATTACGGATGGGACAGCGAGCCCGGACCCCGAGCAGGAGGCGAAGATGCGCGACGAAGCGATGGCGCAGCTTGCCTACCCCGATAGGTTGGACCACAAGGAGATCGTGGTCAGCTCATCGAGTGAGAGCGCTACTGGGCAAGAGCGTAAGGGCGAGTGGCAGTTCACCTTTGACAAGGTAAGCCAGTTAGGCGGTCACCTCATCCCATTTTGTGTATTGAAGGCGTTCCCTAGGTATTTGAACCACATTCCAGCCAGGCCGAGGTCTTCGAGGAGATCTCGCAGCTCGCACAGAGCTGCACCGATGGGTACAATGTCTGCGTGTTTGCCTATGGCCAGACAGGCTCCGGCAAGTCCTTCACTATGGAGGGTGGACAGGTATGTCTTTAACTCTACCCGTACCCACATATATGCGCACATACTGACCAATGAAAAGACTGAATCGACAGCAGGCATGATTCCTCGCGCAGTGGAGCAGGTCTTCCGCGTCGCAGACGAGCTCAAGACTAAAGGCTGGCAGTACAAGATGGAAGGCCAGTTCCTCGAGATCGTATGTCCTCCCTTGCCCCGCTACCCTTTCCCCCGCTAACGCCAGCAATGGCCTGCACAGTACAATGAAACCATCAACGATCTCCTTGGCAAGGGCGAGTTCGACAAAAAGAAGCACGAGATCAAGCACGAGCCCAAGACAGGCCGGACGACAGTCACGGACGTGAACGTCGTCCCGCTCTCCTCCCCGACCCAGGTCCGCACGCTCCTCGCGCTCGCCCAGGGCCGCCGGACGGTCGCAGCCACGCTCATGAACGAGCGCTCCTCGCGCTCGCACTCGGTCTTCACGCTGCGCATCCGCGGCGAGAACGCGCTCACGGGCGAGACGTGCGAGGGCAGCCTGAACCTCGTCGACCTCGCGGGGAGCGAGCGGCTGGAGAAGAGCGGCGCGGGGAGCGACAAGGACAGGCTGAAGGAGACGCAGAGTATCAACAAGAGCTTGAGTGCGCTCGGGGACGTCATCGCTGCTCTGGGCGAGAAGGGCGAGGGTAAGGGTGACAAGCACATTCCCTACCGGAACTCGAAGGTGTGTGCTTGCTCAGATGGTGTGTTGGGCATGAGAGCTAAGGGGACTGATGGTATGGTTCACGGTGTAGCTCACGTACTTATTGCAAAACTCGCTGAGCGGGAACTCGAAGACTCTCATGTTCCTCAACCTCTCGCCGCTTGCCACACACCTGAACGAGTCGCTGTGCTCGTTGCGCTTCGCCACCAAGGTTTGTTTTCTCTCCATTCTCTTTTCTTGTTTGACTATGCTGAAGCTACCTCCTTCAGGTCAACAATACCTCTATCGGCACGGCGAAGAAGCAGACCGCCAAGCACACACCATCCTAATCTTATTCAGTCTGAGCAAGCACCGTCCCATTTATCCCTCCCATACACTGCGCATCTTGCTTCCCTCGCATTTCTGCCAGTCAGACTTGGACTTGCGTTCATCTCCTACTACTTTGTATGTTTACGTTCCAGTTGTATACAAGCAGATTACCCCGCCCAAGTAGTACTCAGCGGCGTTTTCTATGTGGTACAGTGTGCAAAACAATATTCGAAAGCTACAAAAAGCTGCAAGATCCGAAAACCAATGCGCCACCCCTCAATATCCGACAAATCTCCAAACAAAACCAAAGTCATGTCCGCCCCTTCCCACCCGCCTGACCAGGGCCCCCAGCGGTGCGCGTTGCCATCGCCTCCCTGCGCACCTCGCTCGCCCACCTAAAAAAGTTGCACCTGTACCGGTGGTCGACCTCCTCCCTCAATCGCTCCTGGCGGCCCTTGTCCCACCCGGGCCCGACGGGGCGCGCACAGAGGTAGAACGTCTTGCCGCGGTTCGGGCCCTGCTTGTTCACCGTGTACAGCCGCGCGGGCTCGTCGTGAACCGGGCAGCGCGGCGCCTCGACCGGCGCGAAGAGCGTGGACCACGCCGCCGCGGTACTAGAAGACGACTGGGGCGGGGATTGCGAGGAGGGCTGTGCGTCGCATTCGGGGGAGGCCGCGAGGGCGAGGGCGAGGCGGTAGTCCGCGTCGAGCTGGTCCTCTGTGGATGTCGTCTCAGTGGCGGGTTGGGGTCGGGAGGGTTGGTGTTGGTGTTAAGGACGGGCTGGTCGGATGAGGAGGGATCGTCGTCGTTGTCACAGTCGACGTCGATGAATTCTTGGGCTTTCTGGGTGAAAGAGGACGAAGCGGGCGCAGAGGGTTTGGAGGAGAAGAAAGACGCAATGCTCGCCTGGCCTTTGACGGGCGCGGCTTTACGCTTCTTTGAGGAGGACGGGGTCTCGGTAGACTTGCGCTTGTTGGCCGGAGCAGGTTGCGTTACCGGACGAGGTTGGGCCGGCTTGAGCTTCTTCGCGGGAGGCTCAGGTGGTGGTGTCGGCGCACGCTCGATCTCTGGGGAGCTCGAGGTAGCGGTAGTAAGGGTGGGCGTGGTCAGCGTCTGAGTAGAAGTGGGAATCGGCGTGGGGATCGGCGTCGGAGTACCAGAGGATGGTGTGTCTCCGTTCCTCTTTGCTACAGGGCCCTTGCTGAAAAAGGCAGACAGGACGGTTTGCTTCCCAGAGAACTCGTCCCAGTACTTGGCGGCTATTCGGGGAGGGTCCTTCAATTCAGGTGTCTGTTTCATGGCCTCCGCCAGCGTAATGGTTTCCCCGGACTCGAGAGTAATCTGGTCGTGGAGGTCGACGTAAATGGGACAATGGTCTGAGCCCTTAAGTGAGGCCTGAATGTCTCCACCGGAAATCCAAGGAAGGAGGCCTTTGGTGACCAGGACGTAGTCGATGCGAGTGCCGTAGTTAGTTTCTCGGGCTTGCAGTTTCATGTTCCAGCCTGAAGCGGTCATTGAAGTGAGCGCGTTACCAAGTACTTGTAGCAAAGGGTGCACGTACAAGTGAAAAGGCCTTTCCGGTCGGGATGAAAATATCGAATGACATCAGTCATGGGGCCACCAGGTCCGATCCACTTGTGAAACCACGCTCGGGCAGGAGGGTCGTAGAATGTCGCGCTGTTGCTCGGAAGATGCCCGTCGCAGTGGTCAATCGGCGCCGCGCATACATTGATGTCTCCGACAACCATGACCTCGCGCTGTTCCTCTTCGACGAGTTTGCGGACGCGCTCTTCGAGCATTAGATGATAGTTCATCTTAAATGACAACCGAGCGTCCGAGGTTTCGTTTGGACAGTACACGTTGATGAGGACGAAGAGACCAAAGTCCAGGACAAGCCCTCGGCCCTCACTGTCGAGGACGTCGAACGAGGAAGGGACATTGCCGTCTTCGTCCGGATACAAGTCGATGTGGTGCGGATAAGGATACGAGAGCGATATTCGCTCTTCGGCAGACAGTGAGGGGTCGGGCTGAAGCTTCCCGGAGATGCCTTCTTCTGCCTTCAACGGAGTGACCTTCCTAGAATCCACGTAGACTGCTACTCCGCTGTAGCCGCCTTTATTCGCCGGGAAGGAGAAAAACGAATGGTATGGGCCTGGCAGGGCAAAATCCCTAGGTAAGGCAGACCGCGAGGATTTCATCTCTGTTATGCCAGTCAGGCGCCACGAGGTTAGGGGGGTCTGTTTGAGACGCACCCTGGAAACACACCACGTCGGCCTTAATCTCATCCAATATACCTTCGCAGGTCTTGAACGTGTTCCATCTAGCGGTACAGAGGACTGAGAAACAACCTCAGCTGAGGACTAATGGCGCCGCTTACGGGTGATACTTGGGCAAGGTTTTAATGCCATTCTGGGGCAGGTTGAGTGGAAACTCGCGCAAGAAACATATACCACTCACAATATTCCAAGATAATATGCGCATATATAGGCCCAGCTATCCACCCTACGTTTCGATCGGTGCCCAAGTTGAGTAAGTACTTGCGGCCACTTTTGATAATCACAACGACTTGGGAGGGGTAAGGATTCGTGCGGCCTATGTTTTCGCAATTGGAGGTGTTAGAATAGGTGCTAATGGAGGACGGGGATATCGAGGAGTTGGACGCGTCGACGGTGGTGGCCGCTCTCTAGCCTTCGAGGACGCGAGCGTGACTTTGGGGGTCACGCACGACTTGTTCATGAGACGCGACGGGTCACGCGGACATTGTGACACACCTTGGCGGCCGCGGTGCACGGAGGGACCTCGGATGGGCCATTTACGGTGACTGTCTGTGAAGGCCACGATGAACTGCAGCTGAGCCACACCTTCCTGCGATACCCCGTTCGCCCTGCAGGCATTCTCGAGACCACCGACTCTATCGGCGGCAACACTAGGACGCCATGTCTTTTAATTCCCGCCTAGGGTCCTCCCGTGTTCACCGTGGTCGGCCATCCAACAAATTCAATCGCGAGCATCAGGGTCCGTCCCGCCCTCATGAGGACGCCCAGCCGAATGAGCTCCTTGGGAAAAGGGTCGTTTCGGGGCCGCCCACGGTGAGATCGTCCGCTCCTCAATCCCACACATCATCATGGAGGGGACACCACGCGTCTCGCGGGAGAGGGAGAGGGAATGCACCAGAGCCACGTAGATGGAGCGTACACGGTATGCCATTTCAGCATCCTCAGCGCAACTCACCCGACGTTACGAACACTCATAGACCGTTAGATAATTCGAGCCGTGCTCAGCCATGGGATACTCTGCACGAGAACTCGTCCAAAGACTCGAGAGGCCCAGTTTGTGTTGGATCACCGAAGCCTTCACCTGTCAGTCAAATAGCAAACGTGTCCCCACAAGACCCTGTCCTCCCACTTTCTCCCGCCGACGACCCTGTCCGGGTGATTGGTTTCGATGCAGAGTGCCAGGGACAACTTTCGCCGGCCAAAGGGAAAACAACTGTTATACATTCTAGCACCCCGTTTATTCTGCCCTCTGGAACATATGCATCTCCGAGCAGCAATTGGCCTCCTCCCAAGCGGCGCAAGGTCGTGCGCTCTGATCAGCGATCCGACAATCATCGGCCCCGCGAATCACCTACCGCGATTGTACAGAACCCTTCTGGTGCCACCGAAATACTTTCTTCGAACGACAACGCTGTGTCTACTTTAGGACAAACGAGTGCCGTTGTCTCTTCGGCTTCCACTGTTAAAGCTTCCAAATCGCTCGCATCTGCGTCAGACATACTACTCACCGATCTTAGTCTTCCTTCCGGCGAGAACACCGTCACACCTCTTATACCAATACCCAAGCGCCTGAAGATCATGCTGCAGCACCCATCCATCCACCATCCTCAATATCGGTATCGGACAACGCCGAGCCATCGTCCTCTATTCAGGAAACGCATCCAGCCTCAGAGCCAACGGCCTCCATCTCGTCCCCCCAACTTTCAGCCCCAGCCTCGATGCAAGTCAAACGCGAACGCAGCTCGTCGCCCTCCCTAGCTCCGCGCCTCATCACGGAGGGGTGCGTCCGCATTACGCCGCTGCCCCCAGAATGCGGGAACAGGCAGCCGAATTTTCGGGCTGCGCGCCAACAGCTGGCTGCCGCCGAGATGAAGAAATTACGTGTCCTTGGGCTGGAGATTGTCCGCGTTTTCACGCGGGAGGACGGGATGGTCATTGACTGGTATGGGTCCTTAGGTTCCGTGGAATTCACTATATGGGTCGTGCTAAGGCTAGACTCTATGACAGGAAAAGCGCGGTTCCTGTCTCGTCGGATACGTTGCGCCCACCTTCACCTCCTCTACCGTCCGCAGTGACGCTTGCATCTGGGACACTTGATGTCAACGCTATCGCTGGCCTTGCGGGAGGTGGTACAATGCAACCTCCAGCCCCGAAGCCGGTGCAGCCCACGATTACGGAAGCTGCTCGACCCCAAATCATCCAGGCGGAGCAACCTGCCATCACGGGAGACTTCAGTAAGCCAAAGAAGCGGATGAAGCAGAAACACTCGCCTTCTGGGACCCAGGATAGCCTTAGCGCCGTATCTTCTATAGTGTCTCTACCGACACTTCCCCCCTCCAACAAGAGGCGAGACCCGGCGCCATCTCAACACGCCCCACCTCCCGCGAAGAAACCGAAACTTGCCGCACGTCCAAGTGCTCCTCGGCCGACTTCGGATGCCGTTGACCCTATGGATAGCGGACTATCCTCTATCCCAGCTCCACCATCGCACGTCGTGGGCTCAATAGCGTTACCTACGACCCTTCCTCCCCGCCCGCCTCCGCTCGACCCGCCAGCGCCTGCCGCTGGACTGTCGTCGGGTTCGATATCCACGGACGCCCATCCTACCATCTTGAAGGCCGGTTCGGTCACTCATCGCGCTGTCTACGCACCCGCCCCCCCTCCCGTCCACAGACCTCCTCCTCCTCCTCCCATTCATGCACCCATTACTTCTCCCCCCCGTGGCGTCGCTTTCCCTTCGATTCACGCGCGCGCTCTGCCCGCCTACATCGCGCAGGAAGAGCTAGCGAACGCCGCGATCGACTTCCTCAAACGGTCTGTCTTCCTCCTTCTTCCTCCTTCTCTGTCGCCCTCTCCCTGATCTCAACCCTCCCCCTCCCAAAACAGGTACCTCAACACCTTCGCCTCCTCCCGCGCCTCGCTCGCCCCCGCCTACTCGCGCACCGCCCTCTTCTCCCTGCACACCCACACCCACACAGGCGACGGGCTCGAGCGGCCCCCCTCCAGCTCCAGCCCCAGCGGGGCAGGCCGGCCATCGTCGCCGCGCTGCTCGCGATCCCCGCGGGCGTCACGCTCTGCTCGTGGCCGCCCACCGAGCGCGCGCACGAGCTGCAGTGGGACGTCGGGTGCGTGCCCGGCTCGGCGTCCGGGGACGTCCTCCTCGCGTGCTATGCCGTGCAGGAGTACGAGTACGGCGGGGAGAATGGGGGCGCGAATGGGAGGAGCAAAGACAAGGGGAAGGGGAAGGGGAAGGAGCGGGCCGGGGTGCCGATGGAGAGGTGGTCGTGCGAGCAGCGCTTCATCCTGAGGCGGCGCGAGCTCGATGTGCTGGACGAGGGGGGTGCGGAAGATGAAGATGACCGGTGAGTACTCAGTGCGTACCACTTGGGTGGCCAACCGCCGCGGCTCCGCCGAGGACGAAACGGATGACTGACCGCCCTCCCATATGTTGCGTTCTCCCGCATTCTGAACAGAAACGCTGCAGCCGCAGCAGCAGCAACATTGTGGCCACTTGTCGCGGTCTCGCACCAGATGCGGGTCCGGCTACTTCCCTGACCGCCGACCTGCCGCCTCCCCTGAGAGGATTGAGCTCCCCGCCACTGGTTCCTAGCCGCTGCGCTCTGTTGCATCGTTATCGCTCCCTGTGCCTTGTTGATGATCGAGGGAGTGTCGCTGACGTCTTGGATGAATATCTCCTCGCAATATCCGCAATGTAGCATAGCCCTCCCCATTTTTTGAAGGAGCTTCATCCACCTCGCGTGATCATCGCTGTTCAAAGCGCGATTGTCGCCTAGCACACTCGCCGAGTTTTCGGGCAATGACCGCAGGCAAATCAGTGTGTTCCTGCTTCAACCGCAGCGACATGGAAAGGGGACGGGCGGATGATCCCGAACATGCATTCCCGCGAGTCTACGAACTAGGCATACACACTCCGCATTACGGGAGAGATCAGAGAAGGATGGAACGAGTGGAGGTTGGGGGCGGAAGGGTCAGGAGGAACCGATGACCAGGAACCATTGGGGGAAAGAGAAACCAAGGAGTGTACGTGCACGGAGATCCAGGGGCAACGGTATTCAAACAAGTCGCGTGCGAGTCCGTTAATAAGATCCGATCCTGCTTGATTATGCTTGGGAGCGGAAGGGGAGGGAAAGGATCATGGGGGATGATATGCAAGAGGAAACGAGGAGGGGGGAAGGAAGGAAAACAGAGGCCAACACACTCGTACACCGCGCTTCCTCTGCCCGCCTTCGTCGTTGAACACCGGCCAGTCCTAGCACGCCGCGCCAATCACCATTATCAGGTCACGGACGACGAAAGACCCTCATTTCTGCGCTTCCTCCGCATGTGCCACGAAGGCACGGTCTTCTATTATGAAGCGCGTCCATCAGGATCAGTGTCATTCATGGCGCAATGGCATCGGCGAGGGCGTGGGGACGAGCGTTCGGCGTTGTCAGTTGCTGGATGACAAACGTGAAACGACGAGCGCGAGAGCGAGGACCACACCCCACCGCCATTTCTCCCAGACGATCTGCCTCAGCGAAGCGGCCCAACCTTGTCCCCCGGTGTCACCTGGCGAACTCGTCCCATTGGGTGTTCGACTCACCGCCTTGTCGCTCGCCGAGGCGGTGGGTGGCTGTACGGCTGCTGCCTGTGATGAGACTGAGGCGACGGTGGTAGGTGGGGGAGACGACGTTGCGGGAGGGGCTGGGGGTGCACCACGCTCTTTCTGTGCCATGTTTGGTACATCCCGGGCGGCTGGTGTGCAGTACTGCAAATCAAGATAATGTCAGTCAGTCGGATTGTGTTCAAGATACGAGGGATCATCAAACGGAATACGACGGAACGCAAACGATGTCAAGAGATGGCGGCGAGTGAGACGATGTCCAACATGCCGGTTTGTGTTCTTCAATATGACTGCGGTCGTACGATGTACGATGGCCTCAAGGCGTCCGCATCGACGGCATCAACTTCGATCTTGTCGAGATCACCTCGTTGCTGCGCTGCGAACGGTCCCCGAGCGCACAAACAAGGAACAAAGAAGGCCAAAGAAGCAAGAAAGGACACTCACCTCCGGAAACGCTTCCCGGAACCGCTTCTGTTGGATATTCCATGAATGGCTGCGTGCGGCGTAATTGCGCTTCTCAGCGTCGGTGGACGTAACGGAGCCCGTGGTCATCTCATCCGAGAGCATGAACGACAGCAAGCCGGTCAATCTGTTGGGTCAGACGCGCCGAGACACCGGTCAGTATGTGACAAGAAAAACGCGCATGGTCGCCAAACAGAAGTAGGACGTCATCGGTAGGCGAGCACGTACATTGTTGCCACGCTCCAAGCCGGATTCCACTGTGCGGGGGAGGAAGGTAAGCGGGCTCGAATTCAAGGCACGGGGAGAGATGAAGCAAGCTCACTGAGCCGGGATGGAAATCGGACATCGAGAAGCAAATCTTCTTGTCTGGCTGGAAGCGGCCGGAAGGTGTCAACATCTACCAAGCGCACCGTTATTAGGAGTCGGCAAATTCATGAGACATTCGAGGGACGCACCTTAATGCCAGGAGGCTTAAATGGATACTCCGATGGGAACAACAGGACGCCATGATACTCTCCGCCAGCAAAGGGGGAGTCCGGAGGCCCTCGCTGCAGGGCTTCAGCACGGGGTAATTAAGCGTGACAAGCTTGCCGACGTACAATGATGTAATTCCCTGTGGCAGCTCTCTCAACATACGCAGGATAGGATATCCACAGCGATACTCACAATTCAAGATGTTCTTCTCGTCGGGCGCGGCCCAGACGAACGGAGGGGGCTCCTTTTGCATGGCGACATACTCCTTGCTGAGCTGCGGAAGGCGCCAGGCACAGTCAGGAACAGGGGAGAGGCAGACGGAGGGCCGACGCACTCGCTTGTATGCTGCCTTGGAAGCCATGGAGGACAAGAAAGACGGAGACGGGGAAGGAGGCGGGAGGAGGTGGTGGTCTGTGTGAAGGGGCTGATGGCGGGGAGTCGGAGTGAGCGAACCACGCGGTGCACGTGGCCCTTTTTAGGTTCCTCGCGGGCGGTTGGCCCAGGCTAGTGCCACGGTCTAGTAGTAGCACATCGCACAACGACCCCACCCTTTCTTCTGTCTCTACTTCCCATTCGCACACAACCCTGCATTATGCTCAGAGTTCGCCATCTTGCTTCTACTGCGGTATCTCCCTAGTACACCGGACCCCAATCTCCCGACTGCGAGCGAATCAACCCCACACAGCGCCGTCCAGTTGTCTTTTCGCCGTACCTGCGTTTGTCCAGCTGAGGAGAGGTCGTTGACTCGCTTGCAGAACTCGGACCTGGATGACAACGAACCCGATGGTTTTCTTGTGCTCATATCTATGCCAATCCGTCAAACGAGGGACCCACTATAGGATTTACGTTCAGACCGCTCAAGTTCTCCATTCATGTCAGTCGCGCGGCTCGGAAACCGCCCTGCAAACAAAGAAACGGCCGGCATCTCATTTCCTGTGCACTTAGACTCCCTCCCTCCGACTTTCATTCGACGATGTCCAGGCTGTCTAACCTGAATGCCGGTCTGACGACGTCGACAACATCCACAACCCGGCATAGACATCTGAGTACTGCATTTAGCCATTCTCGGGTTCTTTTCTGAACGCCTCCGGCTTTCCATTTTGTATACCCTCCAATACAAATACAATGGTGAGTGGTTCGCCCGTGGAGCGTCGAGTTGAGTTGAGGGCTCATGATGTTCAGAATTATCGCTGGGCGCGCCCTGACTCCTGAGAGCCTTCGAAATCAATAGATTCAGATCATCCACCTGTACAAGTTGGATGCGCCCGACGGACCTGTGGCCGGTCCCACAAGGGTCAATCGGTTAGGTATAGGTTGGCGATCGCGCGCGAAAGACGCAAAAGACTCTCGCAATGAAGTACTCGTAGTTCTTGAATAGGTCTGTTCTTTGTCTCTCCCTTGTACAATTCGAACGACAGCTGACCCTGCCACCGGCCTCAGGAGGATAGGGGGCTCCGGGTCCGTCATGATTCAGCGCCAGCATCGATCTCTGGAGAGCAAACGCCTCTTCCATCGTTTGCAGGGCAGTAAACCCCGCCCAAGGTTCCGCTCAAGCCCAGATGCCATCGGTTCAAGGCGACATCGAACAGCATCAAACGTACCTTCGCTAACAGACGACGACGAACCCTCTCCGACACCCCATCTCCATCCCCATCCCCATCCAGGGAGACAAAAAAAGAGATCTAGAGACGACAGCGGTATCGTACAAAAGCGCCCCACATTGACAGTGCTCCTGCAGGTGCCCGGAACGTTGCTACTTTTAGTCCTGCCGATACATATCTTGAGGTATGCCGGTGGCGACCGGTACGGGTAAAGGTGAGAGTAGGAAATAGGAAGAGTCCTGGTGGTAAAGACGCGAAGTCACTATGTAGATGTAGCTACACAGCCGCGGGCGGATTGTATATGTACCATATGTATGGTAGGCTTGTTGAAAATTACTCATAGAGGCATACATATGCATCCCGACCGTCCTAGAGGGAGAAAAAGCAAAATGTGTTGTGTTGGATCGGGAACGTAGTAGAGACGGGAGGGGTGCTCGTAAAGGTCGTGACGGCGAGGTCAAGGTCGAGGTCGAGGGCGTGGTTGACATACGTGCGGTTCAGAGTTCAGATGGTAGGGCATGCGGATGGCAGATGGTGGGAGACGATACGAGCGTTTCATCAATTGTGGTAGTAGCGGAAGAGACATGTGGGGGGAGGCGAGATGTCCGAGATAAAACAATAGAACAGAACGAATTATGCATGCGGGAGCGCGAGTGTGTGGTAATGGTAAATGCTGGGTGGATCAAAGATGCGTAAGTCAGGTATGGTACGTGGACGAGTATGGATGCTGGTACAGAGAGAAGAAAAGAAATCTAGGCACAGCGCGAACGAAACGAAACAACACAATAGCCGTGGGGAGATGGCGACGGGCGCCGAATACAGCAGGTAGGCATGACCTGGAGTGAAGGTAAGCGTCCGGGGCGTACACACGGGGGACTGGGGAGACATACTGTACGTAGGGCGACAGCAAAGGAGCGCGAAACAATGGAAGGAGGATACTATACTAAGGGAAGGAGGCCACTCAGAACTCCTTTCTCCGTTGTTGCTGTTGCCATACCGCAAGTGGCATATCCTCGTCCTCGCTCGACTGTCTCGGCGGCACAGCATGAGCACTCATCACCTTCTTGACCTTCCCGTTGATCGGGGCCATAGACGGTGAAGGCGAGGCCGTTGCCGACAACGACCGTCCTGGTGATTTGTGGGCTCCATGGCCCTGCTTGTCCTGTGAAGGCGCGTATCGATTTGCCGGTGGGGGGGACCGAGGCCTGCGTCCGCCGGGAGAGGTAGGAGGGGACGTTTCTCTGGGCGGGGGTGATATGCTCCCCTGGTTCATCGATGGCTGCGACATCCACGACTGCTCGACGGCGACTGGCGGCATGGCCCCTGGAGGTAACTGCGACCCGCTACTGCTGAGGGAATATTGTTGCGGGACGACCTGGGACGACTCGCCGAGCTCGAAATACTGATTGTTCGCACTGCCGGGCGAGTTTGGTTGCCGTGGCTGTGGTTGAACAAGCTGCACCGAATACTGGGACTGCGGAGTCGGCGGGGAGCGATTAGGTGGGGATGAAGATGAGGCCCGCGCTTGGGGTGGACCGCCGTTGGGTGACTGCCCGTACGCGTAGCCTTGTTCCATCGCGCGATGCTGCATCTCGTATTGCGGCCCCCTCACTGGGGTCTCCGCCCTCCTCGAGCCGTTCGGGCTGGGCTTGGTGAGACTGCCCTTCCGTTGACTCTCCTTCCGCTCCTGCTTCTCGCGCTCCTTCTCAGCCCGCTCCCTCTCCTCCCTCTCCTTCTTCTCCTTCTCCTGTCTCTCCTTGTCAGCGGCAGCCGTGGCGCCCTGTACGTTCTGGGCCTGACCCGGCCCTTGGTTCTGACCGGTCTTGTTGATGACGCCGAGGTACCAGAACATCAGGTTGCTGATGAGTACCTGCTCGTAAAGAGGCCGTCGTGGGTTCGCAAGCTTGATATGACTGAGGCGGTATATGGCGCGCTCGACGTGGATGGGGTATCGCGCATACATGCCGAGTTGAGGTGAGGACGGAGGGACGTAGTTCTTGGACGACTTTGACGCCCCTAAGAGGGCTGCTGCCGTCTCGCGCCCAGCGGCATTTGAGCTGACGGACTGAGGCTCTTCCTGCTTCTTCTTCGAGCCGAAAAGAGAGCCGAAGAAACCAGGGTCTTTCTCCTTTTCCTTCTCTCGCTCGCTCTTCTCCTTGTTCTTCTTGCTGCTCTTGTCGCTGCCCCACTTGCCGAACAGGCCTTTCTTGTCCTTCTCGCGTCGATGTTCGGATGGTGTCGGCGATGGCGGCGGGTATGGATGAGCGCCATGTGCGAGATGAGGCCGCGCCTGCTGCACGCTTTCGGAGGTCGACGGGGAAGTGGTGAGGGAGGGCGTGGAGGGTGAAGGGGTCGATGGCGAAGGAGTTCGCTGAGGGATGGGTGATTCTCCAGCAGATTGCGGTGAAAGTGCTCGCTGAGGCTGAGGTTGATAGATGACGGGGCTGACTGTGCTGGGTGATGGCTCGAGTTCGGGCCTGGTTCCTCGATAACCGGATGCGACTCGGGAACCAGCTCAGTGACAATGTCGGGGCTGCTCGAGAGTGCTGGATATTCGACGGCAGGGTCACTCTCTCCTTCCTCCCGCGCATACGCCTCGTAGATAGCCGCCTCCACACTGTATGACTCCGGGCGCGGGATTGGCGGTACTTCCGGAATCTCGTCCTTGGTTCGAGATACTCGACGAACGGTCTCAATATCTCCATGGTCACTTGACGAGAGGTCACTGGACGAACGAGGCTCCATCGTGGCGGCACGTCCGGTAATCGATTTTCGACGGCTTCGAGTGGCTGTGAAGCGATGTGCACCTTCGCCTGTCCCAGCTTTGCGAATCTTCGTCCGTGCCGTCCGGCGCAGTACCTGGCCAGGTGGGGGGACGATAATGGGAGAATCGACATCGTCCCCAGGATCCCTGAGATCGTCCATTTGGTCGATCACTAGAACGACAACATTGGTACGGCTCGACAGGATACGCATGCTCGAGCGAGAGACATACCGGAAGGAGCAATATTCAGACTGAGACTCCTCCTCAACACACTTCGCAGCCGCGTGGGATCATCGCTCTCGACGCCTCCTCCGCTAGCTCCTCCAGCTTCTGCAGGTCGCTGATCGTAAGCTGCGGGACGTTGGAGTTCACATAACTCGACCGGTTCCGTCGCAGGGGCACCACCTTCTTCCTCTTCGCCTACGCCGTCGTTTGCTGATGGCTTGTACTGCCTGCTGAGCATCGACTTCTTCCGTCCCAGCACTGATGCCGCGGAGCCGATCGAGTTTGAGCGACTCGGAGGGGTGCCGTCGGATCGCGCATGCTCCTTGAGAAACTCACGGAACTCCTTCGGTGCGAGCTCTGGGTGGACTCGTGCGGGAACCCAAAACAAGTGGAATGGATCGTCCTGGGCCTCGGTAGAGCTATTGTCGAGATGGCTCTCATGAGAGCTGCTGCTCGAGTCGTCATTGGGGGACCAGTACGCCGCCTGAGACTGGGAGCCTTCGTTGGGGAGATCAGGGTCGAGAATGAGGGAACCAGGGCCGCCTTGGATGGTGGACCGTCGTCTGATGTCACGGAGAGCTTCGACCTCGCGCTGGATCTCGAGCTGGGAGGGCTGCATCGCGAGGCGGGCTGAGGTGGGTCAGAGGGAACGAAAGACGGCACGCGTAGCGCACGCAGGGGGTATGGGGAGGAGACGTCGGCACGGTGGCGGTCGTTGAGGAGAGGGCTGAGCACGCTGCACCTGACGAGCATCTGGGCACATTACTCGGCTTTGCCATTTCTGGCTCGGCACGCACTCTGGCTCCGACAAGACTCCGACGTCGGAGATGATATATTGGTCCTCATTGTTAACACTCCTTCTCAACTCCTTCTACTGATGCGCGGAGTATTGGACTAGTATTGGCTCAATTAACTGAAATAGTTGCGCAGCACACTCGCAGCACTGAGTGGGAATGATGTGTTCATATTTTGTGCCTGGTAAGTAGGGCCCGGCGCCCGGTAAGTGCGATGCTCGTGACATACAATACATCGCAAACCCGGTCGGACCTCCTTGGGAGGTGACTTGAAAAATACATTCAGAATTATGGGCAGGTGCCCAACAAAACCCAGAGTGAGGTTGGAAACGTGGAAGCGGATACAGTAAGTACTGTGCTCCAAGCTCACGCCGTGTGCGACCGCAATGGCGAGCACGTTACAGGGTACATGACATGAAGGATCCAGGGGTTGCCCTAACGTACCGATTCCAACCATACAGCTGCCGTATTAAGGCCGAGGATGTTGATCCAAAATACCGCGCAGGAACGTAGCTCGGTAAAAGCCAACAAGTACTCTCGATGGCTCCTTAGGCCCTGGCCAAGGAAGGCGGTCGCAATCGGGGATGACATCGACTCGGACACGCAAGGCACCAGCATGACGCCCTCGGTTGAGTGGAGGTGGACTGCGAGGGTCTCCCGATCGCGCGAACGCTGGTCTCCGCGGCCGAATACCAGCCGAAGGAGTAGTCAGCAGTTCATCTCGAAGGTCTAGCACTCAGCTGCCAGGTGGCATCTAGCGATGCGACGGTCAGCCGCGGATATGTCCAACTGCCTTGGGCTTTCAGATAACCATCCGTCCCCGTGATGAGACATACAGTATTAAACATCGGGCTACCCTGTTCTGCGGCGTAAGCTTCCTGACCCATGCGACTGCCCTTGATCGTGTGTTGTCGGCCTTTGTACTGGAAGAGTGCCGAACTGGCATCTTGCGGAGCCGAGAAGGAAGCATGCGAAGTATTACAAGATTAACGAGGTGGGCCATAAACACGAGGTCCGTGCTTTGTGACTTCATTCTAACAACGGCGACTCGTCGGCGTTCAATATGACCCATGTAAAGAACCTGATGGTCTCGATAAAGCCTTCGCCACGTAGTGCTGGAATAACCGCGTTAGTAAATAGATCTGACATATCTCATGTTGTGCGTGCATACACACCTTCGTTGACAGTGTGGGCGCCGTTGAACGTGTCAGCACGATTCGTGTGTCCGTATCGGAAGATATGCTTTGTTAGCTTCCAGTAATGCTTGGTGTCTGCGACAAGCAACACGCGCACAACGAACGAGCATCATGTCATCAGTCTGGTAGCAACAATATTTAGGGTTGGCGCATGAACAGAACGCTGACCTGTGTTACCCGTCGACATCCCCGGCGCGATGAACACCTTCTTGTCATACCCCGTTCGGTTCGAAGCGCCCAGCACACCGATAATGGTCCCCGAGAGGAACTGGAAGGGTCCACCGTCTCCCATGGGTGTGACGGGAGCGGGGTTAAGCGCAGTGCCGAAGGCGTCAGCGACGCGCAAAACCCCATTGGCCTCCCCACCTGGCTTGACCACAAACTCCGGCTGGCCAAAAGCGTGAAGTTCGAGGCCAAACCGCGCGGCCACAGGCTTCACAACTCGCACAATGCGCTTCTGAAGGGCATCGACAGAGCTGTGGATGTCAATGCGGTGGTTGACGATGACTTCGGCGCGCTCTGGTAGAGCGTTCGTCTTGATGCCGCCGCGGATGACATCGGCCGCTTGTGTGGTGCCTGCTAGGGCAGAAAAGAGCCTATCTGTCTTTGCCAAGTGCCGCTCGAGCGCATGAAGCGCCCTGTCGGAGGAACGCGAGTGGGAGATGAGCGAACGCAGGTGCGGTGATATGGAGGTATCGTGTGCGGCTCGGCATTGCAGGAGTGAATAATACACCCCGGAACGATTGAGATGTGGACTGTCCGGGTTGGCTTCAAGTTGCTTAATAATGGCAGCAAGCATGCCGATGCTCTAAAGCACGGTGAGGATGTACTTAGAAACTTGGTATAGAGTCAAGGGACTTACCGTGTGATCTGGAGGTATGCTGGAATGCCCTCCCGGAGCAGATATCTCAAGGCGCACGTCAAATTTGCCCTTCTCGGCCACCCCGGGGCTGGACATGATGACATCGTCCTGGACTTCATATCCGCCTGAGGCAATCCAAGTTAGTCAGTCCGCAAGTCCGCAAGAACAGACGAACTTGTACTGACCACCTTCGTCCACAAGGATGGAGAATGCATATTCCCCATATGTCGCCAGGAGATAGTCCCGGATAGCGGTGGCCCCCTGGGGTATGTACAGTCAGTATAGGCATTCCCCAACGACGGTCATATGCAAACGCACTGAGATACCACCGCGCTCCTCGTCGATACCATATGCCAAGACAAACGTACGCGTAGGCTTGAAACCTGCCCGTAAAAGCTCTTCGACTACAGTGCTACATAAATTGTCAGCGGAATGGCAATTTTTATCCAGTAAATATAATATACAGGCTACCGACAAGGCCGGGCTTGTCGTCGCAGCTGCCGCGTCCCCAAATATACTCTCCTACATGCTTAAGTGAGAAAACATCCCCATTCTAGCATATAATCATACCATCGAAGTGTCCAGAGAAAGGTGGATGATTCCACTGATCTACCGTCGAGGGTTCGACTGGTACGACGTCTGACATTCATGGCATGAGCACAAGGAACATCGGGGGCTGGGATGTCAAACCTTGATGAGCAGTCAAGAGTACGGGCTTGAGAGCGTCGTCGCTGCCCTGCCAATGATAAACAAGAGCATATTTGTTTACGTGGGTCTTCCGAAGATTGGCGTGACTGCATACAACGCCATTTTAATCGAGAATTGAACTTCGATGGTGCTGCCAGATACGTACACCAATGGGAAGCGTTCCTCAAGGTAAGAGTGCAACTTTGCGAAGATCTCCCAGCGTTCGTCCGAGCCGGGGGGAGCGAGGTCGTCATACGCGACGGTCCTGGATACATGCATCGACAAAGACCGGAAATAAAGTAAAATAGAAGCACGTACGGTATCCTGACCGCTCCTCCCAAAGATTCGAATGCCGTTGACTTGAAATCTTCGGACAGGTATGTCGCCTCCAGCACGGCCAGCAGGGCGTTGTTCTTCTGTGGAGTGATGCCAGTAGTTTGAGGGCATACTTCATCTTGGGCACCATGGACCGTCGAGCCGCAAGGAGCAAAATGCGGACTTCCGGCAAGCAGGTAGAACAGAGACAAGCCGACAGCTGAGAGCAGAGCCAAGAGAAAGTACGTTCGACTACCGCTTTGGTTAACCGTCGACTCAGATGTGCGGTGCAGTTGTGCGCCGTAGACGAAGCCGACCTCAGCGTTGTAAGAGTCACCGAGTTTCTGTTTCTGTCTCCGAGGTGCCATAGCGCAGGAAGGTTCCGAGGGAGATCCTTGTGAGGGCGTGTGGCTACCGATCGGGTCGAAGCCTTGTTTGGTCCGAGCACGACTCGCAGAGCGAGCTGGCGCAACGTCCGGTCGTCCGAGCGCATCTAGCCTTCTCTCGATGGTTCGTTGCCTGATGCTGCAGGGGTGCGGGGGAACTCGGAGAAAGGAAGAAAAAGAAGCAGCGTGAGAGGGAGATAGGAAGTGCGACCCATGGCCATGGTGGCTGCAACAAACGATACTTATGTACGACTCGGCGTAAGCGGTCCGCAACTCGTGCAAGTACTACTACTAAGCACTCCCCGCCTGCTCCATTCCCCATCTTGCAAACCCATGAGTTTGTCCTCCCTTTCACAAGTGACTGACTTTCTGAAACTTCCTCTGATAATTGAGTCGAAAACTACTGATGAAATAGACACGGGTCCGTACATTTCAACGCATGAAGTACTTATCCAAGAACTGAGCGACGATACAAAGTACTGGTAATACATGAGAGCAAGCGGTGCGACACAGATATCCCACGAGCGAAACATGAGCTACAGATGGCAACTAAGAAGGCTGCAGTAGATCGACAATCATCCGAAAACCGCGTTAAACCAAGGAGGACATCCCGCAATCATCCAAACAATGGGATAATCCACTCGAGATCGTTGTCGTCATCATCGTCGTAAACAACATCATCATCATCCCACTCCGGCGGGAATAACGGCAACAAATCCCCCTCATCATAATACAGCTCCTCATCCAGAACATCATCCACAATTTCCCCATACTCGTTCTCCCAGATCTCCAGGTCGTCCCACACGACGTCCGCGACGACCTCTCGCAGCCGCCCGACCTCGTCATCCCCGCCGTTGACGATGTCACTCAGCTCGAGCGTCGCGATCGGCACGCCCTCGTTGCTCCGCGCGATCAGCCAGTCGATCATCTCCTCGAGGTACGTCTGCTCGTGCTCGGCGTGCGCACAACCAAAGCGCACGCGGGAGAATTGCACCGTATGCAGCTCCGGCGCGACCATCCTCCTCCCTTGTCCCTGTCCCTGTCTCTGCCTGGATCCAGATCCAGATGCCTCGCCGTCCTCGCGAAGCTGGGCCCTTGACAGCGCTCCCAGGAAGTCGCCCTCCGGATGTCCTGTGACCGAGAGCACACGGAGCTCAGGTGTGTGCGCAAAGAGCCCGTGCCAATTCCACGCGCCGGAGGATGGGGCTGGATCTCGAGGCGGCGGACGCGCGCGAGAAACGTCGCGCACGTCATCAGGTGCTGCATCGCCTGCGAGTGCGGGAATGCGTCGAGGTACAGCTCGACGTCCGGCGCGCCCCCGGTGGCGACGGCGCCCTCGAGGCACGTCCACCAGCCGCGCAGGTATACCTGCGCGGAGTACACGGGCGCGAGGCGCGCCGTGAGGAGCGGCTGCGAGCGGGCGAGGTGCGCGCCGAAGACGCGGACGAGCTCTTCCACCCCGCGCTCGTTCCGCCCGGTGACGAGCAGGCGCGTGGTGGGAGGGAGCGTGACAAAGTTGAGGACGTTGGCGCAGTTGACAGCGTCGGATATGAGATGAAGTTTGCGGAGGTTCGCGAGTGTGACCCTCTGGAGGGGCGCGCAGACGGTCGTAGGGACTTCCCCCAGACGGGGGACTGCTTCGTTAAGCTCCAGACTCTCCAAGGCGCTCATGTTCTCCAGCGCTAGAAGAAGCTGACCGAAATTGCCCAATTTGTGCGCGTTGTCGCATCTGGAGACGACGGTGAGGCTGGTGAGCGTCGAGCAAAACAGGGGGTTGTCCCATCCGACGGCGACGTGATGAACGTCCAGATGGCGGAGGTTGGGCGTGGTACCCTGGAAAAGCACAGGCACAGAGGGATGCTGCGGGAAGATGGAGATGGAGACCGGGTCGAAAACATTGTTGTCAGATAGAGTCAGGCTCTCTAGCAGGTTCGCGTGGCCGGTCCACCTTGGGTAGAGGTTCTCGAGGACGCGCGCTGGTCCTGCGATGGACAACTCCCTCAGTCGTGATGACTCTTGCATGATCGTGTCGAGAAGGTCCCGTTGCGGTCCATTCATGTAGGACATGTTGGCTGTGACCCAAAGAGGAGCCTTCTTCGAACGGGCGAGGACTTCCCGCGTGATATCAGGCCGGGTGAGGACGATCCTGCTCCACAGTCTAGGTGTATCGATGGCGACGATGCGCCAAGCATGACAGACATGGGTGAGGGTAATCCACTTGTATGGGAGGATGACGGGATTGTAACAGAGACAGTGGGTTCGGCAGGTGTAGTGGTTTATCGCGACTTCAGTGAAGATGATCGAAAGAAGTTCCGGAGGTAGCTTTGAAATAGGAGCAATAGCATTTATGCGGCTCTTTAGGTCGATTATAGCATCGGCATGCTTCGCAATTTCACATTCGAGCTGCTTGCGTGCACTTGTAGAGACGTCAATAGCTGGGCAAGCATTACGCGACACCCGTAACGCCATGTCCTGGATGGAACGTTTAGAGCGATATTATCACAAGTCAACGCCTGGATGAGCAAGTACCTAGACGAATGACTTGCGCCGACCGTGATTCAAGTTAAATGCCCGGCTAATTCTGGGAGGGAAATGCACAGTCCTAGAAGCGAAGCAATGGCTCCTAAAGAATGAACAGTTCCAATTCTGAGTACAGATGTGCGTCAAAGTCAAGAAGGAGGAGGAGGAGGTATACCGGCTCGAGGCAGAGTGAATGAACAAGCGGTGGGGTTACGGTAGAAGCAAAGCAACTCGAAGCTTGAGGTCGTCAATTGTACCTGAACGACTCGTGAGAACTCCGCGATACAAACTTACGTCATCCCGCTCTAAAACCCCGCGAGCACCACCTCCTGGAATGCACACTGTTTCACGTGGCATGCAGAGTTTTTGAGTTCGTCCCAGCTCACTCCCAGCTCTATTAAATATTGCCTGCGGTGAACCAGTTGGTTCATGAAATATGCATTTCATTTTGAACGCCCATCATTATTCGCGAAATAACACTTGACTCCTTCGCTCATCTCTCTATGGAGGCGTATGAGAGCGTTACCGTGATGATGGGACTTGCGATGACGTTCGACACGATGATGATGTATGTATGCCTAGAGTCGAAGGGACGGGGGTCAAGGTAGTCCACTGGTACCATGATGTAACGTCCTCCTGGAACGAGGACAAGGAAGGAATGACGTGGTAGGAGCTCAGTTCCCCACATCCACTGTGGATGAGTGCGTGTATGCACAAACGCAGCCGTTGTTGAAGCATGGCAGGCAAATAGTCGTCGTTGGGCGAATTCCGGGCGAGGTAGAACGCGCGGCGTCATGACTGGAACTTGCGCATGGTCTGGATCTCGTCGAGAAGGGGCTGGAGTTTGTCGTCGTCAATCTTGACGAGGCTGTACATGGCGAGAAAGGGACGGAGGAATTGGCTTGTCGCACGACCGCGGGAGACTAAATGGCGGACGTACCTAGGAATAATGCTCTTCGCTTCTTCCGCAGTAACCGGGCAGAGGTTGGCGATTTGGGCAATCTCGAACTGGGTCAAGGCGGATTCCCTCCGCAGCGTTCTAAGGAATATAGGAAGATGGGTGGTAACATGTGCAACGTAGAGGTGGAGTCAACACTCACTCTCGGATAGCGGCAGCAGCCTCTGGCTTGTCAAACTTGGCAAATGTCTTCACATAGTCCAAAGTTTTGTTGTAGACGCTGCTCCAGGATCGAGTCTAGACCAAACTAATGTGAAATAAGGAGACTTACGAGGTGTCCGGGGCAGCTTTCTCTGACGGACGATGTTCAAGAAGGTAACGGACTTCAGATATGAGGAGACAACCAGCGTTGTTGAACTCTGGGGTATAGAGGTCGTGTCATCGAAGAAAAGGTGAGCAAAAAAGGCACATACCAGATCCTAGCCTCAAAGCTGAGGCGTCCTCGTCCTCGTACGCGGGACGGTGGCGGAGAGTCATGATGATGATGGCCAGAGAGAAGCGTTTGTTTGTGCTTGTTGTGCAATAGCTTCTGGAGCTAACACGCGCAAATACGTCCCAGAATGGCAAGTCTAGCACCTATGTACCGGACACGGCGCGGAGGGTGTTCGGAGGCTGTGGCTCTTGCTACGCGGCGAATACTCATGATCCGTACTTACTTACACGTGTCGTGGCATCTTGGCAAGAGTCGCAGGCTTCTCCAACCGATTTCCACCTCGTTTGCCTACTCACGGCCACGGCCCACCCTATTACTCGGTTCCAAACAACGGTCGGCGGCCGGCACGCCACAGACAGGACGATTTTAATTTCAACGGCCGGGTCATAGCTGACAAATCTGGCTCCCGATCGAGCAGCCCGCACCCGCGCGCCCAGTTCGGCCTCCGCACGCTTGCCACACCTTTCCTCTGGACGCTCCCGAGTCCAGTCCACCGCACTTGCCTCGGTTTATCCTGGACTTCGCTCATCCGCTTTTTCGGCTCTGGCACTTGACGGCGACGACTCCTACGAGATGGTCCAAGCCTACGGCGCGGCAGAGGCTCGCTCGGACCGCGACACAAACCATGCAGACGACCCGAGGACATCTCGCGAAGAGGACCGCTCCTCGGCGCGGAGGCGACAGCAAGGAGGCCAAAGAGGGAGGGACACGCGTCCTTGACGAGCTCGACGAGTAACTTGGCGAATACAATCATTGGCAGTGGTGAGTGCCTTGTGGTTATGGACGATCTCGCATTACTCACGCATGGTAAAGGCATGCTGACCTTCCCACTGGTGAGTTCGTCCTTTGCTTGGCACACGAGCATATATTCAAGGCCTTTTCAGGCAATGGCCTCGGCTGGCCTTATCCCTGGCATAATAACATGCGTGTTCTCGGGCTCCGTCGGTGCCTTCGGGCTCTATCTGCTCTCTCGCTGCGCGGCGAAGGCGCCCCATCGAAGGTCCTCTTTCTTCGCCGTTGCGGAGATGACGTTCCCTCAAGCCGCGGTATTTTTCGATGCCGCGATCGCCATCAAGTGTTTTGGTGTCTCGATCAGGTATGTTGCTATTTTGACATAAATGTGACATAATCTTCGGTGGGACGAGGACACATAGGGGAGTGTCCTTACTTGCCTGGCTACGACGAGTGTCAGGCCGTGTAACAGCATGTGGAGCATTGCGGCAGTCCGGGCCAGCTCTGTCACGCATATTGACGTTCTTCGCAACAACTTTACGCGGCTGGTTTAGCCCGTGGCCTCTGTGCCTGCAGAATTCGAACTGCCTAGCCTTTCGTGGCGGTGACGCTTTGGCAGTCGACGTGTTTCGAACATCACAGCTGGACTGGATTTTTTATGCAAAATTGCACAGAGTCCAGACTCTGAATGACATTCAAGCGATCAAGATGATGAAAGATGCGGCGAAGCAGCATGCTGTGTGTTAATAGCAGCCGTTATGTTATTTGACAAGAGGAGGGCGGACTGTAGGGCTGCCAGCCGCATGGTTGCGCGTCCTGTGAGGATCATGCAGGTAGCTTCCGTAGAGACGGTGCTGTTCCATGTTTAAATCGCGGGGAGCATACCGGGGTTGAGCGGAGTTCATGTACTCTCCGCGAACCTAGCATTCAACAGAGCATGTTCCCAATCGGACATTTACTATATCATCGTCTAGCGTCTGAATGTGAGCTGACACAGGTTTTCCTGCAGTTACCTGATCATAATCAAGTCTCTCATGCCGAACGTTGTTTTGGCTCTGTACCACGACCTCACCGGACCGGACGTGAACCCGCCTGCTTGGATGCTGTCGGGGCAGAATTGGATTACACTCATTATGATTCCCCTCATCCCTCTCACCTTCCTTCGAAAACTAGACAGTCTTAGACATACCAGCTACATCGCATTGTTCTCAGTAGGTGAGTTCGGCCTCGCGCTCGGGTGGCAAGACTCACTATTGACATTTACCCATTCATTTGCAACTTCCGCAATACAGCTTACCTGGTCGTCATCGTCATCGTCTGTTATTTCTTCCCTCTCAAGGGCACGACAGAACCAGGCGAGATCCACCTCATCAAATTTACCCCTGGTTTCGTTTCGACCTTCCCGGTGCAAGTGTTTGCTTTCACGTGCGCACAGAACGTAAGTGACCCGTCGAGATTGAGGCACCATCTAACAATGTTGGCCATAGCTCTTCCCGATCTTCAACGAGATCCACTCGAATACTCAGAAGAGGATGAACATTGTGATCGGCACGTCGATTGGTTCTGCAGTGATGATATACGAGATCATTGCAGTCTTTGGCTACTTGACGTTTGGTTCCAAGGTCAGTGTCCAGTGGAATGTGCGTACGATCTCGCTGACTTTCCCCCACACTGTCAGGTCGGCCCCAACATTATCGCGATGTATCCCTCCACCTCTCTGTTCATTGCTGTCGGACAAGTTGCGATCGCGATTCTTGTCATGTTTTCATACCCTCTGCAAGTACATCCATGCAGAAATTGTCTAGACAAAGTCTTCCACGCCGGTCAACCTGCGAAGCCTGTAATAGTCACAGATGACGGTGACAACGAACCGGAGGACGAGCATCATGCCAGCCATGACATGACACCCTTGAAGCACACTGTATTGACAATTGCAATCGTGGCGGGTGGCTTCTCGATTGCGTACTTCGTAGACGACCTCAAGATGGGTGAGTCCGCCGTAGGAATTATACCGGTACCTGTTCCTCTTTCTGACACTGTTACTAGTGCTGTCGTTCGTCGGCTCCACTGGGTCAACAACCATCTCGTTTATCCTTCCCGGCCTTTTCTGGTGGAAGGTTAGCGCTCGCCCAATCGCGCATTGCGCATTCAGGTTGCTGATCGTCTACACAGCTTTCGCGGGATGATCCCACCGCCAACAAGACGCTGTCGAAAGCATCGCTAGGATTGGCCATATACGGGATATTCATCTTCGTATTTTGGTAAGCCACGTATCGACCTGCTTCATGACGACCGACTGACCGGGTTCTGCGTGGCGGTCACAGTTTGAGCTTCAACATATACGGGCTCTTCCACCCATCTGACCCCGTCCATTAAACTATACCCGTTGTCATGTGTTAGGATGCTTGCGCCATGTGTGTATAAAATAGAAATCGCATTCATACACGCCACCATTTGAGAGATTTTGAGTGTGCATTTGGACTGAGATTGAGCGGCCGAGCGGTGCGGAGTTTTTACGGCAGACGCTTGGGGGCTTTATGGACAATGAGCGCTAGTTGTTAGAGACACACTTACCCTCCGACCTGATGCACCTCGCCTTGTTCCCCATCCTCAATCGCTCCTGGTCCTCGTCTGAAGCCGCCAAAACCCTCGTCTGACGCACTCTTACATCCTGCTTATGTCTTCTGGTACGTGCTTCCGCTTCTCTTCCGCGGGGGGCATCCTAGGACCCGCGAAGCGAGCCTGGCCCTCATCCCCCTTCTCCACGCTGAGGCTGCGCATCTTTTCATTTGCGTCCGCATAGAACCCATCCTGCAGCCCTTAGAAGCACCCGAACACGCGACTCATAGCACACAACCAGGCCCTTCACTCAGATCGCCGATTTCAGGCATGGCTACAGCGGCCGCCGACCAAGCCTCCGCGAGCACCAGTGCGAGCGCGCCGGAAATCCACACGGAGCGGTCGCTGTCTGCAAGCCCTATTGCTGCATCCCCATCATACAACCCCGCCTCGTCGACGTCGTCGCTCAGTGCGAAGCCCGAGTCGTCCTCAAACGTTTCAGGCGTCATGGAGCCGAGCGTCACGGCGGGTACGGGCGCAGACGCAGAGCCCCCCGATCCGCAGATCCTGGAGGCGCTGAAGAACAAGGACAGAATCTACGTGCTGAAGCTCGGAGAACAGATGGAGGCGTTGATCAAGGAACGCGGGTGCGTCTCGGTCGTATTTTTGCGTGCATCCCGTTTCCGCCGTCACACGACGACTGCCATTCCCCACGATCGGCCCCTGCTTCGTGTGTTTGTGGGCGGGGCGGATCCCCCCACTCCCATTCCTCGCTAGATTTGGATGTGGTTTTGAGTTCGCGTTCTGACAATGTCGTCGATGCAGGGCGAGGATAGAGCTCTCGCCGACCACCTCGTACCAACGCCTCCTGGTCTACCGGTGCTCGACCTACTACAAGCTGGCTCCGGAGAAGGATCCGGTCGGCAAGAAGACTATCACCGTGTATTGCCGTTCAGAGAGCCGCATGTGCGTTCTTTGTCTCACCTTGCGGGTTACGAACTGTGGCTCACGCATATCACCCCGCAGCCCTGCACGACGGCTTTGCGAACTCGTCCCCATCGAGGAATCGACACAACCCGCTTTCCAAATTATGCGACGGGCCGATCGCAACCCTCGCGGACGACAGCACTCCCATCCTAGCTCTACCGCTGGGGAAGATGCCGACACGTCCGACGTAGATGCGTCCGAGGCTGGGAGTGTAGGTGGCGTCAGTAGTGCTGCCAGCACCGGCGCCAGACGATTCAAAACGATGGAGGAGCGCGAAGCCGAGTACAAAGAAGCTAGATCTAGAATTTTCATGGGCTTCGAGGACAAGAAGGAGAAAGAAAAGGACATGAGCGCGAACTCATCGACGTTCAGCCTTGTGTCGGGCTCGGGCTCAACGAGCGGCGGGCGAGGAAGCAGTATCGGGGATCTCGACGACTCAGCGAGCTCCGCTCCCACAGAGAGCGAATGGTCTGGCCCGGTCACGCGAGACAAGAGAGATGGATGGAGGGGTCCCGAGTCGACGACTTCTTCCGTGAGGTCTCTTAGGTCCTCGGGTGCATCCTTCAACACGAATGGCTCGGGGTCGTCCTCTCGGAATTCCCGGGCAACATCACCATCGTTTTCGTTCCCCTCGCTCCATGATCCGGCATCCGGCCCACAGTTCGAACAAGGACAGTATGGCAGTACCCAGCCACCACCACCGCCTGTATACGTGCCCCATTATCCTTATCCTCCATACCAGCCTCCCCCCTCAGGCCAGCAGTACGTGGCCCCGTACTACTATCCGCCATATCACTATCCTCCGCCCGCTGCGCATTCCGATCCCACGACCACAGGCGGGCCAGAAGTCATGTATATGCCCCCGCCAAATCCGCAGCAGCAGCCATCGTACGGGCCTCCATACGTATGGTCGAACGCATCGTCGCCTGGACCGCAACCACTTCCTCCACCACATCTTCAGCCACAACCACACCCGCCACATCCGCCTCAACCGGGCATGCCGCCGGCTCACCTCGACGGCCACTCTCCAGGACACCCCATGTCGCCTCCCATACAAAACCCTTCGCAATACCCTCAGTACGCCCCAGGACCTGCGCCGTATGGCTACGGTATGCCCGGGTACTTTCAGCAGCCCTACCAGCCAAGCGTACCGATGGCTCCGCCTCCTCCGCCGGTGCCTGGTCAGATATACCATTCAGGTCCTATACCAGATTCCATGGGTCCCCATGTAAACGCTGGCAACGGTATCGATGGACCCAACATTAGCAGAACGTCTTCTCGGAGCAGCAGCGTCAATGGCAAGCGTGGTGGTGGTCCTCGACCCCGTGGCCCGTGGACGTATGGTCCCTGGGGGTGGCACTCCTGGGTTCAATTACCCCGTCAACGGTATGCCTAATGGCATGAATGCCAACGATGCGTACGGGCCCCGTCTCAGCGCCGGCATGAGACGCCAATCCAATACGTCAAGTAGCGGAAGCGCGGGTACGAGGACGCCTGCAGACGAGACATCATCAACAGCAGTGAGTCGCCTTCTCCCTTCGTCCTTTAGCTCCGCTATTTCTGTTCCTGCCGAGTGTTGATGTGTTGCTGCTTTCCACGCTATTCTCTTCTCGGCGTTCGCGTCTTCGTGTTCTGTAGTCGTCTTCTACAACTTCTTCCTCTTCACGGCGCACCTTCACCTCTACGTCCACATCATCCAAGCATCCCCTTCCAGCACGGCCCGACTGGGCGGTCGGTTTGAAGCCGCAACATCCAAGGCATCATGACCACCACAGCAATGCGGCCTCCCGTACAATGTCGCCGGCACGGATGAGCGGCGGACCTGCGCATCTGCCGCCCCAGCAGCAAGCGCAGCCCGTCCTCCAATCCAACGACTTCCCGCCATTGTCATCCGTGCCCTCAACACGGCAGCCGGTGGTCGGCGGCGCTTGGACAAACGCATCCACGTCACGCGTCATGATTCCCAGCCCACAAGGGAACACCAACCCTCAGGGCTCGGTGCTCGTCCACTACCCCAACTCGCAGACCTCGAGCCCGCAGGCCGTCCCAGCGCCTGCGCCTGCATGCATCGGCAGGCTGGACGAGCAGGACCCCGTGTTCGAGCGACCGCCGCCGAAGAACGCGGAGCTCTTCAACCCGAAGGCCGCCGGCCGCGTCGGTGGGAACGGCGTGCGGGCGGAGAACGGACGAAGTAGGGCTGATACGGGAGGCAGTATGGCAGCTGGCCTCGCCGACAGGCTCAGCTCTATGGTGCTGGGCGATGTCGAGGGGGTCGGGCGTGACGTCCCGCCCTCTGGGTACGGCGCCAGCATCGGAGAACCGGCGGTGGCCATCGTAGCGGGGGAGGCCATGGCGTCTTCATAACCCACCTTTCCTGCTCCTCCGCGCGCCACCACACTGGCACTCAAGCTACCGTTCGGCGACACTCCCTCCTCGCCATTTGCTGTCCCTCTCCCTCCTTCCCTCCCTGTGTCCTTGTCGTGGTGCTGTCGCTTTCATTGGTTGTGCTGTGTCACACTGGTGTACTTGTCGTAGTCGTCGGGCGGCGGTGGACAATGTAGATGCGGTATACTACGTTATACGCTACATTACGCTGGCTGCCTTGCTGTGCATTGCCCCTCCGTCCGCTCTCCTGTACGGTGTTGTACTGTCGTATATCTTGAAATCTAAAGTACTAGACTTCACCTGGCGTAATAGGATTTTCCGTATGGAGTTATATATCAACCTTTTTTCACCTGGGATGGTACTGTAGATTGGTATGTAGTGGGATTTGTCGATGGTGAGTATCAGCGGAATATTTGCAATGGACTGAGGGTGATGGGAGAGAGAAGCACAGGTCGTAACCTCGTATACAGTAGGTCATGATCGAATGTAAAAAATGATCGTTGCTCTGCGTGAACGTAAGTATGACTAGTATCGTACCCCGCCGTGTAAGTTCGCAGCCCCCCATGCATCGAACACGGGAGGCACAAACATTTCCCAAGGCTGCTCAACACTGCGGCTGGCGGACGTCATGACGGTAGTGGGGGCAGGCCTACACGGCGTGTCAAGCTGAAAGAATACACATTCTTAAGTCGGAGTCAGGTCAGCCAACTTGGACCTCGATGCCAAGAAGATACAGTGATACGCACTGGAAACACGCAGGGTCACTGCATGGATTATCAATCCGACTCGTACATATCCTCGTCCTCGTCCTCGTCCTCGTCCTGGTCGTCGGAATCGTCATCAATCCCGCCATCGAGCGGTCCAAACCTGTAACGATGTCCGAAGTATGTGTCGTCGGAAGAACCGTCGTCCTCTTCCTCCTCGCTCGACTCTTTCTCCCATTCATCCCACACAACATTTGACGATTTTCCTCAGCCGTTGGATGTCCTTCTCCTTGGAATACTGGCATGCACTGAGTTCCAGCGTCTCGATCGGCATCCCGTGCTTCTGGCGAAGCTTGACCCAGGTGATCATGTCGTCGATGAACTCCTGGTCCATGTCGTCCTTCGGGTAGCGGAAGAGGATGTCATGGAAAGACACGGTGCGAAGCTCCGGTAACAGGACGAGGCTTTGCTCCGATGGTAGAGTGCGGACGTCACCCAGGAGCGCCTCGAAGAGGTCGAATGGATGTCCGTCGAACGCTAGCGTGCGCAGTTGCGGCGTCAGGGAGAGGAGGTCGCGCCATTTGACCTTATACACTCTGCCACCAATCAGCTTCAGGTCCACGACATGCGACAGGAGAGGGCCGATTTCGCGGATGAATATTTGCATCGCTTCCTCCTCTCCGGGCCCGTAGAGTCTGTGGAAACTGAGGCAGAAAGGCGCGGTGTCGGACATGTCGGTGGTTTGCCATCCGAAGATATTGACGTCGAGGCTCGCACCCGATTTTCCGAAGCGCACTGCGACTAGGGGCCGCGCGCTGAGGTGAGCGGAGAGGCTGCGGATGAGGTCTTCCATTCCCCTACTTCCTTCGCCGTCGAGGTGAGTGCTGGCTGTCTGGTTTAGGGAGAGGTGGCCAAATAGGTTGCTACAGGCGTACGTCGGGCCGCGAAGACGTAAAGAGCGAAGAGACGGGAATGAGAGATGGAGGGAGGGAGGTGGCGATCCAGGGTTCCGATTATACGTTGGAAGTGTTTCGTCCAGATCCAATACTTGCAGGCGCGGCGCGATCCGCCCAAGGACATCCAGCAGGTCTTCTATGCTCCCGACGTTAGGGCGATTAGACCGATGGGATTCCTGATCGAGGGTAGTTGTCACTCTCAACGTTGTGAGCGTCGAACAGAAGATAGGGTCGTCCCAACGGAAGGGAAGCCTATGGAGTTCCAAATGGCACAGGCGAGGCGTAAGCCCCACTTTTGGGACGAGGGGAAACGAGATGGGAGCTCCGTAATAGCTGAAAGACAGGCTGCGCCTGGAAGATATGACAAGTTTCTCGAGCCGTTCCAGAGGTTGGGTTAACTGTTTGCAGAAGGCCTGCAGCTTTGAGGTCTCGGCGTAAATCGAGAGATGTCGGATACGGGAGGATATGGTGGGGACGAGGTTAAGACTAGAGGTGTCGTCGGTGCTATACTCGTAGTGGACGTCTATATGCAGTAGTGCGGCCTTGGAGCGTTCGAGAAACGCAGAGAAGGCATCGATTCGCGTCAGATAAATATGACTCCAGAGCTGTGCGGTATCGAGTGCGACCCTTCGCCAGTGGCGGCAGATATGGGTGAGCGTGATCCATTGAGGACGTGGTGGCCCATAGTAGGTGTAGTCGCGGCGGGCGGAGTCGTAGTGCGCCCGCATGGAAACGACCAGGATCTTGGCAAGGAGTTCGTCTGGAAGTCGCCCGATGGCAGTGAGGGTATTCAGACGGGTCTTCAGATCTAGAATGGCTTGGAGGGACACTTCGATATCGTGAAGGACAGGTTCGCGGGCGGAGCAAACTTTGCGTGCTGTCTTGCAAGCTCCGTAGACTCTTCCGCCTCCTGCTCGTGGTAATATGCATTCCAATCGTATGGCGGTGGGCGAATGCGTCGGGTAGGGTGGAAGTTTGCCATAATTCTATTCTACGCACAAGGAAGAAAGAAATCAGGATCTCCGCTGATGACCTGGCGATAAGCTGGACGATACAAATACCCTCAGAATTGCAATTGCATGCAGACCGTGACGGTGGACGGCGTGAACGAAAAGTTGGAACCTTCGTGGTCTAGACCTAGCATCATTTCGTTGAATAGACCTGTCGTTAGGATCAAGTTTAGAAGTAACAATGCGCACACCGAGGTCTTGCGTGGTATAAATGAGGCGAGGCCGGGATGAATATCGATGAATCAATGGATGGCCAAACTCGGAGGAGACTCAGCCGCCTGGCATTGAGCGCTAACGCTAAGCGTTGTTGAAACCCCGTACTTCGCTCATCCGATTAGCTTACAACATTGACCTGTCAGAATGAGTCGTGGACTTGGACTAGTGTTAGAGTCCATTGGAGTCTGAAGGCTTGGGTGTAGTATACATTGACACAGCTGTCATTGCGGTGACGCTCTCATCCGAGCGGCCAGCGATCGCGACCGGTGAAGAGGGAAGGAGACATAGTACTTACTGAGCGACGATTGTGACCTCGCCCGGACGCATCTACTATAAGTAATCTCCGACAGCCGTGGCGTGGTATCTCGCTATGATGGGATCCGGAAGGAAATCATGCCGCAAACATAAAAGATGAAACAGTGCTACTTACTCCGCCCGCGCCCAGGCTCGGCGAGCCATATTTCGATCGACGATACCGTGAAAAACTCTCAGGGACCCAAGAGCTGCCTAGGCAGAATGAGAACCTTTCAGATACTGAGTAGTGTCGGTGGCGTCGAGCGTGCTTACCCCGCCACCATGGCATCCCAGATTCGAAGGACGTCGTTGTGTCCGAGTCCTCGACGATGTGCTCTCCAGCCTAAGAAGCGTGGAATAATGCGGAGAAAACCCATCCCCGGAAAGCCCATGTAACTCCCCAGTCAGGACATTCCAGATAGTGCATGAGCTTCCATCGCCCCCAGACGTAAGCCATCGCGAGTCTTGAGAAGGATAGGATGGCACCTGAAATTCAGATCTAGAAAGCATGTACGATAGTACTAGTCGAGCGACAAATATGGTATAATCTTACAGCACAATCCGTCAAGCTCCATCAACTTAGAGTGGTCTAGCCGCACCCTCCGTGATGGTTTCAAGCGTTTTGCTCCATTCCACAACCTTCGGGTGGGCATTAACCTAAGCACACATGTTTAGCGACAGCCTTTCAGCAATTGAACCCTGCTCTACTCACTTTTGCGGGGTCAAAGTGCAGGACTTGGAGGCCATCTAGCGAGGTGGCGCGGGACAGAGCGACGTACGCCTGGCCCTTCTCAAATACCCTCGCCAGATCAACCTTTACGCGCTCGAGCGTCTGACCTTGAGATTTGTGGATTGACATTGCCCACGACAGGATGAGAGGCAGCTGCGCAGTGGGGCCCGTCAGCGCCACAATTCCAACGCAATGCACCCAACCTGGAGACTCGCCTGAACCCGGCTGACTTGCACCTCTCCGCTCGGGAGTTCTATCTTCCAAGTATCCGAAGTGACAACCATCGTTCGCCGTGCACCACCCGGCTGGAGAAACTCGACGACGGGCAGAAGGGTGCGCATGCCCAAACTGGGCTTCGCGTCCTTGCCCTTGCTCATCGGCTTACCGCCGAGAATTTCGTCCTCGTTCTCGAGCGGCGCGGCGGGGTCGACAAAGCGAAGGACTTTGCCCATCGTGCCGTTCACGAGCGTGTCATCGAGGTTCTTAATGAGCATCACCTGCGCGCCCTCTTTGAGGACGAGCCGCTTGGGCGCCATGAAATTCGCAAGCATCTTTTCGCGTTGCTGTGGGTCGGAGATACTCCCGCCATCGGACGCTGTGTAGAGCTGCTCCTTGCCCGTGATGCCACCCATGCGCACGCCGTTGGAGCGTTCGACATCTTCGCGTCGGGGGAAGCTGTTCGCAAAGTACGCATAGTTCATGATTGGTGCCGATGTGGGAGGATCCGAGGGAAATGCTCACAGCTCTGTTGCGCCCAGGCCGTCCTCGTAGATGATCTCCCGTTCGAGACGGCGGAATTTTGCGATGGATTCATCGGACAATCGTCCAAACCGCATCTCGTTGAGCATGTCGACGAACTCGGGATCACGCTGACGGAAGACCTTGGTGAGGTTGAAGGTCTTCTTGACCGTCTCCGGCCACATCTGAGCCTCAAATGCGAACTTGACGCCTTGGTTTCCCTTCGTGACAGGCGGTAGCTGGAAAAAATCTCCTGTGACGACCACCTGCAGTAGCGATGGGCGGAGTTAAGGCGCTGAGATAAGAGAGATTTGAGTATATGCACCTGTATTCCGCCGAATGGTGCAAAATTCTTCCGAATCCGGGAGCCAATCTGAGCTAGTTTGTCGAAGAGGTCGCCGTCGACCATCGAAACTGGAAGCAAGTATGTCAGACCGGATTGACAAGAGCGGACGTCCTCCATCTAACCTTCATCTATGATTAGGACCTTGGTACGTAGCCACCGTGCAGTAGCTTTCTTGTTCTTCTGAACCTTTGATACAAGGCCGTCTAAAGAGTCTGCGCCTATGCCAATACCAGCAAAGGAGTGGATGGTGACGCCTCCGACATTACATGCAGCGATACCTAGTAGATTGTGAATTTGGGTAACATTGAAGCAACGAGTAACGTACCTGTGGAGGCGGTGACGGCTACTGCATCAGCCGCTGTTTTGTGCTTCTTGCGCATAGTCCGAATGATCTCTCGCAACAAGACAGACTTGCCGGCACCTGTTGGACGCCTAGACGTCAGTAAATGCGTCTTCTTCCCTATATACGCGGGGTATATTGGAAGAGAACGAGTCACGGGATCTTTTGTGGGCGACAAGATTGTACTTCGCACCAACAGCGAAGTGGGACGGAAATCCGGCACCATCGATGTGGAGTGCACGCTTGCTTCCACTGAGACCACAAGACTTACCAGCACTACCCGTGTAGAAAATGCTCAACCCCGACTCCACCAGCTTGAGTATATGCGTCTGCTCCTGACTTAGGAAGACCGGGGCAGGCTTGGCGGCCGAACCACTCTTCGCGGCAACAACGAGGGTCTCGTTGGTGTTGGTCTGACGAGCCTTGCCGAAGGCACGCTGTGAAGATGAGCTCGGATATGCCGGTCGCGAAGCCTGACTAGTAGTCTGTGATTTTTCGGTCCATGACGCGGGCAACTGGCGTCGCTTGGCTGGGGGGTCCTGCGATGTCGAGGGGCGTTTCTGCGACTGTGAGGATGCTAGGACGGTCTCGGAGGAGGACACTTGAGCATTCAACGCGTCTTGGATATCTTTAAGCCGTTGTTCCAGACCAGAGAGCTTCTTGGGCGGAGTGGGCTGCCATGGAATTGAGTCTGGGTCCGAGGATAGTGACTCCTGGCTGGTGACTGGTGGCAACGAGCTGGAAGAAAAGTCTCGCTTGATGGAACGAAGGCCAGAAATGGGTTGTTTAGACTTGGACATGTTGGGAATGGGGGAGAGAGACGTCGCGAGGTCGCCGAGAGGGAGGTGGTGGTGTGGAACAGAGATGCTCGTCGTTGTTGCCGCGTCTTCTAGATTCATCGTGACGCGTTTGACACGTGATCGCGGTAGGCTTTGCCTCAGGTTAGCGCCTAGCGCTTCTCTCCGTCTTCGTCTTTCGCCTGGTCCAGACCGCATACAGTCTCCCCATTCGCAATGCCTCGAGCACCATCTCCCTCCATACCTGAGAAGGATTTCCTGTTTGGAGCGCTCAAGCAATCTCTACGCCTCGATGGACGTGCCATGCTCGGTATGCGCACGCCGACGCTTACCTTCGGTCCAGAACTCGGCTGGGTCGAATGCGCAATGGGCAAGACTCGGTGCGTGCGCATATACTTCATCGAAATGCACAACTTTTTGTCTATGGGCTAATAAATGTCGTGACAGGGTGCTCGCGCAGGTCGACGGTAAGATGGTGAAACCGCCGCCGGAACGGCCGCTCGAGGGGATCATCTCCATCCACTCTGAGCTCTCTCCGATGGCCTCGAATGAATATGAATCCGGCCGGTAGGTACGTGCGTTCTTCGCGCCCGCTTTTGCGTCTGACATACGACTCGTGATCGGCATCCAGACCGACCGAGGAGGAAGTCACTCTGACCCGGATGCTTGACAAAGTCCTCAGGCGAAGCGATGCGGTCGACAAGGAGAGCCTGTGCGTCCTTGCAGGACAGAGAGTGCGTTATCCTCAGTTAAATGGAAGCCTCGTGTCCTCAGCTGGGTTTAGGTATGGCACATTCGCCTGACGATCCACGTCCTCTCCGACGCCGGGAATATGGTCGACTGTGCATGCCTAGCCGGCATCGTCGCGCTCAAGCACTTTCGAAGACCGGAAGTCGAAGTCGAAGGAGATGAGGTCACAATAGTACGTTGCTCCGTCCATCCTCTCTAATTGCTCGCCGCGCTTCGATCCATCGCTTCGCCTTTTGAACGTGCCCCATTCAAGCCGTTGGGAACGTAGGATCCCGCGGCTGGACCATGATGACTAGACCACAGCCACGGCCATGGTCATCCATGACGGTCACTTGGACTCTTCTTCGAGGCCGTTTTATCGCCAATCGAAAGAAGTGGGAGATGAAACGGCCTCGGAGGACTCGAATCGGTACCTTGCAGAGGCCTTGGTCCGGATAGCGCTTCAAGCCTGCCGTTTTGGTCCGGACGTGGGTGAAGCCTCAAAGGCCTTTTGTTCAGTGCGAATATCACCATAAAACGTGTGTATGGGTGCATCTTAGTGTGAAGGTGGGCCCAGGTCAACTCAAGTATCGTCGGCGGGGGCTTGTGAATGCTAATCAGTTCATGTCATGTCCGCCGGCTTGGCCGCCGGGCCAAATGGGCGCTCGATAGATTGTGCAGCTGCAGGGAAAACATGTCCAGGACACTGGCGAGTTTCGCACAATAGACCTATAGACCCGATTTTGGTCCCGACTTGGGATTCAGAAGTATTATTTGGGGTCCTCGTCTGAGCCAGGCATGGAAGACTACCACGAGATGCCAATACGAGCTGGAGGGCATAAAGCCTCTGCCGCCTGAATCGAGGGCAGAGAAAAATTGGCAAAAGTCCTCCTTATATATTTCACCAGTTTGCTACTGGATCCCAGAAAGCAAAGGGTAGCAGAGGCGGTGGCTGCACACCCTGCAATATCGATTCGAAGGCCTCGAAGGCAAAAAGGGACACTCTCGTGAACGTCTAGAATCGATTTCCGCGGCATTGGCTACCGTCGTGGCAAGTCGGTTGGAGAATACAGCATTCCGCTGTTTTCGCCACAGACATTACCTCCCTCAGGGCCATATAAGTGCCATCCAGGGAACGCCGGACGGCCTTCAATCCACCTTAGGAGAGCGGGTGATCATGGATAACCTCAATATTTCCTAGCGGCATCCTGTCTTTCCTCTTGTTGACTTCGCCGCCCCAGCGCACCTACATAGTCGCTGACCAACATACTCCCAGCATCACCCCTCAGAACGTGCCCCCGTTCCGCTTTCGATGCATCACACACCGTTCTGCCTCACGTTCGCCTTCTTCCCGGATACTCCGCCCCTACTCGACCCCTCGCGCCTCGAGCAGACGCTCAGTGCTGGCCTGCTCTCCGTCGCACTCAACGCGCAGAAGGAACTGTGTGTGGTCCAAAAGGCTGGCGGTGTCCCTCTGGCAGCCGAAGAGGTGCTCGGCATCATGGACATCGCCGTCGTCAAGGCGCGTGAGCTCGACAAGCTCGTCGAAGCACGATTGCAGGAGGACTGGAATGGAAGAGTCGTCGAAATCCGGTAGCGGGGCCCACCCTTGTCCCGGAACTAAAAGTACAATATGGACCCAAGTAATATATCGATCGCCCTTCAGTTCCACTAGTTGATACTCCGCGTGCATGCAAGGACTCTCTTCAAAGTGCAGCTGGGGTGAGTCTCTAGTAGTATGCCCTATCTTCTAGTGCACTCATTGACTGAGCTACACCCAAGGTTGTTCCCGAAGGAGTTCACAGGCAACCTGCCGCTCCTTATCTTTTGTTATGACGACGCCCGGCCACGCAAAAAGTCGGTCTCCAAGGCTGCCAGGGCCATTATTTAATTTTTGGCAGCTGCCGAAAGAGTTGTGTGGAGGTTGCACAGCATTCAGGAGCATCCAGGTCTGTATTCCTTTGGTTACTGGTATTCCCTGTGTCTAGAACATCTGCGTGCCTTGAAATACGATACATATGCATGCTGGGTGCCCCCCAAATACCTCAGTAGGTGGGGTTGCTTCGAAATAAATGAGGCGGCTTCGAAACATGCTTCTTAGGTATATATACATACTGAGGCCGATGGGGAGCTGTGGGGAGAAGACGACGAAAGCGGCAAGAGAAAATGAAATCGATAACGACAGCAGGCTGGAAACAGTCTCAGGACTGCGCCAGAGGGAGATGGAGATTCCGCCAGGACGGCCGACGAGACCGGTTTGGACGCATTTGGGGACTGGAGTCTGGCACCGTCTGCCCGGGAGGCTTCAAGTTAGATTGAGAGTACTACTTAGTAGGGCACGGCGGGGGAAGAGGGCGAGATTAAGACCGATCACGATTGGTTTGTGGTGTGCGCCGAGAGAAAAGCGGACAAGAGGCTCTGCTGTTGGCCACGACGAGAGCTTGCGCTCGCATCCATCCCGCTCCTTGAGTTTTCCATCTTGCTTTGCCCATCATTTCGGATTACGTCCGCAAGATGTCTTCATCCTCGCAGAGCGCGGTCAATCAGAGGGCTTTCCATTCCCACTCTCCCTCCAGCTCCAACAGCCGCCACTCCAAAATCACCGTCGAATACCACCGTCCGTCGAGAGAGTCCATCCAGGAGTACAACAACCTCCTCCAAGAGGCCCACCTCCACGCCTCTGCCGCCAACAACTACTCCGACAATTTTGTCCCTTCCCGCACCGCCCCGCCTCCGCCAGGCCCGCCGAGGACGGCCACTTCCACCACGCCGCCGCGGGTTCGCAACTCCCTTCAGAAACCTCCGCATCGTAGACCATCCCACAGTGTCGACCGTGATCCTTTCCGCAACGACCAGCCGATGACGACCACGTCTCCTCCCCCGCGCCCCTCGAGGGCCAACACGGCGACGCTCAACGATATCTACCCGACCCAGGCCGCTCTTGCGAGGCACCGCCTATCCGATCCCGTAATCTCTCCCCAGGACGTTCCGTACTACGTCGACCCCGCTGACCAGCAACAATACCCCGGCCACCACCACCAGCAGGGCGCATCGTACGCGGCAAACTATGAGGTCCCGTCGCCCCTTCCGCCCCAGACGTATGCGCCCAGCACGCCCTCGACTATCAGTGCTGCAGGAGGACGGTCGCGGAGCAGCACGGCGGCGAAGTCGAAGAAAGGTATGTTCGGTTTCATCACCGACATCGTGAACCCGTCGAAGCGGCCAGAGATCAGTACGCCATACGATCCCGTTCACCTCACGCATGTCGGCTTCAACACCTCCACTGGCGAGTTCACCGGGCTCCCGAAGGAGTGGCAACAGCTGTTGCAAGAGAGTGGGATCTCGAAGTCGGAGCAGGAGAAGAACCCCCAGGCTGTGATGGAGATCGTCAAGTTCTACCAGGAGAACAATCGTGGTGATGCGTCCGTCTGGGATAAGATGGGTTCCATCGCCGCGCCGACGCCCCCGACCCCCATCCCGCCCTCTCAGCCCAAACCATTTGAAGATGGGTTTGCCAACCCGGTACGTCCTTTGTATTGATACCCAAGCCACACATCCTAAAGTCCATAATAGCGTGCTGCGCCCATGCCTCCCAAGAAACAGGCGAGCAGCAGCCAGCACCAGCCCTCATCGCATCGCATCGCCCCGCCGCCACCGGCTCCTGCGACTCCTGCTCTCGATCGGTCTACCTCCCAGCGTCTTCCTCAGACCAAACCCCCCAAACCTGCTGAGCAGCTCGCCCGCGCGAACACCACTCGCGACCGGCGTTCTCCTGCACCCGGTCAGCAATCTGCACATGTTGCAGTTCCCCACCCCGGTGCGCCTGCGGCCGCGGCGAAGCCGCCCAAACCGTCCCCCGGCTCTTCGCAGACGGACTTGCCGCTCAAGGCATCGCCGAGCATGCGTGACCGTGAGCGGTCCCAGCCGCAGCCGAGTGCGGCCGCGGCGAGCCTGCAGAAGACGGCTGCGGCCGCAGGTGGCGCCACACCGCGCAGGCGGGAAAAGAAGGAGAAGGACGTGGCGAAGGAGGCGGACATCGTCAAACGGCTGCAGCAGATCTGCACGGATGCGGACCCGACGAAGCTCTACCGGAACCTCATCAAGATCGGTGCAGGGTACGTGTCCACCCATTCATTGATTTATGAGTGTGAAGGTTCAATGAGGTTATTTATGCTCACGCGTTGTATTTGTAGCGCTTCGGGCGGTGTGTACACGGCGTACCAGGTCGGCACGAACTTGTCGGTGGCAATCAAGCAGATGGACCTGGACAAGCAGCCGAAGAAGGATCTGATCATCAACGAGATTCTCGTCATGCGCGCATCGAGGCACCCGAACATCGTCAACTACATCGACTCGTTCTTGCACAAGAACGAGCTCTGGGTCGTGATGGAGTACATGGAGGGCGGATCGCTCACGGACGTCGTCACCGCGAACCTCATGACCGACGGTCAGATCGCCGCGGTCTCCCGCGAGACGTGCCAGGGCCTCGTTCACCTTCACCGTCATGGCGTCATCCACCGTGATATCAAGTCCGACAACGTGCTACTCAGCATGAACGGAGACGTCAAGCTCAGTACGTCTGTTCTTGTGCTGTCACACCCCTTGACGTAATACTAACAGAGGTTTCTAGCTGATTTCGGTTTCTGTGCACAAATCTCTGAGACGAACGCGAAGCGTACGACGATGGTCGGTACACCATACTGGATGGCTCCCGAAGTCGTCACTCGTAAAGAGTATGGCCCGAAGGTCGACGTCTGGAGTCTGGGCATCATGGCCATCGGTGTGTTTGCGTCATGCCCCTGTCCCCATAAGGCTGCATGCTGACCCTTCGCGAAACGGCAGAGATGATCGAGGGTGAACCGCCATATTTGAACCAGAACCCCCTCAAGGCTCTGTACCTCATCGCAACCAACGGGACGCCGCAAATCGCGAACCCCGAGCAGCTCACGCCGGAGTTCCGGGAATACCTCGCACGAACTTTGGAGGTAGACGCGGAGAAGCGTCCGACCGCAGCAGAACTGCTCGAGGTTCGTCAACCTTTATCCTTCCAGAACGCACGTGTAATTGACAGTTGTGCGGCAATTTTAGCATCCGTTCTTCAGGCTCTCGGAGCCGCTGAGGACACTAACGCCGCTCATCAAGGCTGCGCGCGACATCGCGAAGAACAAGTCTTGAGGGAGGCCCTGAACGAGGATCTGGTCCACCTCCAAACCATAATCAGAATATACGTACCGCTGTTACCCCGGACCCAGCTTCGTCGCTCTTTCGGCTACCGTTTACCACGCCCATGTCATGCACCGATCTATCTATATCCACTATCCGCTCGTTCCCATCTCTCTCCCGACTGATCCCATCCAGCTCCTCGCTATTAGTGTTCTATTAGGCCTTCCGGCAAATCCCATTCCGTCCGTCTCCCGACCCGTCCTCGCTCCCGTCTCCGTTAAGTATGCGCATAGGTCGCGAATGTTGTTGTCTCCCCAAGTACAAGTACAAACGTCTAGCTCTCGCTCTCCGTCGCTTCAGGATACGCGTTCCAGGGCGAAGTAGAATACCCCATATTCCCGTTTCGAACGCTTGATTTTGGACGCGGATGAGGCGGGGCAGGGAAGGGTACGGTACTCGACTCACGCTGCTCCTCGGGTTTTGCTCGTGGCGTTCGGACCCATTCGTCTGGTAGCATGTACCCCCGTCCTAGTGTATACCCGTGATGGTAATACCTGTGTTGTCCATGTTGATAGCGTGAACGTGTATGGATTAGAAGCAGTGACTGGAATAGTGTGTCGTAGTTGGGTAGGAAATACATATTGTCGTGCTAGAGATGTCATCATAGTGCAATGCGTGATGTGCGTGCAAATCGATATTATGAATACAGTAGATCATAGCGTGCTTCCTCTGCTCTTACATGTGTGGTGCCCAACCTGTCGGGAGCGTAAGTAAAATCGGTTGAGCCGCACCGCCCGGGATAGACTCACCGATGTACATCAGCGCAAGGTTCGTGAGATCGCTCGCCTCTGTGATGAGCTCGTTAACCGTGTATTCCACGCTGGCCGTCTTGTCCAGCTTGCGAGCAACGGCTGAGAGTGCACGGTCGGCAGCTTCGTCCGTAGCGCCGCTAGCCATGTCGATGCCGACAGCGAACCGGAAAGCTTCACCGGTGAGCTGCGCGGTCTCATCGGGCTGGGCGGCCTGAGCGCGCTTGATCTTGAACTCGCTCGCAGTCCTAGAGGAAGGTTAGACCGCAAGATAGGACGACGCGCGTAGAACTTGACGTACCAGGAATGGAGGGGGTCGTATCGGAACACCTCGAGGACAGTGAGGATCGTCTCTGAACCATCGCGTAGGACACGCAGCGTCTCCTCGGCGCATCTATGGAACACGCCTTGCGTGCCGGAGATTCCTAACCCATCCACCATGTCGGCTGTCAATCGGAATGGGACTCGCTCAGGTTGCGGGAGCAGTTTACCCTATATACTGTTAGCAGGGTGTAATCTGCATGATGACTCCGACTCACCTGTTCGAAAGCGATGCCCAGATCGATGTGAACGACCTCGCCTGTCTTGTTGTCGATAAGGATGTTGGACGTATGGCGATCACCAAGGCCAAGGATGTGCCCCACAATGGAGTTGGTAGCGACGCTACGTGCGTAGCGGAGACGCATCGCAAACCATGACATCGGGGTTTTATGCTGCTCGGTGAAGTAATGTCGCATGACCGGTTTAAAGCGCTGTTGTACACGAGTGAAACGTTTGATAACTGCCTGAGGTTCTTGGCGCCATTGCCCAGAGTACTTGTTATTGCTTCCCACAATCTCCCTGTGGACCTCGTCTTGGTTCAAGTCATTAGGCCGATACCTGACGAAGCCTGGTAAGCTATTTTCCCCATGCTGGCGAAAGGAGCGCAGACACCTTAGATGCGCCGGCTTCAACCAGGCTGCTAGAGGGGTTGTGTTGTCCACGAACTCTAAGACACCCGCTTGGGACGCGAGCGGTATAACCTTGTACCCACGGACGCCTAGCTTTCGTTTCCGAGTCTCACGATCGTGACGGAGCACCACATTGACCAAGTCAAAAACTTGTTCCATGACCGCGTCTTGCCGTAGATCGTCGTCACCTTCGCCCTTGTACTGTTTTTATAAGGGATAAGTGTTGCGTTCAAACGATGGCCGAATGATACGACCCACCAGCTGTTTGTAGACCTGCCCGTTACTGCCGTGGCATCTGACAATCTTCGGCAGATTGATTCCCCCAGCTGTAGTGTAGTCTGTGTGAAAATATGAGATCCAAACGCAATCTCGATACTCAGTCGTAGGATCAATGGGGGTCGGTGCAGTGATAACTGGAACTCGGACGTCCTTGAGTTTTTGGATGAGGACTTGCTCGGGGACGGAAAGAGACGCCGGTTTGTGCTTTTGCCGGAAGAGGTGCTTGATGGGATACTTCGCCCATTCCAGAGAGGCGTCGCAGACGTGTTCCACAGCCCTGACACGTTCGCCCGCTCTGCGATCGGATCGAAGTCTGTCGAAAACATCGGATACAGCGGCTGCGCGTTCCAGTTGTGATGCCCCTGGAGTTCCTTGACGGATAGAATGCCGCCTCGAGACGCCAGAAGCCTGCGAAGGTGGTCGGTCCCCCTTAAGACAATATAGGGGAAAGAGGCTGTGGAACGGGTGCTCAGAACCCATCCGTTGGATGATAGTCTGCAGGATCTCTTGGTTTTGAGTGGCTTGCTCTCTCTCCGACCTCGAGAGCCGAGCTGTCAACTGGTGTGCGAGAAAAACGAACTTCCGCGACGGGACCCGTCCGAGCGCCTCGCCAAAGCGGAGTGCTTGGTCATCGTTGTCGAAGTTGGCAAGCCAAAGCGAGCAAAGGCGAATAGGGGAATCCTCGTCGAACTTGTCAGATGCGGCGAGACAGCGAGAGTGCATCTCGACTGCAGAGGCGAGGAACGACGTTCGCTGACTCAAATGCTCCTTCGAGCGCTCGATATCCTGGATCAAGAGTTGTTGTGCGCGAGCTTGCTCTTTCTTCAAAGTGTCGTACTCGGGGCTGTTTCGCACATTGTCCATCCGTCGTTGCCGTTGTTTTACCTCCTCTCGTTTCCGGTCGACATAAATCTTCCATCGCAATGCATCCGGGGACTTGGAGATAGCGTGATACTGTTTCTCTGCGAAGATCGCGTACTGATGGAAGACTTTGGCACGGTTATCGTCCAGCGAGACAACCCCTTGCGCATTGATCTTCGAGACGAGATCGGCCGCGGGTCCAAAGCATTCGTCGACAATCAGCGAAGGCTTCTTCACGGAGGCTTCCGCGGACCAGGTACCCTGATTGCCCCGTCAGTGAGAGACCCGGAGGCGAAGTCCTGCGCCTTACTAGTTGAGCAAGCAACGTTGCATACTGAACCTTGCGGTGCGTTTCGTCCACGACCTGTATCGCTGCATGTGACGAAACAAGGGTGGCCAGAGATTCTACCGCTAGTTTGGGTTCTTTGATCAGCCATAAGACGTTGGCAAACTCCTGGGAAACGTTCGGTGAAGACGACTGTTCTAGCGTCTGAGCTCTAGTCACGGAATTCATGGCGATTTGGGACTGATGAGCATCGCGAGCCCTTTCAGAAAGACATAGAAGGGATGCTTTCTCCAACTCGAGCAGCGCGTCACAAAATGGCGATACGAGATCACCAATCTGAAGACGCTGCTCCTTCTGTCGCGCTGAGCGGATGAGGGAAGTGCGAGTTGCCATGATGGCCTCGATATTGGAAAATCTAGACTGCCATTAGCAAAGTCGACAATTCACCATGGGGCCGGTAGAACTTACTCGAAGGCAGGATCTATACGCGTAAATGGCCCCCACTCCACTCCATCAACACATCTGGACTGCAATGCCTTCTGAACCTCCTCGTTCTGCCATTTTCTCACTTGGCCAAGACACATGAGATTCTGGGTGACTTGGCGAATCTCAGTGGAGTTCTCGTTACCGAGATCGCGAAGACGATTCATTTCCTGGATGAATGCCCGCCGCAAGGTCATAGTCACGGCTTGCGGACTCCTCTCGCGGTGAACAGCCCTTAAAGCCAAGTAAAGCGTCGCCCCAGAGTTGTCGCTGCCTAGGTTCTCCGGCAAGTCCCAGGTCTCAGCTCGCCACCCAAGGTTGTATGCAAGCGCGCTTGACTCGGCTGTACTGCTCGTGTCCACGAAGAGATTTTGCATCGTGCTCAACGCGAGTTGATTGAAGCCGAAGGCAGAAATAGATTGGACGATACCATCGGTTTCAGAGGGACCGGCTGACCCAGACTCGATGACTGCCCCGTGGTAACGGAAGGCCTTGTCCCACTGGTTCTCGTGGCGGAGACGTTTGACGAAGAAGGTGCGCAGATCGCCCGTTTTTATCCCGTAGAATCCATCAGGCTCGTCGATGTGATTATAGATCTCGAAGAGGATATGTTCCGTGGCAGAGCCGTCGGACGTGCTCTGCGTCGGACCGTGCTCTGCTGCTAGCTCGAGGAAAAGGAGAGCTGTGGTGTACGCGTTGCATTTGATGGCTGAGCGACTGAGGGCCGTGAAGTCCATGGCCAGCCACTTGTTGTGGGCAAGGGCGTCCTTGACATTAGAAGGGTGGAAGCGGCGAAGGTGCAGGACAACGCTGATGATGGCGCGATGGCAAGGAATAGCACAGTTGCTGAAGGAGAGGACGGCGGAAAAGTACTCTGTGAGCACACTCCGTGCAGAGCCCGGCATGTCCGATGAGTGCTTGTGCCGCTCTTCCTGAAGCAGGGAGTGAACGAGCACGGGGAGCACCTCTTCGGCGAAGTCGCGGTTCGATTCCAAAACAGGCGCTAAAGTAGAGAAGAACGGCTCACAAGCCCCCAAAATGTTGCCAAGGATGGTAGTAAGCCGTGTGATCCACGAATCGAAGTCTACTGCTAGCTGCAGCATCGCGTCATCCATCAAAGTTCCACGCAGATCTAGAGGAGGGACTTCCGGAAGAGCCTTCGAAAATGCTTTCAGATACCGCAGCTCGCGTTGAACGTCTGGGGAATAGGAATTGAGACAATGATCTTGGGAGGAAACAGACATGAGCGTCCGCAAGGTCTTATAGGCGACATGCACTTGAGCAGCGGAGGAGGAATCCAGCATGGCGCAAAGTGATTTGACGATCGCGGAACGAGCGACATCGACGAGCACACCAGAAGGGGGGTCCTTGCGAGCGGCCTTCGCGTCTATCCCATCCTGTGCATGGATTACTCGAACGGACTCCGGTTCGAATTGATCGCTACCAATGCTGTCAACTTGGCCATGGTGTAGCATGAGAAGGGAGGTGAACGCGTCGATGTCGCTGTCGACCAAGTATTTCTCGGGAGGAATGCAACCCTTGAGTCGCCAGAAGTCTGATCTACTGAAGCGTTCATCCGACTCGTTTTGTGAAGCCAGGTCGTAGATTCGCCGAACAAGACGGAACTTGCTCGCCGAAACGCCGTGGTCGACAAGGACGGAGGTCAACTCGGATAACTGCACTTCTTCGCATGCTGACTGCAGAGTTTCAGGAAGTTCACGGGGCCATGCAGCAAGGGCCCTCAGGGTCTGCGCCGTCAAGGAATTGTTCCTCCGGAGGATATCGGCCTGCTTCTCCGCCCATGTGAGGAGATCCATGCCTAAACTAGCCACAGACACGTCCATCGATTGTGAAAAATCGTGCGCGAAGGTGCTGATTCGGATGAGAACGTCGGCCAGACGGTAGTCTGCCTTCGTTGATGAGACTTTGTAGACGGAGAAGCACCATTCCAATAGGGACTGTGCGCCACGAACGAGGTCAACCTGGGCGAGCATAGTGGCGGCCCTGAGGGTTAGGGTGCGGAGGAGGCATTCGTCCTCAAAAAAGTGGGTGTGATGGCATGCGACCCAAAGGGAAACGGCGTTGAGCAAGCGCAGCTGCTCGTTGACGAGAGGAGATGCTTCGATGTCGGCGAAGAGCTCGTGGAGTACATGATAGGTGACGGAGCAGTCGTCCGCCTTCTTCACACGGCTGCGATACCATTCTAACGCGCGGAGGATGACGGAAGTGGTATAGAACGGCAAATTTGGCTTGTGGGCTTCAACCATGTCGAGAGAACGATATCGCGTAATGGCCTGGAAAGCCTCCACAACCTTATCGTCCTTTGCACTCTTTATGCCGTCCGATATGTGGCCATTCGGAGAGACATCCTGGTCACCGAAGCTCCTGAGGATGGCGACGACAATTGCATCTGCGTCTTTCTTGAGCCTTTCCTTGAACGAGGGGTCGCCCTTGAGATAATGAGTCTTCGCGCGAAGCCTCTCATCGAGCTGAGCCTCCACTTCCAGATCGCGCGTAGGGGCCAACCAGTAGACGATCTCGTAGGCAACGAGTTGAGCGAAACACTCGTCTATACCCGCTTGCTCGTTCTTTTGGACCGCTTGACAATGACGCACGAACAACTCCTTGCCGTACTCGATCTCCTCCGCGCCTCCCTCCGCTAGTAGGTTCGTAGGTGTGAAGGAGTGAAACGTAGCTTCGGCACACTCTCTGCGATCGCGGTATCCTAGGAGCTCGGGAGGGAACTTGAGGAGGTCGATGCCACCACGACGGATAGAGTAGGCGAATTGGGAGGCGTAGCAGTTGAACAGGTCGGAGAGCGTCTCGATACCCATCCGCTCCACGATCCCCCAGAGCACTGCTTTCAGATGGGGCAGATACATTGTGGAGAAGAACGCGACCTCTAGCAAATGCCAGTATGCGCCCCGCCGAACTGAAGCGTCGGAGATGACGACATTGCCCAAGCACAGGAGACGCGTGAGGATGCTCTCGTAGCTAGAAAATATAACATCAGCTCCTCACCAAGGGAAAATTGAACAATTGACAACATACTTCTCTTGTTGAGTAGACAGGTTGTGCTGAATATTCGGGTAGACGTCGTACATCAGATCACGCTGGGCGAGTCGGCCAACGGCCAATAATCGAGGACTTGCCGCGGCGATGCGGAACCGGATCCGTATGTCGTCGTCGTTTCCCAGGGTAGGGAGCACCGCAGCCGGGAATTGTTCTTCGCCAGGGTCTGGATCTCTGCGACAGACATCGCCCAGATTTCTTGTTTGGGATCCCTGGTCAGGTACCTATCGAGGAAACGGATGATGGCGTCGGTGACCCGCCAAGACCGTTGAGCCCTCTGCCTCAATCGGTCAATGGTCTCCCAGCAGAATATCCTCGCTCTGCCTCCAGCTTCACTAGCCGCTACCGCGGGGTCCATCCATACGTGCGATGTTCTATCCAAAGCGTTCACGACCAAAAGGAATGTCTCTTCGATACCTTGGTAGGTGTAAACATCGGAGAGGCTTAACAGCTTGCCCAGGAGCGCTTGCAAGTTCGACGCGCTGAGATTGAGAGTCCTCCGCCCCACTTGCTCGCAGTAGGCTGGTCCGAGAGACAGAAATTCGTCTAGTTCAGAATTCAGAACGAGATCAGATAAAGCGCGATCCCGAGTGGGCTCCCCGGACGACGACTGTAAGATCGGAATCACAGCTAACACCGTCATGCAGGAATCGACGATGCGGGCATTGTGGACTTCGTCCTGCTGCGCGTTCCGGGTGGTAGAAAGGGATGTGACGGCATGCGCGTCGCGAACGGACCCAAAGCCATCTGAATCGTCCACGGCAGCCATGGCCTGCTGGCCGTTGCCGAGGGTTTGGCCCACCGCCAGGCGCAAGACGTCGCGAAGCGCGTTGAGCAGTCCGACGAACGCGTCTTGGACCTGGAAATGGGGTCACTAATGCGAAGGAAGGCACAAAGAAGCAGCGAACCCACATCAGCACTCCGGAAGACAAACCGCTGCAGATCGCGGCGATGAGCAGTGTCAGAATGTTTTATCCGTGCGTTCGACAGAAGCTCCCTTAGAACCTGCGTCCTAATCCCTGTCCTCTCGCCAGGCGGAACCAGTGCCACCCACTCCGCGTCATCGACGCGGTCTTCGTCTGCACAAATCAACGGCTTGAGTGCGTCTAGGATGAGTCGCCGCTCTTCCGCCTTCCATCGCGTGTCGGTCAGAAGGGGGACGACAGAGCCGAGGAGCTTGCAGGCCGCTTGGAGGACACGTCTGTTGGACTGCGTGCCATTCATCACGAGTGACGCCTCAAAGCAAAGAGCGGTGACGGCCAGATCGAGAGACGAGCGAACCCTCTCCGCTGTTGGGAATCCGTAACCGGGACCACGCTGGCCCACGGTGATAGACAGCTCCTCCAGAGACTTCAACAGAAATGCGGAGATCCTCCTTTCTCGACCTCGTGGCGGGGTCAGATCGATGCTATCGACGAAGTGCAACGACGGCCTCCCGCCGCCGTCTTGAGTCCCATCGGGGGAAGAACCGGACTCAGATACGGGCGTAGGTCGGCGGTAAGCAGGAAGACGGGCGTGCAATTGGAAGTCGCGGATGACCTTGGTCTGTGTCTCCTCGATCACGGCGTCGACGATGGGGCAGTGAGGAAGCATCATGCCGCATTGCAGCCTAACCCGCCTTGGCGCGCCGACGATGGCCTCGAGCAGGGCGTGGATGTGGGCGGTAGTATAGAACGGCATAGATGTCCGGCGTTCGCTGCCGATCCTCCACGATTCAGTCAACCACGAAAGTACCTTCTCCTCCATCTGCACGCGATAGAGCCGGACATCTTGGTTTGCGACACGGAGGCATAGAACCATGAAGTCGCATACTGAGTCGTAGGGATAGGCCGGTCCCTGCACGTCTAAATCCTTGGCGAAGGACTCTATCTCCACGAGTACACGTTGAGACGAGAGCAGACGCTTGGAGTACGTCAAGAGGGTGTGGGCGGCATGGCATGCTGCTCGGGAGACGGCGGGCACGTTCGCGCGGCGCATAGCATGCGTCCAGATGGGGTCCCAGACGGCAGTGGCATTAGGTAGGGGCGAATCGGCGGTGGACCTTGGAGTCGATGCACATTCAGAATGCGCGATCGCGGCCAGACAAAGGAAGGTCCATGATTGGATGATGGCGTCCTCAAATGAGACGAAGGCTACCAACGTCGCGATGATATCTCGACGCAGCTGATCGTGCAAGGCGTGCCAATGTCGGTCAACGAAGAAGAGGAGGACTTGAAGGTGGTGTGTTCGCACTTGCTGCGAAGCTTGCGACCTGATGGACTGTAGCAAAGACAAGACAGGGTTCTCCAGTTTGAGTCGCTTTCCGGATAGCGTTGCCTGGGAGTACGTTGACTCGGATCGTAGATATAACTGTGGGGATACGGCTCAGTTTAAACGTTCTTTCAATTCGCGGACGACTCTACCTTCTCCGCGCAGTCCGCTTGGAGCTCAAGAGTTGCCCAGGAGAGGGCCTGGTCACCGTCAAAGTGCCAACCATACTGAAAGGTATCCGCAATAAAAGCCCCTTTGTCACTCTCACGGTCTTCGTGTAAAAGACGAAGCTGCAAGCATTCGAGCGAAAGGCTGTGAACTCCCCAACGGCTCTGCGCTTCGCCATCTAATGCGGACCACAGGGACGCGAGAGCACCGGTTGGGTCGACGCTTGCTTCACCCTCCAAGGGTTCAGCAGTAAGCAGAGGAAAAAGGAGGCGGAAGACGACGACCAGATCCTCCTTCATGCGCTGATTCTTCGTTCCCCACATGTTCACGAGGGGATGCCAGCTATCATTAGCGAAGACGCTGACAACTTGCCGACAATTCAGCGTAAAGTGGGATAGAGCAGCAGAAAGGCCGATGAGGTAGTCATGGTGCAGCGACGTATCGCCAGTGTATATGCGCAGGAAATGAGAGAAATAGTTCATGAGAAGACGGGGGAACATGTGAGGATCCTCTTCTTTCCGCTTCAACTGCGCCTCGCGGGCTTCATCGTCTTTCGCGACCGGTTCGTCGAGAATGGGGGCGGTAGGGGAACGAAGGAGAATGGCAATGATGGACATGAATTCGATTTGTTCGAGGGAGACAGGTTGGGAGCTTCGAGGCATTGTACCACGACGGAAAGCAGTCCGTCGTGGAAGACTGCCTTGGCGAGGCCGTTTCGATCCGGGCGTCGACGGGCCTGCCGTGCTCTCCGCGGAGGAATGCGTTCCACCTTCGCCCATGCCCACTTCCTCGTCCGAGTCGACATCCATCCCATCGCTATCATCGGACCCAAGGTGCTGGAACAGGGTGCGCTTCGGTACAACACCCACGACGACGTTGAATGCGAGGGCAAGCAGGTCGTGCCACACCGGGTCCCTGATGTTGTGAAGGTGGGGTTTGTAGGTGAGGATAGACTTGATGGTCTTTGCGTACGGAAGAGCCACTGGTGGGAGCAGCTCTCCTCGGTGCACGAGGGCATGGGTGAGATGGAGAAGTAGGGATTTAAGGACGCGGTAGTTAAGCCTGGTGAGGCTGCGCTCAGTCAGCCAGCGAACGAGAGATGCGACTTCACCTAGTCGTCGGATGGCCGTGGATTCGCGGGTAGTGGGGCCCGTGGGGAAGGCACCAGCCGTCTTCGCGATGCACGACTTGAGCTCCTTCGCGAAGGCCTCGAATAGGGCTTGAAAGATGGCAAGCCAAGCTTTGCCATCGCCTCCGTCGTCAAAATGGAGGATCGCCGACTGCCTGTCGAACGTAGCACGAAGAGCACTGTAACCCTGTTGTCGCTCAGTGACCTTCTCGCTTTTGAGATTGGCGAGAGTTCTCTTTAAGCCGCCGGACTCTTGCCTCGACATGTACTGGAGTGGTAGTCAGGGGGACAGAGGGAAGTCAATGCAGGTGGGGGAAGTGAGTGGAGGTCGACCTCGACGATGAGGGGGGAGGGGAGGATAATATGTTCGGCACGGCAAGCCAGCCACAACGCGTTTGAACAGACGCCGATTCTTTGTCGCGTTATTTGCTCCTATTTGGCAATCAAAGGGGACGACCGTGACCTTGCTAGTAGTAAGTAGTACTTCAAATTCGGTCTCCCACTTGCTCGTTTCGATGGACTCTCTCCGTATGCAGCCGTTGACGTTGAACACCTGTCAGTGTCATGGAGAGAATCATGTGGAATATTTGTGAAAACCGAGCCCTTATATATGCTTACTCTGCCTACGACTCACCCGCCTTCCAAGTTAGCGGATGTCATTACATAGGTCAGATGCCCCCATTGCATGGCCAGGGGCTCTATCTCGCCGTTCGTTACGTTGCACACACGCTGCCATTCGAGATGCAACTGGCTGCGGTACATCCATGCCAAACTACCGTTTTCCACGTGGCTTTCATTCGGCATGTAGCGCCGCTTTATAACGCGCAACTCATTCGAGGTTCCACGCCTTTCGCAGTCCTCTTCTTGACCCCTACCTCAGTTTTTTCGCCCGCAGTACTGGCTCTTCGCCTCGACAGCCATCCATTGTCGCGATCGAGCCTTCTTAATGTGAGTCGTATGCCTTGAGTTGTTGGGACAATATCAACATTGTGACGCCACTCTATTTTTTTTGTCAGACTCAAGTATACAAACCGTATACTCGTCCTTCTGCTTAGATCCATAGCATTTCCAACCAACAAGGTTTTTGGCATTCCAAACCCTCGTTTAACATAGCGCTAACTCCAATTTGTTCCCAGCCTCCCAATGTCAGACTCGGATTCTATGCCCAGCTTACCCACCATCTCTCATTCATCAGACTCATACACACCCTCTCTCTTCGCCCTGGACTTGGACCCTGGGTGCGACGAGCGCCTCAACATTCGTTGGAGCCGGCCTGATTCAACAACGCATGCGAAGTTCCATGCAGAACGCGAACTCATCATCCGTTCCATCTGCGACTTACGAGCTCGTCTCAACCTGCACACTCATGTCGCACAACTACCCGACGACCTCGTAGCAGAGATTCTCGACCACTTTGTCTCCAGTTGTTACGAACTAGTCCGCCATGGTTTGACCTTCCGTTCTCAGTCACGCTGGATCGCCCCGGCCCATGTTTGCCGACGTTGGCGCACAATTGCACTTTCCACGGCAACATTCTGGAGTTTCATCTTCGTCGATAGCCCCAAGGCGTTCTCAAGCCTTGTCGCACGCTCGATGAATGCTCCACTACACATCATCGTACGTCCAGTGGTCAGGTCCCCGTTTCGCTTTATGCCACACCTTGAGTCGCACCGAGAAGGCATTGATCCCGTTATTCTGGACGGGATAGTAGCGGAGTCTCACAGGATTCGTGAGCTTTGTCTCGAAGGGGAGCTAGCCGGCCTCCAATCCATTTGCAAGAAGTTGCGCCAGCCGTTGCAGTCCCTGGAAATGTTGCGCCTCTCGTCTGTGGAACGCATTAATCCCCTTCCGATTCGCCCAGCTCCTTCGCTAACTGTGATGCCGAGAGATGGCCTTACACCTCACCTCCGCCACGTCGAGATTCTCAAGCTATCCTTCAATTGGATTGATGCCCTTTTCAAGTGCCCCTCGCTCACCACGCTCGTCGTACACGGCCTACTCAATCGTCGTTATCTGTTGCACGATCCACCTTCCATCGGCACTATGCCGCAGCTCCTGGACGTTTTAGGTCTCATCGCTCCAGGGTTACGTGTCCTATCCTTGGAAGAGGCCATCCCCCCGCTACCACTCGGTACCACCAGCCCTCCCCCACCCGAGCGCAACATCATCTTCCCCTTCCTTCGATCACTGCATCTCGCGGGAAAATTGATCGATACTGCAAACCTCTTCAATCACCTTTCCCCGCCTTCGTTAGCGTCTGTTACTTTGAAGTCTAGGAAGTCGATCGACAATATCCACCACATCGGCACGGCAGGAGTAATAGACGTCGCTCGTCGTCTCTCGCAGCACACTGGGGGCGCCAAACCTTTCTCCTCCGTGCAGGTCATTTTCGCCGATGGGACCTGGCATGTCGCCTGCTTCAGAGTCGCCGACCTATTAAAAGACTCCCCATCGACCTTTCTCAGGTTGCCGTCCGTGTACGGCGGTGATGAAGAGATGCCCATTACGGCGTTCTTGCGTGGCTCAGGCAACATGTTCGCCCACGTCCAATGCCTCAGTATCACTGGCGACACGTTCGACTTGAACTGGGCGTTCCTCATCGCGCATCTCCCCCAGTTGCAGTCCCTCGAATGTGACGGCCACCCGTTCGGCCTTTCTTTGAGGCGCTCAGCGACGTGCAGACGGACGAGTCCGGAGGGCAGCATGTCCCGTTGCCTGAGCTTCGTATCCTTCGGCTTGTCAACGTCCTCTTCCGACGCCCTGCAGACAACGTGGAGCAGGAGTTTGTCGACGAGCTCCTCGACTGGGTCATCTTGCGCTGCAACTACGGCTACCCTCTGGAGACGCTCGAGCTCGGGAACTGTATGCATGCTTCGGAGATTGATGTCGATCTTCTGGCGGAGGTTGTTCCGGATGTTGGTTGGGACGGGTGGGACTCGGATGGGGAGGCTGTAGAGGCTTTGATATTAAGGCATGTCGTGGGCCAGTATTAAGAACTTTTGAGCCTGAGGCGACATCCTCGAACATTGTGTTTCGAGTTACTAGTACTTCAAGTTCGTACGTAGTACGGGAGTGTCTGGGCCATGCATTAGGATGTACTGAAGGTTGCATACAGGTAGAAGTGAATGTTTCTTTATTTCAACGTTCCACGTTCGGTGTCGTAAGTACTTACCAAGTATCCTCCTTCAATATGATTTCGGCTAGATCTTGGAGGCCGTTCAATTACATACGGCAACGCCCATCACAGGGTCGGAGATAAAACAGCACCCGATGAGATCTGTGATCTGCGGTACCACAGCACCTCCGACTGCGGTAATATTAAGTGCTTTGTCTCCGCACCACCACTATTTCACACTTCCCAGTCCGACAACGATACAGGGCTTGTAAGTTCATCTTCCTTATGTATTTATAATCAAGAGTTTGTGACTGACTTAGGTCTAGAGCGTACTGTACATGTGTCAAATTTAAACTAGAACCTGGGTTACACACTGACTCTTTTGGGTACGCGTTGCGGCGAATGACCACTGGTCCCCATCCAATTTATCGAGTCTGACGTGAGCATTCATTCACCGCAGCGATTCTTTTCTCTCTAACCTTAAATTTGATTAGGAGTGTGCCACTGGACCCAGACATGGCAAGTGCTCGCAAGAAAGTCGAAGAAGAAATCAGAGAACACGCCAAAGCAATAACCATGCTCAAGCACCGCCTCAACGAGATGACAACGATCTCTCGTCTCCCTAGCGAGCTCCTATCGGAGATCTTCGTCTGCTTCGCCCGGAACTACTTCCGAAGCTACACCGATCCTAAAGCGCATTCCTCATACTACAGCTACCCTCGCGGTGTCCCGGAGTGGGTTCGGGTTGCCCACGTTTGCCATTCTTGGAGGGAGATTGCGCTCAGTACGCCTCGCCTGTGGAGTTTCATCTCCGTCACCCAGCGAGTTATTGCAGAACAATTGCTCGCGCGTTCCAAGAAAGCTCCTCTTTCGGTCGCCGCAAGCCATCTCGGGTACAACGCAGACCGCAAAAAGTTCCTCGAGACGATCTTCTCGGAAGAGATGTACCGCGTGAGGGAGCTGTTCATCAACGGCCCCTCCACGCACGTCTACGAACTATGCGCAAATCTCACGAAACCTGCCAACGCACTGCACACACTAGTGCTATCCGACAACGGGGAAAATTATACCTGGAACAGCTCCGATATTATACCGCAAATTGTTTGCAATGGTCATTTCCCCCGCCTCCGGTGTCTCGAGATCCGTCGACTTGCTATACGCTGGGCCAACCCCCTTCTGTGCTCGGCCCTCACCAATCTCGTCGTCACTCAAAACAGCTACCGGGACACCATGGGAACCTTTGAAGAGTTCCTCTCCACCCTCGAATCAATGTCGGGCTTGCAGACCGTCGAGCTCACCAACGCTATTCCACCGGCCCCCGGCGGTTCGGCGCCTCTCCCGCCTCGTTCTCGTACCATCATGTTTCCCCACCTGCGGGATATCCACCTTAACAGCCCTACAATTGATTGCGCCAACTTCCTTCGCCACCTATCCCTAGGAGCCGACATCAAGCTTCAGCTCATGTGTCGCGAGGAGCGAGGCATCCAGGACCTTGTCCTCAGGGTCAAGACCGCCCTCGCTCGCTCGGACCCCTGGCGTACTGTCGAACTTTCACGACGCTATGGTTCAGAGCTCACTTTCCGCGCCTGGCACACGAGTGTCACCTTCAACGAGGGCTCCCATGTTGTCGACCCTGCTCCTTTTACCTTCGAACTATCCGACCGCGTGATAGTCTCCGGCCTAGTTCTTCACCGGCCCCTTTTCGAACAAGCCTCGATGTTCGCCAACACGGAAACATTCGTGGTGGATACTCACACGGATTGGCAGTGGAAAGACGCTTTTCCGCGATGTCCAACCTTCGCGAAATCATCGTCCTGCGCCATACTCCGGACTCGATGCTTGACGCTCTGTCCAGTAGGCCGAAAGGACAGAACAAACGCAGCCGGTCGATCCTGTTTCCGCGGTTGGAGGTGCTCAAGTTCCACGATGTTCGTCTTGCTAGCCCCGACTACGACGAGGACGACGAGTTTTTCGACCGGCTCATCGACTGCATGATTTACCGATGCAACTACTACCGCCCCGTACAGGAGGTTCATATCGCGGAATGCCGAAACATTCTCGGCGAGGACATCACCCGTCTGCGGGAGATCGTGCCGGAGGTGGTGTGGGATGAGGTGGAGGAGATCGAAGAGGAGGACGAGGACGAGGAAGACGAAGAAGAGTTATCGGATGAAGAGGATTACGACCCGTTTGAGGAGGAGATGTACTATGATCCGGACTTCGATGACCCCTACGGGATGTGGTAGGGATCAGTGCGGTGGTGGTATGTACGTCCTAGCGTTTCGACGAACGCGAAACTGAACCGACGGCCAGGGCGTGCTTCACATTTCGCAGGGGCGACGCTGTTCAGCCGCTCTCTGAGCACCTAGCCAATACCACCGTGGAGTGTGGAATCCCATTCGCAAACATATACCCCAATATTATATGTAACATGAACATGTAAACCTACCCGCTGCTTCATCAGAACCACTTGAATGCTCTACTTAACCGCCGCCGGTCCGAGTAGATTGTTGTCCTATGGAGTGGGCAGTAGTAGCGGGCGTTGCAGATCTATCTCAGACCGTCGTATTGTAAGGAGTTGAACAACATATACCATACTTGAATCGGATTTCGCGTTTCGACGGGTGCGCGTGAAGTATCATCGACGCCGCCGGCGAAAGGCGTCTAAACAGAACTCCTTCGACCCTGACCTCCACGACGCCCGAGTCGACCCGTTGGCCCTTCTTGTTCGCTCCCAGGTGACGACATGCAGGCAACATTAGACTCAACAGGCCTCAAGCGTGCGTCCCTTGCGCCGTTTTTTGCCATGCCCGCCGCTCATGCTCATCAGACCTCACTAGGGCCCTCACATGTCTCTCCAAGTTCGGCGACGACCTCGTCATTCTCGCCACTTCGGAGACGTTCGCGCTCTCATCAACCAACACTGCCATGACCGCATACGGGCGGTTCAAGTACCCAAGGTCGTTTTTCAGTAGATATCGCGTCGACTCGCGTCCGGCGGGCGATGAGGTTGAAGAGTTGCCGAATGTGTCTGGACAGATAGTTACCAAGGTGCGTCTATGCGAAAATGCGACGACGCGTATGAAAATGGTGAATCTGGACGCGCATATAGCACCTGTTATCCATCCTGAAGCACAAGACGAACGAGAAGGCGTGCGAAAAGTGCGAGTTCGTGATCACGGACGGTCCCACCCAAACCATTTCTGTCGACGATGACGAGGAGCGCGATTCTCTGGAGAGCAGATTGACTGTGCGTTTACATTGCAAACATGGTACATATCCGCTCTGCTCACCCCCGCCCCCCAATTCGCTTTCCCGATCCCCACCCCTGTTCGGTGTTGCACCTCCGTATATCGCGTGCTCAAACTCGCCTCTCTTAGGTATCATCAAGACGCATCGCCTCTCTCTCAACCCCATGACCGACCCTCTCTCGCCTAGCATGCCGGATCCCTCAATGGAGACAGTGATTACTGTCGGTCCGAAGACGATGAAGAGTATGCTCGAGCACTTCCCGTTCAGCAAGGGCAAGTCCGACCCGCAGCTGGTGTGGAACTTCCACGATGAAGAGGTCGTCTTGCGGAGTCTCGAGTCTGGAGCGGATGGCAAAGGTGCTTAACGTGTCTTCCATGTCCATGCGGCGGCTTTGCTAATCGGTGTCGATCATCCTGCTTCCAGGTCGTCCGTCGCTGATCACAGAACTCAAGCTTAGTGCTATGGAGTTCGATACATACGATCTGCAGGCCGGTCCAATGACTATTGCGTTCCATCTACGTGAATTCAATGTATGTATGAGTCTGCGTTCCTTGATGCTCTGAAGCTGACCATGCCGGGTAGGCTACCATCGCTTTCGCGGAGGCATCCGAGGTTTCTCTGAACCTCCGCTTCACCGATCCGGTCGACCCCCTCTACATCTCCGTCGACGCCGACTATGCAGACACACTCTTCGTCATCGCGACCAGCCAGATCTTCTCGCGCTCCCAGCAGAATTCCCAGGCTGACCCTGCGCCAAGGAACCCGCGCAAACGTCCACTTGAAGACGACAGCAACAACCGGAACCAACGGAACGTGCACAATACGGAGGACGGCAGCAGGGCGCGGGAGCGCCAAACGAAACCCATGAAGGTCGTGCATCGGACCGACAAGCAATCAATTGCGAGGGAGATGAACCCGCCCCCGCCGCCCACGGCGGAGCCACCGCCGTCATGGGCCGTCTTGACTGCCGCGCAGCAACGGCAACATCAGTGGCACCAAGAAGACGACGGACAGGGGGAAGACCAGGATCAGCACGGAGACTACAACGATTACGACTACGAGTTCGACCCCCAGGACGTTCACGCACAGGCTGGGCCGTCGCAGCCTTCACAGCGCAGTCCAGCGGGCAGCCGGTCTCGAGCGCGGCAGAAAGACAAAGGGAAGGAGCCGCTGTTCCTGCCCAGCTCGCAGATCTCGCACCTCCCCGCCGCGTCACAGGCCGCGATCATCGAGTCTGGGCTCGGGATCGAGCACATGTCGGCGGAGGAGCTCGCGATGATGCTCGACGGCGACGCGGACATGGACGAGCTCGGGGAAGATGGGGATGGGGATGGGGACGGTGACGGGAAACAGGAACAGCCGCCACAGCCGTCGCCGTCGCTGGAGTACGCGGACGAGGACTGGCGGATGGAGGATCGCGCGCATTTCATGGAGGGCGAGAATGGACACCCACAGACGAGGGACAGCCTCGAGCTGGTGGACGATGACGATGACTTTGAGATGGCGCCGACGCAGAATAACAACGGGGGTACCAGGGTGAGTTTGTTTTCGAGAGACTCGTTTCAGGAAACGTTTGTGGGCTGACTTGTGGTTGGATGGTGCAGGTGTTTAAGCCGTTGTTCGAAGATTGATCGTTTTTGTCATACGTACTACTATAATACCTCCGCCGTCATGGAACACTTGATCCAAACGCGGTGAGCGTTCATGAAAGAGAAAGAACCCATGAATGTGCATACTAATGTACACATACAGTGCATACAGCGTTGCTGGTTTCAACCACCATCCCAGAACCCGAAAGTCATACACCAAAAATACAAAATGGAATATCCGTCATAGGCATAGACCCGCTAGCGGCGATGTGTGGACGGTTGTCATTCGAAAGCGTCGTGAAGGTCGTGAAATTCATGAACCTGAAACGGAGTGTCAGCAGAGGTGTATTTCCGCCACAGCGATAGGACACTCACGAGCATCGGCTCGAAGTCTAGGACTGGGCAGGGGGCTCGGGCTCGACTGGAGACGTCTCGGCGGTCTCGGTGCCGCGGAACTCCTCGCGGAGGTCGAGCGAGCTCTTCTTCCTGCGCACCGTCCGCTGCCCGGTGTGTGCATCGTCTGTAGATGGAGCGGGTGCGGCGCCGGGGGCGACGTCGCCGTGTTTGTGGGGTGCTTCTGCACTGTGACGCGGGAAAGGCACGAGACCGTCCCTTCCTTCGGGCGGGCGCAGAGGCTCACTGGCGGGTCCTGTCCGGGTGTGGCAGGGCGGGGTGGGCGGAGGCAGCGAGGTGGGGGCGATGGGTGGCATGACGAGGCACTCGTGCATATGCGTCATCGAGGATGTCGTGTGTGGTCGTAAGTCGTGACTCGCACTGCGGTTTGGATTGTGGTGGAGAGGAGACGAAGTTGGGAAGCGGTGGGGAGGGGAGTGATGCCGGGTCGCAGAAAGCTCGAGAGTGGGGACAAGAGACGAGAAAAGCGTGGTGAGGGTAAGAGAATCTGTCTTGAGCGGAGACGGCGTGCTTTTATACGGCACGGAGAGAAAGTACGAGACAAAAACGCTCCAAACTGGGGCACGGAGTCAGCGCTTCGGGAGTGACCCGGCTGGAGCGCAGGACGTCACTGCTGTCCATTCTCCCCCCTCCGCCCATCCGAGTCCTCCCCGAGATGCTGTGCGCGGCGTACCGTAGCCTCGTTTCTGAGTCGATTCCGTCCCTCCGGCATCCCGACGGGCGGAACATGGCGCACTATGCACGGCCACACGTAGCCCATGCAAACTCGAATCGCCACACCAAGTGGACCATAGCTAGCCTTGTTCGAGAACCATTCTAGGGGACGTTTTTCGCGAAATGGAGAGCGGGTTCTACCCACCGATCCCTTGTCCGGACAAAAATCCCATCCCCGGGCGTTCCGGACAAGAACGGCAGGAAATTAAAAGGACGCTACACCTTCCGAATATGGAAGGAGCTGTGTCCGGACAAAACCAGCGAAATCGCGCTTCGGCCGCATTGTTGCCGCGTGACGAACGCGGCCGTCACACCGTGACCCAACGCGTTGGGCACTTGTGAATGTCTCGGGCGCGCGCGGCGATGATCGTGACCTGGACGTGCCTTCCGACTCTGTTGTGCCCGCCGTCGAGCTCTTTCCAGCGTTCATTACCTCTCGCTCGCTTACTTTGTCACTCTGCTCTCCGTCTTAGTCTGCCCACATGATGAGCCTCCACGCGCCCCTCGAGCCCATACCCAACGGCCCCAGAGCCACCCTCCCAGCTCGACCGCCACCAGCAGTGCGGATGCTCCTTTTCAAAACGTCCCCATCAGCAGCGATGTCCTGCACTCGGTGCCATAGAACCCTCCCCATCCACTCGACCGTCAAGTGGTGCGAGTCATGTCGCCCGAAGCACGGTGAACGCGTCAAACTCTCGAGGCAGGGGCGCGCCGCCCAGACCCATGCATCGTCGGTGTTGGCCCCCGTCATCGGGAACACGACGGAATATACAGGGAAAGTGGAAAACCCTCACATTGCGAACACCGACGTGACCATGGCGGACGCGACGGGAGAGTGCAGCTTGTCTCCGTCTAGATCATGTACAGGGGCGATGAAGAGGAAGGCGGACGCGATGAGCTCGGAAGGACCGGCGGCGGGAGAGCAACCAGGGCAGGACGCTACTCCGCATAGGACGCTGCGCAAGGAGTTCCAGACGGGGCAGGACCTCGTGAGGTCGCTCTCGGAGGACCTGGAGACTTTCCTCGTTTCACGCGCGACGTCGGCGTTGCTTCGCCCACCATACGTGAATTTCCACGGGTCGTACACCATCGTCATGGACCCTGACGTGCGTGGAGAACGCTGCGTGAAGCAGATCGTCGGCGAGCTCAAACAGTCTGCAAAGCTACCGTGCGGGTACGTCTTACTGACCGCCTTACACCAAGCGATGTGCTTATATGTGCGCATATAGCAACCTCGTCAAGCGCGAGAGCGAACATTCGTGTGGCGGTCATGCGCGCACGTTCTGGTGTGCCTGCGACCCCCCAGCCCAGCATCCAACGCACAAGCCGTTTCCCGGGTCCGGAGAACAGGCCTCAACATCGATCCCTCCCGCTACGTCGCGCGCAGCCACGGCCTCCCAAGCTGGCGCGCCACTGAAACCCACGCAGAGCACGCTTGTGGGTTGGCTCGCCAATTCGCAGTCCAAAGAGAAACTCGACGAGGTAGCGCCATTGCCGCCTCCGGGATGTGGCGGGACCATCACCGTATTCGTGGTCATGGATCTGTCTCATCCACTCGCAAGCATTGGGATCAAAGGACAGAATATTACAATACTGATCGAGCACCCGGGACGAGATTTGAAGCGTGCCCTGCCGTGGTAGACTTGGAACCTTGATATAATAGACGTCGGACGTAGAGTGTCTTGCTAGTCATCGTAAGAGCTGTCGATGCAGTAGTGTTCTAACATACCCATGTATAATCGCATACGCTCCTTGATTTATTGTACATATATATTCTCATACCCCGTGCACTGTCGAGCTTCTTGCTAGAGTCCGGATATCATAGCATATCTATACAAACACCTCCAACGGCATGCTACATTACATCATGCAGAGGCCGTAGCCAGCGGTGGCACAGTGAATTTGGCCGCAAGTTCGTCGAAAAGCGCCTCCTTTTGCCGGTAGTCGGTCACGAGCGGATGCTCCGGGAACTCCGTCGACAATGTGCTGCAAACACGTCAGCTCTTTCAGAACACGCCCCTCCGACGTGGAGGCTCTGATTCGGATGACGTACCTGAATAGCTGGTCTGCATCCGTGCCCTTCGCGCCCAACCCCGCCGCAACCACCTGCGCCGCAAGGGTTTCTGCATCAGGCTTCCCGCCCAGCTGGCTGACCGCCTCCTCGAGGTCGCTCTTCGCTGCGGGGACCTCCCCACGGAGGAGGCGCGCGACGCCGCGCGCGGTGAGGAGGTGCGGGGACGAGAGGGACGGGTTCGCGAGCTGCTCGGCATAGAAGGAGTGCGCATCCGCGTAGGCATCCTTGCCGGTCGCGAGCCCGACGGAGGCCTCGATGCGCTGCAGGAGGAGGTCGTCCTCGGCCCAGCGCTTCGCGCGCTCGAGCTCTTTGCGGGCGAGGTCGGGGCGGGAGATCGAGAGGTACACTTGCACGGCGTACGCGACGCTGTGAGAGGGTAGATGGGGGGTGTCAGTGTACTGGTGGATGTAAATGTTTGGGCGGCGGGAGGGAGAGCTGGCCGGTTAAGGAAGCAGCACAACGCTGACGGGGAGCAGGTGTATGCGCGGTCTTCCTCTTGCAGCCCGATTGTATCCCCATGGGAAGGGGGCATGTGTACAGAAAAAAAGTACTCACGCCTCGAGGTTCTGCGTGTCGTTCCCCGCACTCAACGTCTCCAACGCCTCCTCGATCTCCCCCGCCCGGACGAACGCCGTGCCCGCAAGCACGCGCACAACGCCCTTCTCCCATGGGGTCGCCTCCCCATCTTCACCCTCAATCTCTACGCTCAGGTCGCGCAGCTCCTCCAGCGCGGCTTCCCGTGCGTCGTCCCCGGCCGCACCGACATAGCGTGCAAGCGAGGCGACGCTTTTGAGTGCGAGGTTCTCGGTATCGGCGGGGATGAGGGCGGCCGCGGCTGCGGCGGAGCCGAGGGCGATGTGTGCGCGGGCTTTGTAGATGAGTGTTTGGATGTAGTCTGGCGAAGTGGGGTCCGGGAGGGTGAGATCGACAAGGGACTTGTATGCACCTGGGGGAAGTGAGGTGTTAGGACGAAGATCGGGGGGTGGTAGGAGAGAAAGCTGGGGGTCACAGACCAAGATTGAATTGCTGCTTGACGTGGTAGAGCTCTGAGGACTCCATGTTGTCAACTGAGAGCTTTTCGAGGAGCGATGGGGTTATAGCAGGAAAGAACTGTGCACTGACGGGAGTCACGGGACTGTATAGCAAGGCGCCCAACAAGAGGCGACTCCGGCCGTCCGGGCCGTAGCGGGTGGATTGCTGGAGCCGCAATAGGCCGCAATCGACTTTGCTTTCACCACTCTGCATGCAACTGCAACAGCTCCTCCCCACTTTAGCTTTACTCCCCAAGAGAATAGACAGACTGGTCATCGACGACATCAGCCACAACGTCGAGGCCGCGCTCAATCACTCCCTAACGCGTCGGAATCGTCAACTGCCGCTGTGTCATGCTGTATGCCTTCATTCCTTTGAACCCCTCCCATTGGCAGCAGTGCTTGTACTCACGCCTTAATTATTATCTCCGCAGGATAAGCCCAGCCGGAGGAAGGTATTGCGAAGCTCGGTCGGTCCCTAGAGACAGTCCTGACATCTTTTCTCCTGACGCATATAGCCACATGGACATCGTCTCCCCCGTTGCCCAAGATGTTCAACCACCACCGACCTGCGACTCGCATGTATACCAGAAGGCAAAAGAGGGCCCAATATTTCCAGAACAGCACGCCAAATTTTTTAACGTGCGAGAACCGATCCTACGCGACATCGACATGTCCCTGGGAGCAATTCTGGATCTGAAGACCAGTCTGAACACCCTCACCGCCATCGGGCGACTTCCTGAAGAACTCCTTGCCGAAATCCTAGTCACTTTTGTGCACGAGCATTACTTCTCCGAGTCTGCGCGTCGCGACTACGCGTGCTTCTATCGCCACCCGCCGCGGTGGATCGGTCACTCATGTCTGCCGGCACTGGCGAGACATCGCGCTTCATACCCCACGGCTCTGGGGTTATCTTTATGTGATACGCCCTGACGCCTTCGCCCTATTCCTCAAACGCTCCAAGGCCGCCCCTCTGCATATAGACGTCCGTTTTGACGCCTTGAGAGCTAGTCGCAAGGGCTCTAGTCTCGACCTCATTCCTCTGCCATCGTCGCGTATACGCTCTCTCTCGGTTGATGATGAGATCCCGACGGTACAGGCTTTCTGCAAACGGCTAGCTGAACCTATGGAGCAACTCGAGACGCTTGTTCTGGCGTCACGCATCCCATGGTTTGGCCTTCACCCGCCTCCTCCTGCGGTCCCATTCGTCGCAACTCGGGGTCTCACACCACGCCTGTGCCACTTGGAACTGGTTGGGCTCCCGTTCCGTTGGACCGACCCCGTCTTCTGCTCGTCGCTCACAACGTTGAAGGTGACATCTCCCGAACGAAAACCCTACTTGTTCCATACTGGCCCCCGGATATCGGCGGTACCACAGACCTTTTGGATGTCCTCGAGCAGATTGCGCCACGCTTGGAGGTGTTGAACTTGAGCGGAGCTCTCCCGACGCCGAAAACCCAGGAACTTGGTCTGCATCCTCCCTGTCGATCCCTCTCCTTCCCGTCGCTCCGTTCCTTGCGTCTTGTTAGCCCGACATACGACTGTGCCGACCTCCTCAGCCACCTTTCCTCCATTAATCAGACAGCCAGTGTACACCTTAGCGGGCAGGAGAGCAGGGGTATGCAGGACCTTATAGGCAGCCTCTCCTCTCATCTCAGCGCTAGGCCGCCCCTGATTGCCGTGCGTTTGGGATCACCATACGGGGGGTTCGACATCGATATCTACGGCTGGCAAACGACAGATATGTCGGGCAATGCACCCATCCGCCTAACGTTCTGTGGATGGCACGGGACCGGGGAGAACTCGAAGGAGGTCACGCGGATATTTCTTCGGGAAATTCGGCCTCTAATCTGCCACCTCGAGTCTCTAAATGTCGCCAACGGCATCCCCTACACGCTCAAGTGGAGGGATCTCTTCTCCCTGACGCCCCGACTGCGCACGCTTGTCTTCGACGGCCACCCGTTCAACCTCTTCGATGCGCTCCTCGACATCCGCGACCGACCGTCTGGGGGGAGGAGGCTCGTCCCGCTGCCGGAACTGCGCGCTGTGCACTTTGACGACGTTTTGTTCCGCTACCCTGGCGACAACATGGAACGGGAGTTCATCGACGGCATGATCAGTTGGACCACACTTCGGCGCGAGCTTGGGATGCCGATCGAGACGTTGGAGCTTAGGAACTGCCAGCATGCCGAGAAGAAGGACATCCAGGAGCTACGATGGATCATTCCCAACCTTGTGTGCCATGATGAGTGGGCCCAGTGAGCGCGGGGAGGATATTGGTTCTTTCGACGGACCGCGTACGTAGTTTGGACATGAGCGTGGGATTGACGACGAGTCCGATGATCCTCTGGAGATCAGACAATGTACTTGTAATGGACCTGTACTGCATGTACTGAACTTCTTGTGCATACGTTTGCCAGGCCCATGGAGGAGGCTGGGTGACCTCCCCATGTCTAGGTGTGTGCTCCAACCAGATTTCCACCCCTTTCGGAGTACGCAAGTCGAATGAATCGGCGCTGCGGCTTGTGTCGAAACTCCTCGCTCGCCCTTGGCCCTGGGCCACCGGTCAGCGCCGGGGAGTCTCAGTTAGTAGCTATAGGATTCGGACCACCGGCGCAAGCCCGCGCTACCAAACGAAGATGAATGTGGGGCTGGACCTTCAAATACTCGCGCCTCCGCCATTCCCGGATTTTGAACTGATGTTCTCCACGGCTTCCTGGACCTGCTCTATGAGCGCGGGGCCTGAGGCGAGAGCGCGCTCGGAGACCCAGAGAACAGGTACCGGCGTTCGGGCCCTCGCTGTGATGGTCGCCTACCTTTTTCGCGCGCAAATGTACGAACTTGAACTCGGATTGCCAGACCTGTGAATGAGCAAATCGGACAGAAGTCGCCTCGCGGACGTCCGTGCGTCGTCAAGGAAGGTGAATGCCGTGAACCCGAACGGCATCCTTCTCAAGGTTTGAGTGTATGGGTGGCGTTCCGAATAGGCAGCCCTTTGTGGCACCAGCGAGGCGCATCTTAGCAAGGGCCCGGCCCCAGAAGGCGGTGGCGCGGACGGTTTGGGGCCCTACCCGGGTGGACCAAGGGCGAGAAGATGACGGCAGCGCTCAGCGCGGGAGACGGGATCGAGCTCATCCGTCAGCTCGGAGGCAGAAGGGGAACACGCGCACTGGACACGGACGTTTGGTGTCCCTGGGCGCCGGAGGAGGGATGGGGCGGGTAACGCCTTCCGGAAGAAGTAATGCATGCCAGGGTAGCGGGACTGGAGGTTTCCTCGCAGTCGAAGACCGGCTGACGGTGGCGGGCAGCGCTCGGAGGACGAGCTCTCGCCGCGCTCGACCCGGAGGAGCGGGATCGATATCACAAGGATGACGATATTTCGTCAGGGCTGTACCGAGAACGAGCACTTCTGGATTCGTGCGCTTCTGGTGCGTCATTGGGCGGTACTCCGGGTTGAAGCTGAGAAAGCAGGCCCGATTTTCGAAAGGAAACGCTGCGCTTCCTTTGCAGGCCGAAAAAGCACGAACGGAGACGCCGACATCAGCGAAGCGTGGTTATCGGCGCCTTGCACCGGTAGTCACAAGGCCGTATGCAGTCCGGGACCGGCGTAAACTGGGCTCCAGATAAGGATGGACCGGCCTGGAGGTCTTCGCTTGAAATTGAAGGTATTGCAGCCACTTTCAGGGGAGTACGCGCAGCTTTACCGTGTCCCGCCTACGACCTATTCGTCCCGGTGATTCGAAGCTACAGGTCGAGTGAGCGTCACAAAAGATGCAGTATTTACCTATTTCAGCGGTGGTTCATGTGGTAGGTCCCTACGGTACTAGATGCCGGATACGATACGTTTTCTAGAAGGGCACTCCGAGCCCTCTTCGGTTCCTCAGACTCTGCTGGACGCCCTTGTACGCCAGCTAGGGTAGGAAGGCTCCCATTGCCATTAGCTCCCAGTGCGACGCCCGCGTCATCCATTACCAGTAATTACCCCCTCTGGCAGACAATCCAGGTTCACGTTCGTCATGGTGTAGTACCGGGAGCATGCACCGACGCAATCGGCGCTTTCCATAGCCCTGAACCACAGTGGACTTGTAGATGTGCTGGAAGCCATCTTGAACTGGCGATATCGTCGGAGCCATGAGTTTTGGATGTCTGGAGCGCGAAGCGGAGAAGGCTTGAGTGACGGATCGAAGCGATGTGCAGGAGCTCTTCTGTTTGCGTTCCTGCCAGACAACCACCTAGCACGCGGCATTATTTGATTTCCCGCAGCGTGGTGGCGGCCGTAGCGCTTGCAATTGTGTCTGGCAACAGATTGCAGTAGAGGCGCTGCAGAAAGATTTACGGCCTGACGTCAGAGCTCTGAGTTCTCGGAGGTTTGTGCATCATGAGGGACTCACTGTATTGCCGAGGCTTTATGGTCAGCGGCCTGAGGAGCTTGAGGATGGGAGGATATTGGATAGTGTTTAGCGCGTACGTTTGGAACTGTGGTCACGTATGTAGACCCTCCAGGGCCGTTTAATGGGCCAAGATCGAATCATAAGTAGTCCGTGCAACACTTCACTCGGTAGGCGGTGCCACAGAAGTTCAAAACGCTGTGCAACGTCATTGAGCGTTGAACGTTGAAGGCGCTTGAGACCCTGAGACCGGAGCGCTGCGCACCCGGTTTTGAGCGCCTGAGCGCTTGTTCAGGAACTCCATTTGCATCCCTAGGCCTGCTGCTTGCTGTCACCAACGGTCTCCGACGATGTTTACCCGCCCCTCCCCGATCCTGTCAGCGAACAGGGCTCGCGTCAGTATGTACCACGCTTCCTGCGTAGTATCGGCGGCGCTATGCCTTCACCGGGCATTGCGCATGCAAGTCTGTAAGTACGCATGAAGTTCTGACGTACGAGGTGACAAACGGACGCCGTTGCCGATATCAACGTGTCCTGAATGCATGTTGGGCAATATGTATGGATCAACGATCGTACCATAACGGTGCCGAATCATTCAGGTAGGAGTGCGATTTGTTTCCGTCGTTTCGGAATCTCACCGTCGTCTACCCGCAGATCTCATGAAAAAGCCAAACAAGCGTCGGCGTGAAGTTGGATTGCTTGCGATACCACGTAAGACCGAGCACGGCTGACAAGTTGGCCCTTGGGCTCCTTGCCATTGGGTTGGCTAGGGCTGGCTATGATTAATATACGAAGGAAGAGTGCCTTGTGGTGGATTGAGCGGCTTCTGGATGGGAAGCAGGAATTTCCTCAGGAATATTTGAACCGGACACATAACCCCCATAACCCGTAGGTGTGGATATGATTCTGACGGAGGCAGCTTCCATGCCTGGGACGGCGGTCACTTGATTGAGAATCATGCCTCGCCAGTCCTCTGGCGAATCGCTTGGTCCGCTTTTGTCGCCGCTCGGGGCACGGTCCAACATGCCGTAACCCGTCCGCCATACTCAGAACGCGGCTCACTCGCGCTCGCTAACTGCCTTTCATGCGCTTAATTCCATTCATGCCCACAGTTTGCATCCTTCTCACCCTCTTCGGTATCCCCAATGCGATCCAGATCAGCCGTGGTCATCGGCCATTATCCTCATGACGTTTCTCCTCGCTCCCGGCCTCTCTGGGTCCCGTCCAACAGTTACCGTGCGGACGCGCCTTATCGCGCATATATAACCTCGGTCAAACGTTGTGCTACCCCCAGTCCTCGAGTCCCTCTCCGTACCCCGCCTCACACGCCATGTCCACCTTCAGTGCCAGACTGTCTCGCACCTTCACCAAAGGCTTCTTCACGATGATACTGATGACTTCCGCGCACCCTCCCAGCCTATGAAGGGCTTTGACAAACTCCGCGACGAGGTGAGCTGCACCACTTGTCCGTGCTATGTTACGTTGTTCATGCACTGTGCGAATAGGTTCGCAAGCATCTCCCATTTGCAGAGGACCTCAACACCATTGTACGTGATATTTCCACACAATCATCCGTCGCCTTTGCTCACCGTGAGTTCAGGAAAGCATCATTGATGGCATTACCCATCTGAACTCCATCGACGACCGGAAGATGCTGGTGCGTGTAGTCTCTTCAAGCTATCCTCAGCTTCCCTAACAAAGCCTTCAGTTGGAGCACACGTTGGTATATCTGTCACACAACTCAGAGCATGCCGCGGCGAGGAAGTTGCAGTCGGCGCTCATCAAATTGCGTACGCATCTCGTTCCCCATGCACTTCAACCATGTGTTTCTCATCATAACTTCTATTCGCAGTGTACGAAGACCTTCCGCACCCGCCTGATACTTCCATTGGTCCCGAGTTCGCCTTCCGGAGTGCGGACGGTGGAAACAACAACCCAGCCATCCCTGACTTGGGAAAGGCTGGGACTCCCTATTCGCGCAGCGTGGCGCAAACTCACCCGCTTCCCCGCAACGAACTGCCTGATGCCGGGCTTGTGTTTGACACATTGCTCAGACGGGAGAAGGTCAGACCACGCCTTGTTCACAGCCTCAGGCACTTGGAGATTAGCTCATGTCATCTCTAGTTCGAGGCCCATCCCGCAGGTCTCTCAAGCATGATGTTCGCGTTTGCGGCGCTGGTGATTCATACGTAAGTCTCTCTATTCTCTTGGGAGATGAGTGCAAGGCTCACGCCGTATCATGCATTAGCGTCTTCCGCACGTCGCACGAGAAAGTCCACATCAACGAAACGTCCTCGTATGTCGATCTCGCGCCCTTGTACGGGAACAACCAAGAAACGCAGGACAAGATTCGTGTACGTGACGGGCGCGGCCTCCTTATCCCCGACACCTTCGCCGAAGACCGTCTGCTGCTGCTCCCACCGGCTGTCTGCGTGCTTCTCACCCTCTTCAACAGGAACCACAACGTAAGCACGCGCCACCTTACGTCCTCATTCCCTCCCTTCCCCGCGATTCGGCCCTGACGTATTCATGTTCGTGAAGTACATCGCGCAGCGGCTGCTGGAGCTGAACGAGCGCCAGACGTACGTCGACCCGAAAACGCTGCGGGCGAACGACCCGCAGCTGCTCGAGCAGGAGGAGAACATCTTCCAGACCGCGCGCCTGATCAACTGCGCCTGGTTCGCGGGCATCGTCATGTCCGACTACTTCGCCGCGATCCTGGGCCTCGTGCGCCAGGGGAGCAGCTGGGCGTTCAACCCGTTCGAGGAGATGCGCAACGCGGACCACTCCGTGTTCGAGCGCGGGCGCGGGAACTCGTGCAGCGTGGAGGTGGGTTTCATGTTCGGAGCGAGGTCGCCCCCTGCGGCGCATGTGTGAACGGGGGATGTGGCTGACAGTCGATTTGTGTAGTTCAACTGCCTCTACCGGTGGCACGCCACGACTTCGCAGGCGGACGAGGAGTGGGTATCGAAGATGGGCGAGAAGATGTTCCCTGGAAAGAACGTGGAGGAGGTCAGTCCCGTGTTTGACGGTCGAGACCCACGTCCGCTTCCTGACGCTGAGCTCCCTCCTCGTGTTGCACCTAGCTCACCATCCAGGACTTCAAGGCGCTTGCACGGGAGGTCCAGAAGAAGGAGCCCGATGTGTCGCACTGGACCTTCGGAACGCGAGTCTCCGTCTCCACCACCGCTCGCTCCAAGTATCGCCCGCTGACTGCTCTCATAGTTTGCAGCGGGACCCGGCGACAAACAAGTTCAGCGACGATGCGCTCGCGGGTGTCATTATAGCAGCGTGAGTTCCTCTGTCGTATAGGGACTTGTGCGGTGGCTGATCGGACGCCGGAAATAGTACTGAGGAGCCTGCAGGCTCGTTCAGGGCTCGCGGCACGCCGCACTGTATGCGCTTACACGAGATCATGGGTATTGAGTCGAACCGTGAATGGGGTGTCTGTTCCCTGAATGACTTCCGCAAGGTAGGTTTTGGTTCTAATCCTCGATCGCGCCGTCCTGACCTGTACGTCGCGCCCGTAGTTCCTGGGTTTGAAGAGTAAGTCTTACGATGCCCATTACGAACACTTGACGTTAACCAATCGACAGCGTACTCCAATTTCCTTGAGTGGAACTCGGACCCAGAGATCGCTAGCGCGGCGGAGAAGCTCTATGGCGACATCGATCGTCTAGAGCTCTACGTCGGTCTGCAAGCCGAACAGGCCAAGCCTGTCATCGAGGGCGCCGGTCTTTGCCCATGTAGGCCATCCTCATTCCCCTCTATGCCAATCATGCTGACCTTCCATGCCTCTCTCTCCGTCCAGCCTACACGATTTCGCGCGCGATCCTGAGCGACGCCATCGCACTCACGCGCGGTGACCGTTTCTACACCGCCGACTTCACCCCATTCAACCTCACCGCCTGGGGCTTCGCAGACTGCCAGCGCGACCCCGAAGGCCCCGGCTGCGGGAGCATGCTCGGCCGCCTGCTGTACCGCACGCTGCCCGACCAGTTCTCACCTGACAGCACCTATGCGTGGTTCCCGTTGATGACCCCGTCCGCGATGGACAAGATCCTCACGCGGCTCGAGCAGAAGCAGGAGTACAGCCTGAAGAAGCCGACGCCGTTGGCGGAGCCGATGGTGATTGCGGGGTACGAGGACGTCAAGGCCATCCTGAGGGACGAGAAGTGCTTCGGGACGAGCTTCCAGGAGCGCGTCAAGAATGTCGTGCAGGGTGACGGGTGTGTAGTTCCGTGCGTGCGTCCGGGGTGGGGGTGGGATCGGCTGACCGGACTTAAAGGTTCTTCATCGCGTCGGACAGCCCCGCGCGGGCGGCGCGCGAGCAGCGGGAGCTCCTGAGCGCGCTGACTGGAGCGCCGGACGCGGAGGCGAGCATCAAGAGCTTCTTCTACGAGAAGACGCGCGAGCTCATCCAGCGCGAGTCGTGCCGGGCCGTGGGCACGTCCACGCACACAGTCGATATCGTGCGGGATGTCCTCAAGCGCGTTCCTGTATACTGGGCTGCGGACTTGGTGGGTCTGGTTTGGTTGTGTGGGTGTAGTATGGGCGATGCTGATCAGGTACTTTCGATAGGCTGGCATTCGCCTGAAGCACGGCGCGGACGGCGAGGGCGACTACGCGCCTGCTGAGCTGTTTGACGCCCTCGCGCAGGTCTACAGCTACCTCTTCCTCGATGTCGAACCCGCGCGCCTGCACACGCTCCGTCTGGCCGCTGCAAAGACGATTGAGAAGTTGTCCGGGATCGTCCGCAGGCATATCGGTGGTGGCTCGCGCGTATGTCCCTTGTTTCCCATTCGCGCCGACGCTTATGCTAACCACACCCGTTTGTGATAGCTCTCGATCATGAACATCTTCAGCACTGTCTTCAGCAAGCCGAAGGGCGAGAGCGACTCCTTCGTTCAGCGCCTGCGCGCGCTGGGCTACGATGTTGACACACAGGTCAACCTCGTCCTCGCGCTGCTGGTTGGTGTCACTGTTGAGCTGGCGCAAGGTGCGTGTTATGCGTGAAGCTCCGACATGATATGCGCGGTCGCTGATTGGGAACTTGGCGCTGCAGCCTCGGTGAACGTTGTCAATTTCTACCTTGACCCCACAAAGCCGACGGACGTCCAGACTCTGGTGTCGAAGTCGGCTTCGCTGGACCCGAAGGACGAGGCGACACTGCAGGGCTTCGTCAACGAGGCACTTCGTACGTTCTGTGTTCCCTTTATGCCTTCGGTGAAGTTTACAGTTGCGTAGGTCTTGACCCAACATTCCGCGGCGTGTACCGCGAGGTCCTGCACGACGTCACGCTCAGCCCGGGCTCGCTCAAGGCCAAGACACGTGTCCTCGTTGACGTCTCGGCCGCAAACACCAGCGTATGTTCCTTCAGGCTAGTTGAACGAGATGCGATAACTAATTCATCGTCTGCATACAGAGCTACATCTTCTCGGAGCCCACGGAGGTCAACCCTGCCCGGGACTTCGACAAGTACTTGGTTATTGACGGTGCGGGAAGGTGTATTGGCTTGGACTTGTCGTCGAAGGTACGTTAGCTCTCAGTTGATTGCGCAGGCGGAGCACTGAATACACCCTGCGCAGATGATCGGCCAGATTTTGCGTGCGGTGTACAGCTTTAAGGGTGCAACGCGCGGACCTGGTGTATCCGGCCAGCTCAAGCGGTACGTGCTACTACTTCCAATACTTCGAGTAGGGCTGATGAACGGTGACCGTGTGTGTCTAGGTATACGGAATCGTTCTCGAAGACGAGCGCGTGGTCGTACCTGGGCTCCGACCAGCATCTGCAGCCTTGGGCGACGTCGATGCTCATCCAGGTATGTGAACGCGTCTTCCCTGTTCAAGTAGCCGATCCAGCTGGCTCACCGTATCGCTCCGCAGTTCCAAGCATGAGTTGTTGCACGAAGACCGGGTCCTGTTCGCATTTGTATTCTGACACTTTAACGATCTTGCCACATGTACTTACGATGTATCTACGCGATCTGCCTGTTTTACACGATGTTGTCTCCGGAATCCGGATGCATTGAATTCATGAATTTGAATTGCTGCACAGATTGGGCATTTCATTTACCGACCGGACATTGCAGTGGGCCAGCCGCCACAGTACTCGCCGAGCGGGTGCGGTCGCCGGTTAGTCAGGTCCACCACGATATGGTAGTAATGCCGTCGGCACGCGTCACTCCCCAAGCCCGCGTGTTCGTGTATGTACTGCGCTCTCTCACCAAGATCGACTATCATCTTTTCGTCCCGATAAGGTCAGCAACGGAGACTAGCTCTCACCGGCACCGTGCATGTCCCACCACTGACCAGCGCCGTATATGTATCGCATCTCTTTGCTCGTTGCTTTCTCTCATTTGTTTCCCCTGCGTCTCCTCCTTCCACTCCTTCCTAGCTGTCTTCCATCCCTTTAGACTATCCATACCCACTATTCGAATACCTACCGCCGCCCTCAAATTATCTCTATGTCCGACTCCGACAACTCGCAGGGCGTTCACCTCCTTGTGCTGATCCACGGTATGTGGGGCAACCCGACCCACCTCTCGGAGATGCGCCGGATCATGGAGGAGAAACGCGCGCAGGAAGACTCGGAGAGAGGGCCAAATGGCGAGCGGCTACACGTACTGGTCGCGGAGACGAACAAGGACACCGGGACATATGATGGCATCGACTGGGGAGGGGAACGCGTTGCAGAGGAGGTGAGTGTCCCGTCGCTTTGCTCAATCAGCTTGGGTTATTCAACTGGCTCGGGGGTTATGGTCTGCGATATGTGCGGGGGGCGCGTATAGATATACGACGAGGTGCAGAAGCTGAATGACGAGGGGAAGAAGGTTACGAGGTTCTCCGTGACTGGATACAGCCTTGGGGGACTGATTTCGAGATATGTCGTTGGGTGCGTTGACCTCTCCGTCTACAACGTACTGTGTTGCTGATCGTGCAAACAGCATCCTGCACCAGCGAGGGTTCTTTGACAACGTTATACCCGTCAACTTCAATACGGTCGCGACGCCCCATATCGGTCTCCCGAGATACCGCGGTTTCATGTCGAAGGTATTCGCATATTTCGGCCCCAAGCTGCTGTCCAGAACAGGAGAGCAATTTTACGTCGTGCGTACATCATCGCTTCTCCCCCGCCTCCAGCGATGCTCATTTTGTACTACGTTTGATAGATTGATAAGTGGTCAGAGAACGGGCGACCACTACTCGAGGTTATGGCCGATCCCAGTACGTCCATGAGCTTAATTTAATATGGCGTTGCTACTGATGCGCAACTTTTTGAATAGATCGCATATTCTACAAGGCTTTGACGCACTTCGCACAAGTGCGCTTCTACGCCAACGCTGTCAATGACGTCACAGTACCCTATCCAACTGCGGCTATAGACCTTGAAGATATATTCTTGGACCACAAATTGAGTGGCATGAAGATGTGAGACCTTCGACTCTAGATGTATGCGCGATTCTTACGGTAAATTGCCACAGAGAATTAGACGAAGAATATTCTCCTATAGTCAAGTCATATACCCCACCTGGATCATTCCAGCCTCCTGCGAAACCCCGTGTATTTTCCCGGAATTGGTTCAAGACCTTCAAGCCGGACCGCCCTCTCCTTCCCCCAGCACTTCAGTTCGGTTTCCCTTGGAACGTGGTCCGTGCTGCTCGGTTTGTATCATGTTTGTTTTCGCACTAACGCCCGTTGTGCAGATCATCCTCCTCTGCACCCCGATCCTCATTCCCCTCATGCTATCTCTGGTTATTACCCGCCTCGCGCTGGATTCGCGCGCATCCCGCGCACGGATCAAGCTGCTCGAGAAGGAGGAGTCGAGCCGGGAGCGTCTGGTGCACGTCATCGGCCGCCTCGAGCGCGAGATGGAGGACGCCATGGTCGACATGTTCGACAGCCCTGGCCTCTCCGACGCGGACTCGTCTTCACAGCCTTCGTTGCATACGTCTCCCGCGCAAGTGGATCTCGAGGCGGCATCGAAGAGGCAGGCGGAGCAGAAGCAGAACCTCGTGCTCTCGGACGTGCAGAAGAAGATCGTGGCGTGGCTGAACACGCTGCCGGGGCTGAAGAAGGAGCTTGCGTTCATCCACCCGGTGCGGAACTCACACGCGGTGATCATCTCGCGGGACGTGAAGCGCTTCCCGAGCCACAAGCAGGGCGAGGGCGTTATACGCCACTGGGCGGATCACTTTATTATCTAGGACTTTTAGGGCGTTCAGGTTCGTTCGCGCTTGCTCGTACGTGTCTGAAGACTCATGGCAGAACCTTTTTGTTTTAGGATCACGGACATGTTTTACTGTAGTGATTATCTTATTCAGTCTCTTTTGCGACACCGTCGCCCCGTCGCCTCAGCGCGGTTGCTATGCCGCGTTTTGTGCCGAACGTTGGCGTGCACGCGGGGCACTTGATAAATGCCTGGTTTGAACTCACCTACCACCAACATCCTTGTGATCTCCGTTCAATCAGTCGAGATGGTCAAGTATCCCTCTCTCCGACAGTTTTTGGAAGGGACCACCTCAAGAAGAGGAAGAGCAGTACGTCTACTCCGCTTTCGCATCAGAATCGCTAGCAGCAGATTGAACACATGGCCGTACAGGGGCATTTCTCTTGACACGACGCAGCGCGAACTGTCTCTTGGGGACACGGGTTCCCTAGTAGTGTCGCGTCATTCCACGCGCTCTGTCCTTTCCCGCTATGACCCCGCCGCCCACGGCGCCATGCCTGAAGGCATTAGCCACGATGTGGTGGACGCGACGGAGGACGATTCTTCTCATGCCATGCGCCATTCAAGCGAGAATACGTATGGTACCTCAGGAGCTGCGTCCACAGTCACTCGTCAGTTGGTTGAGGATGTTCAATGCCCCTTCAACGAGATCAGCCAGGGGGTATTCATCCTTCGCACTTCTCTTTCGATGCATGTTCACTGAATGGTGTGATCACAGGACAATGAGCGCGATACCAAGTTGCGAAGCTTGGTGGACCAGTGACTAAGAGCACTTGAGGAGAAGGATGCTGAGCTGCAACAGAAGGGAGACTGCATCCGAGGACTATATGAGCTACTGGACGGTGAACGAGCTCAAGCGGAGGGATATGCGAGCTCCGAGGTCCCGGGCCCTACATACAGTAAGTGACACTTGCAGATGTCGTGAACCTAGCTTTCTCACCTCACGCTGTTGCATTGCACGTCCCAGTGTGACCATGCGTAATCTGCACCGGTGCTCGAGTCCACCACACAAATTTATAGAGCGCACGGACCCCGGAGCCTTCACCTGGCGGGAGACCGCGCGAGCTGGAGCTGTTGACATGCGCTCAACTTTTGAGGCGGTAAGGCAGTATGAGATCGCTACGGAGGAGGTACTATATCCCAAGGATGGGATCACGCAGCAGGATATGGATTATATAGTCTCGGCTCCAGACGTTCTACGCTCCTCTCGCAGCGGTTCGTAAACTCACCGTTCCTCTGGGAGGCACAAATATGAAACACATGGCGGCGTTGCGATATCCATCACTGGGATCGGTGAATGGATCTGAACATTTCTCACGATGTTTTGTGTGCGACGGTCCCCCTTCGAAGCGCCAGAAGTGATTGGAATGAGACTAGATAGGACTAGATATGGATTCTGGAAGAGACATCACAGTACGTACCTGCCCGGTGCCCGGCACCGGTATGGTTGGCGTTCAACTTTGTATAGCGCTCATCTCAATCGCATATACTAGGACATGCCGAAATGATATTGTCCGGACGACATAAGTATCTCTTCTATATCTCCGATCACCCGGTGGTGTAACCGTACTGTAACACATATGCAGCGGATAAGACGATTTGCATCACACTATGGAACATTCCGTCTGATCGATATCCTTCTCGATGGCGACAGCAGTCTTCCACCTTTTCAATATGTTTTCCGACTCCAGCGAGAACTTCACCGTCTCGATCTTGTCGTTCATGATCATAGAACCGTAGCTCGTATTGCGCCGCCATCGCTTTGGTCTCCGGTTGGTTTGCGATGGAGGGATTCGAGTTGTGATGGCCGATGAAATACCGGAGGTCCCGGACGAACGCCTTGAGCTCGCGCGCGCGCCGAGACGCCTCCTCCATCTTACCAAACGCGTACTGGCAAAACAGGATCCATGTGAGGAGGAACGAAACCACGGAAAATATGGTCCGGAGCAACACGGCCACGGAAGACTCGGCCTATGGAGATGGTCGCGCAAGGGAGAGAGCATCAGTGAATGGGAACGACAGCAACCAGACGTGAGCATGATCATCTCGGAGGCAAGAGACTCAGACTGGGAGGATGGACGTGCTTACCCATCCTTGCTTCATGTTGGCAGCTTGAGCAAGCACAGAATTGACTACGCCGAAGATCAGCAGAGCCACCAGCGGCCACATATGCATCCATCATCTCTGTGTGCGCATGAGAGTCGCCCAGAAGTCTTCCGTCGCAAGGGGGCTCACTATTATTCCTCCGCACTTCGTGCAGTGCCTCCTCCGCTAGATTCAGTCTCCGCTTCATCCTCTCCTCCAACCACGTCGCGACCGCTGGCAGCCTTGGGGTAACGGGCGTGCTTGAGCTGTCCTTCGCTATACATGCCGTAATTCGCGTGGCGAGTCGGCTGATCCTAGGACATATGGCGTGGGCAATGTGGACGTAACGGTACTCTGAGGTGACACGACGAGAGCGCAGCTGGCCGGACGATGGTGGGCGGACGGGGAAAGGGGAAGGCTAGGGGAAACACCAGCGTTCGGCGCCGACTGGTTCAGGTTCTTAATCGACATTGTCCACTGGAACGTGGGCGGGGTGGATATGATTCTCGAGTTGGGGCTCGTTTGTCTCTGTTCCCGGTTTATAACTTATAACCGTTGCTGATGGTATAGGGGGTTGGAAGAGGGGGAAATATTCGGAGGGCCCCGGAGGGGAAAATGGAGAGCAGCGCGTCCTCTGCTACCCCATTATGTACGCATAGAGAGCAAGGTTTGCATGGTGCGACGGTGGGCGGGTTCTACGTATGATTGTAGGATGCATATGGAGGCTGGCACTATGATAGAAGGCTTCGGAGGAGATCCCGCGACTTGCCCGCGACGTTCTTCTTTTGCAATACCGGGATGTCAACTGCATCACTGAGGGGTAGTACTTGGTCAAAGTCGCCGATTCGGATGTCGCTTCTACATTCAATTCTGAGACGCTTCGCCGACACTGAATCGTTTATCGAACTGAATCGGGTTTAACCACCCCAGGTCCAAAGCGTTGATTCTATTGTTGAAGCGAGTGGAGGTGAAGTGGGTTCGGAGACCTCTAGACTCTGGGACCAATGATCGCGAGTCCGCTCGATGATTCTACTAGAACCGAGCAGAATTGTTACTTCACCCTTAACTTGCTTCCTGAAGCATTTCCTTGAAGCGACTTCTGATTAATTGAAGAGAATGTTGCTGGAGGCCAAGGTGACCGTTCTCACCTCGATCCGTGCCCCCCCGCGAGTTCAACAAGCACCGATTTGCCAGGGCCCGGGCGTTGGTCACCGGTCATCCTTTGTAGATACTGCATGCGTCTCGTTTCGTCGTTGACAATGACCATCGTCTACCGTCAATGATCATGCTTGTCGTTTCTGGCACTGTGGCACCGTTTACCGAGCACCGGCGGTGCTCCCCTTGGGCTGAACCAGCGTTTCGTTTCTTTGATGATTATCTTGCCAGGTTGCGTCTAGCCCAAGGCCTCAAGCTCTCGACTCTTGCAAGCTTGAGGATCGGGCACGTCGGTCACTCTCTGCAAGTCCGCGATTCCGAGAAAGCATCCCAGGACATCCTTCCCAGTACGGACTGCTTATTGTTATAAAGGTCCCGGGGCGCACGCTGAGCGTGAGATTCAAACCTCCACGCAGCCGCCTCTTTTGTCCAGCGGAACGCTCGGCGGACGCAAAGGCGGTTCCGACGAGAGCCACAGCGAGGTCAAAATAGACATTGGAACGAATACGGCAGCATGCGCGGTACGTTTTCAATGCGGATTGGTGCACATTGGTGACTCGTTGGGCTGAAGATGGCCTTTGGAAGACTCCAGATATCGATAGTGCCACACTGCCCTGCCGACCTCGGGCAAGTATATAGGCATCAGGTTGCATATGCCATGCGGCACTCTGCTCCCTCTTTATGCCATTTTGCTGGACACTCCTAGCCCCGCCCCCGCTCACGGCCTATATAGCAAGCAGCCTGGCGCTGTCCCCCACTCGCAATCACTCATTCCCCGCCACTGTAACTTCTATTCGACGTTCCTTCAAACTTCGTGCAGATTATCTCGCCGTGCGACCATGCCCAGGGCTCAGAGGCTCACGTACGCTGACCGTGAGTACCCCGCTGTCCCCAGTTATTGTCCATGATCGCTATGAGTTACGAGACGGATTCCCTAGGCGTCCACTACTACCTGCTGAAAAATGATCTGGACGCCTTCAACCTCGATGACTTGGTCGAAGATGGTATGTTGCTTCTGAATCGCCTTCCACCCTTCAAGGATATGAATTCACCGAGGCACCTTGGCAGTTGTACGTGAAATGGAGGAACACGGGGAGACTATCACCAGGTGCACTAGAGGATGCATACGTGCTTATGCGAAAAGCCTCGTAAGTCCACCTCCGCCGGTACACGACGAGTGGCGGACTGATGCCCATATTACCCAGAGGATCCACAAGCTGTTGTCGAAGCATCCTTTAAATGGGGAGCTGATCCAGCTGAGCAAGAAGTTGAAGACAGCGTACGTCCCGTGCTTCTTTACGTTGTGGCGGCGGGAGAAGCCAACGCGTGTCCTCCAGGATCGACAGAATCAGAAAGAGCGACTTCGTAGAGGTTGACTACTCGAACATGAAGCAGATCTCGTCGTTGCTCCATGCTGCCGCTGGTAGACTGAAGTCTCTAACTACCGGAGAGGTACGTCCTGAGAATGTCTTTGCGACGAACTTCCCTCATCATGCTTCCCAGCTTCGGGACAGGGTTATTGAGCTCCTCGACGAGCTCGACACCCTGCAGGCTGAGTACAATGACTTGAAGAAGAAGTACGAGGAACTCCAAGTCGACCGCGACATGGCTCTGGAGGAACGAGACGAGGTGCAGAGGGAGAATTATGATCTCAGGGTTGAGAACGTCCATCTGAAGGCAGTCAACGCTGAGTTGCGGGCAGCGTCAACGACCGGTGCCGCAACCCCGGCTCGCGAGAGCAGCAGCCCGAACCTCAGCGAAGGCTTCTACACCGCCCCGTCGTCTCCCCAACTCAGCCAGCAACAGCCCGCCGGTGGCAACATCAGTCGTGTCCCGACGTCAGTGATCTCCCATCGTCATCGCTCCTGAGCACGGCGTTACTGACTCTCACGTTGCGTATGCCCACAGCGAGATCACCTCGCCCGTTACCCCACCTAGAGCTAGTTTCAGCAGGAACCCCAGCGGCCTCCCCACGCCTCCCACCACGGATGCCAGGCGCCTCGGCCGCAGGCTTTTGCACAACGACTCTCGTTCAGGTTCGAGCTCGCACCATTCGTTCAGGGGTAACACCCCGGGTGCTGCGTCCGTCCGCGGGGCGACCCCAGGCAGCCCCAGTCGGCCTCCTCATCGGTACTCGCCGCCTCTGAGGCAACTTTCGTCACAGGTGAGTCTTCGGGCCTATTGATCTTCTCGACGTCGATATAAAGCAGAGTATCGTGATGCGCAGAACCAGAACCAGGTCCCGTCCAGCTCGGGGCTGACGCGCGAGCCTTCGTACAGCATAGTGCGGGCTCGGTACCATGACTACAAGCTCCTCGCGCAGCGCCAATTCGACGAGCAGTGCGTCCACATCGAACGCCTGGAAGAAGAAGCCGTGCAGAGGGTGAGCATCTGGTTTTGCTTGTGTCGAGGAGGGGTTTTGGCTGATAAGTAATGTCTCTGTGTGGCACGCCGCCCAGTACATCGAGCACCTCGAGTACGTCGAGCGCCAGAACGCACTGGAGAACGAGCGCCGCATGCTCCGGGAGGAGCTCACTGTGGTGAGTTCTACATATTAGCCCTTCCTCAGTGCCTCTACTGACGCGCATGCATTTCGCCACACATCTCCGTGCTCAGGTCCGTGCTCAGCTGGAGGAGCTTCGGCAGATGCACCTCGTCAAGACGCAAGAGTACCAGGACCTCCTCGGGCAGTATACGGCACTGTATGCGCGGCTAGAGAGGGTGAACGGGATGATCAAGACTTTCGCGGGCGAGGCCACGACGCCGCTCGACGCGCACAACATCCCTGGTATGGGCGCGACGACCGGGGGCCTGGCGTGAGGCCCATTCCGGTACCTCGTTTTGACCATGCGCAAGGAGGGACTAGCCTATCGCTCATCCGAGTCGTCGAGAGGAGCAGCTGCCCAAATTTGTAGGATTAGTAGGATTGGGAAGGTTCAGCTCGTAAGACCCTGTTAGGATTAGTATCATCGCCACTTGTATCGTTACATAGACCTGTTAATTCGTTTGGCCGTCACGTTCCACATCCATGGCTGCTAAGTTCCATGCGCGTCGCAGTGGGCGTGAAGAGGGCAAAAACACGTAGCGATATATAATAAGTTACAACTACAACCAACGATACAAGGAGCCGATTCTAATGGGGCTACAAAGTCCCCCTAAATAATACATGATGTGAGGGATGTAGGGGAAAATTGATTACGGGTGGTATCCAGTGGGATGGTGGTATACTAGAGTGTCCGAGTCCGGCGCGGGTATTAGAAGAGCATCATGAGGCATAGCGCACGACACCGTGAATGTCTGCATGTGCATGTGTCCGTGTGTTGGGAGCATGAGCATAGGAGTGTCCATCGTGGAGAGCCGTGGAGGGCGTGTTGGGATCATAAGGAGGTCTGAGGCGTCGCGAGGGTGTCGCGCGTTGATAGATGTGATGAGGGCGAACGCGCTTAGACGTAGCGCACGCTGCGGCGGCGGGCAGTGAGGAGGACGAAGTCCTCGGGAAGGATGGAGGCGTGGTGGTGCCTGCGGCTGCGGCGGCTGAGAGCCTTCCAGGCGCAAATGATGCGACGCTCGATGTGCTTGCTGAAGGACATGCTGCTAGAGAGACGGACAGGAAGGTCAGCTGTTGCAAATGGATAGGAATTGTGGCGACGGTTGACGCACCGAGAGGGCTCCTGGGGCGCGAACATGACAGACATTTGGGTTGTGAGGGACGATGGTCCGAGAGCGTATGCAGTGGGTCCCGAGTGGGGTTGCGAAGGTGGTTGGAATAGAAAGTAATGAGGCTAGTAGCGCGAGGAAGAGATAAGATCGTCGCAGACGATGTAGTGTGACAGATAAGAAAGGGACCTCGAGGTTCGGGAGTGCAGTGGGGCTTAGGAGAAGCACGACGGACACTGAGGGCAAGGAGGACAACATTTATACCTTGAAACGCTTGTTTGAGATCGCGCCTGCGGAACAAACGTCTGGCTTAATTTCCGGACACAGTACAATGGTCAATGATGCAGGCGTGGGTGGGGAAGCACGGCGGTGATGCACGCAATTGAGACGAGACACATTCGCAGCAACAGCAGGTGAGGGAGAACAAAGGGAGTTGCTGATAGCGATTGTCACCTGAAGACCAGAACAAAAAGCACATCTCCCCCCCCCGGCGTCTATCCACCCTCATTGTCTTAGGCCGCCGCGTGCGTCGTACACATGGGCGCCAAAGTATAATAGCCGGACACTGCCACCGCACGGAATTCCGTTCAAGGTAACCGCATAGTTGCTCGTGGTTTGATATACCCGGACATGCGTCGTGCATGCATGCATGTGCAGTTATGTAAAGAGGAGTGGTCGTGTTCACCGCTCCCTCCCCTCCTTCACCCTAAACGCTGACTATAGCGGGAGGGAGCGATCGCGGCGCAGCTCCGAGCCCTCGAGCATCCAGGAGCGTCCGATTCCCGCCCACCATGTCTTTATTGAACTGAAGTCAACGAAAGTTTCAGATCGTCGTAAAAGCCGAAACGAGGTTAGGACCAGTCAAGTGCGACACGAGAAACAATCATTAAGTTCATTAGCCGTGGTCGTGAGAGGTCGTAACGATACATGTCACTAAATAGGTCATAAATTGAGCAAAACATCCAGCGATCTCGCATCAAGAAAAACAGCGGCACAACAAGAGGGGGTCGGGTATAGGTGCACCAGTACCACATGTCCGAAGTCCAGAGTCGGGTGACAAGCTACCTGGCTGTGTGCGTGGAGGGCGGGGAATATGGCGCTGTCGAGCGGCGATATGTCGAGGAAGGCGACGAAGCCAACCCAGGCGGTGTGTAGCGCGGTGGCGAGAATGTCTGTTGAGAAGGAGTTGCTGGGTTCCCTGGCGGGCCCGACGATGCAGGTGCGAGGGGAGCAGGGAGGACGATCCGATCCCTGGTCGGAATGAAGCGGTTCATCGGCGTGTAATGTGGTTGCGACTGTGATGGAGGACCAGAGTTCCTCCGCGTGCCTCTCGAATACGCAACGCTATTCCGATGCAGGCGGGGTGGTGATGTTGGTGATAATTGGGGTTGGGTTGGAGAAGAGAATGGAGAGGAGTATTGCGTTGGAGACCTGACTTGGGCCTCTGGGAGGTACTGGGCGGAGTCTCGCCTATGCGATGAGCGCCTCCCCCTGGGTTCGTCGCCCATCCACGTCGAAGGAACGTTGCGCTCGGGGGATGCGACGGGCGGAGGGGACCGAGGGGACGCAAAAGGATCCTGGGTATCGGGCATGCGCTCCGGAGAAAACGTTTGGGTTCGCAGAGGACTGCGGACGGGAAGCGCGGGAGGAGGTGGAGAACTTGCTGGTACGAGAGGACTCGACGCGTGGGGTATTGATGGATTCACCACGAGTGGAGTCTGGGGTAGAGCTTTCGTTCGGGTGGACACCGCGGGCACTGGTCCAAGAGCGACCTGAGTTTGATGGGATTGTGAGGACGACGGCCCAGCAGACATCGCCTCCGCGGAGGAGCCATGTTCGAGCGACCCAGCGAATGCTCGCTCGAGGAAACTGTCGGCATTGACAGACTGGGCGCTCGCGGCCAATAGTAACGGGGGAAGCTGTCCTGGACTCCCTAGATCTGGAGCAGGACGGATGGGCGGAGATTGGGGGATGGTCATGCGAGAGCCGTCTCGTATCTCCGGGGAGCTCAATGGACTGGGAAGGTCAGCGAAGGAGGCAGACAGAAGAGGCGGCTGCATCGACGGAGGGGCCTTGCGCTTCGGCGCTTGCTTCCTCTTGCTCTTCGTCTCCCGGTATGTGCGGATCGCGGACGGCGGGGGAGGGTCGTTGTAGTCGTCCTCTTGGACGTCCCCAGAAGCCGAGCGGCACCAACCTCGCCGAGGACCTCTCTTGACTGTCGACGTGAAGACGCCCGAGGCTTGCGATGATGATAGCTGGCGGCCCTGTCGAGGTCTGCGTCGGCGCTGGTCTGCGAGAAACGGTCGTATATCCGGCGCCACCAAGATGTGACACGCTGGTGCCCGGGAACAGGCGCAGCCTCGGCGTCGACGATGGGAGAATATATGCCACTCTCGGAGCCTATACGTCCTCAACGTCAGCTTCGCCATGCAAGGACATCGTATGACTAGCACTTACCCCGCCGCGCGTATCCACGCCGCGCCAGCTCCTTCTCAATCTGCGACTCCAGCCCTTCGCTCGGCTCCTTCTGCCTCCTGGCCTGATAACCAAGCCCATAGACGTAGTCGTCCCCAACGCCAAGCCACTGCCGCTCGTCGCCGACGCGCACCTCCTTCTCGACGTGCACGCTCACGCTCACATCCTTCTCCTTCTCCGACGCGTTGGGCTTCCCGGGGCTGGATCCGTTCGCGTCGCGGGAGATGGCGAACCGCGAGCGCCCGAAGACGTTCTCGAGGGCGGCCTCGCGCCGTGCCTGCGTGTCGACTTCGTACCCGCGGCTCTTCCGGAGCATGTAGACCCAGCCGTGCCAGAGCTCGCGGCCGGTCTCTTTGAAGCTCATCGCGTGCCGGAGGGAGCGCAACCGGGGCGTCGGGGCGTCGTCTGTGACGTATGGCTTGTAGGAGAAGGCCTTGATGTGGAGGCAAGCGAACAGGCTGCAAAGACAATGAGTATGAGGAGGGAATGGGCGGGAAGAAACGAGCCGGACGCACGCCATCTCAAACGTTTCCAACAATGCTCCGATACCGATGTTGATGTTGTTGGCGGTCATGTAGGGAGTCTAAAGACACTTGGTTAGACAATGCAATCGCCAGCGTCCTATTGCGACCTACATCTTTCACCAGTCCGAACAATGTGAGCAGAGACAGACCCGTCGCTTGCCAGAACGTCAAGAACACTGTGACGGTGGTCAGCGGGGGACGCCGCCGCGGTCGCGCAAATGTAGCTCACCAACTGCTTTGATAGCGAACAGCTTCAGCAGAGGACTGTGCGGTGCGAGTTCGACTTTTACAACCATGTACACTTGGAGCAGGCAATACATAGCGATGGAGACTGATACCGATACGACCAACGTGATCTATGGAAATATGTATATGTCAGTTCAAGAAAGGCGCGTCCGCAGCTAGAACGAGCGTACATAGATGTGACCCCAGCCTAGACTCCAGGAATCCTCACAGTAGAGACCGACGTAGTCGAGGATCACAGCGGCCAGAGTTGTCCTGCAGAGTAACTGGAATCAGCGGCGTGTGATGAAATGGAACCTGCCGTACCCACCCTGGTCGGACTACACAGTACTGCAGTACACCCCACTTCATAAGTTGCAAAAAATACAATCCATCCTGGACAAAACATTCGTAATTCAGCAAAAGACATGCATAGACTCATTCATTGACCAACCTCCGGCTTCTTGCGGACGAAACCCAACGGCATCACCCACTTCTGCAAGGGTTCTCCTCGCCTGCGCCTCTCTTTGTCGTTCTGTCGCGAGAGACCGTTCTGTACGAAAAAATATTAGCATACATGTCAACGTTGATGGCCCTTGCTGGATACACACCTTCCGAAATACCTCCTTCTGCTCGTTCACGTCCGGAGAGATGTACAGCAGCAAGAGGTAGAAAAACGCCGTCAATACTGTGGACTCGTAGCAGTCCCGGATAAGGAGGAGTGGCGTGGCGTGATTCTGGTTGCCACATTTAGTCGTCTGCATCCAGGTCATTGAGTCCAAACGAGATACTCACCCACCAGAAATAGGACGCTGTGCTGACCACCGCATATAAGGGGACCATGAACAAAATACGAACGATATCTGGAACACCACAGATTGGGAAGGGCGCTATGGGTTAAGAAGATCCAATACATACAACGTTGCTCATATTTCTAAACCAGCAGGGAGTCGTCAGAGTGGAGGTGGTCCGACATATTGGGGATACGCACGTTCGTATAGTTCCGGAGATGTTTGTCAACAAGCCAGAAAGACACACCCATGGAAATCAAAGTCAGAGCTGAACAGACAATCCATCCAATCTATTTCCACGGGATTAGTACGGCATCGGAGAGCAGTATCTCGCATTGAAGCGCATACGTGGTGGGCTGGGAAGCGCGACGCCAAATTATTATAGACGTAAGACAAAATGAAAAATAAGAAGCGCACCTTGGAGTATGATCTTGCCGTTCTGAACGAGGGGTGGACTGTCGAGAGGCGCACGCTCCGCATGGCATCTCCCGTTCTCGATGTCCGCCATCTTGATGTCACCTCCGACACGAACGAGTCCAGATCAGAAGTCAAGTCTTCACAAATATAAGCGTAAGAATGCCAAAGCAGGATACAGCGTTCCACAAGAAGAGATAGTCGTAAGTGTCGTCCAAATCGTTAATGGGTCGTGAGGGTGGCTGAAGCCGGCGAGGATCCAGTTTGAGAGTTGGCCGATCGGTGAGAGCGTGGATCCTGGTACGCGCTGTCAAAACCCTGTCCGTCGAGGATCACTGCGGTTGGAGAACGGGGAGACACAGGACGGCGAGGGAATGAGCTTGGCGGCGGGGCTGGGGCTGGGGCGGGGGAAGGGCGGGGACTGGCGGGGGACTCCGCGAAGAGCGGCGTCCCAGAAGACGTGACCGAGTGTTACAGCAGTGTGACGTATTTCCATATATGGGTTGCTGCATCGACTCGGTCTAGACCCCACGCCTACCAGTTGGCTAAGTATTAGAGATGCGGTTGGTAGGACCATAACTTAGGGAGAAGTGAGACAAATGCTCAGCTCGACAACGACAAGGTAACCACCAACCATCACAGATCGGTTTAAAGGACTCAATATTATGAGGCCGGTGTGCATGTATATGTATACAAATCGTATCATAGTGTAGTGGCTTGTACCTTCTTCCCCAGCTCTGCTACACTTTGCGCTCCTCCAGCCTCTTCAGTTGCGTCCCCAGCAGCATTCGGCTGGCAGCTGATATTCGCTGTACCGTCAGCGGATGTTGTCGCTGCAGCTGGAACGCCCGCTGGACCGTCCCATCCAGACAGCGGCTTCCGGTCAGCAGTTTCCACGCGAGAGAAGAACTCAGGAGGTAGGAATCCTTTGTCGTTTCCTGCCGTGAGCACCACTCCATTAGCGGACTGGTAGAACTTGATCCCTGCGTCGAGGGCCTTCTGAACGTCGACGAATATCAATATCTGAGAGGAACTGCGCATGCCTAAAGATGGTTGTCAATATCAGAAAGGTAAAATCCGTCAAAAAGTTGAACATGCCGCTGATGATGCCAGAACCCGCTACGCCTTGTGCCAAATGAATATGGTTCCGTGACATCTTACTGAGACCTTGTTGCTCTATCAACGGAAAGAACGTTAACCTAAACCTTCCGTCCGTATGGTTGAGAACGTACGGATGCTTTCCCAGGCGCGTTTGTTCGTCCCATGTACAGCAATTCCAGTAGGGATGTCGGCGTGAGATTCGATAGGCTCTAAGTCAAGTACCACCGCCTACAGCTGCAATTAACTTAAAGCTTGGATGGGCATGGCATTCATCCTACCTTCATCGAGTGGCCTTGGTTGGCGCGTATCCACCAGCCTTCATCCCTAGATGTCGGATCCGGTTCGAGGATCATGTTATATCTGTTTTTGGAGTCGTTCTTCACGATCTCCTGAAGTGCGGTGAAGTTGAGCTCGCGGAGTTTGGGGCGCGCCAGCTACTTCCTCAGGTATCAGCGAACGGATGGCGAAGCGCGACACAAAAACCCACAAGCTCATCTACGCGAACGTAACCGTCGGGGCGCATCGTGAGGCCCTCCGACTGCGAGCCGTGGCGCAGGATCCAGGATAAAGTCTTCGAGATGCGGACGTTATGAGAATCCTTTGGGAGCCCTCGCAATTTTGCAGAACCCCCTCCTCTCCCACCTTCTCCTTTGGTATTGTCTTCCGCGTTCCGCCGCGGCCGTGGTTGTTTACGGTCCTTCTTCGCTTGGCGGTCCTCCTGCCGTTCTTGCAGCTTCTCCACATCGGTGGAAGACATTCTCTGTGCGACCGTGCTTGGGAGTGGCGGTCGACGATGAGCGTGCAGGAGCCTTTTGGCGACTAGGAAAGTGCGAAGAATGTTGAGGGACACCTAGGCTGCGACGCCCTTCATAAATCCATTGGACGTTGAAGTCAAGATGAGTTGATGGGTTGACGCTGCGTCGTTGGCGCTTCCCAGCGCTCCCGAACTTGCATCCGAATCGCAAATTAGGATCTAGAGATCCAGCAGAATGGCAACAGTGACTTCACTCCGGAGTCCATCCCCTCCATTTTGTCCCAGGGGTCAAGGTATCCAAAGTCTGTCAGAAATCATGCATACGGTAGTACTAGTAGCAGCTTATGGCAGAGTCAAGGGCTGAATAGGTTGGCGCTTGGGGGGGTCGTTACATAAGCGGCTCATCACGAACCCAGTGCCTGCCCACTGTACCTCTTTGTCTTGTTCCTTTGACTCGCATCCTCCCCTCTCGTTATACTCGCGCCCCAAAGCTCGTAGTTTTGCACTCATAGAACATACCCTGTACGTTTCCAGCTCCCGACGGTCAATACAGAAACCGACATCGTCTGACGCGAGCTCGTATCCACTTCAAATCCAATTCAGGAGACGGACCCATACATTGATTGCCACGACAATGCCACCCATTGCAACCCAGAACTCCAACTCTTCGAACCGCCGTTCAACCGGCTCTACGCGGCAGCGAGAAAATAGGGCTCCTGTTCCGACTGGCTCTGGAACCATCCGACGTCGCAGGTCTCGCTCGCCAGATGCACGTGCAATCGACGAGGCTCCCCCGCAGCTCGATATTGTCTTGCGCAAGAAGAAGCGGTCTGCGCACTCCAATGGAGGTGGTACGTCCTCATCGAACCCGGCGAACATGGCTCTGGTGCGTACGTCTGTCCATGACGATACGGGGGACCGAGGGCGGATCAAGGCGAAGCCCAGGCCCAAGGCATTCATGTGGGTGGACGACGAGGACGAAGATATCGTAACCAACATTGCGCACGATAATGGAAGGCCAAACAATGCGCAAATCGCGAGGTCGAAGCGCAAGGAACGCTCCCGTTCGCGCGATGCGCCGCATAGAAATTCGAGGAAAGCCGCGACTCCTAATGAGTCCACGGAGGATGAGGATGATCCGATGTACACTGGACCCCTGGCGCAGGCGGAATACACCCGAATGAAACAGGAGGTTGAGAATATGCGGAAGGTGCGTCTGCTATTGCGTCTTGCATCTCGAGGTGACTGAAGGTGAAGTATAGCAAGTGGCTATGTCCAAGAAGACGATCGGAAGGCAGAGCAAGGTGCGCTACCTCCCCAACGTACTGTCGCATTTGCCAACATCCCGAGTAGGTGATCGATGAGCTTAGGTCGGTGCTGATGACGACGGATGAGGTACGCTTCACATCGGTCTTTGTTGTTCGTACGTTTTGTGAATCGTACTGATTTTTGGGGACGACAGGTACACCACACGCAACGCGCAGAGATAGAGAAGTTGAAGAGAAACTCGAAGAAGTCCGATGACGTACGTCTCTATCTTTGCAGAATTCATGTGCTCGAATTGACGTAGCTGCCAGCTTATTGCGACCATGGAAACTAACCTCACTTGCCAAATTTGCATGGAGATTCTCCTCAAGCCATATGGGTACGTCAGGACGTAGTCGAGAGCGCAACACGTACTTACGTTTCGTCTTGTAGCTTGTCCCCTTGTGGCCACGTGCTGTGCGTGACCTGTCTGCAGGATGGTTCAAGAGTGCGCCCGCTGGCGACGATGAGATGATGGACGATGAGTATCCCGACGCGCTACTCTACAGAAAGAAGACGTGTCCCTGCTGTCGTGCGGCTGTACGCAGCCGTCCAATACCCCTGTACCTCGTCAAGTCGATCGCATCTGCCTTGGACAAGTCCAAGGCGCCTGCGGGCGGCGCGCGCCCGTCACCTCCGCTCGAAGACGAAGATCCTTGGGCGGGCATCTTCCGCAATCACACTGAAGTTGACGACTATTGGAGTTCTGATCATGACGAGGGCGAGTATGAAGAAGATGAAGAAGATGAGGACGACGAGGACGAGAATGGGGAGGACGGCGAAGAGTATGACGACGAAGAGGGCTACTGGTCGTTCGACGGGTACGGGACGGGCGAGGAGGACGAGCGTTACGACGGGCTCTATGTGCCCGCGCAGTGGGCCCCGCCCAGCGTCGCCGTCTCGCCCGACGAGTACCCGTTCCTCGAGGAAGACACGGAGGAGTTCTCGATGCTCCGCCGCGGCGCGACGCTGCAGATGATCGAGCTCTTCCAGATGACGTACTGCCACAACACGGGCCTGTGCGCGATCGCAGACGGGGAGAACGAGGTGCACCTTGGGTTCAACATCGAGCTGCACCCAGAAGACGAGACAGGCGAGGCGTACATGGACTGGGTCCTCTCGGACATCTATGCCCGCCCCGAGCGCTGGCGACTGGACCACGATCACCATGAGGGGACGTGGAGCGCGTGGAGGCTCATCCCAGCCGAGGAGGACGAGGAGTACGACAACACGGATTCGGAGGTGTGGGCGGAGGAGATGGTTGACGATGACATGTGAGCGGGATGCGGAAGAGCCGAGAGCGGGAGGTGTTCGGGACCTTTGCAGGTGTCGTTGTACTTTTGCATGAAGAGTGTATTATCTGTATCATTGCTTTCTGACTTCGTGTTGATGTCAGTGGATTGTTTGCAACTCGGAGCTCCTCGATTCTGCTGAGGTCGCAAAGCGTGGTTCTATATGTCCGTCTCTCGTCGTGCAATCGCTTCGACCCACTCCCGACGGGTAAAACTCAGGCCGGCCATCAACTTCAGTAAAGGAAGCCAACGAGGAGGGCTGAGGCATGGTTCAAGGGCCTAGGCCCGAGGCCTGACGTCTTGGAAGCCGCATGTCAAACTACGCCTTGGAAGACGGATTTGCGACATCAACGTGTTTGATCGGTAAGTCCCAATGATCATGAGAACCTGCAATTGGTTATTACCTTTGCGCCTTGCATTCTCCGAAGGCGGGGGTCGCGCACCTTGGAAGAGTGAGCCCGGAAATCCCAAAGGTTCATCCAAGCATGTCAATCGAAATCGAAAACCCACCCAGCTGTCCTTACGACCGAGGATTTGCATACGTTGTGGTCAAGACAACTGCATCTCGTACCTGTCATCATAGAAGTAGGCAAGGTGGACGAAGTCCGACCACTAGGAATCCTCGCTTACGTCGTTTCCCGCTGCATACGCACAAGAGACATGCTGTTCCTCCGTTTGCAGGACTTGGGCAAGATGGCGTACATGTACCATCAGCTCAACGTCGATCCCGAGCGATTAATCAATCCCCCTCTTCCAAGCATTCATTGAACTGTATCTGGCGGTCTAGACACTTGCGGGGCACCTGTTCCGCAATACTGCCCTCCTCTAGGCTAGTCGCAATCGCATGTCATTGGATCGTCAACGCGCGGTGCTGTACGTACTCACCGGCGCGGTACGAGTGCGCTGGATTTCCTGCTTCGATTCTTGTCAACTCTATCAATCACCGTGCCTCGAGGGTAGACTCGACGCTTCCGCCACCGTATCTCCACCGGTGGTATTCACTTCCGCCTTGTCTGTCCCAATCGCGTACGACCATCCACGGCGGATTCCAATATTGTCCTAGTTGGCACGATCCCATGGTGTTCCAGTCTCGGGGTTACCCCACCGGCGGAACTAGACAGCATACGTAAGTATATCATTCCTTATGCCAAATATTGCACCCCTTTTCGAGGCTGACGATATGTTTCCATGCTGCGCTCAGAGCCCGGGGTTTCCCTAATCGTGCGCCAGTCGTGCGCCTTATATCGCGTTCATTCTGGAGGGAACTTGAATGTCCTACGGCATACCAAGTGGCATTATATCACCTTCGGATATCGCCATCCATAACCAACGTCTCAACCCCGAGATGGACGTCATCTGGAGGTAACGACCAAGGCGGTCTTCCGGCAACTGTGGTCTCGAAGACGTGAGGCGTTTACAAGGTTGGACATCTCGGGGCAATTCTGCCAAACTCGCAAGGAGAATGTACCGTCCTATCACCTGCAGTGGTCAGCGGGGGTTGCATCCAGGTCCACCTGCGGTGCAATTCGGTTCCCTGTGGCTTGCAGGGCCTCGCACGTCGTATGCACCCTGGTTTACATCATCGTGAAACGGCGCTCCGGTTGCCGTATAAAAGGACGGCAAAGGCGGCCAGTGGACTTCAGCACCTGCTCTTGTACCCACTTCTAGTAAGTCGCATACCACCTCTCCTGACAGCGACAGGTTCACTGACTAGTTCATAGTCCACAGCTCTTTGACTTACAATCAAGGTTTGCCGACACCCTCTTTGAGCCCTCCCCCTTCAATAACCCCCTAACTTCTGCCCCGCAGCATCATGTCCGACACTGCCTTGATCTTCAGGCTCGCCTGGGACGTGAAGAAGCTCTCGTTCGACTACACCCCGAACTGGGGCCGCGGCAACCCCAACAACTTCATCGACACTGTCACCTTCCCGAAAGTCTTGACCGACAAGGCGTACACGTACCGCGTCGCCGTCTCCGGACGGAACCTCGGCGTGAAACCCTCGTACGCGGTCGAGAGCGACGGCTCGCAGAAGGTCAACTTCCTCGAGTACAACTCCGGGTATGGCATAGCGGACACGAACACGATCCAGGTGTTCGTTGTCGACCCCGACACCAACAACGACTTCATCATCGCCCAGTGGAACTAGGAGGAGGCAGTGACTGACCCCTGGCGGTCTAATCTGCGGGCCACTGTGGGGGAGGGGCATCGCCCATCAGCTTCCTTGTCTCATAATCATGCCCGTGTAACAATTGTAAATCGACCTTGTTGTACCATGCATCCAGCTTTTGTGGTGTGCCGTCTTATGTTTGGTTGAATGCGTCAGCCTATCAAAGCTAGCTTAGGGCTAGGTGGGTCGCCGTCGGCCGCGTTCAAGCCTTCGGGCGCTCGTGTCTTTAGTCAGCTAACAACTCAAATACTTACTTTTGTAAGAGTTACTATAAACCCGATTAAAATCTGTTTGTTATCTGATGATTCCGATCTAATGAAAGGCTACCCCTTCCGAGTCACTAATGGGTACTTTGAGACAACGAGCGGACCGTCTTGGTATGAGAATAAGCTTCAAGTTACGACTGACACATATCTACAGCGGATAAGACGATTCGCATCACACTATGGAACATTCCGTCTGATCGATATCCTTCTCAACGGCGACAGCAGTCTTCCACCTTTTCAATATGTTTTCCGATTCCAGCGAGGACTTCACCACGTCTCGATCTTGTCGTTCATGATCATATAGAACCGTCGCTCGTATTGCGCCGCCATCGCTTTGGTCTCCGGTTGGTTTGCGATGGAGGGATTCGAGTTGTGATGGCCGATGAAATACCGGAGGTCCCGGACGAACGCCTTGAGCTCGCGCGCGCGCCGAGACGCCTCCTCCATCTTACCAAACGCGTACTGGCAAAACAGGATCCATGTGAGGAGGAACGAAACCACGGAAAATATGGTCCGGAGCAACACGGCCACGGAAGACTCGGCCTATGGAGATGGTCGCGCAAGGGAGAGAGCATCAGTGAATGGGAACGACAGCAACCAGACGTGGGAGCATGATCATCTCGGAGGCGAGAGACTCAGACTGGGAGGATGGACGTGCTTACCCATCTTTGCTTCATGTTGGCAGCTTGAGCAAGCACAGAATTGACTACGCCGAAGATCAGCAGAGCCACCAGCGGCCACATATGCATCATCTCTGTGTGCGCATGAGAGTCGCCCAGAAGTCTTCCGTCGCAAGGGGGCTCACTATTATTCCTCCGCACTTCGTGCAGTGCCTCCTCCGCTAGATTCAGTCTCCGCTTCATCCTCTCCTCCAACCGCGTCCCGACGGCTGGTAGCCTTGGGGTAACGGGCGTGCTTGAGCTGTCCTTCGCTATACATGCGCTGTAATTCGCGTGGCGAGTCGGCTGGGATCCAAGGACATATGGCGTGGGCAATGTGGACGTAACGGTACTCTGAGGCGATACGACGAGGGCGCAGCTGCGCGGACGATGGTGGGCGGACGGGGAAAGGGGAAGGTTAGGGGAAACACCAGCGTTCGGGGCCGACTGGTTCAGGTTCTTACTCGACATTAAATGGTCATCCAGAACGTGGGCGGGGCGGATATGATGATGCTCGAGTTGGGGCTCGTTTGTCTGAGGTCTCTGTCCTTGCCTGTTCCCGGTTTTATAACCGTTGCTGATGGTATAGGGGGTTGGAAGAGGGGGAAATATTCGGAAGGCCCCAGAGGGAAAAATGGAGAGCAGCCCTCTCGCACATCCTCCGCGGGACGGAGTGACTGACCCTTGCCAGCGCCCTGGGCCAGGGGGACGTCTTCATACTTCTTTGTCTGAATGTTCATCGTCATGCTCGTCGTAACCGTATAACAACTGTAAATCGACCTTGTTGTAGTACCATGCATCCAGCCTTCGCGGTGTGCCGTCTTATGTCTAGATCTGCACTACTCCGATGAATGGGGCCTTACTAGTATATATGGGCCGAGCGTTTGGTAGGATCTGGATCATCTCTCCCGTGGGAAAGTCGGGTCAATCCCACATGGCCTCCGCGCGCCTTATCCAAGTACTTACTAGTACTCCTACTTACTCCTGCACACAAAGTGCTACTCCTACTAGGCATCCAGTTGGTCTTTCTTCCTTTGGACGAGACACTAATCAATACCTGTGACCCTGCACCTCGTCAAGCCGATCGCATCTGCCAAGTCCGAGGCCGGGTGGCCGCCTGCTGGTATCTCCCGCGATCACTGGCATACTTACTGAAGTTGACGATTGTGATTGAAGTACAGATTAAGTACGACTTTTGTGTCAAGTATGTGATTTCCTTCAGCGTTATCTTAATGTTAGTAGACCCTGGAAGAGTGAAGCTATATATCCTCTAGGGTTCATCTGTCATACAAGCCAACCGAAAGCCCGCCGCGACCTCTTCTACTGCCAAACCGGACATCCATATGCATCATCTGCCAGCGGGACTGCATCTCGGGTCTGGCACAACAACAAGGCAGGGTGGACGAAGTCCGACCGCTAGCAGGGCTGACATGCGTCGTTTTCTGCCATGTACGCGCAGGGTCCATGCTGCTCCTTTACTACAAGTTCAAATCGGAGCTAGTTACGACTGGGCGTGCCAGTGAGTTTACAGTTCGCCTGAACGACGTTGGGAGGTAGATTTACCTTTTCTAAGCATGCTTAATGGTGTATACACCTGCGATGCGCTTATGCCACAACATCGTCTGCCCTTCTATCGGCCAATCGCACTCACATGTCACCGGATCGTCAACGCCCAGCGCAGCTCGTAGTGCTAACCACCGTGGTGTACACGCGTTCGGCTTCATCCTTCGATTCTCATCAACTCGATCATCGCCGTCTCCCGAAATTGGCCTCGACACGTCTTTCGGTGGTGGATTCGTGATACTTCACGGAGTTCTGGCGGCCTCATGGGTTTCCTACTGACGGACCGGGGTGTTACACATAAGTGCGTTCATTCCTCATATCAAACATTGTACCCCGTTTCCAAAGCTAACGACGGTTTCATAACGTGTTTCCAGCCTTGGCTCAGAGCTCCGGTTTTTTTTAATTGTGCGTGTTTATATCGCATTCAGCTCACCAAAAAGGTCGTGCGGTATAGGAAGCATGGCACTACGTTTGAATGTGGCTATTCATAACTACCGTCCGGACCCCTAGGTGAACGCCGTGTGAAGATAATGATTATGGTGGTCCTATTGCAATTTCAACCCGGCGGTACAACTCAATGGGCCTCGCACATCGTATGAGCCCGGATTCACGTGATGGCGGAAGAGCTCTGACTGGCAGTGACTGCCTGTATAAAAGGGCAGCAGACGAGGCCAGTGGACTTCAGCACCAACTACTACACTCCCGCCCAGTAAGTCGCACACTACCTCACTTGAGAGGGACGAGCTCATTGACCGCTCTGTAGTCGCAATCTCTTTGAGTTACAATCAACCAAGGTTTGGCGGCGCCCTCGTTCATGCTCTCCCCCTCCAACATATCGCTGACCGCTGCCCCGCAGAATCATGCCCTCCAACACCGCTCTGATCTTCAAGCTCGCCTGGGACCTGAAGAAGCTCTCGTTCGACTACACCCCAAACTGGGGCCGCGGCAACCCCTCCACCTATATCAACAACGTGACCTTCCCGAAGGTCCTGACCGACAAGGCGTACACGTACCGCGTCGTCGCCAACGGACGGGGCCTCGGCGTGCGCACCTCGAACGCGGTCGCGTGCGACGGCTCGCAGTTCGTCAACTTCCTCGAGTATCACTCTGGCCTCGGCATCGAGGACACGGAGACGATCCAGGTGTACATCGTCGACCCTGAGACCGGCGACGACCACCTCATCGCCCAGTGGAACTAGGAGGGAGACGGTGACTGACCCGGGACGGCCTGGTGGGCCACGGAAGAGGGAGCGTCTGCGACGCGTCGCCTCTAAGCTTTCTTGTACCAGTATGCTCGTTGTGACCGTGTAACAATTGTAAATCGACCTTGCTGTATGCCTACGGCCTTCGCCGTCCATCCTTGTGTGGTACTTGGATAGAACATGGTACCCCTCCGACGGGCATCTTGCGACCTGGTGTAAGCCTAATAAGGTGTATTGTCGTTAAGATCTTCATGAAGTTTTGCAGGTTGGAGTCGGTGGAACGGGCGGTGTACGGGAAGGGCCCAAGGCGGAAAAGCTGGCGGCCTTATGATTCGGATGTGGAGGCCAAAGGGAAAGTTGGTGAATCCGAGGGAGAAAGAATACGGGGAGACCCGCAGTCGGAGCAGTACCCCTACAATCAATCTTCATAGTATTCTTCCTGATCTTACACTGGGGCTCATATGCACCCACATTCTGCCCTACAGGTCTTTGTACTTGTTGAAGAACTTAACGGTTGCCTCGAACGCCCCCTCCTTTCCAGCCTTAACCTTGGGGTTGCTCTGCAAACGGGGGTTGAGCGACGTCAGGACATAAGACGACTGTGGTATGCATTAACCGTACCAGGTCTCCACGGACAGCAAAGCCATGCGTGCACCCGTCCCAGTACGTGCGCTCGTAGCCGGGCGCAAACTTCCCGCTGAAGATCTCGTCCGCGACCTTTTGCGCCTCCTGCGGGAACGCCGGGTCTGTCTCACACGAGTTGATCAGCAGCGGGGCCTTCGCGTTTTCGAAGTACTCCTGCACAAAATGACCAAGTTCTCAAGTCTGCCTCCCCCGTTTCGACCGAATGCATGGCTACGCACCTGGAGATCGGCGGGCACCTGAAGGCGGGATGGGTGTGAGACAACGGAGACAGTGCTCCAGCCCTTGAGTGCGAGTCGCCATACAGGCGGGGCACCAAAGCAGTAGCCCGTCGTACCGATCCAGGTGACACCTTCTGCCTTGAGGGCCTGGACGACGGCATCAACGATAGGCCCCCAGGAGTCGGGGCCGTGCTTAGCTATCCAAGCATTGCGGTCGAAGTCTTTGGGAATTTCAAGGCCGCGCGCGTCGCCTGCGAGAATGTCAGGCATGACCGTGCGGTAGCCGTTCCTGGCGAAGTCGTCGGCGAGGAGCTGTGTGATAAAGCGTTAGTTTATTGGGCGGAGAAGCGACTATAAGCGACCGGATGAAGCGATGGTCTCGATCTTCTAGATAACGATCTGATGAATTTCAATGTTGTGAAGTAACCTTGAAAAACAACGGACCTTGATTTCCAGACATGTTGATTCACAAAGGGCGTTAGGAATGATGCACGTGTGGGTCCGAGGTGGGCTCCAATTTCAAGTCAAGTGGGTTGGCACAGTCCGCGTACGAGTCGCCCTTTTACACGGGTTGAGCGCTATGTTAGGTTCATTTTAAGGATTTTGATCTTGAAGATTTCGCCAAGTGAATTCTAAGTAAATCGCATTTGAGGGCCCTTGAAACTGGCCTAAAAGCGATATTTCTCAAGTGCATCCTACGTAGATCTCCGATAACCGAGGTCTCACGCTCCGAAAACAGTCCGACCATTGAGGACATTCAAAGGACAACCTTCACGCTCTTTGGGGGTAGTTTCGCTACATCGACATCGACATCGACAGCTGACTACACATGCTAACCAACGGCGTCGCTAACGACGGGTACCAGCACAAATTAGCATTCTACTCCCGCGATGGTCTCGATCTTGCCTAGATAACGATCTGATGAGCACAGTACTGTTTCAATGTTGTGAATGGCCTACTAACCTTGAGGAGTGCCTTCGTGACGGACAGCTGATTGATCGGTATATCAGCGCTACTACTAGGAGAGTGTATGACGCGCACGACCCATACCCTGGAAACAGTTATCACAAAGATTTCCAGACATCGCGTTAGGAATGACGCACGTGTGGGTCCGAGGTGGGCTCCAATTTCAAGTCAAGTGGGTTGGCACAGTCCGCGTACGAGTCGCCCTTTTATATCGTCAACTTCCCAGCACTGCCTCTGATACGTTCAAGTTCTCCCATGTCACGCTATCTTTAGATCTTCGGACCTCGGCGGGTGGCGGCAACTTTCAACTCCCCACAAATTGTCAGGCAATTCCCTGCCGCCCTACCGGTGAGACCTCGAGCAGTCAGGAGATGTTTCCTCCCTCATTTCGATCCCATCAAACATCGCGAAGACGCTACACTCATTCTACGGGCCTCGGGGTGACGCTCCTACCAGAACCAGAGAATCAGTAATAACCGGCGACCCTGGGCATTTATTGATGCACGTACGATAGTAGTACATCTTGGGCGAACCTGTCAGTTGAAGCAATAGCTCCACGATCAACAGCCCTTGAATCGAAGTCGAATACCATTCCTTATGTCAGATTCCACAGCACACTCGCTCGTACGCACAACCCGCGCTACAGCTTAAGGTCTTTGTACTTGTTGAAGAACTTCACGGTCGCCTCGAACGCACCCTCCTTGCCGGCCCTGACCTTCGGGTCGCTCTGTGAACGATGTGTTAATAACCTCTCTCAAACGAAACGACCTCCGGCATGCGTAGGACGTACCAGATCTCCACGGATTGCGAATCCGTGCGTGCACCCTTCCCAGTACGCGCGCTCGTAGCCGGGTGCGAACTTCCCACTGAAGATCTCGTCCGCGACTTTCTGCGCCTCCTGCGGGAACGTCGGGTCGATCTCGGATGTGTTCAGTAGCAGCGGGGCCTTCGCCTTCTCAAAGTACTCCTGTACGGGTAATAACGTTCAATATTTATCCAGTCGTCCTCTACGAGACAACGAGCGCACCTGAAGATCCTCAGGAACGCGGATGCCAGCTACGTGAGCAGCAACCGAGACAGTACTCCATCCTTTGAGCGCAAGCCGCCACACGGGCTGGGTACCGAAGCAGTAGCCAGTGGTACCGATCCAGGTGACGCCCTCCGCCTTGAGGGCCTGGACGACGTTGTCGACGATGGGCCCTCAAGAGTCGACGCCGTGCTTGGCCAGCCAGGCTGCGCGGTCGAAATCCTTGGGGGGCTCCAGCTCCCTTGCGTCCCCCTCGAAGATGTCGGGCATGATCGTGCGGTAACCGTTCCGAGCAAAGTCGTCCACGAGCAGCTGTGTGGGTCGTTCAGATTTGGTGAGCGGAGGAGCGATGGGACGGGGGGGGGATGCAGGAAGACAAACCTTGTTGTTGATGAGGGGAATACCGAACACATCCGTGAGGAAGAGAACAACCTTCTCTTTGGGGTAGGCTCCTGAAGGCGTCGCGATGTAGCATTCTATTCCAGCGACGGTTTCTATCTTGCCTGGATGACGGTCCGATGAGAACAAGGCCGTATAGAATTTATAAATGGCCGACTTACCCTCGGGTATGCCTTCGTGGCGAACACCTAATTTACCGATTGGTCAATGCTTGCGAATTATGCGTTGTCGAGGAAACATACCTTGGAAACAGTTATCGCAGTGACCCCCAGCCATTGCGTTATGAATGATGTTCAGGTAGTATGAGGTAGTTCCGGTGATGTTGGGACAGCGTGTGTATGGTCACAATAGTCATGGAGGTCAAGCTCGCGCTTTTATACGGATGCCCCTGTGAGTCACAGAGACCTTCGAGTTGCCACAAACCATCGGGTGAATCCGCAAACGCACTGCCGCCCCTCCAATGGAAAGTCTGGACAAACGTGCCACGCAGAAGCGAGTCACGCGACTCCACATTACGCTGACGAGATTTGTCTGCTCGGCATCGAAGTACACCGAAGCCTGCAGGGAACTGTACCGTACTTGTAGCCAGAGGCCTTCGGTCGAGCAGCGATCGCTTCAAACCCACCCACAAGTCCGTCCGGCCACCCCCATGGCGCGGCCGAAGCCGCTTGCGGGCGTCAACTCGCTCGGCCGAGCACCCGAATGTCGCCCTTGCGCGTGCCCAGCGCGATGAGGCCCGTCGTCTCTGCGAACGCGACGTGCGTGACATCGTCTGGAGCATTGCGAGGGCCGAAGTTAGCACGCCGCTGACAGGCAACACCTAGAAAAGGAGAGTCCGGTCTCTCACCTTGAAGATCGTTGGAGTTTACGTCGTATACCTCCTTCCCCTCGATCGCGCGCGGCGCCTGCGTGTGCCAGCTGTGTGCATGGGCGGGGTCGATGTCGAGCTCGGAATTGTGCACCGAGATGGGTGTGCCTGGTTGGAAGCCCTCCATTGTCCTCCTCTCCATGGCCCCTTTCTTCTGCACTACTTTCTTGGGTGGGGCTCCTTCGAATCCAACGCTGTCGGAGACGCTGTCCGCGTCTGAATGGTTGCCCTCGTCGTCATCGTCGTCATCGTCTTCTTCGCTCTGGTGGGCCGTGAAGCCGTACACGACGCGCCGGACGGCCCCGCGCCGCCGTTCGACCCACACTCCTCGGCGCCCTGCCGGCCCCAGCGCGCACGCGGAGACGAACCCGCGTGTACCGTGCGAGAACCCGCTGCGAGAAACGGGGCCCGAAGCCTGGTCGCCGGGGGCGAGCGGAATCGCCATGTTATGCGCGGCGAGCAGACGGACTTGGACGTCGATTGGAGGGCTCGAGTCGTGGGCTTGCACGTGCGAGGGCAGATTAAGAGGTTCGTGGAGAGAAGGAATGACGACGAGAACCGAGCAGTGGAAGAGCCCGCGAAGGACGTCGTAGGCGAGGAAGGAGAGCGAAACGCGGGTCGGCTCGCCTGCGGGGTCCGAGGGGGATGGTTCATGAACGGTGGGGCGGGAGAAGGAGACGCCGCGGAAGGTTGTGGAGGGGAAGAAGTGAGAGTGTACTGCCGCGGACATTTGCTTAGGAAGCTGGTGTTGGAGAGACGGATCCGTGTCGGTTCCTGGGGTGATATTGCCCATGCGAGCCTGAGGACCGTCGAGCAGGGTGCAGACTTCGAGAGAGTGGGCTTTTAAAACTAGAATGTGCCGAGGGGTGAGGAAGGTTGCTTGCACAACGCCATTCCACTGGGTATAGATTGAGTCAATAATGATTAAGTGGGTCATGCTACAATGACTCACTAGTTCTTCTTCCTCTTCGGAGAGCATCTTGACAACTGTACGCTCGTTCGAATTCCAATTCAACAAGTGGAATGACGACGGGAGGCCAAGGAGGAGCAGGGATTGAGTCGGATCTAATGCCCGCAAATAAAATATTGGGGAAGCGAATGTGATGACAGCGATAACGTGGAATTGCACGCCTTGAGAATTGGTTCCACCATGCGGTCGAAGGATAGCCGAGGAGGAATAAAGTTGTACTTGGAGTACATGGCACAGCTCGTGACTGCTCACAAGTTAGTTTCATCGAATAACATGCTTTGTGGATGATACTCACCAGGAGACAGCAATGGTCAACACCTGGTCGTCTTCGTTGATATGCGTGACAGCCGAGGAAAAGGAACCGACACCTTTGAGTTGCTGACTGGTGCAGAGAACCGGTTTGTGTGGATTTTCGACGACGGAGTCGAGGTCCCAGAGCTCGACCAGTTTCTCGTGATAGATGCAGAGCAACCAACGGTCGAGGAAGATACTGATGGAATAAATCGTTCGCGAGCCGTCCTCGTTCATGAAAACAGGGTCCATTGCGCAGGATGCGGAATGTCCCGGCAAAAAGTAGGTTGAACGAGGGAGAAGCCAAGTGTGCTCGACAACATGCAGTCGGCGGACAGCCGTCTCGATCTGCTGAGAAACGAGAGACGTCCAGGAGGATGGGTTCTTGATGTGGTATGGGAGCGGAAGCGAGCGGCTTTGTGCGCGCAGCATCTGGAGCCACGCAGAGCGATCTTGAGTGACCATACAAAGCCGTGTGCATGTCTGAGCGGAAGAGGTAAACCGGTCAAAGTTCAGACGGGCCCAGGTGGCAAGTGCAGCAAATTGGCTGAATGGACAGACCTTCCTGAGAGCTGTGATGTCCCGGAACCCCAGAAAAGCACAGCTTGGAGTAATATCTCGTCCGGGAGGTCAAGAATTCCATAAGTTCCTTGTGAATGTGTCCGTCGTTCTAATTGCGAGTTGGAAGCCATGCTGTTGTAATGGTCTGAGTCGAGGGATCAGCCTGAGGAAAGTCGCCTGCTACCTAACAATGTTCCTCGGGGGGTTTGAGAGTCATTAAATGGGCAGATGAAGAGCCTAGTAAGTTACTAGCTCAAGTACTAGCTGAGTGTGTGCGTGGCAAGTGCGTGGTCGCCCCCTCAAGCTCACGCCGGTGGGAGTTTCAGACTCTCAGTCTGCCATGGGTCGCGGTTTGTCATTTCCGCTTCAGACGCCCAGGCGCGTCAACGTGACTGTGACCCCGACGCGTCCGTTTTGGCGGCCGCCATCCCGCCCGTCGCGACTCTCCTCCGGGCCACTGCGACGACGACGCTCTGCATGCTTGTGCCTACTCTCTGCGGTTGACTGTATGCTTCCACACATTGCTCTCCATGGAGTCCATGATACGTAGAATGAAGACCAGAGGCACCACCCTCGACACCGACGCGTCCTCGGCCACTCGTCTCTCGCAGCGCCCGAGGTCGTCCCGTCCAACAACAACAGGAGCCACCTTTGAAGACTTTGGAACCTCTTTTGGCAAGAGATCCTCCCAAGCCAGCGCAACATCTACCTCCCTTAGACCGTCCAACGGGCAGGGTCCATCGAGCAGAGGCGTTGCCATACAGTTCAATTCCGATGCCGAGTCCAGCGACGACGAGATCGACTTCCTTTCAGGGTCTTCTCGCCACGGCTCCGAGTCTCCAAGGAAGCCCAAGAAGACCGGAAAGCGTGGTACCAGCATTGCACGCAGCATTGAACCCTCACCTTCTCCTACCGTGACCTTGGCTATCGACCGTCACCAAGCGGATCCCCGCTACAAGCCCATCGACTTCAGCAAGATGAGTTTCAGGAAGAATAAGAAACCTGAGGCCCCCTCTTCCAGCCAAACCCCAGAGAGCTCGCAGGAGTCGCGGCCGAAGGTTTCTGAAACCGGTTCGTCTTCCTCCCGTCCTGGTCGCGCACCATCCCTCCCGAACGACGTTATCGACATCTCCAATACGCCCAAGAAGAGGAAACCACATCCTCTTCGCGAGCGCACCCCGAACCAAGACCGCTCCCGTTCTCGCAGACCTTCTCCGCTTCCCCCGAGGGAGAAGGGCGAGGCAAGGAAAGAGCAGTACAAGGACGCCGACAAGACACCCCGCCCCTCTCGCGTCGCCCCGCGTCCGGTCAATAAGGGCAACCGGAGCAGTCTGGGGAAGTCTCAGACTGTCCCCGATCTCCGTCCAGGGTCGCAGGAGAAAGGGTGGGAGAGGAGTCAACCGCTCTCGCGGTCCCAGAGCATTCAAGAGTTTGCTGGCACTCATTCCGCCCCTATTGACGTATCCGACGATGACTCCGACGGCGTGAAGACCGACGTGCCACGACGCAAGGCGAACAGCAAGGCGCGAGATGCGGGGAAGGGCCGTGAAGGGGCCGCTGCGAGAGCAGACAGGGACATCATCCCGTTCCCCAACCTCTCTCCGCTCTCCTCCCGAGTTGCCGATCGTCAACGGGCCCGCGACAAGGGGAAAGAGAAAGCCCGCCCAGACCCCTTCGACGCGTTGTTGAACTCTCCGTCGTTTCGGGGACGGAATAAGGACGACTTACCAGCGTTCCCGATGCCCTCTCCACTTTCCTCCCCTGCGTCAAGAAGCGGGTCCCCGCCGCCACGACCATCTTTGAGCACCACGCGAAATAAGCCTGGTATCGTCAGAAAGAAGAACAATGTGATCATGTCTTCCGAAGAGGAGGAAGAAGACGAGCGGCCGCTCGCCCCATTCCCCATGGCTACCCAGGACCTGGAGAGCCTCCGTCGTCGGGCGTCCCCCGCCGTCAAACGCACGACTCCCGACGGCGGCATGGAGGGTGAGAACGGCACGTATAAGAAGAAGCGGCGACGCGACTCCGAGAAGTTCGCGTTAGACTTTGACTCAGATTCCGATGAGGACAGTGCGTATATGCGTTCTCTATTTCCTCAATACGTCGACGTACTCACACGGATCGTGATCGTCCTCCGTCTAGTGTTCTTCAACCCTTCAATTGACCCGAAGACGCTCTGCCCGTGGTGCGACGAACCACTGCCTTCCGAACCCACACCGCACCTCCGCGCGCTCATCGCCGCCGCAAAGCGCGTCTCCGCCCGGGACGACCGGCTCACGAACCCCCTCGGTCTCCGCGCGCCTCTGACTGCATTCGTTGGCGTGTGTCAGCGGCATCGGTTCGAGCGCAACTGGGTGCCCCGCGCGCAAAAACGCGGCTGGCCGACCACGATCGACTGGGACGCGCTCTCGGGTAGGATCGCACGCCTCCGGAGGCACCTCCAGGCGATTGTGGACGACGTCGACGAGGAGTTCGCGCCTGAGGACCTGTGCCCCATTATGGACGGAGGGGGGAGCGGGAGCAGGAGGCCGCGGAAGGAGAACGAATTCTGGGTCGAGGCGGTGAGGAACGTGCGCCAGCAAGGCTCAAGGCAGACGGCGGGTGTGCGCGGGCAGTTCCAGCACTTCAACAAGACGCAGCCGGGATAGTGCGTGACCCTTTCTCACTTTGCTTCCTCCCTTCTGGCGATCGTGGTGGTGCATGTATGCGTATGCTGACGGGGGGTTGTTTTTCCTCTTTTTTTTTTTCGCAGCTACGGGGAGCTGGGGTACGTCATCATTCACCAGACGCTCTGCGACATGTTCCCGCCTGCGGACTTCCACCCGGACGCGACGCTCCCGCTCACGCCCCCCGACTTTATAACCCTCGTGCTCGTCCCTGAGGCCGCGCTCCGGCTCATCGCCGATGACCTCGCCCTGTCCCGCGATAAGGCGATCGAGACGCTCCGCGAGAGCGTCGAGTACGGCGTCGCGATGTTCCCCGCGGACGAGGACGAACACGACCTGGGGGCGCGTGGAGGCGCGGGGGGCGCGGGGGTGCTTGGGGCGGGCGAGCAGATGTTCATGGAGCGTGCGAAGGCACGCAGGAAGGAGCTCGAGGTAGAGGAAAGGTTGGAGGAGGAAGAGGAGGCGGCACGCAGAGCGGCCCGGCCGAAACCGCGCCCACGTCCCCGTGCGAAGGCGAAGGCGTCCGAAGATGGAGATAGCGGGCTGCAGACGGACGGCGAGTCTGTCTCGGAGCGTGCGTCGTCTCCGCTGCGTGCCAATGGGCCGAAGGCAAAGCGGAAGGCCCCGAGTCGGGCCTCGTCCAGGGCGCGCTCGATAAGCAGGGACCCTGGAGAGAACATCATCGAGCTCACTAGTGACACTAGCGAGTCGGATGCCAGCAGCACGGGGCCGACGAAACGGCGAAGGAAAGCACGGTCAGCAGTCGATTCGAAGACGAGCGATGTCGAGATGGATGCGGTCGAAGCAACACCCAAACCCTTACCCAAGTCTAAACCACGACCGCGACCGGTGCCTCGACCAGCAGCTCGTGCCATTTCGCCACCAGATTCCGACGAGGATGAACAGCGTCGTGACGTCGGGAAGTCAAGAATCCCGATCTCGTCTGGAGCTTCGACGCACGATACTGCATACGTCTCATGGAATCGCAAAGGACGCGCCCAAATCACGAAGGCGGGCACGGAGGTCACCATTGACTCGACGCCTAGGGTGAAGCCGAGAAGGTCTGACACGCTTACTGCCTTTCCTCTGTCGAACTCGCCACCTACGGCCGGTCCTAGTGGGAATAAAGCAGATGATGCACCAAATCTTGGGTCGATATGTCCTTTGCAGGTCGCGATGGAGCGGCGGCGGCGAGAGCGGGAGCAGGAACAGGCAGCCCGGTGAGCGGTGTGTGGTGCTTGTGGGCGATTGCTCGACGTCCACGGTGTACTCATCGGTGTATGGTAGGCCATCTTCTTCGAGTCCGAAGACAAGAAGTCACCAGTGGCACTCAAACATGCGTGACGGCAATGCGGATTCCTCCACGGATGACGAGGAGCCACTCCCGCGCAGCGCTGTAGCGCCTGCCCCTGTACCAAGCCCTCTGAAACTCGAGAAGCTTCGCGGCGGTTCTGTGTATGGACAAGAGCTAGGGCGGACGGAGTCATTCGGTTGGCTCCTCAACTCGGACGACTCGCAGTCGCCCGCTGGCAGCCCGGAGATCTTTTTTGAGCCGTCATACTATGACGACTGACGTGTACTGTTATTGTTATCACGCTGCTCTTCACATGATCCTACCCTACAGTTGTAGAGGGTCGGGATGTAGTACACTAATCCTCTCCTTTGCGATCGTCATACGAATGTTAATAATCTTGCTAATCTATGATACCAAGTTCATAGATATTTGACTTCGTTTTATATTCGAAACTATGTACAACGTTAAAGCAAAATCCGTCAGACGTACGAGCTATATATGTGTAAATGGTGTCATACAGAACTGTTACCGATACATTGACGAGGCGTTCATACGAGTTACAGAACGTAAAGATACAGCTCAGAGCTCTTCTATCTTGCCATCTTCGTCATCGAACTCCTGGTGCGTCGGGGCGTTTTGGTGGTCTGTGCCATCGTGAACTGTGTCGTTGCCTTCGTCTCGCTTCAACAGGTTGACGAGACGTAGGACGTGTTCCGCAATCTGGGGATCGCGTAAGGACCATCAATCTCTCGACAACGAAGGTTGGTACTCACGCCCACTACTTCCTCTTTCTCATGCAACGCCCGTACAACCTCATACACACCATGGGTCCGCAAATGTTCTCTTCCCCAGTGCGTTGTGCACAGCAAGAGTAAGGTTTCTACGTGGGTCTGCCGGAGGACGGGGTCTGGTTCGCGCGTCTTCGTCGGCGGCAGAAACTGCAGGGCTGGTGGGAGCTTATCCTGATCCTGATCACCATGGGCAGGTTATCAGATGGAAACCGACTCTTAGTCCAGAAGTATTGTACCTCGAGGTCAAACTCTTCGGGACCGGCAAGAGGAAGCAGGACATAGGGGAGGATGTTGATCCCGGGGGCTTCGGGCGTTGAAGGGGGCACGGCCACCTTCTCTGTGTCTTCTGTCAGGAGAGCGCGGTGCGATGATGTCTGGAAGGCGCAATTCCTGGGGGCAGTTCTCAGTAAACATTCCATGAGACGCGATAGATGGCTTGACGTACTTGATTGTAGAAGTGACGCCCCCGCGTCGGATGATATCTTTGTGTTCCGTGAATACAATGAGCTTTGACAACGGGTACTCCAGGTTCACATCTTCGCCAAAAAGATCGGCCGATCTTGGCGTGAGGAAGAACGCACGGCCTGCCGGAACCTGCTTAGGGTGAGCCACGGAGAGGTTCATACGTTTCCCACGAATACACTAACCGTACTGATGTTGGCGAATGTGCTCGCGAGGAAGTGCAGGTCGCCCTTAAATGGCCGTTTGTCGAGGCGCTGGTCGTCCGCTACGCGCGCCGCTTTGACGAACGCATCGACGAGGAGGGGTAAAGCAAGAACCTCTTTGGGCTCGCCGGATGGATACGGGACAGGTTCCGGACAGGTTATGGAGCGAGAATCGACGGGGTAGACAGTCAAGGGCGACTTTGGATCCGGAAGGACAGGGATTTTAAGCGACAACAGCACGGTACCTGCACTACCGTGGGCGGTCACGTTCGATAGCAGCATTGATGCTAGATCTGAAAGGGTAGATTGGAAGTTCTACGTGTCCTGCTTCAGTTCACTGACCATTACGCTGCAAAACCACTTACTAGAATATACGATACGATAAACTTCATGAACGTCGGTTCAGATAGTGTTCCGATGAGAAGGGAGTTATCTGACAAATTGACGAGAGCCCTGAAAGCATCGTGCGCGGTCGCCTTCAAAGGGATGAGGAACAGCCTTCTATACGTCAGAGATACCCACCAGTTGGTCCCTACACAGTATTTTTATGTCGCGTATAATGTCGTTTTCATGCTTTTCTTGAAGGCCTCCCTTCTGGAGACCAGAGTAGAAAAGATCTCGATGGGGGGACCCTTTGGGCGTCTGTCCTAAAAGGTTTGCGAGCGCGATCTGGCGGACACTGGGGTTCTTGTCTCGCAAGAATTGCGTGAGCTGTAGTTGTATATCAGTTCCGACTCCCTGATCTTTTTCGTGAGAGACGGACCTCGTTGAGCTGGTGTGCCTGGTGAGCGTCGGACATTCTTGGGTTCAAGCATGATTTTCCCACGGACAATCTTGCTCCATTAGACGTCGTGCACCGGTTTACGTAATACACGGGTTGGAAGCCACGACCGTGTTTGGTCATCCTCGAGCTCGCTTCAGTTCGAGCCACCGTCTCCCCAGCCGCACCCTCAAACGACATCCACTCGGACCTTCAATCTGGGCCAAAGGACAAGCTATCCGCCGTAGTATGGCTCTTTATAACACAAGCCGCTTCTTACAAGGCGTCCTCAAGGACTACGAACACGCCCCACCGTCATTCACGATTCGGCTCTACCGAGAGCACTGGATATTGAACAACAGCTCTAAGTTTCTCTACAATAATCACGTCGCGGTGAGTATCCAATCAATATGTCGAATTATCGCCACTAAATATCTGTCTAGTCATTATTGGACGACGTCCGCAGCCACCATATTCCCGTGGATTTCCTAGGCCTTTTCGGGGATGCCGAATTGCCGTTTTACGAAGGTAAGTAGAACGCAACATTGAAAGCAGCATGATGTAACGATTGTATAGGGTGCCTCATTGTTGAGCTGCTTGACTACCGGCCGGCCAAGAGTAATGAGCCCGAGCTTGAGCAGCCTGAGAAGACCCGTGTTGTCTTGACACCGACCGATGAAGTACGCTGGGCAGAGATTTGCACAATGAGCTTGAAATCCAGTGTCCCATGGACAGACGCTGATGCTCTGGAGGTTGAAGCGCGCTTACTGGTAAGCTAGTGTACTTCCCCCTGAGTGTTTCCCCCAAATATTATGCTGACTCGGGATGGTGTTTTCTATTGTCTTGTGGGTATTCCAATGGTCACTGATTATTTTCTCATAGCTGGCAACAGCACCTCCATTATGCCTGGAACCTGACATCCATCTCACACGGGTTGTCAACGCTACGCAAAGAGTATCCACGCCGCCGGTACCTTTGCCTCTCAAGCGAAAGGCTGCCGCCCTGGACCAAGAAGCGGATGACTTGGAAAAAGCACGTCGCTTGAAGCTCATGCAATTCATGAGTCCCCAGCGAAATGTCAACCCAAGGTACGCACGTCCGAACTAGTGTGTGACAACTTCTCTCACAAACAGGGATTCAGCAAATTTTCCATCCTGGATGCGATACAAAAGGTGAAGCAAAACAAGGTGAATGCCCCTGCGGCACCGGGGCAAACTATGCCAATCTCTGCCACGAGTGCGTCGCCTCGCGCCAGCGCTGGGCCCACACCGGTACCTACGGCTCCTCCAACCGCAGCGCAGACTACCGCCACCGCTACGGCACCGGCTCCTACTCCTACTCCCGTCCCCGCGCAAGCCCCTACTCCTATCCCTCCATCATCAACCCCCGTTCCACCTCAACAGTTCCATCCACCTGCGGCTGCTTCCTCCCCGGCACCTAGCCCCGCCACTGCGATGTCTCCGCCTATGCCCGTCCAGAACATCAAGAAGGCCCCGCTGAAGAAGAACAAATCAGATACGTCACAGCAGCCCCTTGTCCCTCGAACGTCCGCCACCCCTGCGCCAGCACCTTCTGGTGCAGCCCTTGCAATACCGCCCCACATGCAGCAGCATTATCCACCAACACCTGGTCGTGCGACGCCAATGCCGGCGCAAGCTCCGTCTCCTCGCCCGACACCTGTCGCACACGCCAGCAGCCCTCCGGCGGCGCTGGAGCAAAGGCCGCCTTCTGTCGTCCCTGCACATCCCACCCAGCCTGTGCAACACCCCCTAACACCGGCCAACGTCCAGCGACCCCTGCAACCGTCTCCCGCACCCCCGACCCCTGCGCAGCATCCGCAAGTTCCCCAGCCGCCTCCCATGCAAAGCGGCTATCCCTCGCAGGTGCCCAACGCTGCGTACCTCCAACAATTCGCGGCGGGGCGCGGGCGCGGGAAGCCCGGTCCGCCGGGGGCATCGAACGTATCACAGCAACAGATGAACAACATGAACTTCTACCTCCACCAGCAACGAGTGCTGCAGCAACAACAGCAACAACAGCAACAACACCAAGCGGCTGCAGCGGGTTCTCCCGCAGCCCAGCCACGCAGTCCCATGCCCAACCCTCAGGCGCAAGCAGCAGCAGCAGCCGCTGCCGCTCAGCGCAACAGCCCGATGGTGCAGGCTGCCCAGCTCGCTACCCGCTCCCCTATGCCCAACCCCGCTCAGGTGCAACAGCCTCAGCAGCAGCGGTCCACAGGGCAGGTCCAAGGGCAGGGACAGGGACAACAGCAGGCCGCTCCCCAGCACCCACAGCACCACGCCCCCGGCCAACACCTCCCCCAGCAAGCGCAAGCGCAGGCTCAGGTGCAAGCGCAGACGCAGGCCCAGCAACAACAGCACTACTACGCCATGTCACAATACCAGTCGATGATGCGCCAGATGCAGCAGCACCCCCAGATGCAGCAGCAACTCGCTGCTGCGGCCGCCGCGCAGGCACAGGCGCAGGCACAGGCGCAGGGCGGGATGCAGCAGAACGCGCAACAGCAGGCGCAAGCGCAAGCGATGCAGAACCCGCAGATGATGGCCCAGTACCAGGCGTGGGCGAGGATGGGCGTGCCCGTTCAGCAGATGCCCCAGTACTGGGGCATGCCGGCCGGCGCGGGGCGCGGGATGCCGCCCCAGCCGATGCCTGGCATGCCCGGGCACCCACAGCAGATGCAGCCTGGGGCTGGGGCGAAACCCCCGGGGCAGGGCGGGCAGCAGGGATCGTGAACGTTAACTATTGTGATTTCAGTGTTCCGGAGGAAGGAGGGTGTACTTGGTGTATTCCATGGACGGTTTGGCGCGCGTTACATGTATCCATCATATGCTAATTCTTGCATCATAATTTCCTAAAGAGACGCTGTCCGCAGGCCTCAGGCCTCAGGGCTTATGCAGCGCCAGAACGTGGTTCCGCGCTATCTCTGCGGGATCAGGAGGACCCTGTGCAACATGTGTGGCACGGCGCGCGGATCTCAATCTGGAGGGAGGGAGCGCGGGGGAGGGTGTGATCCACGTAATGGGTCGGATAGACTGCCCGCGAAGGCTTCGGGGCGAGAAGATGCTGCGGACGCGAAGCCGATTCGGGAAGAGAACTGCCATATTGCTCAGTCGAGAAGCACGCGTGGCGCTCGCTGGAAGCCGTCGATACGTAAATCCGTCCCATGGAGCCCATAGCCATCCCTCCGCGCGGTGACAGGTGCTCCCCGCCGAGCCAGAAGCTCGCCTTCTATATGCGGTAGCAGCGGGTCGGCACGCCAGGCAAGTGAGTTCCGGCTGCACCTGCACCTGCTTTTCGGCGCCGATAGCCTGAGCTTCTTCCTGGCAATCCTCGCAATGTAGGGCAGGGCGGTGCAAGCGAGGGGGGTGGCACACTGTGGTTCAATGTGGTGCACGTATATCCCGGCCATAGTAGGCAACCAACAGGCTGCGTGGAAGCGTCCCTCGGACTCGAGTATGACGTTGACGACCACGAACACGAGCGGGTGCGCTGCAACGTCAATTTCCGAGAACCGTGTGGCCAGAGACTTGGGCGCTGTCCAATCATTGCCCATGCGGACGTCCCATGATGCGCTGTAACAATGCAAGCAGGGTTGGTTCACGGGCCACCGGCGAGAAGGCAGAAGAGAATCAGGCCCTTGCAATGTCCGAGCCGCGACAGGTCCTCCGCCATGGCCACAGGGTTCCGCAGCCGTGCGACTGTCAATGCACGAACGATATCGAACTGTGGCGAGCGACGCTGTGGTGGCCATCCGTGCATCAGGACTCGGTATCGGGTAGCCTATACTGCGGCCCAATGCATTTTTGCCCGCCCTCGCAACAGGCTAGGGTACTTATTAGACAATTGCAGTAAGTGCACATCCTAAATAGAAAATAGAAGACAACGCACGTCATACAACCTCGCCCGTAGGGTGGCGCAGTCCTACCCACTGGTTTGACGGCGTATACAATAATGGCCATATAGCCGTGAGCCAGTCGCGAGGCTGCTTCCGACGCTACAGCCTGTCGGACAAGGTCAATTGAACACGTTCTCTCATCGCAGCGGACCGCGGCCGCTAGAAGCCCAAGTCAAACGGTCGTCGCTGCCCCGCGCTCCGAATCCATACAGTGAGCGGGAGCGGTGACGTTGAATTCGAATTCGGGATTTCGAACTACTGTAAAAACATGTGTCTGCGCGTCGGCTATCCGCAAGGCTGACGTACCGGGCGAGCGTGGAAATTCCATGCCGTTCGTTTCCGCAAACTTCCAAGGCAATCGATATGCGGATGCGGGCCCTGTACATGTCGGATGGGATGATCTGCAGGGATGGAGAGAAGAAGCGTTGGGGATAGGAGGTACGACTCTTCCGACGCAGGGATCAGGAATCAAATGAGAGGGGTGGGGAGCGCAGGAGCCGCGTACGAGCTTCCGAGTCCTCCAAGGAATTCCGCCCTGAACACGACGAGCCGACGACGATGGCTGGCGGCTGGCGCTTGAATGGATGACGAGGCATGGGCGGGGTAGAATGGCTGAGAATCGCCTGTAATCCATCAGATCTCCCATCCTCCATCGAGTCTACTCACTGGGCTTCACGGGAGCGGAGCGCATGGTGTGCACGGGGCCGCGACCGGTGCATGGGAGAAATTCAGGGCGCGAGGGCTGACCAAGGGCCGCATGGATCGGACCGGGCGGGAGGGTGGATCGCGGAGCGTGAGGTATGCACCTACAACGGCGTGCAGGGGGGCGTAAAGATATTACACGTGGAACGTATACGCGTGGGAGAGGGTAGACACTAATGTAGCATATACCACAAAGCGGGAGCCGGGGCCAAGCTAGGGGACGCACGGAGGAGAGAAGGAGGTGGGAGACGAAGGGGGCGGAAGGAGGAGGTGAAGAGAGAGGCGGAAAACGGATCGCGAGAAGGACGGTTGGAGGGAAATGCACGATAGGGATAGGCAGCTCACCGATTAACCATAAAACCGGAGAAATCATAAAACAGCGTGACCAGCAAGAACAAGACGTGAGGAGGGAGGGTAGGAACGAAGGACAAGAGGAAAGCGACATAATCACCATTGAACTGAAGCCTCTAGGCCCCAATCACTGTCTCCCGCCATAATGCCCTCCATCGCTCCTCCGATCCTGCTGGGAACCGTACGACTCGTCGTCGCTGCTCGACTGCGCCCCGGGGTCGTCCATAACGGCCTGATGCGCTGTCTGGCCCGCATTCTGAGCGTTGTTCTGGTTCTTGCCGCGGCTGCGACCGGTCCCATCTCGGTTGCGCTTCTTGATCTGCCCAACAGGACGCGAACGAGCAACAAACGCCGCATCGCGAGAAAGGCGGCAGCACAGAGGAGCGTAACCACGACAGCAGCGCAACAATCAAAGACGTAAACGGACGCGATTGCGATTGCGTTGAAGGGGCAGGGTTGCGTGAGCGCATAGCAGGGTTGCGGAGGTGAGACCGCACTCACCAGTTTGGCGTACACGAGACCGCACGCGTTGCACAGCGTGCGCGGACCTGGAGCCGAAGAGAAGAACGTCGGTGTCAGCGTCGCGGCCGGCTCTCTTGTTAGCCAGATGTTACGCGATCTCAAGGACGACTAACCCATTGGGCCCCTTCGCCATTCCGGCGTCGAGGTGGCGCTGCACCCCAGACACGTCTGTCCCTCGGTAGCAGGCGGGTTCTCGGACTGCGTCGCCGTGCGCGCGGGCACCCGAAGAGAACATCAGAACACCAAAACAGACGTCGCGACCAGCAGACGGACGTCACGCACCTGTCGGCCTCGAGCAGCGGCGTCTCCCTCGCCTTCTTCCGGAGGTCGATCCACTGGCGGCCGCGGCGGCTCGGGTATGGCACGTTTTGCGGCGGCATCTAGTACTTGCGCACCGTACGACGCCGCCTGGAGCATGCGCTCCAGGGTCTCTGGGGGTGGTGGAGGGCGGGCTGGAGGCGCCTCATACTGGATGGCCGTCGTTGTGTCCAAAATGAGCCGATAGGACTCCAGCAGCTATATGCGGAAAGGTCTCGTTGGCTGATAAATGCGAGGCAACGACAAGACCACGCACCTTGACAAAATCGATGCCGATGGCAGGCACCGCGACCGAAGGCGGGCCCTGAGGTGTCTGGGGAGGTGGCGGGCCCTGGGACGCGGGTATTGGCACAGGGGCCGGGGGAGCAGGCGCGGGAGCAGGCGCAGGGGCGGCAGGCTCTTCGCGTGTTTTACGTACTGGGGCAGCTGGTGGGGGCGCCGCCTCCGGCCGTTGGGGCGGTCGGTCTTCTGTCCTTCGCGGCTCCGCCCGGGGCGGTGCTTGTGGGTAGCGGCGATCGTCGTTAGGTGTGCCAGGAGAGAGATCTGGCCTTGTGCCAGCCGGGGGCGGGTAGGGTGGTTGGCCGGGCTGCTGGGGAGCGGGCGGATACGGGACGCCATACTGATTCCACTCGCCTGACCATTGGGTATGCTGGGGAGGTGGGGCATAGCCTGGCTGTGGATATCCAGGTTGAGAAGGGTACGTTGGAGGTGGGGCATTGTAGGCCGTTGGGGGAGGAGGATGTTGGACGGCCTGTACGGGAGGAGGAGAGCGCACGGGCGGGCGCGAAGACCCTTGAGCGTACTGCCCGTTCTCATACGGAGGAGCCGGAGGATAGGAAGCGTAAGGATAAGGGTGTGCAGGCGGGAGCTCCTGGGGATGGTACATGTACCGGCTGTCGGAGGCCATGTGAGATGGGGGTCTGGAGGGATGGGACGACGGCTGTCGATAGTAGTGCCGGTCGGGGGCTCTGGAGGAGTCAGGCGCGAGAGCGTGGCCGAGGGTTGAGTAAGAGGTCGTGGAGGCTACGCTGGAACGTGGAGGAGGATCAGCGACCGCATTTTGGGATGTGGAAGAGGGCCGGGCGTGTTCATGATAGGCGTTGGAATAGGGAGGCATGCGGAAGAAGTCTCAGGCTCGTCAAAGGCGTATGGAAAAGGGGCATTGGCGCGTTAGAAAGTGAGTGGTGTACATAGACAGCGAGAAAAGGAAGAAGACAAGATAGGTCTCGAGACGGGTGTTGCGGGACGGGAGGAATCACCGCCCGCCTGTATGCGGGGTAGGAAGAAGGGCTGGGATGATGCATGATGGTAGGCCAACGATGATCGAGAGATCTCTCGCCAGTCCGCCACGGACATCATCGTGTCCGCTATGACATTTCGAAAGCAACGACCGAAAACGACCTACATTGACCTCACAGACGCTGTGCTAAGCTGGATTCAAGTTGCAGGTACACGAGCCGCGATGTTGTGGGCTGGGCTTGTTGTCGGTCGAGGAGGCTATGAGAGTTTTGGCGAGAGGGTGCGGTCGGGAGAGACAAGGTGGCTGGAAACGCCCGTCTGGCGGCGAATGTTGGAGGCGGGTTCTGGCTGCATAACGGACGGGGTGGTCAGTGCGACTGTATGCGCATACACACGCGGACACCGGAGAGTGCACGAAGAGAGAGGAGGGGCAGACTCACAGCGTCGGTCGTCGGGCGGAGGGGACGAACGGCGCTGGAGTCGGACATAAACTTGTGAATCGGAGAAGCCGCTAACTTGCTCTCCTGCCACGTGATCCGCCGCTCATCAATGAAGCGCAGGAGCGCCCGTCCCCAGATGCGGGCCCAGATGATTCTCAGTTGCGCAGATGCATCGCAATCTCCAGGCACGACCATGCACAGATTCCCTCCCAGATGGTCGATCACTCGACCTTGAATCCCTCCAGTCCAGCAAGCCTTGTTCTTAACCAGTGCAAACGAATGTGTACCATATCCAACGACATGCATGTGTGCCTGTATCAGCCTAATAAGACTACGCTACCATGCACACAATGTCCGAGCAATGTGTACTCCCCCTCCCCAACACCTCCTCGTGAATCATGACATGCATGCATCATGCTTCCGCCGCTACCCCATGGCCCCCTCTATCACCCTCCTTCCACTTTGCCTGTTTGCCAGCCGCAGGCGGTGTCACCTTCGCCATCGGGAGCGGCGCGGGGCTCTCGAACCCAACCTGTACGTCATCCTCCTGCGCCTTGTCCGCCCCCGCCGCCGCGGCAGCCGGAGCAACCCCGCTCGCGGCAGCAGCAGCGCGTTCCCGGGCGCGTCGCCTTCGACGCAGGATCTTCTTGCGGTTTCGCATCGCCCGGTTGTAGCTCTGGTCGTCCCCGTAGAATAGCTGGTACTCGCAGAACGGGCAGATCCACTCGTCCGCAGGGTTCGTCAGCGTCGTCGACACTGGCGTCACGCTTGGCTCCGACTTCTTCCTCCGCCGCGGCGGTATCTCCGCGGATAGAAAACGCAGGGGCAGCGGCGTGAGCAGGTTCTGTGCGTTCTGTACCGCCTGCTGCGCGTTCGGAGGCCCGCTGTGCGGCAGCCGTGAGGGCACGTAGTTCCGGAGGTGGTGCGGGTTCGAAGCGTTGGCTAGCGCAGACCGTTTCTTCTTCTTACCGCCCTTGCCACCCTTGGTCCCAAGCAGAGACTGCTCGAGCGCATTCTTTGGGTCAGGGCCCTTCCCCGCTGTGGTGCACGCAGCCTGCTTCGTGCCGTTCGTGCGCTTCACGAGGGGCCCGCTGAGTGATGCCGCGGCCTGCTTCGCCGCCTCCGCTGCCTTGGCGGCCTGTCGCGCGAGCTCAGCCTCGAATCGGCCATGCAGGTCGGCGACCTCCTCGTTTGTCGCGATCAGCCGATCCGAAGCTTCGCAATGCGTGAGGATTGTTCGGTCAGCGCGTCAGCAAAGAGACAACCCGCCACTCACTAGCGCTGTGGAACACGAACGTGAAGTCGGATGACGGCACCCCGTTCTCCTTACCCTCCCCTTCATCCTCCTCAGAAGGATGCGCCAGCGCATATGCTTTCAAGGCCCGTGCGAACCGGGCTGTGCGCCGCCGTGAGAGGCGCATCCGGGTCTGCGCCTGAACGAAGATGTGGTTCGCAGACAGCGCCTGGATCGAGCGCGAGCGTGTCCCCATGCGAGAGGGTCCCGACGACCGCAGCGACCTGCCGCTTCCGGCTCCTCAGCACCTCCTTGTGCTGGAGCCCCGCAAGCGTTGCACGCGACAGCCTCCCCTTCTTCCCCGCCAGCGCGAGCTGCACGGCTGCGCCCCCGCCCCCGCCTCCCCCTCCGCTCAGAGTGACGGCGTCCGCATCCCGGTCACGCCCAGTGGGCACCGCCCTGTCCCGGTCCCTGTCTGCGCCGTCGTCCTCGGCCCCAGACCCGCCCGAGCCCGTGTCGTGTCCATGCGCGGACCCAGACATGTTCGCGGGCACCTTCCGCTTCTTCGTGTTCCCCGGCTGCTGCAAGTGGTCCACGTAATCCCCGCCCTCCCCGTCCTCGTCGTCCTGCCCGTCTCCCCCTCCGTCTACTCCCGCTCCGCTCCCGGGCCCAAGCCCGATGCCCCCGAAGCCGCTGTACCCGAGCCCGGCCGCGAGCGCCGCGCTGAGATTGAGATCGATGGAAGCGGGCGTCGACGGGCGCGAGCCGTCCTCTCCGTTGGGTGTACCAGCGTGCGTGTGCGTGTGCTTGAAGAGGTCTGGCACCCCGCCGAGGACGGGCATGTAGTACGCCTCGAGCGCCATCTGCGCCGCGAGCGTCGGGTCCGGGGTCCCCAGCACCGAGTGCTCCTCCGTGCCGGCAGCCTCGCCTGGGGTCGTTGCGCCCGTGCCAGTGCCGGGGGCGGGGGAGCCAGACCGGAGCCCCTCGTCGTCGTGTGGGACGGGGTCAGACGTGCGCCTGCGCTTCGGGAGCGGCTTGACACGGCGGAGCGTCGCCGGGAGCGAGTCCGGGATGTCGAAGATCGGCGACGGCGGGCGATACATGGCTGCGTCGTGCGTCGTACGCATGCAAGGGTTCAGCGGAGTGAGCTCTCAGGTGTCCGCGGGCCAGATTCTGCGCGATGGGACGGGCTTACGTGGATTTCGGTGGTTTGGCTGGCAGGCTGTCCTTTCTTCGAGAAGTTCTACGAGATCGAGTATGCTTGCTGTCAGTCGGCGTAGTGCTTTCAACGATGCTGTGTGCTAGCTCAGACGAGTGTGGAGAGGTCCAAGCTAGAGAGTATATTCAGGAAAGCGCAAGCGAGTGTGTGCGTGTGCCACGCAGACCGAATGCGAATGCTGGATGGGAGGAAGAAAGGCCAGGTCTCGCTGAGAAATGAAATGATCGCTCCGCTCCGGCTCTGAATCAGCCACCGCATATTCACCCTCATCATCCTTCACTTTCTCTAGTAGCCCAAGTCCCCATGGCCTCTTCTTGGCCAAAATCAACGAATCAACACTTTCGATTGAATCGATCAGTGGCCAGTAACTACGGTTGTTTTGCACACCTCTACATCGAAACCGCGGGTTTTTGACCCATGTTAGCCAATGAATATTACGACGTCACATTAATATTAGTACACCAGCGCTCACAACCGCTGCCAACTCTCAAACGACTCGAGCTGCAAACACTAAAAAATGAGATTGGTCTATGAACCCATGTATTTACAACGACCAGAGGATGCCTCGATATAGAAGATGCTAGACTAGGGTACAAGATGTGCGATGCTCTAACAGATTGTCTCGTTATGCTAGGATATAGTAAATGTCCGACTGCGCGTCGCAATAAGTCAGGGTATCGCGAGACGAAGGCAGACATTAGCTCTGCTCATGCTGGAGTGACAGGCCCCGGAAACATCTATGGGGAGGGATGCTGCAATAATGATATGGCGGGGGTAGCGCCTGCCGAGTATTGAAACAGACGATATTAGTAGGGCCTTACGATAGTCGATGAGCAGATGAGTTGCAACGAGACGTGCGAGAACGTGAATGATGTGAGAGCAGCGCATGCCGTGAAACGGAACGAGAGCCGGGGCGGGAGTACGGGTAGTTTGAGCGAGTCGACGAAATCAGGAGTTGAGGCAAGAGTCGATGCATGGGTGCGGGCATAAGGATGGGGGCATATCGGAAGCTAAGACGAGGACGAGATCGAGGAACAGAATGTTTGATGTCCGAGAAAAAGGTTGCCGGGGCATCGCCAACCGAAAAGGCGTTTACCACCAGCTGCCGCCTCCACCGCCTCCGCCGCCGCCGTAGCTTCCACCGCCATAGCCTCCGCCACCGTACTGGGGACCACCATAGCCCACACCTCCACCGCCGCGGTGGCCGCCACCTCCACCACCTTGACGGTAGTCACGGTTTCCTCCACCACGGCCGCGACCGCCTCCACCACGGCCACCACGGCCGCGGAAGCTACTACCCCCAAAGGAGTTTTCATGGGCGACAGTGTCGAGCCAGCCAGGAATCTCCTGATTCGCCTCCCGGAGAAGTTCGAGCAGGTCACGAACAATGTTGCGGTTGCCCCGGTTGAAGAAGGCAGTCGCATTACCGACGTTACCAGCACGGCCTGTACGACCGATACGGTGAACGTAGTCGTCGATGTCAGAAGGTAAATCATAGTTGATGACGTGGGTCACATTGGGGATATCGAGACCACGAGCGGCGACAGCGGTCGCGACGAGAATGGGAGTGCGGCCAGTCCGGAAGGTCTGGATCGCCGTCTCACGCTCGCGCTGCGTACGGTCACCGTGGATGGAGGTCGCGGGCATGTTGTTCGATAGAAGGAAGTCGGAAAGCATGTCGGCCATGCGCTTCGTTTCAACAAAGACAAGAGTGAGACCGGTGCCGTGGGCCTGAGCACGTCAAGGAGGACAGAGCGCTTGTCCTGGTCCTCAACGTACTCGATCCTCTGAGTGATGTTCTCGGAGGTGGAACCAACACGGCCGACGGAGAGGAAGACGTAATCCTTCATGAAGTCGCGCGCGAGGACCTGAATGTCACGGGGGAACGTTGCGGAGAACATGAGCGTCTGGCGGTCCTGGACGCCCGGCATGTCCTCGCCCTGGACGATCCTACGGATCTGGGGCTCGAAACCCATGTCAAGCATGCGGTCGGCTTCGTCAAGGACGAGGTACCTGATATTCGCGAGGCTAATGCGTCCGCGCTCAATTAGATCGACGAGACGACCAGGGGTGGCGCTAAGGAGGTCGCATCCACGCTCGATCTGCCGGAGCTGCTGGTTGATGTCGGCACCACCATAGACGACGGCAGGGCGAACCCAGGAGCGGTAGCAGAACTTGCGGGCCTCCTCGTGAATTTGGCTGACCAGTTCACGGGTGGGAGCAAGGATGAGAGCGGTGGGATAGGCCTTACGACTGCGGCTGTAGCCTGTGGGCAGGGCTTGCTCGACAGGAGGCGCGAGGGGTCCAGTAGTGAAGGATGCGGAGAGGATAGGGAACAAGAAGCCGGCTGTTTTCCCAGAACCCGTCTGCAGTGACAAATCAGTATTGAAATTTGCAAACAGAGAAAATATGAAACCTACCTGAGCACAAGCCATCAGGTCTCTGCCTGCGGCGACGATGGGGACTGAATACTTTTGGACGGGGGTGGGAGTACTGTAACGAGCGTAGCCGATGTTCTCGAGGAGCACCGGATCCAAAGGAGGGTTCGTAAACGCGACGATGGGCTCTGGCACGCCAGCACCAGTAGCCTCGACGGGGATGTCGTCGTACTTCTCGAAATTGATACCAGTGTGCTGTTTGGAGGGATCATTTTCGTCGCCGAAGAGCTCCTTCTCCATGCGCATGTTGCGACCGCCGGGGATGTGTTTGCCGTCGCGCCAGGCACCGTAGCCGAAGGACTCGCGGGGACCTCCGTCACGGTCACCACCGCGGGGGCCTCCATTGCCGTGCCATCCGTTTGTTTGGGGGCGGTCGCCGCCCCAGCGGTCACCACCGCCAGGACCTCCACCTCGGCCACCGTAGCTAGAGAAGCTTCTTCCGCCGCCGCCGCTCTCTCCTCTGTTTCCACCATAACCGCCGCGGAAGGAAGGAGTGGAAGAGCGGGAGTCGTTCCAGCCGCTCCTACGGGCGTCGCGTAAGCAAAATGAAGACACGTAGCACCGATTAAGAGCGACATACTCGTTCGTGGGAGGCGGCGGGTTGGAGGCAGCCCGCTGCGCATTCCTCATATGAGGGGGGACATAAGCTGATTTTGTGCCATTGATACCGAGAGAGGCTGGGGGACGGAGATCGTCCGCAGGTAAGTACCGTGGGGATTGGGGGTCGGGAGAAATGGGGGACTGACCAAACTGATTCTCCAATCCGGTACCGTTTACAATTCCATTGGACATATTAAAAGGATGGAAGTGAAGAGAAAGGACGAAGAGAGGAGGATATGAGAAGTTGTCGGGATTTTTGTCTATGAAGCGTTGAGGAACAGTCGAGACAGTGATGGTCCACCACAAAGGCGAGTGAGAATTTTCCCCCACGTCCTCCCCGCTTACAAACAGTGCCCCGTGGCTTATGTCAGCATTGCCCTCCCTTGGCGATGCCACTGCCAGATGTTCACAGCCGCGGGCGCCAAGATACCGCAACGTGGCAAGCACCCCGGCCCGCTCTCGCCGTCTCAGACTGGCAGGCGCTCACAGCGAGCACTCGACGCGGGAGTCGGGACAGACTGCCAGTGAGACTCACCGTCAGGCCACTTACTCTTACACCGTCATCTTTATTTCTTTCGCTTTCTTCCTCTCTCCTCCTCCACCCATGTCACACGGACACTCGCACGGCCCAGGGCAGCCCACCCATACCCACGGCCCCCCACCGCAAATGGTGCAGCAGCAGCAACAACAACAACAGCAGATGGTGATGCGCCCCCCGGACCCGCTCATGCAGGCTCTGATTGAAGAGAGCTTCCGCCCCGTCCAACTCTCACTCGGACCGCCGGAGAACGCCATCGTACTCTGTGACCCGCACAAGCAGGAGAAGTGCGACCAGTGCAATGTCGACTACCGCTCCCTCAATCGCCTCTCGCGCATACTCGTAGCGAACCCCAACCTCCGCTGTCCCCCACCTCCCCAAGTCGTCTCCCAGAACCTCTCGGCCGCTGTGAACAACACCAAGGATGAGGGAAACGTATGTTCGCATTGCTATCGTATCTCAAGTATCTATATTAAAGACATGTACGTGTCCATAGACCATGTTCAAGAACGGCATGCACGTGCAAGCTCTGCAGCGGTACACCATGGCCGCGAGCATCGCCGTACAGCGGCCACCCTGGGAGGCCCAGCAGCTCATGCGCGAGGAGCTCTCCATGATCCTTTCCAACCGCTCTGCCGCCTTCTTCGAGGCCGGCGACTACCTCAGCGCGCTGGTCGATGCTGAGACCGTCATCACCCTCAAGCGGCCCTGGAGCAAGGGCCACTTCCGCAAGGCCCGCTCCCTCATGAAGCTCAACAAGTATCACGAGGCCAAAGAGGCCATCCAGCTCGGCCTGTCGTTCGAGCCAAATAACCAGGTACGTCGTTGGTCTTGTGTACACGTCACAGGGGGCACTGACAGAGACATGCGCGGGCGTGTGCCAGGAAATGCTGCAGATGGTGGCGGACATCGAGTCCCATTTGACTGCGTCAGCGAAGAGTCTTGAAAAGCCCTCGCAGCCTATACCCGTATCCTAATGTATTATCTCTACTATGCTATGGTACGGTCGGTATGTATACACAGTGTATATCGGGACGAGACTAGTACAGCGACATGGATCATTGAGGAGAGGAATGAGACAGTAAAATGCTCAGTGAGGGTGTCCACAGCACATTGAAAGTGAAAGTGATCATAAAAGCAAAATAAAATAAGAAAACTGAAACCAGATCACTGTCTGCGTAACTGCAGCCTGTCGAGGATCTCGTTCACCTCCACACATTCCTCCGGTTCCCGGAACATGCGCAGAGGGATGTGTGGTGGAACGTCAGTCGCGCCTTCCACACCCGCGTCTGCAACTCATACCTCTTCCTTTCGCCCTCAGCGTCAGACAGCGACATCGCCGACGCCGGCGTCTGCGGCGACCACCTGCTCTCCCTCCGCTCCGCCTGCGAGCCCGGGGGCGGCTTGCTGAATCCCGGTGGAGGCCACGCCTTGTCGTCCGCCGCCATGGCGGGGTGCTTCGGCGGCTCCTCCGTGACGGGAGAACACGACCGCGGCGTCGAGCTGAAGTAATTGAGCGACGACGACCCGCTCGAGTTGCGCGACAGCGCGCTCACATCGAGGCCGGAGAACGAGCGTGTCGCCTTCGTGGGGACGGCGGGTGGAGAGCCCGGGGTCGCCTCCGACATCGAGCGCGACGCCTGTCTCAAATTCGTGCGCCTCGGCCCGGGTTGTACGAAGCCGCTGTTTGTCGCCGAAGCAGGCGTCGTGGCCCCTGAGCCTGGCTCCATCGTCGCCCACAGGAACGCCTCCGCCCCAGTGGGGTCGTCGAGCGGGCGCATGGCGTCGTTGTCCCGCACGCTCGCGTCGCGGACGAAGATGGCGAGGATCTGCTCCGGGCGCTCGCGCGCGATCTCCGCGTACAGCTCGAGGTCCTGCTCGCCTGAATCCCCGACGAGGAAGAACCGCGCGTCAGGGAAGTGGTTCAGGACGTCGACTACCGCGGTGCGCTTCCGCACAGCCGGGGCCGAGAGCAGCCCGCTGAACAACGAGCGGCCGCCGTACGACCGGAGGCGGAGGGAGCCTGGGGGCAGCTGGGAAAGCTGGAGGAAGTCGTTCACGACGGGGAGGAGCTCGAACGGGCCGTTGCTCTGGAATAGGAATAGGCGTTTAGGCGAAGAAATTCGTCTGGCATGAGGCAAGGACTTACGACGTAGTGGAAACGGACACCACGCTTCCACATGCCCGTGTACCATTCTCCCATCCCGCGGATAACGCTATCGCGGAGGTCCTTCACAAACACATTGCGGAAGACCGCGCGAGCACCAGTCAAGATGCCAGATAGTTTGACAGTATCGTCAATGTCCGAGATCACGCGGACAGAAGAGTAAGTGAGAGGAACGGAAATGGCTGTCGTGGTCGAGACCGGGGACGCGAAGGAGCGAAGCTGCCGGGCCTGGGACTCTTGGTATTGGTATTGAGCTGCAGGAGTGGCAGGACCGGGAGATGGAGAGGGAGAGGGAGGCGCGAGCAACTCGGCGACGACGAACATCTCCTGCTCCAGTCTGGCGCCCCCGAACGCGATGTGCAGTGCGCTGGGATGCAAGCACATGTCATTCCATGGGACCGAGAGCTTGAGCTGGAACGAGCCGTCCACGGCCGTAATCACCTGGCGCGTCAGAATGGGCCGCTTCTCTGGGGCGACCGAGCCTTGCGACGATGAGGATTCGTCTGTGTGTCGGTCGTCCGAGTCGTATATTGACGGGTCCGCCGCATATAACGAGACACGGACAGTGCGGTTCGATAGCACCGACGACCAGAAGGGGTGGAGACGCGCTTCCAGGTTCGCGTGCCAGCGTCGCAATTCGTTGGGCGTTCCTGCGTTGATAGGACTGGGTGCCAGTCCTTCGCCCTTGCCAGTGTACGAGGAGGCAAGGGAGGGGACGCGCGAACCGGATGAGTCGTTCGACGATATGGATTGCGCGTCGAATGGGGGACTGGCACTATCAATGCTGCGCGCATCTTGCTGTAATCGTCGAAGCTTATCTTCTAGCAGTTGCATTTCGGACTCTTCGGTGATCTCGTCAGGAAGTGGAGGTAACGGCGTGCCCGCCAACAGGTCTTCGGTGGACCTGCTCATCCCCGTGTTAGGGAGCTTTGGCAGAGCGGCGAAACCTATATCCAGAGGTGTTGGCGGGGACACTTTATCGCGTGACTGCACTCACTCTTTGCTAGACGCAAGAATGTTCTGCCCGCGCGGGTGTTGAAGCCGACGCCCGTGAGTTTAGATGCATACCCGGAGACGAATACGTCGACGTCGAAGGGCGTATCTAAGCGGCTGTCAGTACAGGACCTTCAGCACACCGGATGCAACACTGGTCATGCTAGGATAGCTTCCAATGAAGGGATTTCTTCGATGCACGCACCAAACCAAACAAGCACGCACCATCTCCAGAGCCTTTAGGGGGCTCGCGATATCTTCTCGCTGCCCAACCAGGGAATAACAACAGCCGGTCTCCACTAGCATCGTACTCCCCTTGGCTTCCGCGCCGAAGCTTCTGTCCTGCCCACTGGCTCCATGACTGCTTCTTGATTGCCTCCGCGTCAGGAGGAGCAATACCGCGTGAGGACGGGTATCCTTGCTTGAGTTCGCGCTGTTGTGCAATGTACCCTTTGATAGAACGTGAGGCGGCGGACGCGAGGGACCGCCAGGAGGGAGGCATTTCTTCAGACTGGGACATGTTGGGTCAGAACCATGAGTAGAGGGCACGAAAGGGAAGGGAATGGGGATACAACAGTGGATGGGGGTGTTCAGGTCGTAATACAAGGATAAGTAGGTCCTTTTGAGGAGGTCATGACGGACAAGGCGGGAATAAGATGCCAACTGCTTCCAACTATGCTGACAAGGGAACGCGCCGTTTGCGCAGCCACCGCTCCTCTCCCTTCCTCTCCTTGGCCACGCTGAGCGCGTTCTATTCTTCAGTTTCTATCATCGACCTCCTCATCGCCCCCTTCATGTGCGCATGCCTTCCCTCACTATCTATTATCTAGCCCAGAACTACAAAATTACCTGCGCTTTTCCAAAGTCTCCTCGCACAAAGGACCGGACGCTGGCAGGCTCTAACGAGGCATAAATGTCGGACATGTCGGCGCTGGCCGCAATGGGCCATCCCTAGGCCTTCCATGTGGTCCGAATCAATGTTCCAGACGGGGACTGGCTATGATGGAGCCGTATGAGTTCCATGTCGTGTTACCATTCCATTGACTCGGGGCAGTGAGAAACGTGTGCATGGAATCTTCTCCTCATCCCTGTGTATTCCTACGTATGCTATTACTACTTACACCGGCTGTGGTCAGCCTCGCCTCAGACCGGATATCGTGAGTACGTTGAACTGAGACGTCGGTCCTGCATACAGTACTCACTGGACTCTTTCAGATTCTGGAGATCTGGATACCGTTTAGATACAATAAAGGGAGTCACAAAATCGTGAACAGCTGACCTGCCTTATCACAGCATAGTATACTGCCTCGGTTCGGTTAGCAGCTGCAGCTTAATGATCAATTGCAACTGCTACATGGATCCTCCTCAGCATCGGATGCCTGAAGGTATATAAAATATCCATATCCGTAGAGACCAAGTGCAAGGTATGTTCGCATCATGTTCTATAACACGACCGTTTTACTGTCACAGCCATAAATACGATTCGAGGCCATACTGCTGGAGCCTCGAAGGTAATTTTGAGGACGGACTGGGTTTTCTCATCAGGGAAACAGCAGCCATGCAACAAAATACCACAAGTCTCCGGCGTCGTCCCATCCCACTGTTGGGCAGCGTCTCTTCAGTGGAAATACATGGGGAAAGACGGAAGCTGGATGTATTGCATTACAAAGTACAGCGGCTAGCGCTTCTTCTATAGCTGTGTCCACCGCTGCAAACGAGAGTAAGAGTACGCTTAGAGGTACTTCTGCAGCCACTCGACCGAAGCCTTGAAGGCCCCCTCCTTGCCTGCCTTGACTTCGGGCTTGCTCTGTCGAAGGTGGTCTTGGTGAGCCCCACATCCATTCTCATTCTTCTCACCAACAAGCAGCAATCACGCACCAAATCCCCACGGACCGCGAAGCCGTGGACGCAGCCGGGCCAATACGTCCTTGAGTACCCGGGGGCGAACTTGCCGTCGCCGAGGATCTTGTCAGCGGCCTCCCCGACGCGACGGGGAACAGCTGGTCGACCTCGCACGAGTTGATGAGGAGCGGCGCCTTCGCGATCGCGAGGTACTTCTCGAGGTCCGCGGGCACCTGGAGCATGGACGGGTGCGACGTCGCGACGACGTGCACGTCGCCCGTGAACGCGAGGTCGAAGCAGAGGCGGCCCCCATAGCAGTAGCCCAGCGAGCCGAACTTGGTGACGCCCTCGGCCTTGAGCGCATCGAGCACGGCGCGGACGATGACGTGCGCGCGGGTGAAGGGGTGCTTGCCTAACCAGGCGCCGACGTCGAACGTCACGCCGGGGTTGAAGGCATCGACGGGGGCAGGGTCGTTGTCGAAGAGGTCGGGCATGATGACTTTGAAGCCGTTGCGAGCGAAGTCGTCGGCGAGGAGCTGTGGATGTGTGATTCAGGCCGCGTTCAGGCGGTTCGGGGGGAAGTAGGTCCGCGAACCTTGTTGTTCTCGAGCTTGAGGCCAAACGCGTCGGTGAGGAAAAGGACGACCTTGTCCTTGGGGTACTCCCCGGCCGGAGCAGCGACATAGGTCTCAAACCCACCAATCGTCTGGGTGGTACCTGCACACGATTCAAGTAAGCGATGGTCGGGGGACTTGCAGAGACGGCCACGCACCCTCGGGAGTGCCTTCGTGGCGAACACCTATAATTTGGTGTGATGTCAGACGAACTGAAGCAACAAGAGGCTCGCGGACGCTCACCCTTGAAGCAGTCAGCGCAGAAAGACATAGCGAAGGCTTGTGCAGTGCTGATGTGAGTCGGAGAGTGTCGGATTGTCGTCTCATGGTAATGGGACGCATGACCGCATATATATACTACACCGGCCAGTCCCAGAAGAGGTCATGGATAACCGTGCGTCCGTCGAGAGCTTTCACTAGGGGACGGACGACTGGCCAGGTGATCGGTGACCCACGTACTAGCGCACCAGATTTTTCGCAAGAGGGGAGCATAAGTCCTCGAAGTGGAAAGAAGAAGCAGGGCTGATTGAATAGAACGTAGTCACCGGCGCGCGAGAAAGTACTGTGTTCAGCGCCGCGTGACGCTGTCGGGGGTACAAGTGGATGTCTCGGACGAAAAATCCGAATCAGCCCCCTAGGCCTGCTGCGTTCGCGCATGTTTCTATTGCTGAAGAGCCGTCCTGAGGGCGAGGAAAACGTCCGATCGGTTATTGTACTGGTGCAGGTTGAGGGAGAGAGGGGTAAAGGTTTATGCAGGATATATGAACCGAGTCCGATCATCACGTCGCCGCCGCAAGCCTCAATAAGGCAACTGACATGTGAGACTGACCGACTTAACCAACCCGTCGCGATCGCATGCGTTTAGATGAGAAGGCAGAATACGAGTCCTGCCAATTGGATTGGGTAGAGCATCTGCCCATAGAGGCATATCCTGTACATGTCCATTGAGCCCGCTAGAGTATCCGAAATTCATCCAGCAACAGCAGGTAGGAAGAAAAAGAATCGCCTGATCCCATCGATGTCATGGTGGCGAGCTTTTACAAAAATAAAAGCAAACAACATGCGAATAGCTTATCATATGAGATAGCAATGTAGCCAGGGCCTTCCAGGCCCAGAAGAACAGATGTTATTGGCTCCCGAGCTCGTAGATTCCGACCGGAGAATTGCACATCATTCAAATGCGTACGATCAACGGGCAATCTTACAAAGAAATAAGTTAGCAAGGCAATCGCAAAGCTAACACCATCGAGGACCCGATCAAGACGGTCCGAACTCAACGTCGGAGAGAGTATTGAGAGAATAAGCAACGTATTCGTATGATTCGTGAAGCGGGGTAGTGGCGCATTGTCGATGCGGGTTCTGGTGCTATCGTCGGCCAGGAGATGGTGAATCAGAAGGTCGAAGACTCCTTTGGAACCGCGTGCGTCTTATACACCTATAAAATGGGTTATCCATACCACAAGAAACCCCTCGATGCCCCCAAATGCCCTCCGGTTCCATGCCAGTCAACTGCTTGCGGTTAAGGTCGGGGTAGCTCTTCGAATCCTCACCATCTACTACATAGTATGGATTCTTGAGGGCGTGCTGGGCGAAGAAGCTGCTGGCGTGAGAAAGTAGACGTTGTCTCACGATTCGCTGTAAAGTAAACGGACTTACCGCGAGAGCAAGTCAACTGCAGTGCCGACAGAACAGTGCGCAAACTTTGGGTCCAGTATGAGGTAAATATGAGCGCAAGCGTTGTTGGCATGCAAGGGATTTTACTATGCAATGACGATGTAAGCAACAATCAACAGACTAGCGAGACGTTCGCACTAGTAACCACTTAGTAACCTCGCGAGTTACAGACATGTTCAAGCATGCGTAACGCACGACCGAGGCTATACGCGTTGCTACCATCTTGAGGCGCACCGGACGTATCCGTGGCGGTACTCCACAGGAAAGAGGACCCTTGTAAGTACTTACAGTAAGTAGTACTTAGCGATGGAGCCTGGGATACTTAGACTTGGACATTGTCGGTGTCGGGAAGCCCCGGCCCGGACAGGCATCCCGACTTTCTCGGAGATCATAGGCCACCAAGTTGGCTCAAGTTGGACAGTCGAGTTTCTGAGGTGCGAATACGGATAGATAGCAAGCAAAGCGAGGTATTAATGTTACGTCTACATGACTAGTGTATCCCTCAGCCAAGACTGCACCAGACAAACGAAAAAGAGGGGCGTACAGTGTACAACAAACAGAACAAGCCTGTGTCAAGCCTTCCCAGCAAGAGCCCCCGCGGCGGCCCTGCGCCGCTTGTTCCCCCTGCGGATCTCCCCCAGGTCCGCCTCGCACTCGTTCTCCTTGAGTGCGTGGAGCGCGTTCAATGCCTTCCCAATCGCCCCGGGGGCCTGCGCCTCGCGCCCGCCCTTCGCCCTCCGCCTACCATTCCCACCCCCGCTCGCGCCGTTGCCGTACCCGTACCCCTGGTTCCCGCCCGACTGCCCGGATATCAGCGGCAGCGGGAACAGGGACGGGAGCTCGTCGACGGACAGCGAGTGCGGGTTTAGCAGCGGCCCAGTCGTGACCGGGCCCGAGCCATTGGACGCGATCGCGCCGTTTCCCAGCCCGGGGTGCCCGCCGGGGACGGGCGTCGGCGGCGGGGAGGTGCCGCCGCCCATCTTGTTTCGCAGCTTGCGCGTAATGTGCGGGCGCGACTGGGGATCTACACCTCCGTCTGGGAGCGGGGGTACGCGCCAGCCACCGTGTTACGTTTGTTAGCGCCCATGACCGAGAGGATACACGGAAGGTGGCGTGGAGGGAAGGGTGAGGAAGGGGTGCTCACCGACGACTGTGCCCTCGCCGTCCTTCTCCTCGCGCGCCCGCCGCCGCCTGTCCTCGATACCCTCGAGCATACGTTCGCGGATACGGTCGCGCCCGCGTTTCCATTCCTCCTCGACGCGCTCGCGTTCTTCATCGTACGCGGTCTGAACGGTTGACAACGCGTGTCGCTCCTGAAGCTCGATCGAGTGCAGGAGGGCGCCGCGCTCGAGGGAAATTGGGTATAGGCGAAGGTTGTATGCTGGAGAGGTCTCGGGGCGAGTAGCGAGCTGGATGGAGACACTGTGGAGGTCGGAGATGGCTTCCGCGTAATGCCGTCCGATGCTGCGGTAAACGGAGAGGGGGAAGAGGGGAAGCCAGCCACGGCGAGTGAGCATACGCGATACCGACTAGCATGCGGGTGCACGGGACGTACTCTTCTCTCCGTTCAGCCATCTCCTTCGTGATTTTACCTACGACCTCCTTCCTCCGCTTGTCTTTCTTGGGGTCTTCTTGAGCACCTGAATACGTCGCGTGTTTGAGGCTGCCCTTCGCTGGTGGAGAAACGAGGAGACAGACGCACCGTGTGGCCTCGAGCTAGGCCCCGCAATCTGTTCGTAGTGGAGTGTGTTGATGGAGGCTTCAACGGCCTGCCCAGCACGGACTTTGTGGGACGAGGAATGGGATACCGCGAAGACTCCAGGCTGCGGGGGCATGGGGTGGTGAGGGGGGGCTGTGTATGGTGGCAGAGAGCGTGTGGAAGAGAGAAGGTTGGAAGGTTGTCGAAAAGCGGGTCAGTCGACAAGAACACAAGGGTCACTGGACGAGAGGTGTCCAAGCGGGAGAGCCGGCCCCAGCCACCGGTCGCACTTTCATGGGCGTCAGACGATCATTCCCTCGGATTCTGTCCCGTGCTGCCGCCATTCCGGCGACATCGGACTCCACACGAGCCTCTAGTTCAACTTCAAGCACGATTGAATACTCGGTATTTGAGTTCCAAGGTCGTAGAGAACACTAGTTGACGCGATCGCAAACTTATTACCGAGAAGAGTTAGGACGCGTCGCGACGCGTCTCGCCACAACCGCGTTCCACAACACTGAAACATATCTCATTCGCGCACAACATACAGAATTTGTACAGATTCTTTGTAAGCTTCCTTTGAACATCTCCTCTGATCTATTGCTCTGCCAAGAAGAAGACCCGTCTGCCTCACGACGGCTGTGTTTAGATTTAGTTTGCGGGTCCGGGTGCTCAGGTTGCCTTGAACGTCGGGAACTCGCCGATGCGAAGCTTCGTCGACTGCGTAGACACCGCAGCCGTCTCCACCGTCAGTCTCTGCCTCCTCCTCGCAAACAAGAGCTGAGCACTCACCCCGAACGGCCACAGCGTGATGTTCGTCGCCGCGCCCGTACACGCCGGGTCCGTCGGCGGCGCAGCCGCGAACGTGTCCCCCGCGACCGCCCAGTCGATCGGGCACGCCGTCGCCGTAATCGTGAACGGCGGCAGCCCCGAGTCGAAGATCGGCGACGGGAGCTGGCCGCCCGTCGCTGCGCCCCCGTGGAAGGTCAGCGTCGACGGGTCGATCGCGTATTGCCACGCCTCCGTCGCGTCGAACTCGAGGTCGACCGCGAGCGGCTGCTGTGCGTTCTGCGCGAGCACCCGCTGGCTGCGGGTGATGTCGAACGCGTAGTGCAGCGGCCCGCGGTGCACGGCGACCGAGCCGTGCGGACGCTCCTCTGTGAGAGCGCGGTTGGGGTTGGGGAGGGTGGAGGGGAGGCAGGAGGTCAGCCGACGCGTTTCACCTAAGGCCGGAGGGGGAAGCGAAATGACCCACCGGTGGTGATCTCGGCGGGGAGGTCCAGCGTGAATTGGGTGGTCCCCGCCCGCACGGAGACCGCATGGAGCCCGTTGGACGGGGAGACGGGCGTGGGGGGCCCTCCGTTGATCGAGATGGTCCCGTTGGTCACCCAGCTGGGGATGCGCACGTAGTAGGTGAAGTCTCTGCCGGTCTTGATTGTCGTAGTGAGCGTATCGCTGAAAGGGTACAACGTATCCACCGAGACCGAAACCTTATTCCCTGTGAAACGCACCAGCGAAGTTAGCTTCAGAAAGGCCCCGTGGCGACATACATGGCGGGAGGGCGAGGATCCTTTTCCCACTTGACATGCTTATGAGATGATGCGGGGACGAACGGACTCACCAAAAGCAAGTGTGGTGTTGACGCTGTACGGCCCGAGATACACCTGCACAAGTGAGGCTTGGTTCGGGGTCGTCACGAACGCGTTGCTGATGAACTTCGGCCATCCCTGCGGGTGGTTCACGGTACAGCACCTGTGAATGTCGGGCGTGAGCGGCAGTGCGCAAGTCTGTCCCAAATTAGTAGCCAGTTGTTTCGGGATGGTACAGCATCCGAACTACTGCATCTGTGCCCAGGCACAGGGCGCAGGGAGCCAAACCAACTGCAGCACTTACGGATAGTTCGGCTCCAAGCCGAAAACGTTGGAATATGGTCTACCAGCCATTGGTCATCGGCTTTCCACTCGGAACAATGTGGTACAAAAGGGCTTACCCGTCATTAGGGAACGGGTTCCTGTGGCAGCACGGGATAAAATGAACAGACGGTCCAATGATGATGCGCAAAAATTTGGCGTGTCACGCACGGAGTCATGTTCTTAGCTGCGATTTGGTTTTGCTGCTGCAGGTACTGGCGTGACCACATATCTGCCGAGCCAAAACATGATTAGCCACATTCGCTGCCCCCGCCAATGGGGCTAGCGCTAGAACTTGCCTCCAGTAAGGGTCGCAGGCAGTGCGTTGTATGTGATTCGCTCGACCTGATTCACCGGGAAAGTCAGCGGCAATGCTAGTGAGTGGCCGTGTCCTTGACGAACCCTGTCTGCAAACTTCGGGTCCCCGATGACTTGGTAGAGGTACGAGCCACTAGGGTCCAAGGAAGCTTGTGAGCCAATCTCATTGCGGCGAGCTTGTCTCTCAAACACGTACGAGAACATGGTTTCCTGTTGCAGGCAATCTTCAGCCAATCGAATGAGTGGTGGGCTACTCCGGCACTTACCACAACTAGGCACAGCTCCGTTCTGTCGGCAACAACGTCATGTTAGGATGTCAGTTGTATGTAACTTAAGGGGAATGGTTAGTGAACGTACCCTCGAGCGGCCTCTAGTCCCGCCAGGTACTCATCGGCAGCGTATATTCCCGAGGGGCGGCCGTGGTACTGGAACAACAGGTCCCAGCCTTTGCTTGCTGCGTCGAGATCTATCCACATGCGAAGTGAGTCCATGGACCATTGGAAACCTATGGAGAGAACCCACCGGATTGGTTGTGCGTAAAGCGGTAGGTGGATGGAAGCGCCTTCAAGCCTTCGGCCATGTTCACACCGTGCCAGGTAAGCACCGGGAAGGGGTTGCGCAAGTCCTCAACCGCGGTCTTCGGGAAATACTATCGGAGGGGTGAGCTTCCAAAATTTCCCTGGACTTCGGGATACGAACGGTCTCGTTGAATACATCCTCCCATGGATCTCCGGTGTACTTAAGCTGCTTCATCGTGTCAATGAGAAGATCCTCGTTACCCTCGGGATGGAAATCATAGAGCCTGCAGCCGCGGTAGCGGATGAGATTAAACTCCAACGACTACATGCAAACATATTCCCCTGTACTCACCACTGCAGAACGATAACGAAATCCTCCCATCGGGTGCGTGTCCAGTCCTCGAGGCCTTCGCCATTGTGGAGCATCGTGTTCGCCAGCGCGACGAACTTATGGAAGGCGCTCACGACGCGATCCGTCAGCGCTGGGTTTGCTTCGACCATTTGAATGGCGCCGAAGAAGAATGGATAGCGACCCCACAAGTAGCGCGGTTTGGTAGTATTGACCTCGGGTCCGAGCCATCCAGTGGAATCTTGGTGGTCAAGGACGTAGTCGAGGAATTGTTGAACTTGCGATTGGATGGTGGGATCGTCGAGGAGAACGCCGTTTGGAACCATGCCGTTCTGAATGGGAAATGTTGAGGTAAATGGCTGGATAGGAAGGCGCATATACTCACAAACCAGTAGCTGCCAGCTATTCACCGATTGATATCAGCATTTGTCAGACTAACAGGAGGGTGCACTCTTAAAGTACCTTCCTCCAAAGAAGAATAATAAGATGTCCCTCCGATCCAATCACTCTCAGAAACGCTGATTCCAGAGCAGATAAGTAATGCGCACGGGGCCCTATCGAGTTACTTACTAGTGATAGAAATCGTGCTCATGCCCAGCTAGCCCATTGGTTTGGACGACCAGCTATGCAACGTATGGTGAACTGTCAGGCTACGCGCCAGCTTGGTCTATCCGAACCTGATCATACAACCAGCCCGCGGGTTTGACGGTGCCCAAGGGAAGACTCAGAAACGCCTTAGGGGCAACTAGGGAGGAGCAGTCAATACGTCATTCATGAAGCGACTGCTTGATGCTACTCACGTCCCGAAGGGCTCTGCCCTTTAACCACGGAACGAGCCACAAGAGAGGCGAAGAGAGAGGCTAGCAGACCCCAGATCATGGTGAACGTTCCACTCGCCGCCTCCTCGACCTCTGGAAGCCGCATTTTATACGGATGTCCTGGCTTCTCGCCCGGCTCCGGCTCCAAGAAGAAGTTGGAATAAAGCCTATCGCGTGATGTGATAAATGGGAATCTGAGAAGCTTGCGAGTCGCACTAACTTCGATGAATGACCACGGATCAACCTGACTTTGGTCAGAATGTGCAGCTGACACCTACGTGAGGCAGGATAAAAGCTGTTCCTCGACTCCTCCGTTTGACTCCACTGGCTTGGTTGGTGTAATCACGAACCTATATGGAACAGCTAGGAGGCAAAGTGACCGTAGATGGGTGGTTAAGACCCTATTGCCGGTGCAGCACGTTCCTGAAGAGCAGAAGTATATGTAGTCAAGATATCGACCGAATCACGAGAAGATAAAGAACATACAGGTATGACGTCAAGCTTTTCTCTTCCTTTTATCGACTTGCCGCAAAGCCGACTCTTCACGGGCCGTTCGACTACACGTGAACTTATTAGCAGAGCCCCCGGGACTGTAGCCTGTGTAGTTTCCCGGATCGCTGTCGGGCCGCTGGGCGTGCGATATTCACACATCGACCGGCCTCGCACAGCATATATAGAAGCTCAGTGTCGTAGGAGAAGCCTTCCTATCGCTACCAAAATAGCCGACATGGCCTAGGAACGCATAGATACAGCTAGCTCTAGAAGAGGAAGACTCGGTCACCATATTATGACTAACCGAAGGTCGAGTATGTGGGCTCACCATCAATGCATCAAGTTTAGCGTGGAACGTCGTCTAACAACTTTCGAAGACGTTTGATTGAGACTCGACGGCCAGCCCGAGATGAGCGTCGATGAGAGTCAATAAAATGGTCATAGTGGTAGGTGAGTAAGTAAGGAGTATCGACGGTGGATCGATTGGCGCCCATCGCCGCCTCCAAGCGCTCGCATCCGTGTTACATTCAAGGACCAAGGTGCGGTGGCATGCCGCATGCAGGCACAGTGCATCCTTTCTACTCCCACCACGACGCCCTGAGCATGCATCCGTTTGTATTCGAAGAAGACGCAATGCTTCAGTTCCACCGGGATGGCACTGCTGGGTCTTGACAACCATACGGCGCAGCCTCGGAGAAGAGTCCAAGAAGCAGCTGATCCACATGCATCCAGGTACGTGATAAGATACCACTCTCAAGTGCCGGCACCTGAATTTGCCCCAACGTCTTACTCTCTACTTTGTTGGTTAGAACATGCTACTGCAGACTATGTTTCTGCAATGCTCTCGATCAGATCCGCCCCGAGGCTTGCGTGTTCGACATCGAAAGCGGCAAGCGCATCCCCCACAAGCTTCACCGGCGAACCCCAGCGAACCCCAGCTTGTGAATGCCTGGACTCTTGCGGATATCCCGGGCGTCGGGCACTAGGCGCCGCAGCTATTGTTGTTCGCCTATTCTCCGCGTCGTCGCCAAGCTTTCCCATCCCGATCCGTACCTGCCCTCTTTGCGTGCTCCATTCGCATGCTGGGCGGACGATCGTGTTTCGCAACAGGATGTTGGGGGCCTAGTGACCATGATTGACCAGATATCCAGCTCTGATCCCGACGCGCGTATGTCGAGGTAGCTCATGGGTACATTCATCAATCCCAATCGCCTCAGGTCGCGAAGCACATCATGCGAATCTTCGGACACGCAATGCTTCTGGTGGAATACCCTTGCGGTGGCTGACCTTGGCCGCCCAGAATATATATAAGTGCCATGGTTGCTACTCGATCGCCTTGAACGATCCGTCGTCGCCATGTTCTGGTCGTCTGCTCTCATCCTCGGGCTCGCGCACTTCGCCGTCTCCAAGCCTCTCGCATCCAAGAGGTGGGATGACTTCGGCGTCAAGCATGCTTGGGCTGAGGTCCCTCGTGGATGGGAGCTCCATGGTCCTGCTCCTCAGGACTACACCTTCGACATGCGGATCGGTCTCAAGCAGGACAAGTTTGATGACCTTGTCACTGCCCTCTACGAGGTCAGCGACCCCGCCCATGAGCGGTGAGTGAACATCCAATCATGTTGGTGCTCGAAATGCTGACATGTATGAATAGGTACGGTCAGCACCTCTCCAAGGAAGAGGTCGCAGCCCTCGTTGCACCTCACCCCGACTCAGTCGACCTTGTGGAATCCTGGCTCCAGGCCCACGACCTTGACGTTGCGTCCTCGGAGCGTTCTCATGCCGGAGACTGGATTACCATTCGCGTCTCTGTGGCCCAAGCCGAGAAGATGCTAGGCACCAAGTACAACGTCTTCCGCCACGGAAAGAGCGACGAGTACGTTATCCGCACGATGAACTATAACCTGCCCAATGCCCTCCACGAGCACGTTGCCGTCGTTGCACCCACCACGTACTTCGGTACCATGAAGAGCATGAGGGCGACCAGCTTCGTGAACAAGAACGCGCCGACCCTCGAGAGTGATCCCCATCTCGCCTCGCTCACTGGTCCCACTTCTCTTGCGACCGTGCCTTCGAGCTGCTCGACCACAATCACCCCCTCTTGCCTTAGGGCTCTCTACAACACCGTCGACTACGTCCCCGCTGCCACGGACAAGAATATACTCGGTGTTGCAGGTTATTTGAGCGAGTTCGCGAACCGCGCAGATCTGCAGGTGTGTACATCATTCTAAGGGTTCATTCAATCATGTAGATCGCGATGCTGACGGCTTGGTGGCATCCGTTGTCTGATGTTTGACCATGATAGACGTTCTTCCAACGCTTCCGGCCCGACGCCGCCAACTCTTCCTTCACCACAGTGCAGGTCAACGGCGGCGGCGACGACCAGTCTGATCCGGGTGTTGAGGTGCGTTTCCCCAGGCATGATCGTGTGGCTCAGGCAGGTGTTGACACGATCGATCTACCAGGCCAATCTGGATATCCAGTACACCGAGGGTATCTCTTTCCCCACGCCCAACATCTACTATAGCACGGGCGGCTCTCCCCCTTCACCCCCGACGAGGGCACTGATACCAACTCTAACGAGCCTTACCTCGACTGGCTGAACTTCATCCTCAACCAAACCACTGTTCCCCAGACGGTGGGTTCATTTCAACGCAGTCTCGTGGAATTCGCGCTCATAATTCATGTCAGTTCACGACGAGCTACGGTGACGACGAGCAGACTGTTCCCATCGACTACGCTACACAAGTCTGCAACTTGTTCGCCCAGTTGGGTGCTCGTGGTAGCAGCATCACGTTCAGCAGCGGCGACAGCGGTGTCGGTAGTGACTGTGTTTCTAACGATGGCACAAACACGGCGAAGTTCATTCCAGGCTTCCCTGGTGTGTATTCTGTCAATACGGCTTACCAGCTTTCGGAAAAGCTTACTGCATTCCTTGTCGTTGTCATTTTACAGCTTCCTGCCCATTCGTTACCGCCGTGGGTGGCACGATCCGCGTCAACCCGGAGGTCGCGGTTAGCTTCTCTGGCGGAGGCTTCTCGGACTACTTCGCCCAGCCCAGGTGCGTAAACTCTTCCTTATGTAGCCAAGTTTAGTTCAAGGCTGACGAGTGACGTCCGAACAATCAGCTACCAAAGCTCCGCTGTGTCGACGTTCCTGAACGGACTCGGCAGCACGAACGCGGGCCTGTTCAAGTGCGTTGTTTAGGCTCACATCGGATTTACGTTGTCTGACAAAGTTGTTGCTCTTTGCCTTCTCCGACAGCCGCACCGGTCGTGCATACCCCGACGTTGCCGCCCAAGGCCAGGGTTTCCAGGTCGTCATCGGGGGACGTGTCGAGTCCGTCGGTGGAACTAGTGCCAGCTCGCCGGTAAGTTCGTGAAGTTCTTCGCTGACTTCATGATCATCGTCGGCTAAGCTTCTCTGCCCGAATCGCTGGGGACCTCGCGGACGCGCGACAGACCTTCGCCGCTGTGATCTCCCTCCTCAACGACTTCCGCATCTCGCAGGGCAAGTCGCCTTTGGGCTTCCTCAACCCGCTCATCTACTCGACGGGCGCCGCCGGCTTCAACGACATCACGTCCGGATCGAACCCCGGCTGCAACACAAATGGCTTTACGGCAGGCACGGGCTGGGATCCGGTGAGTTGCGCCGTCGTCGCGGGTTCCGCCCGCGTAGAGCCGCTCCTGACCCTAATCTTCTTTCTCCACCTTCCCCTTCTTCCCGCTGCCGCAGGTCACCGGCCTTGGCACGCCCGACTTCCTCAAGCTGCAGTCTCTGATCGGCTGAGCGCAGCCAGAAGGGGTTGGTGTAGTGTAACAGGAACGTCGGATGGAAGGAAGAAGGCGTGCGCGGCGCGTGTAGATCAAAGATTCCGCCGGACACCGTGTAAATTCCTGGGTGTGGGCGCCAATGAGAAGCCATGTATGTATCATGCCTGTCTATTATGGCCTGCCACAACGCTGCAGAAGACCCGCGGCATCGGCGGGGCTCGGCGAGCGCGGGGAGGGTCCTGGTGGTGGGTATGGTGTGGTCCCTGCACATGGCCGTCCCAGGGGCAAGTTGCAGCACCACGCGTCCAACTATGCTTACACGCGCACCTACACGTCTACATGGAACCTCCATCGAACCACATCATAGTACAGTGACAGTGCGTAACCTTCCTGTCCTATCCCATGCCGGGCTAGACCCAAAGTACCAGGACTTGACCAGGACGGTCGAATTGCGGGTTCGGAGAGCCTATGGGGCCGTTCGCTTGCAGATGCAGATCTCGCATAACGCGTAGATCAGACGAGCACGACGAAGTTGTTCCAGCAGAACGGGCAACGACGCGTCGCATCGAGTAGATCTCGCACAATCCTGCCGTCGCGCGCGGGGCCGGGAAGCCCGCTCGTGGTCCCCCCTCCACCTCCGCCTCCGACCGCACCCGGTGGGGGAGTTCCAGCGTCTCCGTGTTGGTCTCCGTCCCCGCGCTCGTCCCCGGCCGAGGCCGTAGTTACGGCAGCGGGCGCATGTGAGGGTGGAGGGAGGAACGCTTTGCGGCTGCAGCCGATGCACGTCCGGACCATTGGCGTGGCGAGCAGGTATGAGGTAACACAGCAGCGGGCTGTGGCATGGAAGAGAATAAATTTGTGCGAGCGACGCGAGTTAAACGAAGAGGTGCGGCGGGGATTTGAAGAAAGGGTCAAACCAATGTCAATGCATGTAGACGCCGGAGGGAGGAGGGTACGCACCCCAAACGTGGCCGTTCGCGCATACTGCGCCTTCCGTGTCTGTAGCCAGGAGCGGGACTGAGGCGCTACATGCAGGGCATGGCTCATCTAAGCTGTCAACGGGCGCAGTGGGGGCGGCAGAAGCGTTGATTGGCTCAGGGTGCGGCGCAGGCCGCGCGAAGAGCGAAAGCAGCAATTCGGCTTCCTTCACCAACGCCGGGGGCGCCCCTATGGTGGTGGCCTGACGAATAGTTCTTCTAGCAAAGAATATGTCACTCCCTGCACGTCTGGAATCAGCGAGATGCCCACGCCATTGACTGATCGTGCGTAAGGGAAGGCGGGGCTTACGGTTCAGAAGCCCACTTAGGGCCGAGATATGTCGTAAAAGGGTGAGCTGACATGCGCCCGGATGTTCGTCAGGAATAGACTGGCAGCCTCGGCGAATTTTTGTTGTATATCTGGCGCCTCTGCGCGACTCTGGAACGGTGTATCAGTGCTCGAAACCGATCCCTAGCCGTGGCTCTCGTAACGTGGACTTGCCTGGCAAAAGATGGCGACAGCATAACGTATGCGCTGAGACTGGATAGTGTCCCATCCAAACAGATGCGTAGTCAGGCTTTCTCGCAGTTCGCGGGAGACGTCCGCAGTCCACTCGCCGGCATACGGCGGAATGTTGATATGGGCGTCCGTGCCGTTCGGTGAGGCTTGAGCCAAAGTGTTTAGGATATTCGAATGCAAGCGCGAGACCCTGGCGGGATCCCGCAGGTGCAGGAATATTGGTCGGAGAATAGATATCGGGGTTTCACCGCTGCCTTTATCACACCGTTAGTGGCTCCGGGAGGGGGATACACGGCGGTGTGTGAATAACCCACCCACCGCACGCCCGACGGACTCCGCCAGATCAGCGACGACCCGCTCGTCAATGCTATCGTGCCACAGCTGTGCAACGAGAAGCGAGCTGATGTGCTTCGCGTCGTGCTTGTAACTGAAATCTGTCGGACGGTATGCTCTAAGGAATTAGTCTTCCGTGCCGTCATCCCAATACAAATCAACGTAACGCACTCGTACGTCCATGCGAAAGTTGCGCCTCCGTCATACGTCGTCATCCCGTTTATACGGTCGACGTCCTTCAATGTCACGTTCTCTGGCTCGGCCCTAGCGAACAAGGCGCGGGACGCTCCGGACAGCGTCCCAGACGAAACGCCCTCCGACGGCGGCGGGTCCGATGACGGGTTAGCCGAAAGACAGTGAATAACATGGAAAGATCCGTCTGAAAGCGACACGACACATATGTCGCGATCGGGGATGTAGGAGATACCAGACGAGGGACTCAGCGCCGAGGAACCCACTGAGCGCTTTTGCGTCGAAAGCAGCAACGCCCGCGAGCCCGACCAGGCGGACTGGACAGAGGGTGCAGACCACAACAACACGAGGGCAGCCTTGTGCAATATTAAAATCGGCTATAAGGCTTAGAGTTAGCCCCGCGAAGGTTGAACCACAAATGCTGCTGCCAGGAAGAAAGGCCTACGGTCCGTCCTGTAACATTTGCCCATGTCATGCCGGTGATAGCTCTTCCGTCTGAATCGCAAGCCTTTGGGTCGTGCGCCTCAACCTTTAGGCCGAGTTCGTGAATCGGAACGAATCGTGTGACGCCAGGCTTGGACGTAAGTATCCGACGGACGACCAGAATATTGACCGACCCATCGGAAATTGCGCATGCCAGCATCGCCTCGCCTGGAACCATGTAAAAATCGAATGCGCGGTCGAATTATCGTGTACTCACGTGTGCCATCCTGGGATAGAAGCCAGGGCGACCATGCGAGGTGAGTCACCCATCTATCAGAAACTTGGACCTCGTCCACAGGAGCCATATGCCTATGGCTTCTAACATATCTAAACGAACACCTTGTGGGCGGACGAGGTAACCTGAGAGGGCAGGGGAGGCAGGCGTACCTGAAAAAGGTGACGCAACCAGCGCGATTACCGACCGCCAACAGGGACGCGTCGATGCGCGGCGCGGGTGTGAGGTTCCAACTCGGCTGGAAGGACCAGTCAAGGCCTGAGAACGCGTCGTCAAAGAAGGGGCCGTCGTCAGCGACAGCGAAGGCACGCACAGGTAGTCTGGAGTCGCAACGTCTCTCTGAAGGTCGAACGCTGGGGCCTGGCAACTGTGGCCGCGGCGACTTTGAGGGAGGAGGTGACGTCCTGTAGCTATCAGTGTGCACTGTCAGTGTCGCGAGCTGGCGCTACGAAGACATCGGATGACCTTGATCCACTCTCCCGTAAGAGAGTTCTTGGTAGCACCCCATATGGTTAGCTCAAGATTCGAGTTGAGGAGCGCGAGCACGCAGCTGTGGGAGAGAAAAGGGGGAAATGCCGCCGTCAGACGGCGGTGCCTGGAGGCGCACGGTGTGACGCACCCAGCGTCCGTGGTAAGATTGCTCGGGGAAAGCGCTGCCGCCTGGAGGGAGGGGTCAACCGAGCCTAGCGAGACTGCGCCCCAATCTGGATGAGTGTGGTTGAGCGCCCCGTCATCATATGCGGCAAAGAGGAAATACCAGTACACTCAGCGGGCCATTGGTGAGCAAAAGACCGATCAAACTCTACCATGGTCCTCAGCCATCCCAGCGGGCGCGCGGCGCTGTGGTTGGAGGGTTTAGAGTCCAAAGTTTGTTTAACGACGGAGGACAGCTCGACGTTGACACCCGCGTCGGGAGTCTTGGAAGCAGGGCGAATCAATCACCGAATGACGATCACGGGTCGCGAAATAGTACCAGGATGTAGACGGCATACTTGGTGAGGAGGACGAGCTGGCCGTCCTGGGAAAATTGGAGGCCCCGGATGGAAGGCGAAACGGACACGGCCGGAAGACTCAACACGGTCGGAAGAGGGAGTTCCGTCATCGGTCGGGCTGTTATGGCTAAATGGTTGCACTGCAGTCTCCAGTGTCAGATGGCGACGCTGGGAGAGGATTGACACAGGAACGGACCGCTGGGGCCAGGTACAACAGGACCAGTCTATTGTAAGGACCAGGCGTCCACCTGACTTCTGGCCAAGGCAGCGGGCAAGAGAGCACCTGGTGAACACTGCCTTGGTGGCGGGAGGCTCGGACTGGGAGGATAAGGGGACGGTGAGGGCAAGTGCAAGTACTTGGTGTGCAAGTGGCCAAAGGACGAGTCGGCGACTTGTTGGTCTGGCTTGTGGGCATGTCGGAGTCTGAACTATCTGCGCTCCGCGGATCACTGGTGTGCGGGCGCCTATCGAGGGACAAACGAAGTTGGAGTTAGCCAACTTTGCCTTGCGTTTGGTCCGCGGTAGACTTTGATGGCTTGTGGACGCCATACAGTTTGCACTGATCATCCCACACCTACAACCACACAACATGACTGTCCGCGTCCTTCTCTTGCTTCTGGAATAGCCGCAGTTTCTGACACCGGCTCATTCTAGGATCTCACGTTCTGCTACCTGCACATGACGCGCCATGACATCGAGGTCCTGGACACCATCGGCACACCCGACTACCTCAACGGCGACTTATCAGTCGAAGGTACGCAGTTCGCGACCCACATGGTGTCTCGTCCTCTAACGCGCACCCGGCAGACGTCGATGTCGCTCCCCACATGAAACCCCCCAATCCCGAGGAATCGGAAGGTCCGTCAATCACGACGCCACTCTGAAGTGTGAACGTGGCTGACGCAGTAATGTGTTGTGTACACATAATCATAACACAAACGCAGTGCTTCCCTCCCAAGTGCACCCGTCCTATCCATATGGCAATCCACTCAGTGTCAAGCACCCAGCGGCGCTGCCGCGGCGCCCGTACGACCCCGCGTCCCGCGCGCTCTTCGAGGACATGGGCTACGGCGGCGGCGGCGTGAACGGCACCATCCGCTGGAAGGATCTCGCGCTCGACCTGCTCTTCCCGGTCGATCAGGCGCGCGAGGAGGCGGAGAAGGCCGCCCAGGCCCGCCAGATGGCGAGCGGCACGACATCCAATCATCCGCCCGCCCAGCCACAGCAGCCTGCTCAGAATAATCAGGCGGCGCCGCCGGAAGAGGAGGAAGAAAATGATGAGAATGACGAGGACGAGGAGGGCGATGGCGATGACGAGGAGGGGCGCGGAGAGTCGAGCTACGACGATGACGAGGAGTGACTGACTTGCAGCAGATTTGCTTCCGCGACCGTCGCTTAGAAACAAGTGTGGGCAGTGTTTGAAGTTTAGGCGCCACTGTGATCCAGACACTACGGAACCCGACACAGTCTGTCATCGGTCTATCCGTATCCCCGCCTTTGTGGTAACGGGACGTCCAACAACACCCTCAAAATCTTGCTCGTTGTCGCACACTCGGGCGCCGTGTCTCACAACGTTATGTCACTGGCGGTCGAGCACGAATCGGGAGTGAGATGCAGATGCACCTGAACTTCGGCGAACACACGCACATTAATGTGACGCACTGCCCGGGACGTATCATGTTACGATATGAGGTGCGGTTAAACCAATAAGTACCTGGCAGCGGTGAGTCGACGAATCCGGCAAGTGCCAAGGATATGTAGTAACCGGGGGCTTCTTCGAGGTGCACTGCTACTATAGCCGACCAGTGCCTGGCCGGTAGCACATGTCGTTTTCGCCTAGAGCACGAACAACTCTGAGCTCGCTGGAGTTCTACTGGTCAAGAAAATGCGTGGGCCGACGTTTCACGTCATCAATTGCCTACGAGCTGATATGGCTTGAGACAAAAGAGCCTGGCAGGACCGTTGGTGGGAGAAGGCGGCCGCGAACGTGCCTGGGGGTTCTGTTCTTCTGAGACTTCAGTTCGAGACCGGGGCTTGAGCTCGAAGCTTGAACGCCTGAACCACGAGTCGTGATCATGCTGCCCAACAGCCTCCGTACGTGTGAGCAAACAGTTTGACACAACTCAGGCTAATACGTCGGGACCGTGACTCGGAAGGCTTCTGCGATCATCGTCCCGTGTCGGCGGGGCCCGTACCAGTGAATCCATGATCATCCCCACGAGTTTTCGTAAGCTTACCAGGGCAGGGCGAGGGGCGAGACGCGCCTCCGGTCCTGTACGGCCTCGGCATCGACGGTGGGAGCCCAGGCTCTGCGATCACTACAGAAACAAAAAACCTAAATGACTGGAGAACTTTGGGGATTGGCATGAGACACGGGAATGAGACACGTACACTTACTTACACGTACTGCATAGAAACCCTAAACACGGACGAACGGATTGTGCCACCGTTAAAGTTCAGAGACACGGGCCGAAGGAGCAAGATCTTTCAAGTCTAAACATCACACGCGGAGGTGCGGCCGGACAGGTTGGCTTACCAACAGCGCTCGCTGCGATGAATGATGACGAGGACACACACAACGACGTACGTACAGTACTACTGACCGAATAGGCGATCCCGCCCCCCGCGGAGCCCGTCGCGTACGTATCGATATCGTCCTGAGCATCAGACTAAGGACTTGCGGTTGAGGGTCTCATCGCGTCCGAGAATTCACCGGCCAGCCTCACACTGACAGCATCCGATCGCGAGAATAAGTAGACGGATGCCGTGACGGAAGAACGTCGTTGAGTACAGAGTCTGGAGCCTCGGCGACATATGTCCGGAGAAGGACGGGCGAAAACCATAGGCAGATGGTCTCGAAGAAATGGAAGGGAAGTCTCAGGGTGTTTCGCCAGCGCAGCATAACGTGCATGGGAGCGTCGGACCCGACTCGCGGCTGTGGCGGGCTCCTGGGAGCGTGGTACCGATATCCGGTCTTCAAGGAGAGGGAGCGTGCGGATTCGGAAGAAAGACAGGCAGGATCGGGGCTGCGGCGGGCCCGATCATCAGGGAGAAGTGGCTCGAGAGGATGCGAGCCTCGTGGACGGGCGACTCCCTGTTGAGATCGCTCCGGCTGATGGACACGGCAGAAGGCTACAGAAGGAGGGAGGCACCACAAGACACATCTTCTTGGAAGCACGCACAGCACCACAAAGCACAGTCCGACAGTGTAACTGGCCATCGTGATGGGGGGGGGGGGGTGGTCCTCATCAGCCTTCCAGAGAATCCGCCAACCCAAGCTCAGAAGTAAGTAGCTCAAACCGTAACGCGGCAAACGTATTAGCCTTTGGGGCCCTCGGGGTCTTGTGCACCGACTCTGCGCCCGGGCAGATCTCGATCCGTTACCGTGCCTCCGATTGTCGAGTCTAAGGCGCGCGCCCAGTCCCCCTGGACCAGAAAATCACGTTTGGGGGCCCAGCGGCTTGGACTCACCACAGATGGACGCTCTCGGGGGTTGCAGTAAGTGCGAACCGACGTTCGTCACACAGCCTGTGGATGGGGAGTCAATAAGATAGTCTAAATAGCGTGCGATAGGATACAGTGCGGCGACGACAGCGGCTCGTGTATGTAGGTCGGGAGCTGAATCTACAACAAGAGTCCGTGGGGTCCAACGACATACAACGAGAGTCTATGTGTACTGTGTGAGGTGCGAAAGCGATCGACAAGCGCAGGCAAGAAAAGAGCCACAAATTACACGAAAGCTAAGTAGGTATATACAATTATACGCAGACGGTTTCTTTTTGAGTGCGCGATGACGCACACGGGAGGCTGTGTGTGAACGAACGGCGCGCGCCACCACGAGATCAGGATCACTTGTACGCGAGGAAATATGCCGATAACGCGGGGAGATCATTCGTCCCTGCGTCCGAGTAGCCTTGGCGTCGAGATCCGTTAAACTTCAGGACGACGACAGGGCCGCACCAGGGCTTCTGCGCAGCGCCGGACGTTATGCGAAAAATCGCGCGGTTGACCGGCGCGCCGCGCTGCAGCGATGTCGGGCAGTACCAGATGTGGAGGGGGAAGCGAAGCGGCTCGCCGTTGAGCCCCTGCGTGAGGATGATCGTGTTCGGGTGGCTCTCGGTGAACCACTCATGCAGGAGCGGCATCGGGCACATCCCTTGCGAGATCGTGCCTTGCGGGCGGCACTGCACTGTGGTCACCTTGACGCGGTCTAAAAGCATCAATGCGTGAGTGGACGCGACCCGCAGCAAGCGTGGCAACAACCGAAGCGTAAAGTCTTACCTTCATGCGGCATGAACAGAAGAGCCGAGACAGACACGAGCTCCGCCTGAGCCGGCGGGGGCGTCGCGATCATGTTCGGGTATTGAGGTTGAGGCGCGTTCGTCGGGATGCACTCGCGCCGATGGCGAGGCCAGTCCTGCAAACGACAACGTGGTCAGACTCGGACTCGGAAGAGCGAGCGGCTAGGCGAAAAAACCGAGGTCGGGCTTACACTCTGCAGGTGCTCGGGGGTGCAATACCACGCGTTTTGGCAGCGGCTGCACCACATAGAGGTGGGCCGGCAGCAGATGAGGCAAGGGTGGTTAATGAGCGACATATTGTGAAAGAGTAGTAGAAAAGGTGAATGAAGCGAAGAGAGTGTATGAAGAATTGGAACGGAACGAGGACACTCGAAACGATTGACGAGGGATAGCGAGGAGTATGACGGCACTTGCAGGGTCTTTTATTTGCGAGCACGAGCGGCTGTGATGAGCGTGCGGCGCGTGGGACACAAACGCTGTTTCGTACGGTCTCAAAAAGATTTGAAGGAGGCGTGGATACGTAAAAGAACGAATGGTTAAGGTACACGACAACGAGAGGGAGAAATGCTTACATGGAAAGTTGCTTGATGAGAGCATGACACACATATCATCAGTGGTAGGCGACTTGATCTGGACAGTTTGCTGACGCTTGGGCAAGGTTTCCGGGTGTGAAACAGAGCAAGGGGATGCGACACACGGCCTTCGGAGGGCTTTCCCAGAAACGGAGGACAAAAGCGGAATGTTCTGCGTCGAGTCAACCAGCTCCAGTGTGCGTCAGGGTAGGTAATGTATCACGTAGCTGGACCCGCTAGAAGCTGTGCGAGACGGAGTCTACCGGACCTGGCAGAGGGACATGGCCATGGGACAACCCGCTGTCTGCCTCTCAGTACTAGTCAGATCCCCGGGTTGGTTCTCAATGGCAGTGGTAATGGTGGCGGTAATCTGGCAACCTCCATGGACCCTCCTCCACATCACGCCGCCTCGGAGCTAGCCCGGCCCCGGCGACGGTCTCCGACACGGGCCTCCCCGGGGACAGCGGCTGTCGGTGGTCCCCGCCCGGAGCCGAACATCCCAGAAAGGCAGTCCGGGCGGCTGTGTGGTGGAGGCGTCGGTCGTGGACTCGGCCTGAGATCTGTTCCCGTCCAGCGACGAACCATCAGCCACAGTGCATCCACCATGTCCGACGACGGAATGAACATTGACGACGGTATGTTTTCAGACATGTTTATCCTAGCATCCCACTCACAGCCCGTGTGTCCAGGTGGGGTCGTGAGGAGGAAGGGTCGGGGTTTCCAGAGTGTGGCCGGTGCGTTCAACTAGCATCTGTTCCAGATGAACATCTCGCATTAACTTACGCCCATACACGTTCAGGGAACGACAGTGCTGTCACCTCCGAGCAGGTCTTTGACAGGGTAGAGTCGGGGCACACAGAGACACGCGCGGCGCGATGTGAGTCTTTTCCAAGCGTTGCTCCCCCCAGGTATTACCCCCCTCCCAGCCTCCTGTCGTGCTAATACGCCTCTCCTCGGCGTGCAGCTGTCGAGGGCTGGATCGTGCTTGTCACCAATGTGCACGAAGAGGCCACCGAGGAGGATGTTATGGACAAATTCGCAGAGTACGGCGAGATTAAAAACCTCCATCTCAACCTGGACAGGCGGACGGGCTATGTGAAGGTGCGCACGTCTGTTCTTGTTTTAACTCGGCCCTTCCATCTGCCTGCCTGATACAGAGAGACTCACCCTTTTTTTCAGGGCTATGCATTGGTGGAGTATGAGACCATGGCAGAAGCACAGGCGGCCATTGATGGTGCGTCGGGGTCGGCTCTGTTGGAGCAGCAGCTCCAATGCGACTTCGCGTTCGTCAGGCCGCCACCGGCAGGACCAAAGAAGGGTCGTGGAAGGGAAGGCCGTGGTCGGAGCGCAAGCCCGTCGCGTCGACGTGGAGACTAAAAGCGGTCGGTGTTGTGTGTGGAAGATAGAGATTCTTACATCGTACGCGTCATGGGCGCGTGACTCTCTTCTTGTGGATTTCGCTACTTCGTACTCTAAAGTGTATACATTACTTTCAAGCGTCCTTTCTTGCGCGTTTTATGTCTCGTATACACTATGCTGTTGCCCTGCAAACTCGTCGGCCTGCGTCTGCCGAGTCTGCTCGTTTTGCAGCCATGCACCCCGGTGTTGTCACTGTTTGGGCGCGCATGTCACGCGTCAGTTCGCACGACGGTGCTGTTTGTGTGGCTTGCCCGGTGACCAGCACCTTCCCGTCTACCGCAACCTCCCCCCTCCCCGCGTTCTGATCCCAGCTGCAATGGTCAAGTCCGTCACCAAGGAAGTCCTAGCCTCAGACAGTGAGTCCGAGCTGCCCCGGTCCGCAAAGAAGTCCGCGTCTGCGGCCAAGAGCGCGTCAAACAACAAAGGGCACGCGGAGGACGAGGCAGGAGGCTCTGGCAGCGGCTCTGGCGACGAGGACGAGGAGGAATATGAGATCGAGGCTATTCTAGATGCTCGACCCGGGGCGTTCGAGGGGGTGCGTAGCACACACTTCACGACTGAACGCGTCGTGCGCGGACCCGCAGACAGCTAATCGCGTTGCTCGGCGCGCCGACAGGAAAGGGTAGGCTACCTCGTCAAGTGGAAGGGCTACGACGAGGAGCACAATAGCTGGGTGGACGAAAAGGACGCAGAGTGAGTACATGGTGCCCCCTCCGCTCATGCCCCTCTCTGCGGCGCGTGTGCTGACTCTATACTGCCTTGCGCGTGTCCAGGGGCGCGAGAGAACTTATCGACGAGTACTGGAGGAAGTCGGGTAAGAAGGCCGGCGGTCGGAAGTCGGACGTGAAGCCCAAACCTGCGGCCAAACCACGCAAGTCGGTGGCCAAGGACGACGAGGACGAAGAGGAACGTGCCCCTTCTGTCAAAAAGCGTGGCAGGCCGCCTAAGTCCCAAGCAAAGTCTGAAGAGCAGGACGAGGATGTGGAAATGGAGGATGTACCAAAGAAGAAGCCGCGCAAGGGCACCGCCAAGGGTGGAAAACGTGGCGCAGCAACCACGGAGGACCAAGACGAGGAGGAGTACACAGACATGAAAAAATGGAAGGAATTGAGCACCTGGGAACACCTCGTCGAGTCCATCGACACGGTCGAGCGCACGGACAACCACGAGTTGCTCGTTTACTTCACCCTGTGAGTATTCCTCCGGTGCATGGTTTCGGGCTCTGTCGGAACCACGGACGGCTTACCGGTGTGCATCCGGCGACCACAGGAAAAACGGCAAGGGCCACGGACGAGAGACGTCGGATGTTTGCAAGCACAAGATACCTTTCAAGGTGCGTTCGCTGCCCCCACTGGACCCGGTCAGGACCGGTAACTCACGAGTTAACATCAGCTCATCGAATTTTACGAGAGCAATCTACGATGGAAGCCGACAGACGAGGATGTCATGCAGGAGTGAAAGCGTTCTTGAACCCTCATTTTTGTGGTCTCACTGTGCGCTCCGAGGTTGTTGTGTGCGGGTCCGCGGACCTTCTTTTCGCGTGTATCTGCTGAACTAAACTTTATCTTTCTTTCTTTCCCTTGGCTGTCTTCGCTGTCCGTGTTGTCCTTCTTTGTCGCTGCTGCGCGATGTCCGTTGGTCTGTACTTCGAAACTCTAATAGCTAATCCGTGTAGGAGGTTTCCGTCAGCTTTCGTCCGCCACCATGAACTTCCGCGACTTCCGTAATCCTCCCTATCCAAAAATCAAAACACGACGACGGGTGTCAACGGCATTGAAATTTGCGGTGTATCACCACACCCGTGCGAGTCATACTAGTCATAACGTATTGAGGGTACCATAACAAGAAAGCATGTTGCGCTAGTAGGGTAGAACAAACGGGGAGGTGGGGGTTGATCAGGATAAGTGGTGGTGGAAAATGCCGTCAGGACTAAGCCGTCTGGCAACCAAATAAATACTGAGTGCCACAAACACAAGATGCGGAAGCAAGGATACAAAATAAATCTCCGGGGATGCCACCGACAGAACGCTGTTCCTGATGACAAAAGCGTGTCAGAGTTTGGAGTTGGAGGGGAGACAATTCGCTTCACGAAACGCTGAAGACGTGTTGAATGAAACTCACAAACACAGCATGCAAAACAAACTATCCAGATTCCAAAAGCCACAGGACCGCGGCCTACAGCTCCTGATGCACAGGCGCCGCCGCGTCGGACGTCTCCTCGCTCGCTCGCTCGTCGCTGAGGCTCTGGGCGACCGTGTCTGCGTCCACGACGGCCTCCGGCGCGCCCAAGGATGACGTTTTCTGAGCATCCGCCTCAGCCACACGGTTCAGCGCTGCCTCGACCTCTCCCTTGCCGCGGCCGACGACCACATTGCGGATCTGGCTTTCGGCGGGTGTCTCGGAGTGCTCCGAATCCTCGATCGGAAGGATAGACGCGGTCTCGTCCTCCGGCTTATCCTCGTCAGCGGGCACGGGGCTGCCGAAAACACGAGCCCCGCTGCGCTTGATCTTGCGGAGGCGGGCGTTGAAGCCGGCGATCACGTCGTCGACCTCATCTTGGAGCTCCTTGATGGCATCCGTGACAGGGTTAATGGGAGGCGACGGGTGGGAACCGTCCTGAACGCTGTGCGCGTGCGCAGTGAAGTTCTCGCTCCCTGCGAAACGGACACGAGGTTAGCAACAGCGGCCGAACGAAACGGAAGCGTTTGGGGATGACATACGGCGGACCAAATCATGGTAGCGTTGCCAGTCCTGGTACGTGACATCGTCGAGGTACGCGTATTCCAGCCCGATGTCAGCCTGGGCGCGCTCCGCGAGGTCCTTGATCCCCGCCGCAAGCTTATTCACCTAAAACGAATAATTTGAACATAACGGGCGGAAAGAATACGGTTTATGGTACACACCTCTGCGAGCTCGTTGTCGAGGATGACCTTGTACCAGCCGTTGACGACCGCCTCCGTCTGGTGCAGACGGTCGGCGAACTTCTCGTCGACCTTCGTTACGATGCGGTCCCAAATCATCCGCTTCTCTTCGATCTTCCTGCTCTCCTTCCGCAGGTTCGCCAGGTACTTCTCGGCCCCGCGGAGGAACTTCTCTCCGTCTTCGATGAGGCTGTCGACCTCGTTCCGGATCTCCTCATTCCCCTTCAGCTCCACTACAGCCGCCTTGCGATGGGCGACCAAGGTCTTGCGGAGCGCCTTCTTCTTGTCCTTGATCTCGTCCTCGATCTGCACCTCCCACTTGGCATGGCGGCCCTCCAGAGCGGCACGGTCACGTGCAGTCTTCTCGCGCGCGGCCTCTAGCCTCGCCTCGCGTTCTTCCTCGGTCTCGACGTGTGGCTCGGCAGGAGCCGAG